>OY735238.1:12456517-12521517 GCA_963457665.1 Thysanoteuthis rhombus | reverse complement strand
AAAGTACTTCGAGAAAAAAAAAATCTTCGTATTTACTAGTTTTGATTCAGGGGAAAAAATGACGCTTCTGACTCGTTGTGGACCGAGACTTGACTTTTCTAAAAACAATGGTGACGTTAGCTTTGTTTTTCTGACACGGCTGGATGTTATAAAAATGTAATCTTTCCGATATCTGAAAGATATTTTATTGTATGTATAAATAAGAGGGACAATTACTTAGATTATCTACTTTTATATCTTTTAATAAACAACACAGTTAGTAGATATCTGAATTTTGGAGATGAGGTATTATTATAATTATTATTTCTATTAATATTCGGACCATCCTCATCTTGGTTGTTTTTCATACAACGTTTCGGCCGTTGTACTCTACGGCCTTCATCTGGTAGGTGTGGGGAAGTAACGAACCGAACCCTTTATTTAACCGACGGGGGTATATTGACAGCACTCCCCTCTTAGCATTAGTAGTATTATTATTGTCTCACACTGGGATTGAACCTAGAACCATCAGATTACTTGCAGTAATTTTGTCTGATTCTGTAACCACTACGCAATCTGATGGTTCATACAACGTTTCGGCCGAAACGTTGTATGAAAAAATGAGGATGGTCCGAATAATAATAGAAATAACAACACTGTTGTTATAAAACTGAACAGAATTTTGTTATTCCTTCGTTTTACTAACACAAAAAGATGTTGCACGATCTTGTGTTTTACTTTTCTTGATGAGCAGCATGTTTAACTAATAGAAACAAAAAAAAAACCCTTTCCTTCCATAGATGTCTTATAATACTTTGATTTTCTTACGGTCTTTAGGAGTAATGAAAATCATAACACTTTCGTTCAATGCGCATATTCTTTTAATAAGAAAAAAAAAGATTCAGATTTACACTAACAAGAAGGCGTATATGGTCCGTTTCAACAAGTCTGAACTATTAATTTCGACTATTCTTTACCTTGGTTTTCTAGGTAGGTCTTATATCACGAGAGAAAATTAAGATGAGGATAAAAGGTAATCAAAATTACAGTTGGTTACAATACTTCATAAATAATAAGATAATCGTTATTCTACGTCTTGTATTATCCAGATCGTGCTTGACTTCGGTAATTTTTTCCAATTCTCCTGCTCTGTCGTAAAAACCGATAATCAAAAAAAAAAAAAAAGGAGAGTCTAATATCATCTTATTTTGTTTATTCATTTCGTAATTGATTATTAATAGATGCGTCTGACTTGTTTCGGCATATTGTTTATTATTTAGTAGCAAACTAGATATTAAATTACATCGGTATGGCAAAAAACTTGCTATACCATACGTACTTATTAAAACAAAATCTATAATTAAGTGATATATAGAGCCGAGCCATAGCGGATGCTCTTTATGACTAGAATTATCTTGACTAGAGAAATCTCGACCGTCGCGAGATTTGACGAGATTACCAGTCAATGGAGAAATTCTGAAGCTCTACACAGAATAGAAAATATTCCTGTTATCATTATTAAATCATCCTTATTAGATCTCACAAGAATATACTGGTTACACCAGAAAAGAGAATAATGTGTGGATTAATCGTCGGCAAATTATTGAGCAAAGTTTCCAATCAACCATTGTCAACAATAGTCGGATAAGGAAGCCTGCGATTATGATTTTTGTTTTTTGTTTTATGATTTTTGGTCAATGAATAACTCTGGCTGCAAACCCGAGAGTAATTTCTTTAATCGATCTCCACAAACTCCTATGTATATATAAGAAACAGTCAGCTAAAACTGCCGAACAAACTATCAAAACAGGTTTCTTCAGCTTTCAAGTTGGTCCAGCTGGCTGGCTCGTTATGTACGTATGTATCAAGCCTATAGTCCACATAACTAGAGCAGGAGGGCTGAAATTTTCAACATTTACTCCCTATTTCTAGAAAAAAAATTAATTTTTGTTTTTTAACCCCCTATACGCGAAAGTTTTTTAGTCGGGGTCCAATTTACTATGTAAATTTTTCTCAAATTGACCCCTTACTTTGTGCCCAGTAGCATTCATATTTACTTATTTTGAAAATTCAGAATTCAGACTTTTTTTAGTTTATCCAAGGCAAGAGAAGTAACTCATCAACTGATCACCCTTTCTCATGCTGCCAAAAGACGTTGGTTTACGTGACTGTTTCTATTGAGTAACTAACCAGACTAGTTTGATATTTTTTTTCTATCTTTCGTCTGTTGATGCTTTTCGCATATCTATTGAGTGACTAATCTTTTGTTTCTTTAAAAGAAACAAAAAAAACCCAAAAAAATCAAAGCAAAAACGTCCCCTCAGCTTCTCATTCCTTCTCACATTTTACAACCAACGTAGAAAATGAACTCTCTAGTAAAAGAAGTCCAAAAGAGAATGAGCGTAGGTTTATGAATGATTCACAGGTATATAGAGTTTAGGGGTTTCTCTTCACAGATTATTCACTGACGCCAGAAGTGATGTTAACGTTAGATTTCAGGGAATCAAATAACCTTCTTGCATTAGCAAGGAGATTGTTGGATTCCATGTTTTATCGGATGCCGCTGGATTCCGATATTCGAAAAGATCCGTTTACTAGGCTGACGTATGTGTAGTTGATAGATGTTCCTAAGCAGGTATCATAGGCAGCTTTTCGACGAATACGGAAATACCTTAATTTGATAAATGCGGGTTTTCGAGGTAGTACGGTTTAGGTATTGCTGTACAAATTAATGTAACTAAATATAGTCGGGAAAAAAAATTATAATGATTGAACGGTGTGGTTTTGAACTGTTCGGGGAATTTTGTAACGGGGTAACCACACTAATCAAGATATACCTGTTCATCGAAAAGATAGTCGAAAATATATTTAAGATTCTACCATTATCCAGTTGAAAAGAAGTATATGTATTCAGTCATGTCTATTCGTCTGTTCGTCTGTCCACATATCTCCGGAAGTACTGCATAGATTTCAATGAAATTTTGTGGAAAGATTATCAGTTGGGTAAGAAATAGGTGGTGCAATTTAAGGGCGGGAGCAGTAATTCTTTTTTGATTCAGAGATATTTTTCCGTTCATTTTTTTTGAATTACATTCATATATATACTCATTACGGTCCACACGATACCTCCAAAAGTTATAAATTGATTTTAATGACTAATTATGGAAGAGTGGACAATAATCTAGAGAATAACTGATTAAATTTTAGGATGGACAACTACACCCCCCTGTCAATGGCCTTTTCAAAGGTGTGTGCTTTGTAGTTCTAGGCTAGTATTTTCCATCATATCAGCTGTCAGTGAGCAGACAGTTCAGATCGGAAAATAAGGACCAAACCTCCTGCCAAATTAGTACTTGCACCCCTTTTACGTCAGGAAACCTGCCTATGTACAGAAACCGCTCTATTGGTTGAGCTACTGGAACTTTCATAGTTAAGAGAAGATTAAGCCTATCTCTTCAACAGGTATCTAGCCCTTAATATCAACGTAAAAATTTCTTACCTAGGGCAATTTTGTTTAATCTTCTTTCAAAGTGATCTCTTCAGGATTTCCCACACTTACCTGAGTGTGTATTCTAATTTTTAGTACAGTCTAAAAAGTCCTCTTTCGGAGTTGCCATCATCTGCCCCGTCATGTTTTTTCTTAAAATTGTCCACGGTCCAAAATCTCTCTATTGAATCCCAAAAGAAACGGGGAACCAAATCATGACAGTGGATGGGGGGGTGAAAAACCCTGGGTGATGTTACGTTTCACGCCCCCAAACCTGGACATGGCGAAAAAATGATTGGCTCAGTTATTGTGAATGTGGTGATCAACTAATACACAAGCACACTAAAGGTTGTCTAGATGTCAACTGAGCAAGCTAATGGGATAGTGTCTGTTCGTGCTTGCATATTAAGGACGTCTCTGATTGATTGCCTTCTTCAGCAGTTGCCAACATAGAAAATAATTTTCCAAGTCCGTGAAAAAAAGAGGTTCTGAGGTGCCCTATATACGCTCTCGCTAAAATTATACAATTTGATAAAACATCCGAAAAGGCAACCCGAGTCATTAACACTTCTGACTCTTGCTATTTGAGTGATATAAGATCAGAGACGTCATGAGATTCTAGAAGGTTCTACCTCATTCAGTTATCCTTTCATGAAATGGTATACGCTATTCATATAAAGGAAAATGAAAAGATGAGGTTGATATATTCTTTCTATCATCAAATTGAATGGTTCTTTCTAAATTACTCAGTAATATTTCGGTTTTGATTCTTGAAAAAAGGTTTGCGACCACTGGCCTCGTTACATCAAGGTCGTGTAACCGGTTCTCAAGATACTCAGAATGACAGGACACTTTCCGGACAGGCCTGGTATTTGCTTATCATTTTCTGTCTTTACTTCGTCCTTCTCTTTCCCTGTTATAAAATTCTTTTCATTATTTCTTTTTCCCCCAACCAGAACGCCACTGTCTACCAAATCATAGGACTGTGTGTTAAGGTCTCGAATTTACAGTCTCCTAAAGCGTGTATCATAAGAAAGATCGATTCCTTGAGGGAATAGACGTAGTTCCTCATATCTCAACTGCTCTCGCGTTAAAGATACTATCACGAAACTCTCACACTCAGTTCTATGGCTCTGATAGGCTTAGATGTTTTCATTGAAGAGACAAAAAAAAAAGAAAAGAAAAAAGAAAATGAATGCTCAATAAAGCTCGAGACTATATTACACATTCCGATCGATAAATTCTTCGGCCTATTGTCCATTTCTTTGAAGTTTATTCTTTTGTTTTTCATCTCTTCAACAAGAACAGAATAAGTGCTTGGCTTCTGTAGATCTATCTCTTTAGCTAGCTAGCTATCTAACTTCGTTTGTAAAAAGAGAAAATGAAAAAATATTAGGGTCACCGAAACCAGAGTACTTTTTGTAAGGGTTGGGTCTTCAATCAGCCAGGGTGGAGATGTTTCATAAATGGTCATCAAATGGAAGACAACCTCCATGCAATCATCCAGACCGAAGGAAGAAACCAGGGGAAAAAATTTAAAAAAAAACTTTATATCTATCAATCGATCTATTAGAAAACGTCAACCAAAACTGTCAACATGGGTTTCTCTCAGTTTTTAAGCTAGTCCAGCTGGCTTGATATGTATGTATGTATCATGCGTACAAACGGCAAAAATGTGGTTAGAGGGGTGAAAGTTTAAATTTTTCCTCATTGCTATGTCTCGGTAAAAAAACGTCCCCCTACCAAGTGGGTTTTGAGTGTAGTGTCCATTTTATAATGTAGGTTTATGCTAAATTAATCCCTCAGTTTATGTCCACTTGTTTCGTTTTTTTTGTTTTTTTTAGAATTCTTTAAGTTGTCCCTTCCCCAAAAAAGGCAAGATGAATATCTTGACATTCATTGATCAGTCCTTTTTTTTTCTGATTTTTTAAATTGACCGCCACAACTCAGCGTGCTGCCAAATGACATTAATCGAAAGCTGGATCTATTAAGTGACTAGCCTGCTACCTCTCCATCTATCTATGTATTTATCTATCTCAATCTGTTCTTATCTATCAATCTATATATCTCTTCATTATCTATCTGTCGATGCTCATATCTTTCTATCTCTCTATCTATGCTTGTATTTATCTATCTTTCTCAATCTCTTCATCTATCTATCTATCTATCTATCTATCTATCTATCTATCTATCTATCTATCTATCTATCCATCTATCTATCCATCCATCCATCTATCTATCTATCTCAGTCTGTTCATTATCTATCCATCTAACTCTCTATCTACTCGGAACTCTTCTTATGTCCATGGTTCTTTAATACTTCTTCATCCTTATAAATATCATCATCATCAACCAACTTCCATGTAGAAAATCTCTTCATCTAGTAGAGCCGTAATTACATCCAGTTTCCAAATCTCATTCATTAAATGTTGGATTTGGGTCTGTAAGTAAGGATGTCTGTGTGCAGACCCCCAAAACATCGATTAATCTCCGTGCAATGCCCAGAAACACTGATTGACCTGTAATTGTATATCTTACTACTACTACTACTACTACTACTACACACACACACATATATGTATATAAAGATTACAATAACGAATTATACTTGAAGTTATATATATATATATATATATATATATATATATATTGATGTATTAAATAGAATAATTATAAAATGAGTAAAAATCTTATTCAGTGGTTCATTACAGATAATACATTCTGTTTCATTTGAAAAAAATCTTTTTCAAGTGAAACAGAATGTACAATCTATAATGAACCATTGATAAACGCCTTTATATATATATATAAATATATATATATATATATATATATATATATATATATATACATATACATATATATATATACATATATACATATATATATACACACATATATATATATGTGTGTGTGTGTGTGTGTGTGTGTGCATGCGCGCGCGCGCGTGTGTGTGTGTGTGTGTGTGTGTGTGTGTATGTGTGTGATGCAGCAACCGTATCGGTCGCTGGTTTGATTCCTACAGCAGCACAATTTTCCTTTCATTGTTAATTATATTTTCGCTGTCAGGGCCTAAATGATACATCCACGGTATATAAACGGGAGATCATTCCAAATCGAGTTTCATAGTCATATAAAGCATTCATCATTCATTGATCACCAATTATTTTCAATTGATCAACTCCGAGACTCCATGCTGCGAAAAGACGTTGGTCACGGAACGGTTTCTATTGAGTGACTAACCAGACCTGTTTTTCTTTTATTTTTCTCGTGAAAAGAGGAAAAAAGCAACTCAAGATTTTGGAAATCTTACCATCTATCAAATATATCCGCAACTGGATATAAGATTATCCATTGGACTTCTAGATTATAACAAAATTTCCAAATGTAATTATGTGATAAAAGAAGGCTATTAACGATGACGATGAGTCGTTATTTAAACTCATATATATATATATATATATATATATATATATATATATATATATAAGTCTGGTTTGTCAATCAATAGAAGCCAACACATGACAAATTTAATTTGGCAGCATGCAGTGTTAGGGGCGATCAATTTAAACACTCGAAACGGGTATGATCTAAGTATAAGTTACTTCTAACTTTTGTTGGAAAGTGATCAGTAAAAAGTATTTTTCAAAAAACGAGCGGGTATAAACTAACAGAAAATTCAGCACCCCCTTACCCCCCCCCCCAAAAAAAACATAATCCAGGGAAATTTTCAGAAAATAAAAAATTATTTCCCCAAGACATGATAAGGAATGATGTTTAAATTTCAGCCCTGTAGCCCTTTACAGCTGTCTGTACGCGTGGTACACACATACATAGCCAGCCGGACTAACTTGAAAACTGAAGAAACCTATATTGACAATTTTGGTGACAGTTTTGGTTGACGGTTTCTAAGATATTGGTATAGAAATCCATCAATTGGAATACACTTGTTTTAGAGGATCTTAGTGCAGATAACTAAATGATAATGCAAATGTTTCCAAATGAGCAATGCTCTGAGCTAGATTTATCTTTACTTAAGTCTGTACGTGGTTTATAGCATAAATAAACTGTTTAATATGTACAGAACCACATTTTGTCAAATGTCCGGAGGAAAATCTTATGCTGTAATAACTTAGCCTAATGTCTGCAGAGTCGCCTGAAAAGTTTTTAGTCGTCGCTTTATTAATAATAAAAAAAAAGCTGCAACCATTTCCACAATCTGAACCTACTCAAAAGTTATATCTCAAGATTCAGTGATCCACACATGATAATTAGCAATGTGTGTTTCTTTTCTGTCACGCTTACGTTGTCAGTGACGTCTTGTGACGTAACTTGAGAGAAATAGAATTTGATTCCACTTTGAACTTGATGAATTGTATCTTCAATTAATTTTTACTTTTCATCATCAACAGCTTTGTAGCATCTGTCGTTGGACATAGACCTTTCTCAGGATTCACCACTCTCCTCTATCATGGGCTCGGTGGAGAAAATACTTCCTGAACTTTTCTAGTTCGTCTTGCCAGCCAAAATTTCGCATTTGATCTCAGGGGATCCACTTTGTGAGTCGTGATCTTCATTGGTTGTCTGACATTCTTGCAACATGACCAGCCCATTGCCTTTTGATTTTTCCAAAGGATTCTAATGTATAGATTGGTAACAATTTGTTGACAGATCTTAAAGAATAGAGATGATGATGATGATGATGATGATGATGATGATGATGATGATGATGATGATGATGATGATGATGATGATGATGATGACCTCAAATCGAGACTATAAAGACCACATCACTACTGGAAACTGCACGAATACAAAGAAAAGTGCCAGAAATTTGGGATCTACGACCCCAGCTGTTAGCAGTGGCCTAACAGGGAGAAGAGGAGAAAAAAAACAACGCACAAAATAACACCACAGATCTCGAAAAATCTCGAATAATAATAATAATGATAATAATGAAGATGATAATGATGACGATGTGTATATATATATATATATATATATATATATATATATATACATATATATATATATATATATGTGTGTGTGTGTGTATGTATAAAATTATAATCCAGAATAGTCTCTTGAAATTCTTCGAGTTAATGTCAAGTCTTCAAGTGCTTATCCGGAATTTTCTTCTCTTATGAAATTCGAGTCAAAATATTGGCAAGCAAGTGATAATTAATTAACCATTCGTTGTGCACAAAAGAAACTTTGTTTCCTGTAAGGAGTCGAGATGTAACAGATACGTAACCTGAGACTAATGTCTGGTTGACAGTGACCAGATGTGTGGTTTATCACACAGCGTCCTTTCTTGCTCTCCTTTTTTGTCATCCTATGTTGATGAGAGAGTCGTGGATCCAGGGTATAGAGTTACTGACGCTACAATTTATCTTTCTTGAAATGAACGTCAGCGTGAAAGAAAAACACTTCATGGCTGTAATTTATAAAAGAAAATAACAAGCGTATCAACTCAGTAAAACAATGAATGTCTTAAATATTTAATATGTGTTTTTCATTTCGGATTCATCTAGTTCTTTCAACGACTGAAATATTTTTTTAAAAGCCCAACCCTGCGGGATCAATCTCAATTCGTTCTTCTCCCTGGGCAGAAAGATAATTTCTGCGTATCTCGTTTTGTGTATGTAATAAATATCCTTTCTTTTAAGTATAAATATAAAATATTAAAAAAATGTAACGATTATTCAGTTTCAAAATAGCATTAACCAACAAAGCTGAAATATCACCAAGAAAATATTAAATAAATAAGTAAGTTCGCCCAAAAGAAAAACAAATATATATATATTCTTGTATACTTAGTATAACTGTGCTACCAACGATGTCATTTGAAAAGTTGAACAAAAAAAGAATATAACATGAAGTTTTGTTGATTTGTGAGAGTGGTCGGTTTTTCTCAGTTGGTAAGAGAGTCCTTTACCGATCGTTTGGTGGTGATTTCAAATCAGATTTATATATCGATTTGGTTTAACGTGACAGGACAGAAAAACAGTGAAGCATTCGTTCTCCTGAATTAGGTGAGGATTGTTCGTATTCTAGCCAAGGATAGTCTCTGGCTTGGACTGGAGTAGGACGAAAAAATGGAAAAACTATTTGAATTTGAAAATTAAAAAATATCTCTAATTTGAAAATCTTTCTATACCTCTTTCCGAGCAAGTTAAAAATTAGAGCAAGGAAATTGAAAAATAAAACGAGCAAATTAAAGGATGCGGCATGCAAATTAAAAGATAAAGCGAGTTAATTAATAAATAAAGCTAGTAAATGAAATCAAAGCGAGCAGATTATAAACAACTACTAGAAAACTGAATCGATGAACATGAATGGTCAAATAATTACATTTACTGCTTCAATCGCTGCAAATATCATTTTTTTGCGTTGAATCGATTGAAAAAAGTTTCTAGATAAAATTCATGAAACTTTTTAGTCAGTCCCTACCAATGCCTATACTTAGCCCCACCAAAAGCTAACGCCTAAAATTTTGAAGCGTCGTTCAATTTGCTCGCTCAAATGTTTAACTTCCTCGGAAAAAAGGTATGGTTTTACTGAAATAAAGCATATTGAAGTTTGGTGAGTGTAAGTAAAGCAAGGAGGAATCAAGTTTTCATTCTATCTGCAACAAGACAGAATTGCTTAACGTATTTAATAAACCTATTGTAGAAAGCTTAGCTTTGTCTGGTACAAGACCAAAAAAGAAAGAGGTGCGATTCAAATTCGCTACATTAGCAGATGTTTTACGGGATGAACATACTGACAATCAGGCTATAAAAGCCCTCGTGGTACTAATTAGGCTTAGCTGAGTTTGGCACAGTGTCACAGTAAAGGCCAGAACAAATCGCTATCACGTCACGTGAACTCATGCTTGTCAACGAGTCCTCAAAAACCATGAAAAGCAGCTACAGTATTCACGCCCGTGTCACGTCAAGTCACCTCACGTGATTTTGCAAGCTGTCACAAAATATTAAACGTCTAGATTATAGGAAATACAACCTCATGCCATCGCATAAGAATGCAAATGAGTGCTGGAACAAAATATGTGAGACGTGAGGTCACATGAGAACATCAGCAAGGACGTGATATCACATTTTACATTTTACAGTGGTGTCTCCTGCCATTTCTAATAAGCGTTAAACTGAACTGCACACGTGAGTTCACATGACGTGATAATAATGTAATCCCACCACTTTGAGGATCAAACAGCCCACAAGCAAAAGTTCAGAAATACAAGATTTAGACTTTATCTGACACTAGGCCATAATTCTGTTACGAATATTAAACTCAGTACACGAGCAAATATTGTACGAGACCAGCCAACTGACCAGCGGTCTGGCACAAGATTATGATATTGGTGTAAATATTAAACTCACTACACTAGCAAATGTTCTACGAGACTAGCCTACTGAGCAGGGGTCAGTCTGGCACAAGTAATGGGGAACAGGGAGGATCAAATTAATTACATGAGATTGCAGGGTTAGCATGGAACCCGCCACCCCAATTCATATTCATCCTTTAAATCTACAAAATAAAAAAATAAAAATAAAACAGGGAGATTAATGATACCAATGGTGCTGCGACGCCCACGATCGAGCGGATTACGGGGAAAGTCTATTTCAAAAAGTTAAAAGGCTGATGATGATTATAGTTTGATTCTCACTAAGCTCTCTGCACTTGAAGTTTCATGCCAGAGAAAGCTAAGCTTCATTAGAGTCCATCAATAGACCATTACTACTGTTGTGAGTTCGATTCTCACTGGCTGCTTCTCATTTTTGACCTTGTACCAGGCTAAGCTAGCCTTAAACATCGATTTTTGACTAGTCATCCTTTCATCCTAATTCCGGTAGCTTTTTATTGCAACTTTCAGTTTTGCCATTTAATGATCTTTGATTTGCATGACGGATCGTAGATGAAGACTGAGCCTCCAACGAGACTCGAAATGGATTCCCTTATTTTTGGGAGTTTGCCTTTCCGTGACTGCTGCTCTACCAACTAGGCTACGAAAGCCAATTGGTTGGATTCATTATGCTTCCAACTGATGCAATACCATTCATACAAGATATTCGGATTCTGAGCCAAGCTTAGTATATTTTATGACTGAGGCGGCGCGTGGGACCCATAGACTATGCGATTGCCGGTGAGAGTTGGAATTCTTGAGGAAACAATATACCTGACAGCACCTGAAAATTTAAAAAAAAAAAAATGCCTGGCTGCCGCAAAGTCAAATTCCCCTTCAACTTTTATTCCTACTGAAGATGATTACTGCAAATTTTCTATTGTTTACGTATAATAAATGAAAAAAATATTTAAAAAATGTTTTCTCTCACGTATGTATTCATTTATTCGAATGAAATAAGCCCTTGCATATCTCCGAACGGGAGGAAATTCGTTAATATCTAAGACTGGTCAATTTAGCTCAGTCAGTAGGACATCCTCCTGGTAATCAGTTGACCATTTGTTCATATCGAGTAAGAGCATGTAAATTTTCCAAATCGGTTTATACCCCTAATCTAGTGAGGAATGTTCTTGTTGTTCTTGTTTTTGTTACGGTGGAGTAAAAAAGTCAACTCCAGTTTTGGACTTTGGCAACAATTCCAGTTCAGGAGTTAGATAATAATCTGTAAAAAAAAATTGCATGAAGCGGTGCCATCGGGCCTTGCCCCACCCCTGCTTAACTTCCTTCGAACAATGTTTTGCAAGCGAGTTGTCAACGACCATTACTGCGGAGACTCTACTAAGAGCTCCACGTACGTAGCCTTGTTTAAGACTAAGATTAGATTAAATAATGATACGCCAATACTTGTAACCATATGGCACAGTGATTTACAAATTGGTGTTAGCGCCCCTTGGGGCCGTTTGGAGACTAGGGGTGGTAAGGGGGCATTGAAAGACGAGGGGGCTATAAGAAGGGGTACGAGGGACAACGAATAGAAGTCTCTGCATAAAGTTGTATGTCAGAAAATGATTTTACAGTAAAGATGTTTAGAGTTGAATATTTTCGTTTTTTTTTGTTGCTTTTTTTTTACTGATTTAAAGAGTTTTAGCAAATTTAATTTTCAATGAAATATTTTTTGCTGATTTTATGAGGTTGGTGCTAATGAAGCATATTCTCTAAATGGGGCAGTGGTACGAAAAAAAATCTTTGGAAATATTGATCTAAAACAGAGGTGGCGAACGTAAGACACGAGTGTCAACAGTAAGACGCTACAGTATATCAGCTGACACGCGATGATCTTCCAAATAAAGATCAAAACTTTTTTTCATTTCATTATATTATCTTAGTTTCATAAATACATTCCGGAAATTTCAAGGTGTATTCTATATAGAACTTCTAGTTATATAAATAAATTAGAAAACTAGGCCCCCTTATCAATAAGCAGTTACCGAAAACTAAAATAGATATATACATGTCGGTGATAACCCGATAGTAGGATTATTCTACAAATTAAGTATTTTGACATGCCATGCTAAAAAAAATAAAAGAGTTCACCATCACTGGCCAAGTACTTCGGATGAAAACATGTGATTAACGTATTCTAAATGGTAATTGATAACTGACCTAATATTATTGAATAGCTAAAAATAATGCCGTATGGCACATATGTTTTGAATTATTGCCATGCTACATATATATATATATATATATATATATATATATATATATATATATATATATATATATATATATAAATATATATATATATATATATATATATGTATATATATATATATATATATATATATATATAAATATACATATATATATATATGTATATATATATATATATATATATATGTGTATATATATATATATATATGTATATATATATATATATATATATAAATATATATATATATATGTATATATATATATATATATATATATATATATATATATATATATGTATATATATATATATATATATATATATATATATATATATATATATATATATATATATATAAGCCTATATTAAAGTGAGAGAGTTCAAAGGAGAAAAAAAGCAGAAAAATATAAGAGTTAAATGAGTTATGAAGATTTAATGGATGAAGGTTAGTGTATCTGTTCGCACCGAGCTGGGTCAGCTTCTTCTTTATTTCGTATCAATGGCAAATGGGCTCGAGGAAGTGGCCTACAAACATATTAGACGAAGGGCGAAGAAGCGAATCGTAATGACAATACGTTTCAGGAAGAAGGAAAAAAAATCAAAAAAAGACCCCCCCCCAAAAAAAAACAACAAACAAACATCTTTTCTGAATTGAAAGATGAAAGATAAGAAACGTTATTCGGAGTTGCAAGCAGAATGAGAATTCAAGTGCTTTCCATGTGACGGATGCAAAAAGGGGGGAATGAAACAATGAATGAAAAATAAACTGCAGGTGACAGAAGGAAAGGGCGAAAAAGAAAGAAAGAAAGAGAGAAAGAAAGGAAGAAAGGAAGGAAGGAAGGATGGAAGAAAAAAGGCAGATGATGAAAAATGTCGTGAGAGGAAAAAAGGGAGAAAAGCAAGGTGGTGAAGAAGAGAAAGCGTGAGGAAAAAAAAGAAGAAAGGGAATAGGAAAGACAAAAAGAAAGAATGAATGAAGGAAAGAAAAAAGTGTTAATTAGATTTTAAGAACGAAAGAGGGATAGAGGAAGTTTAAATACTGAGAAAGAAAGAGGGTGAGCAAAGGAAGAAAGAGAGACAAAGAGAAACAAGAAAAAAAGAAAGAAAGAAAAAAGACGAAATGATAAAGAAAGAAAGAAAGAAAGAAAGAAAGAAAAAAGACGAAATGATAAAGAATATGTGAAGAAAGGAAGAAGAGATGAGAGAAAGGAAAATAGATGTGGAGGAGGAATTGGTCCGAAGGAAGGAAGGAAGGAAGGAAGGAAGGGAGGAAGAGGGAAGGCTGGGGAATTCGGAAATGAATTCACTTGCCAGCTTAAAAAAGGATTATTTAACGTGAAACGTTAAACGTTTCACTCTTAAAGACGGTTTAAAAGAGGACGTTACCCTAATATCGCGGTAACGACCAGGATGTGTGTTCATTTTGGGTCCAGAAGAATACTCAATTGCAACGTCACAGTAACCTACCTGTGACGTCACATATCCCCCCAACCAAAATACAACCTGCGACGTTGAAAAAACGTTCTGTGTTGGCAGGGATGTTAGCTAAAGAGAAGGAAATCTGAAATACATCGCTTATCGCAAGATGGCTTCAACTTAAAACATATGGTTCATGTTATTTGTACATCATAAAGTGAAGGTGAAGGTAATCATTGGTTTTACGGATGTAAAATATGATAGTTAAACATTGCATACAAAGCCCACAGAATTTCTTGCAAAGGCTCCAAAAAGTAGAACTTTACAACCTATTGGTAAGATATTGACGCAATAATGAAGTCATTAATTTGTTCTTTTCAAGAAATTCGTTTCGGTTCATGGAAGATTTTATCGGAACGTTCTACTTTCAGATAGCGGGCTACCAAGGCTATAAATTCTACTCATGCAAATCTCTAGGCACGTCTGATGCAAGGAAAACACAAACTTCAAGATGTGATACCTGGAAGGACTTCCGCTTTATATACCGTACAGTCCTTTTATAAATTATTTTTACTTTATGATTTACTTTTAAAGAAATAAACTGTTCTAAAACCAAAGTGAGAAAGGCTTGGACAAGATTGGCTGCTGAGGAGTCCGACTGCAATTCAACTTTATTTTGACTGAAGATGATTACTGCCTTTTTTCTCTTGAATATATAATAAATACATCAAATGTAATAACGTGATTTTTTAAAGTACAGAATGAAATAAGCCTTTCTAACATAAATTTTGGTAGATTTCTAAAGCTTAACAGCTAAGCTCAGTCGGTAAGAAAGACGACTGTGCGGAAAACAGAACTACTAATCAATTGAATATGACTTACGTTAGGAGAGTGGTAATTATTACTGCCCTGAATTTGTTGAGGGTTGTTCTTGTTGTTCTTGATGAGATGTCAAAACCAAAGAGAACTCCAGGTAAATATGCTATGAAGGAATTTCGCATAAAAAAATTCCACCATTTTATACGGATTAACAGGAAAGAAAAAACAAGGCTTAAATGTTTGAGGAACATTTTCTTACAGCACAATATCAATTGCAGTATTTTTGATATTTTCAGTCAGTTTTGGCTTCTCATTCAAAGATACAAAATCATCAATAATTATACAAATATTGCCACTGACGTGCTCTAACTGCATCAATACGTGATATTTGTAGACTAGACTATTCAATATCGAATTACTTTATTTAGATATTCCATAGTCAAAAAAGACAATCCAGAGGTTGTGAAGAGCTTAATTGACAAATTTGAAAACCGTGACATCGTTATTTTCGAGAGCTTCACTTGTAGATTGACCTGTTAGTTAACAACAAATTAAATTGCACATACTGTGTGTATGAGAATAACACGCTCATCTATTACAAAAGAACAAAAACAAATTAAAAAAACAAAAACAAATAGAAACAAAATCGTCATCTTTTTTTATGAAGAATAAAAACCAAATGTCACGAATTTAGCTTTAAAAGGCAAACCTGGCAACCCACATCTAAGCCCATTATTTAGTTTCTTTGAATTCGAAAAAGATGTCGTAAACTAAAAGGTTTCAGTTCAAAGGTCCAACCCAGAATCACGGGCAAAGTGTGAAAACCAGAACCACATGTTTGAGACGATAAATAAAAAAATACAAACCTTAAAGCTTAAAGCAGCAGCAGCAGCAGCAAGGTTGCCAGATATTCGGAGACATTTCAAGCCAAAAACCTGTCAAAAATGGCTAGATTAGAAAAATTGTTTATAAAAGCATTTTTTTACTTATTTTTATTAGATGAATAATTATTATCAAATTTTGAAAAACTAATATTACTGTTTACCCTAATCTTAATTTTCCGGTCGATTATCTATCACAACTTTACTTTGACGATCCGAGTATTGAAGATGTAATTTAAACAAAAAAAAAAAACACCGAAATATTAAGATGAAGGTAAATAGTATTATTAGAAAAAATAATAATAATGATTGATTATAAAACCTTTCAATATCGCGGTACACACAGTGGTGGTGCCAGCGTTTTGTACCTGTCCGGGCAAGGTGCGACCAGAAATCTATGAGTACGGGCTAGCGTTTTATATACATAATATGAGTTGATTTTTCGAGCCCAGGATGAGCGTTGGATAAAGATGTCGCGGGACTGGAGAATGTCCGAGATAGCCCTTGTCTGATGCTGCCAGAGCATACACGTCAAAAAGTGAAATTTATTTAAAAAACATAACAACAGTAAAGTCTTTTGAAGCTAAGAATCACACTAGGATGGCAAGCCTTTGGTAGAGCTAGCTCAACCTTCAAAAATAAGAAGATCCCAGTAATCCTAAAGAGAAGGGTGATTACCAATGCAACCTCCCAATACTTACTTATGGAGCCGAAACATGGAACCTAACCAAGAGACAGACCCGTAAATTGAGAACCATGCAACGTGCACATGAAAGAATAATGTTTGGCCTTACATGGAGAGACCACAAGACAGCACAGTACAATTGTCAGGGACATCATAGAATCGATTAGAAATTTCAAATGGCGGTGGGCTGGCCATGTTGCAAGAATGGCAGACAACCGATGGACATAACGACTCACAACAATAATCCCCAGAGATCACATGCGCAACCGAGGCTGGCAGAATATTAGATGGCGAGACGAGCTAGACAAGATCAGGAAGTACTGGCTCCGCGACGCCCATGATAGAGAAGTGTGGCAAATCCTAGGGGAGGTCTATGTCCAACGACAGACGTTAAAAGACTGATGATGATGATGACAATAAAGTCTAAATGTCTTTAAAAGTGAATATGACCAAGCCACAAAGTTTATGGCGGAATTATATCAAACAGAGGCCAAGAAATGGCCAAAATAGCAACTCTAGGTTGCAGCGGTTGGAGTTGTTACTGTAGCAGTGAGAAGGAAATTCCTCACGGCAACGCTTTGACACCATTCAGCGATGGGCGAATTTCATGGTAGGATCTAATAAAAGAATTCCTGGCGCCGCTCCTGGCCGACAGACAGGATAATGGCGGCTGTCTACTTGCTAAAATCTTTCAAAACCTACTTGTATCGCTGCACGCCTCATAAAGACGACGTTTGAAGAATTCTGGCCAAATGAATTGCCCCGTCCCGTCTGCCTCCGGAGAAAGGAGTGTGTGGATAGCTGTGTTGATGAGCGCTGCGTAGGGACCCAGGTAAGGGAGGGGCACCCTAGCTGATTTGCTGGGCGGTACTTCCCCAAAACACAACGTCGCGGAAACAACCTCATATCATCGAGGAAGGGTCAGCTGGTGTAAGCAAGATATATATCTCTGAATCTATATCTATATCAATCTATCTGTCTATATTTCTCTCTGCGTCTATCTGTCTATCTATCTGTCTATCTATCTATCTCTCCCTCCCTCTCTCTCTCTCTCTCTCTCTCTCTCTCTATATATATATATATATATATATATAGATAGATAGATAGATAGATAGTTAGATAGATAGATAGATAGATAGAATGGAGCACTCTGGTGGATGAGGAATATGTTCGATAAATAAATGTATTTTTCGCTTAAATTCAACCTTACTGACCGTCCAGTTTCGTGGAGCAGAGTGGGATACCGGCCTCCGGGTCTGAAGCTAAGGTTTCGATCCTACCTTGTGGTAATGGATGGGATAATGGATAGTCTTCAGTCACACTGATGAGTCGTAATACAACGAAACAGCTGTCTGTGGATGACACAATATATATATATATATATATATATATATATATATATATATATATATATATATATCAGCTGCAGCCATTATTATGTGTCCAGTGCTGGTCTGAGGCCTTTCCTATTTCGAAAACAATTGCTTAACCCCATCCATGTCTTGCCAGCAAACATTTCTATCTCATCCCTCCATCTGGTGTCTTTTTCCGACTGTGTTCACTGTCCCATGGACACCGATCAGTCAACCTTCTGCCCCAACTGTGGTTATTTCTTTTCGCTAAGTGACCAGCCCATCTCCATATCTGTTGCTTAACTATTTGTATAACATGCTTCATTCCATCATCCAAGTCCTCCCTCTAACCAATGTTAATCTTTTTCGATCTCATAAACTTATCCCAAGCATTGCTCTTTACATAGCTCTCTGCACCGTTCTAAAATGGTTTTCAGTTCATTCAGTTGATTCCCATATTTTGCCTCTGAAAGCCATAACTGGTATTATGCATTGATGGTATTCTGTACGTTTCGAGCATATAGGCAAGATGCTCTTCAATATGTCTCTATTCATACAAAATGATTTCCAGCCGATCGTTATGGATCCTTTTATTTTAGCTTTCATGGTATTTATCTAACTTTGTTACCTGTCTTACACACAGAAAAATACAAGCATTCATTTACTACCAAATTCTCGTTTAAAAATCAAGATATGTTCGATCTTCCATTCGATGACATTACTTTATAGAAGAAAATACTGAATTCGTTCCAAATGGTTGAGTCCATTGTTACAAAGAGAGAAACAAATATATATATATATATATTGAAAGTACACATTAGGAATACAATTAAATATGATATAATGCAATATCCGATGTGCAACATGTTTATTTCATAAAATGCTCGATGCATCATCATCATTATCATCATTTTTTTATCGTCTGTTTTTGGACATGAACCTTCCTCAGGATTCACCAAAATTCTCTATCATCGGCATCGCAGAGCCAGTATTTCCTGAATTTCCTCTCCATCTTGTGTTCTGTCGGCCTCGGTTTCTTATGTGAACTATGGGGATCCATGTTGTGAGACGTGATGTCCATAGGTTGTCTGCCATTCTCAGAATATGACCAGCCCATTGCCGTTTGAGTTTTCTAAAGGATTCAATGATGTCTTGGACTCCCGTTTTCTTCTTGATATACTGTACTGTCTTGTGATCTCTCCGTGTAAAGTTGAGCATGATTCTTTCATGCGCGCATTGCATGCAGGTCTGTCTCTTGGTTAAATTCCATGTTTCAGCTCCATAAGCGACTATCGGGAGGATGCATTGGTTGTATACTCTTTTGAGGATTATTGGGATCGACTTGTTTTTAAAGGTTGAGCTTGCTCTGCCAAAGGCTTGCCAAAACTAGCTAATCTGTTCAACTTGTTTCTTTTCTAATATAATCGGTGATTTTGTTTTTGTTGAGTCTGATGAAAATTGTGAATCATTTGTTGGTTAAATTTCACCCTCGATACTTTTGTAATTTTCCCGTTGAGGATGCTCATTTTAGATTTGTTTTGAAGCTTTAATTCTCAGCTTTGAATGTCAATATGCACAATAATGTTCCTGAAAATATTTACAGTGTGAATAAGCAAAACAAAGGAACTTTTGTTTTTTGTGAGTAGAAAAAGTATCTCTTTATCTGCATTGTAAGTTTGCAAGTATTTAAGATATATTATTGCATTATGACTCTTAATGTTCAAGTAATATGAAGTATTATTATCGGATTCATTGTGATGTGCACTGGGATCATGATACCAAATGTTGAAGCTTCAAAGTAAAAATTAAAAAACTTGGCATTGTAATTCTAAAAATAACAGAAATGTCACGTAGTTCGTAAAACTTTGAATCAGATTTTCTCAACTTTTTGAAAATGGCTCTTGGCAGATTTTGTGCTATCTCCTCTAAAAACAAGTCGTTACTCTACCATTTTGCGATGTTCGGGATTCCATAGAAGACGAAATTGAATGTAAAACAGAAAAAGTGGAGCAAAAATCTCTTCATTTCCTGTATTCTTATCATAATCTTTCAAATGGGCCTGAAATCCTGTTGCACTAAACCTATGCAATCATCAGCTCGTGTTACTTTTCACGTCGTAAATTGCAGGTAATGTGAAACTATACAACGTACTGGTCCGATATAGCGCATCGCAAATTCGTTTAGGTACGACGGAAACGGTGCATCGGACATGCCAAAATGTCGTCTTAATTTATTTCTGGGGCGCATCTAGAGATGTTCGACATTCAGTAGGCCTGCCAAGGTCAGGAAATGCGTACGAAGTATGCGGGTAAATCAGCTGGGGGTCTTGGGTGTTCTGATTTGGGGGCCCTTGTAAACGTTTGGAAATAGCATTTGCCGTGCTAAATCTTGAAACATGACATACGTAACACAACACACCACTAACCATTGACATGTTTTCTTCAAACTAAAGCTCAAATGGAAGTGGGCTGGCCATGTTGCACGAATGGTGGACAACCGTTGGATATCGTGACGCACGACATGCTTCCCCCGAAATCACATGCAGAACCGAGGCTGGCAGAATATTAGATGGAGAGACGAGCAAGACAAATTCATAAAGTTCTGGCTCCGCGATGCGCATGATAGAGTGTGGCGAATCCTGGGGAAGGGCTATGTCCAACGATTGACGTTAAAACACTGATGATGATGATGATGATGATGATGATGATGATGATGATGATGGTCAGTATCAATTGAAGTGTAGATTTGAAAAAAATCAGAACTCATCCACCCTCTCGTGAAGGGATATTATTATTTAGCACAACATATAAATCCAAAGACGAGAACTCAGTTATCTGATACTTTTCCTTAAGAAAAAAGAAAAAATAGAAATGCCAATTGTACGATATTTCCGTGATTAGAATTTTTCCAAATGGAAATGCCGGAGAAAAACAAGTTCCTCCAGTTCTTAAGTTAGTCTGGCTTGCTATGTATGTATGTATGTATTGCATATACAGACTGCACTAATGAAGCTAGAGGGTTGGAAACTTCAAAATTATTTACTTGTTATTCTAATTTTCCCCCCCAACTGTTTTTTAAAAATAGGGTTCAATTTGCAATGTAAGATTATGCTAAATTGGTCCATACTTTGTATCTGGTCGTGTTCACAAATGCCGAAATGAATTGGTAACATGAGAGTTTTTATTGAGTGACGGGGAAAAAGAGACTTAAAATATTGCGGGAGACCTATGCAAAATACGGAAAACTTGGCAGGTTCGATTCTGGTTATCTAATTAAGAACAGATTAATAGATTTTGTCAACTTTTGTGTAACTACTGTCCAAGTTGGACTTGACCTTATTCTTTGTCTCCCCCCACGTAACAAAAACAAGAACAATCCTCACCAAATTTAGTGTTATACATTCTCCATTCTTTCCTGTCATGTCACGTTGAGTCAAACCTATCAGTAAATGATACATTTGAAACAATCTCCCATTATTACATGGTGTATGTATCACTTGGCCTACACAACCTGAATAGAATTGATAATTATACAGAATGGAGCTACTGCAGGAACCCTATCGGTCGCAGGTTCGATTCCTTTCGGGTTGGATCGATAAATTGTTTACCACCCCTGCATCGTAACTAGTTTGTGAACTGACTTTCACTTATTATATAGTGACAAACGAGGACGGCAGAGGTACGCGCTTTCTGGCTTTCTAATTATAACATTTCAAGATCAAGACAATTTTTTTTTCTTCCGGAGAGATATGAATCGGAAAATCTAACTCGGAGAAAAGAAAGAGAAAATCCTTGGTGACAAAATCCAGGAGATTATGAACTAGATATGATGTAAGGTTGCACCCAAACACGTGCAAACAGATCTGTATAGCAATGACTGAGTGAAAACAGAGAGTGAGAACTGTGTAAATTTTTAGACGTATCCAGGAATTGTTCACAGCTACCTCCCCCATATTTTAATTATTTTCGAACCTACTTCCATTCGGTTTCTAGTGACAATCGGGTCGACAGAGGCTTGCGCTCTCGGAATGCTTTCTAATTATATCATAATTTTTCTTCGTATCTAATTCAATTTTTCAACTGAACACAGTTATATGTAGTTTATTTTAAGTTGCATAGGCGTATATTAACCAACAGTACTGTCAATAGAGAGATTCGAACTCTCACCTCCTGTGAACAGGGGTGCACTTGATGTTTTTATATTGGAAAGGGGTGCAGGCCCCTGAATCTCCGACAAAGTAGACGCACAGGACGAATGATAAAATGATGATTTGTCGACCCTTGTCAGATCATTTAAGGATGGACAAATTGATATAACAATGCAATGTAACTGCGTTGAAAATCAGTTTCTGCATTGACTTGGATCGAAATAACGTCTCATAACATTCAGATTGGTTCCAGCTATAATGAATGTCACTCGATTTCTCAGCCTTAGTGTAATTTGCAAACCAATCGGAGAGGAACTTACCGTACAAGCTTGGACAGACGCTCTACTATAGGGTGATTCAGTCGACTGGGATGCCACATTGAGTGAGCATGTGTACTATGAGACCGCCACATTCACATTGGCATAGCCTACTCATTCTTTGTGCCAAGAAGGGTTTTTTTTTGGCAAAGCATTGCAATACTTCCTCCGTCCCCGTGCAGTCCAGATTTGGTTCCCTGCAATATCTGGCTTTTCTTAAAGACATTTCAGAACATGGGCGATATTAAGGAAGAAGCGACAAGGTGGCTGATGGTTTTCTGAAAGACGACTATAGCAGGGAGCTCTGACTCAATTCAGTCATCTTTTGACATTTTTGTTTTCACATCATCTAATAGAACAATCGAATTCCTTTTGAATAGTATATCAATAAGGTAGTTGAGAAAGATATCTCATGCCAGGTACCTTTTTTAAATAGGGTATAACATCCAGTAAGACACCGACAGACACCGGTAGCAGTGATATTTTTTATCAAAACATTCGTTTATATCATGTGAATATTTTATACTGTATAAATGAATAATGTAAAATATTGTATTCAAAAAGTAAATAATGTAATTTATTTGTATAATGCTGAATACAAAAATGTAATATCATGTGTGAGAATTTTTGGTTATAATATCTTTAACCAGGATTTTTCAAAAACTATATTTTCCAAATTTAGGTGAGCTCTCCTTACTTATTTATGAAGCAATTTTCATTGAACAAACACCATTTTGTAGAGAATTGTGTAAACAAAATACTTCTAAACGTGCTTTTTTTCAAATTTGTTTTTTCAAAAGTTTTATTGATAAAATTTCGAAAGTTGATGTTGATTTTATACTTTCAAAAAAGTTGGCCCGCCATTTTAGTGGGTGCTTTAAATACAAAAACAAATAAACAAACAAAAAGCCAACAAAATAACATGTATATGTGTCTGGATAATATAATTAAATCTCTATATTTTACCAAAATATCAAAGATGCTTTTTAAAAAATTATCCCCGAATTACCCTAATATTAAAAAAACAATAACAAAATAAAGTATGGACCAAAATTGAAAGAAATTGTTTTTTAGTGTATTCAAACATAATAAAAAACAACTGAAAATTACTGGTAGCTAGGACAAAAGGTTCTTGAAGATGTGAGTTCCCCCTTTTCATCATCATCATCGCTCTTTAAATGTCTGTCGTTGGACATAGACCTTCCCCAAGATCCGTTTCATTTCTCTGTCATGGGCGTTGCGGAGCCAGTATTTTCTAAATTCGTCCAGTTCATCTCTCCATCGGCCTCAGTTCTGCATGTGATCTCTGGGGATACATGTTGTGAGTTGTGATGTCCATCTTTGCAACATGACCTGCCCATTGCCATTTGAGATTTTTCAATAGTTTTTATGATGTCACGGACACCCGTTTTCTTTCTTATATACTGTGCTGTCTTGTGATCTCTCCGTGTAAGGTTGAGCATTATTCTCTCACGCACGCGTTGCATGCTTCTCGGTTTGCGGATCTGTCTCTTGGTTAGGTTCCATAAATGACTGCTGGGAGAATGCATTGGTTGTACACCCTTCTTTCTAGGATTATCGGGATCGTTTTATCTTTGAATGTTGAACTTGCTCTGTCGAAGGCTTGCCATCCAAGAATGATTCTTTGCTTAATTTCTCCTTCTTTTGTGGGTTTCATAGAGATTTGTTGTCCTAGCTAGATGTAGTGGTCTACTTTTGAAAGCGGAATGAACGCTGAGATAATTGTGTGAGGCCCCGGGACAGGGAGTTCTTTGAAAGGGACTGAGTCGTCTCTGTCCTACGTAAGCTACTTTTTTGTCAGTATTCAATAGTTGATAGAGTCAATAGCGAAAAGTTGCCGAATGTTCAGAAATAAAATATGAGAAAAAAATGTAGATCTGTTAGAAACGATCAATCAAAACTGTCACCAATATTGTCAACATAGTTTCCTCCAGTTTTCAAGTTGGTCCAGTATCACGTATACAGGCTGCAACAACGGAGCGGGGATTAAAATTTGAACGTTTTTCCATCCATCTAGAGAAAAAAAAATGTTTTTTTAAAAATTCACCCCTTAAATGTGTTTTTAGAGGGGGGTTCAATTTACAATGTAATTTTATGCAAATTTGATCCCTTAGTTTTTGCCCACGTGTCTTTTGAAAATTCAGACTTTATTTTAGTAATCACTGCCCTTGAAGATGGCAAGTGAAGTAAACCTCAGTCATTGACCAACCTTTTCTAATTGATCATCCCAAAGATGACAGACGCTGCCAAAAGACGTTGGTCACGTGACGGTTTCTATTGAGTGACTAACCAGGCCTGTATTTATTCATTCAGTTATTTATTTATTTATCTTTACCAGAACCTGAGAGTGACTTTCACATTGTTTATTACATTAGAAGCGTCAACTTTCACGGTGAAATAACCGAAGATGGTAGTTCCACGTTGGTGAGAAAACCTTCTTTCTGCGTTTGTTAATTCCTCTTTGGTTTTCTTTCTCTCCTTTTTTTTTTTTCCTTTCCATTGATTTGAAGAGTTGTTTTTCTCTTTAAATCGAATTAATTCCGGCAAGTTGCTTATCAGTCCGGCAAATCTCATACGTGTTCAATAAAATGTAGAGAGCTCACCAGAATTCTTGTCTAGAGGCCGGTGTTAAGTAGGTTCTTTTCATCAACAAACTACTGCCAACGTAATTTCTATTGCACCCACGTTGTGTTTTTTTTGTGTTTTTTTTTTTACTGTGGCTCATATCAAAAGTACGTGTTACCTAGGCTCATTATGAATACGCGTTAACTGGACAAGGCTTCTGAGAGGAGAGTGCGTACATGTATGACACTATGAGTGTCACAAAGTTGAGACGCATTCAGAATTTACGTTGGCATCATGCGTTTGAAATAATTCACAACAGAAATTCAAAGTTTAGGTTTTGAAGTCATCAGATTTTCCCATATCAACAGAAAACGGAAACAATAATATCCAAATAGATAGCGTTCTGTCAATCAAAGACGCCCGGTGAAAGATGTGGTCGCTCTTCAGCTAAAGATTTCATGAACATTCTGTATGTCATTGAAGTGTTTCACTCGTCTTTGGAAACAAAATTTTAATGTTGACGTAAAAAGAACATTCCATATTTGCAACACTTATGTACCATGTCAGCCAAAAGAATATTATAGTCGAATTGTTTAATTTTGGTTGGCCATTTTAAAGTTCTGTACTCCATAAATATCCCCCAAATTCAAGAGATCAGCGATTAGCGTTGGGTATTTTGAACTTTATGCTTAGATCTCGACAGATGTCCCTGAGACCCATGAAATTGGTCCCTGGTGATACGCTGCTTTATCGTCCTCGATGCCTGAAAATGAGAATCATAAGAACTTGTGAAATACAGTGAAGAAAGCTTTCTGAGTGTGTGAAAGACTTCGTACTTCAAATAATAAATTTTTCAATAGAAAAATATTTCATCAAGTGTCCTCTCAATTCTTAAGCTTGCCAATATCATCGGGGATTTTGCTTTATGACTGGGCCACCCCAGCTTGTCAAAGTTTCAACCAACTTTACCGACATCCCTTTTGTAGATCTTTGATTACTGCGTGGCGTTGAATGTCTTGGCAAATGAGACCTGGCCGTGCAGGACTAGGACTTACCACTTGGGCTCATATTATGAATAGGAGTAACCTGGGATCATAATGACAGTACATATCACACGGGCTCATATTACGAATACATATCACCTGGGTTTATATTATGGATATGGGTTACCATGGATCATATTTTGAATACATATTCCCGAGGTTCATATCATGATTTTGGTTTACCTGGCTCATATTATAAATATTCATTACCTGGGTCATATCATGATTACGGGTTACCTGAGTATGTATTATGAATACGGGTTAACTGAGTCATATCATGAATACGTATTACCTGGGTTCGTATTATGATTATGGGTTACCTGGGCTAATATTATGAATACGGATTACCTGGGATCATATTGAAAGTACGTGCCATACGGGCTTATATTACGAATACTTGTTACCTGGGGTCATATTATGGATACAGGTTACTTGGATCACATTTTGAAGGCATATTATCGAGGCTCATATCCTGATTATGGGTTACCTGTCTCATGTTATAATTGCTTATTACATGGGTCATATTATGATTACGGATTACCTGAGCACGTATTATGAATATGGGTTACCTGGCTCATATTATGAATACTTATTACCTGGGTTCATTTCATGATTATGGGTTACCGGGGCTAATATTATGAATAGGGGATAATATTTTGTATGCGTATTACCCGAACTCATATTGTTCCCACCCACCGTTTTTCTCTGAATTTCTGAGACTACGTGCTGTCACTATTTTGCAATGATTCTTTCGAACTTATTTCCTCATCTTTGTTGTCTATGTCACAACGTTTTGGTTGCAGCAGTTTTTCGGGAATATCAAACTGGATCCTTCATTGGATCGACGGGGACGGGTTCCAATTCCTTTACAAGTCGCATCATCCAGTGTCCTTTCGATGGAATTTCAGAACTTGAAACAATCAATTCTTCTTCATGATAACGATTCGCCTGTCTATTATATATATATATATATATATATATATATATATATATATATATATATATATATATGGTCTACCTGACGCAAAGATCAGACTCATGCATTCCAAGGAACCAAATGAGCCTTTTATTTGGATCTTTTTCTTCCATTAGGGCGTCTAAGTAGTAGATTTGGGTGGGACTTAAGTCTAATATTTGTTCTTTCTTAATCCCTTGGTATTTATCGAAGGAATCCACTTTGGTTTAAGGTTCAATTAAAATGAGATAATCATGAAAGATGCCCGTTTATAATATGACAAGGAAAATAATATCTGATGTAGTTATGATAGGGAATATGAAGGAAATAATATCCGTCTCCTTACAATTACACATGAAGATAATCGAAAATCCATGGGTTACCATGAAATCCAGCTTGGAGGAACATATATATAAAGATAAAGGAGAACATCGCTCTCATATCACCATCATATTTTAAGCTCTACTTGAGTTAATAATGTGGAACTTCAGTGAAGAGTGTGAAGGATGCAACGTATATGAATTCAACAGAATACTAAAATAATTCTAAATCAGTATAAAGCACAATACCACTGAGGTGATACCATGAAGTCTGGTATGGCAGAACACATATGAAAGTAGAGAGAGAGAGAGAGAGAGAGAGAGAGAGAGCACATTGCTCTCTTGAGAGAGGAGTCAAAATAGTAGGGAGCTCTACTACAAATTGAATGAAGCTGCATATATTGGTTTGACGAAATGCTGCATAAGCAATATTTTCGATACTATCTCTTTATCTCCGTGTATGTGCATGTGTGTGCAAGTGCTCGCGTGTGAGTGTGTTTGTGCATGAGTGATTCTGTATCGGTCAGTGGTTCTTCTTGCATAATTCGAAACGCATTATGTGTCATGCCTTTCATGAAAAGTTTACTCGCTTTTTTAAATGACCGTTGGAGAACGTAACGAAATCTATACCATCATCATCATCATCATCAGTCTTCTAATGTCCATCGTTGGACGTTGACCTTACCCAGGATCCACCACACTTCTCAGTCGTAGGCGTCGTGGAGCAAGTACTTTCTGAATTAATATAACTCATCTATCCATCCAATACACTACCGGCCTCGGTTGCGCATGTGATCTCTGGGGATCCATGTCGTGAGTTGCAAAGTCCATCGATTGTCTGCCGTTCTTGCACCATGGTCAGACCATTGCCATTTGAGTTTTATAATGGAATCTATGATGTCCCTGACTCCTGTCATCTCGTGGATGTATTGTGCTGTCTTGTGGTCTCTCTATGTGAGGTTGAGCATTATTCTCTCATGTGCACATTGCATGGTTCTCAATTCACGGGTCTGTCTCTTGGTTAGGTTCTATGTTTCAGCTCCATAAGTGACTATTGGGAGGATGTATTGGTTGTATACCCTTCGTTTTTAGGATTAACAGAGTCTCCCCGCAAAAGTTACTCCGATAAAAAAGAAATTATCTTCTTTTAGCCATCTGTAATTTGCACAGACATTTCACAGCAAAGATAATTACTCATGTAAGGAAGAACAGCAAAAAAGGAAACTAGCTGCTTCAGGGTAAAACTCCACTATGATTCTGGCCTATACCTGTAACACATATAGAGAGAGAAGAACACATCTATTTCAGCCACTAGTCCTAATATTAGAAGAAAATAGTTCTCCCGACTCTTTGAGGTGAGTCTGTGAACAAAGTTTAAAGTTTCTACTCTGGACAGTTAGAACTGTACACATGATTCAATCCTTATTAGATTTTGGACTGAACCTGGATGTCATTGTTGTTAGATAAGAAAATAAAGTTAACTCCAATAGTAGAAGTTTGACAAAAAAGAAGTTGCAACTACCGGAATTTGAACTTGATTCACTGAGATCGTTTTCCCTCCCGATAACCGCATTACCACATAAAAATATGCATGTAAGTAAAAATGATACTCTTTCACGCCCTAAGTGAAGGGTGCCATCAGATTCGTCTTGGCGAACTTGTGTTTTTAAGGATTTACCAGCTTTTCAAGCTTGTCAGGAGCTGCATTGAGAACTTCTTATTCGTCGGCATTATGCATCGATGGCCCGCCATGAACGAGCAATTGATGTAAGAAAATTCTGAAGCTTTCGATTAGTATCTTTTCCAATATCTCCAGCTCAGTGGGTCATTCTTAACATCTCAACAGACTATATTTCAATCAATTCCAATAAAAATTGGCGAAATAACCTTATATATACCTATATATGTGTGTGTGAATAGTGGAGACTTGCTTTTTTTTAAATAAACATTTGTGTATATATGCATATATATTTTTATACATATGTAGAGGTACATATATATATATATATATATATATATATATATATGTGTGTGTGTGTGTGTGTGTGTGTGTGTGTGTACACGCACATACATACATACACACATATATATATATATACAAACACACACACCCACACGCACACACGCAAGCACACACACACGACTTCACGCAAACAGACAGACAGACAGACAGACAGACACACACACACACACACACACACACACACACACACACACACACACACACATATATATATATATATATATATATATATATATATATATATATATATACCATGGGATTGGTACTGATTTTGCAGATACAGTGTTTGGTATTTTTCATGATATATATATATATATATATATATATATATATATATATATATATATATATTTATATATATATATATATATATATATATATATATATATATATATATATATATACATATATACTTAAACACGCACATACATGTATACATATGTATACATAAATGGTGGGAATAATATGTGCATATATCTTTACACATACATATACACACACACATACATGTATAATGAGAATAATACCAATATATATCGATATTCATGAGATGGGCATGTAGGCGGTCCCCCTTTCTTCTATTATTGCGCGTAACTTTTACCACCATACACCTGATTATCGTATCGTAGATCAGTACGTTTTGATAAACAATTTACGTGCAGGTTGTTCAGGCAAAAATATCACAACTTCCCAGTAAGCTCCAAATATTGAAAAAAAATATTTATTTATTTATTTTGAAAACCAATTCCTCTGGAGAAATATCTATATTGAATTCCAAATAAGCACAAATATGTATACAAACATATACCTGTTTCTTTCTCACTAACTCGGTGCATTGCTAATTATTTAGAGAAAGAGCTTAGCTCAGTGAAAACTAGAATAATATGTCTAGTTAGTCACTCAATAGAGACCGTCGTGTGACCCACGTGTGTTGGCAGCATGTCTCCTTGGGAATGATCAATCAAAGAATTGGAGAAAGGTGTTATCAAAGACTGATTTACGAACTTCGTCTTTTATGGGGAAGTAATCTCTAAGAAAAATGACTGAATCTCAAAAACAACAAGCGGGCAAAAACTGAGGGATCAATTTAACATGAACCCTATTTTGGAAATGGAACTTACCTCTGAATTACTATTTACATAAGGGGATGATTTTTCGGAGAACAAAAAAGAACGTTTTCTCTAGACACAATAAAGAGTGAATGGCTTATTTTTTTACCCGTCCAGCTCGGCTGAGTTGATCAGAGCGCGTAATACAAACGGATCCATTGAGCTAGTCAGCCTGCCAGCTAGCAAGCCAACCAGTTAACCAGTCAGCCAGACCGCATAAAAAACTGAAGGAACCTATGCCAAATGTTTTTGTGGCAGATCTGGTTGATAGTTTCAAATAAAAGTGATGTAAAAATATATCTCGATATTTTGCCGCTCCCCTTGTGCGAGGTTCGGAGTTTCCTCGCCTTTAATGCAAGACAAAGTGACACGTTCGAAAAGAGATAAGACTCTGGGTGTCATGAAGGAAGTTGTTATGATAATATAATGAGAGAACAGGGACTTGGCTTTGGAAGAAGCACATAGATATTTTGAATGTAGAACAAGAAGGCATTGACGGCAGTTTTGAGTGTTTTATCGAAATGTTTCATCTCATCTCACACCAACTGGATTAACAGATGATTAGGATTGATAAGACTTTGCCTTTTATCGATCAACATTTATCTCAAAAGATTGATGCAAATGATTTCACAATCTGCACCGAGATATTGTTTTTTTTTTCTCCTTCTTTTTAGATTATAGCCGATTACAAAGAATGGAAGGAAGGAAGGAAGGAAGAAAGAGAAGAAAAGATGGACGAAAGGAGGAGAAATAGCAAATAAACTGAAAGAACTGGGAAGAATGAAAAGAAGAAATAAGTAAAAAAATAGAGAAAGAAAGAAAGAGAGGGAGAAAGAAAAAAAGAAAGACTCGACGATAAACTTAAAAGGAAGGAAGAAAGAAAGGAAGAAAGAGAGAAAAAAAAGTTGAATGAACGTAAAAGAAAGGAAAAAGGACTGAGAAATGTGAAAGAAAAGAAAAACGTTAAAGAAATAAGAGAAATTAAAAAAGAAGAAGGGACACAGAAAGAGAGAAGAACCGTTAAAGAAAAAAAAGGACTTATAAGTAAAAGAAAAAGAGAAAAGAAAGAAATAATTTCAAAGGAAAAAAAGTATGAAAGAACTTTGACGGAAAAAGAAAAACCAGAGATAATTGGAAGAAAGAAATAAAGAACGATAAGAACAAAGAGAAAGAAAGTGAAAGTGAAAAGTTAAAGAATGAAATAACCAAGAAACGGGAAAACAAGTAAGAAAGAATGAATGAAGGGAGGGAGGAAGGAAGGACGGGTGGAAGGAAGGAGAGAAAGAAGGAAAGAAGTAGATATTATCATATAGGAGAACCATCTTCCATTGACGAACCGACCTTTTCCTCCCAATACTGACAATGTTTATAGCAGCCATTTTAATACACCCCCCCCCCACACACACACACACCAGATGACCGAGAAATAAGGTCAAATGTAGAATCCGGACCCCAAGAATCGATTCAAATCAAAAACGCAATTTTTCAGATTACATCATGATCAATATTCAATCTAACTCAATCGAAACGAGGATGAAATGTGGAATCCAGACTCCTTTATATTCCTTGAAATATGGTAAAGAAATAGTATCAGAAAATTTGATATAATTTTTGGTTGAATAGAATTCCGTTTACAAAGTAACTTGAAAATTAGTGCTTTTGACTTTTAGAAATTTCGGGGTCTGGATTTTACATTTTACCCGTGAAATATATATTAATTCTGAGCTCATCAGGTATTCGTCGAAATGGATTCGCGATGCCCACCTTAGTCTGGGATAAGATCGCGAATATCGAGCTCCACGGTGGAAAGAAATCATCTCAGTGTATTGAGAGATAAAGACGTTATATCCAAAACTTTGGAGAATTCGAACAGTGGTTTTAAGACGAATGTAGTACGGACTTTTGCTGTTACCTTCTATGAACATCATTTTTTGTGAGCCTCCGAATATACATAGATATAGATATAGACGTATTGATTCATTCAGTCGAAGTTGACTCAATTGTTGGCGTTGTATATTTGTTTTGTATTTCATTTGTTATGTGGTACGGGTCAGAGTACAATAATATATATACATACATATATATTGAGCACTCTGGTGGATGAGGGATTTCTGTGTAATTAAAATGTAACGCTTAAATTCAGCCTTACTGCCCGTCCAGTTCCGTAGTCCAGAGGTAAGATATCGGCCCACGGGTCTGAAGAGAAGGTTTCAATTCTGCCTCGCAGTACTAGCCAGACTGAAGAGATGTAATACTATCTGTGGATGACACAATAATATATATATATATATATATATATATATATATATATATATATATATATATATGATACTAGCTCACCCTAACTCTTCACAGCCTGCCTCGAGATGATCTTCAGACACTTTGCGTGGAAAAATAAAGGAATCAAAATAGACTGCGAATATCTGAACAATCTCATAATTGCAGACGACATTGCCCTTTTGGCAGAGAACCTACATGACCTCCAACTGATGTTAGATTAGCTAAAAGGAGAAAGCAAGGAAGTCGGCCTACGCATGCACTTCCGTAAAACGAAGGTCATGTGCAACAACCACACCGAGAATAAAAAGACACAACTGTCAAAACTGGAGAAAGTAGACCACTACATTTACCTTGGACAACGAATCTCCATGAGATCCTCGAATGGAGAAGAAACCAAGTGAAAAATCACTATAGGATTGCAAGCCTTTGGCAAAGCAAGATCGACCTTCAGAAACAAGAAGATCCCATTGATCCAAAGAATAAGGTTAAACAACCAATGCATCCTCCTGATAGTCATCTATGGAGTAGGAACATGGAACATATCTAAGAGACAGACCTACAAACTGAGTGGCATGCAATGCGCACGATAAAGAATCATGCTCAGAGTCACATTGAGAGATCATGCGGAAGCAGAATATATCAGGGAGTCCAAGACTTCATAGAATCCACCAGAAAACTCAAATGGTAATGGGCTGGTCATGTTGCACGAATGTCAGAAAGGTGCTGGACATTGCGACTCACAACATGGATCCCAAGACATCAAATGCGCAACCGAGGCCGGCACAAATTCTGAAAGTATCGGCTCTGCGATGCCAACAATAAAGATGTGTGGCGAATCCTGGGGAAGGTCCATGTCCAACGACGGACGTTGAAAGACTGATGATATTTACGAAACAGGAAAATCTATCACGTTTTTAAAACGATGCTCAAGCATCTAAAACAGGGGGTCAGCAAACTCTTTTGGGATGCGGACCGGATTTTAAACGTTTCCAAGTCTTGAAGACTAAAGCAAATAAAAAAAGATTAGATTAGATGAGATTAGATTTGTTTCCTTCGGCTCCTAGGACTTGTTTTTTTCTTTCTCGGGTTGATCACTCATCTACTTAACGCGCTGATTATCCAGGTTTTGAGGTTGTGATAAACGGCCTGATTCTTCCTAAGCTCATTCATCCTTTCCTTGAATATATTCAAACTCGGTGCTGTTACTACATCTCTAGGAGGGCTGTTCTGAATTGGTACCATGTGCTATGTGAAGCTGTTTCTTCTCAGCTCTGTTTTATATCTCCTCATCTTCAGTGATTTTTCGTTTCCCCTCGTCCTTGTCTGGTCTCATGATTCCACCTTCGGCGCACATTCTGTTTCATAGATTTCACTTATGATTTTAAATGTTTTAATCACGCTCATCCCAAATCTCGTGTATATTACTGAAGTTGAGTCAAGAGATCAATTTCTTTATATGTTCTATTCCAATATCCCAGGATCATTTTGATAGCTCTCCTCCGTACTGTTTCAATCTCATTGATCATTTCCATGGTATAGGGGCTCCACACAAACTTCCTGGTGTTTCCAGATGACGACAAACCCGTCCCGTATTCAACAATAGAAATATTTTATCATTCAGAACTTGAAAGCCGTTCAGATTACACCCATCGCGTAGTTGGTCTTCTCCTTGTTCATCGTATGAATTTTGAGTCAGCCAGACCGGCTTGAAAACTGAAGAAACCTATGTTGGCAGTTTTGATGATATTTTGCTTGGTGGTCCCCAACAATGATCGTTTGAGGCTTTGGAAACAACTTGTTTTGTTCTCATCTCGGTTCATTTTTTAACACAACGTTTCGGCCGTTGTACCCTTCGGCTGTCTTCAGGTGATGCCCCCCCCCCTTTAAGGTGTCATCTCCAGACAACCACGGATTTTTGAAACCAGTTACAGTTAACAACTGTGGAAGCAAATAATCTACACTATCCGATACTAAACAATGGAATGTGAAAGTTTCTATGCGACTGACGAAACGTGCGTTTTCCACCCCGATGATAAAAAAATAAAAAAATGCACCCATTCATCGCCTGAAGATGGACTTACGGTACAACAACCGAAACGTTGTGTTCAAAAAATGAACCAAGATGAGAACAAAATCAGCAAAAAACTTTGCATAATGATATTCCTTCATCTAAAAAATTGAGAGAAATTACTTAAATATTTTTCTTCGTTATAGTAATATATACCTACATTAAATCCTTTGTACAATCGAATCGGTAAATAAGAACCATGAATGAGAACCAAGAGGATTGAAAACACAACATATAATTAAAATGCCGTTTCAAAATTTTTGGTTCCAATGGTTAAAACTCCAGCTAGCGTTGATACTGGCCTTTTTTTTTTCAGCGATAAAAGATTGATTCATTCATGGCCAACACGTAAATGATTCATTTACTCAATTTTCGACACTGATTGTCATCGATTGCTCATCATAGATAAACAAGGAATACAAAGAATTGCTGTACGCAATATCGTATATTCACTGAAGTCAACGGGACGGAGGAATTGGGGCCACGGACCGGATTTGACCTGCAAGCCATAGGTCGCCGACTCCTGATCTGAAGAATAACGAGAAAAGCTTCTGCAATGAGAGTTTGGAAAGTTATCATTTTTCAATCCTAGTAGATCTAACAGGGACTAAAATTATTATCCTGTATCAAAGCGTTACTCTGAATGATCAGGTACATGAAATCGCAACCCATGAAAAGTCTCACTGAGTTGCACACAGACTGGAACAATCAAATATTGTTTGATAAATTATTTATATTTATACTTATGTAGTTTATAATCTATGATCAATACCGATATATATATATATATATACACACATAGTATATGTGATACTAATCAGGCTAGCAGTATAACATAATATAATTATATATCAATAATATAAAGCCACTTCTAAAATGTAATGGATTTATTTCATAGAGTTCTCTATACATACAACATTTTACTCTTGAAGTTAAGTTGTTTTAGAGTAGAGCTGGAAATAAATAGTAGGTTGTGGATTCGCTACACAAACTAGCTCATGTTTTAGCCCGCCTGAAGAGGCCCAGAGAGGGCTGAAACATGAGGTAGTTTGTGTAGCAAATCCACAACCTACTATACATATATATATATATATATATATATATATATATATATATATATATACATATATATATATATATGTGTGTGTGTGTGTGTGTGTGTGTGTGTGTGTGTGTGTATAGCCTAGAGAGCTTTACACCTTAAAATACTATACTTCAGTCACCTGTTTCAAAAAATCTGTCAATGCAATTTATGTAATTTTCTTCAGTGTTATTAACCCTGGTTTGCATATACTTTGTTATTAATGTACAATGTATAAATATATCTTGTTGGGATAATCAGTTGTTTACCATCTAACCGTTTCGAGTATTTTAAAAACAAAACAGTTATATTAACACCACCTCCCTTTCTTATTATATAGCTTATGTCAAACATCTATTTTGTTACTTTATGTAAGGTATTATGAGCATTGTATATTGATATAATTTTACACTACATATTTGCTTTTTTGAAACAGGGTTCACTTACTCTGGTTACCCCCCAAAAGTATTTAACGATGAGGGATCAGTGGGTATAACAACAGACGTGACTCACTGTTTGTGTCATATATATATATATATATATATATATATATATGATGAAAGAGGCGTCACCACATTTTTTTGTTAATCACTTCGCGTCACGCTAAAGCAAATTGAAAAAAGGTAGGGTGAGGGATAGATTGCGTCTGTGTGTTTGCATACTCAAGCGCACATAGCTATCTACGTGTCTGTGTGTTATTTTGCGTTATCTGTTTAAGGTTTGTTTGTTTTGTTTTGCCCACGCACAACATTCTCATTCAATCATAATATGTGTCTCATACAGAAACTTCCTTCACATTCAAGAACCCTTTTTTTACAATATTGAACACTTTTTTTCTCTCATTTTAAAACTCAAAAACTGATGAGAGAGCAATGAAATAATTTTGAATTGGTAAATAGCAAAATACAAGATATTAGTAATTTTTTTTTTCAAAATTTAAAAATATTTTTTTCAAATGATTATTGGCTGTTTTTTCATTCCTAGAATTTCTTCATCTGAGTGATTCCCACTTCTTAGACAACACCCACCGATCTGCGCCTGTTGGGATAGAATCAAGGTTCGTTGGCAGAAAATAGCTGACTGCTAACACAGGCTTATATCAAGTAAATGATCAATTGGGTTAAAGTGAATGGCAAGTTGATTATTAGATTAGACAAAAATGGGATATATATATATATATATATATATATATATATATATATATATATATATATATATATATATATATAGGATAAGATTATCTTGAGAAGTAATTAGTTGGCGCTTCTGGTGATCGATGTAGATTTTAAGATAATGTTTACGATGTTAAAAAGCATAGAGTAATATCTTATGGAAATTGGATAGGTGCAATGTGTATAATTTGTAATAACCAACTCCTGTTCAATAACGCTGATCACGGGTGGCAATGACCTAATGTTTGCTTCACGTCTCAACCAGTTGTGTTCATCGCTATATTTCATGTATTGTAATAACGCAGTGTTGGGAAATATTCGAAATAGTTAAAAACAGTGACACTATCAGTTGAAATTGGTTCGTTTTGGGTTTTTTTTCTTCAAATAATATATATTCCAGCCAATCAGGTGTTTTCCAACTAGATCCTGTAGAATGATCCAATCCTCAGTAGTTACAATAGTTGCCTGGATAGTGTTCGGGTATGGCCACCTCCCCAACCCCTTGCTGAAATTGTAGGTCATTTAAAACACTGACTGCTGGTTACTGGCTGTTGGCTGGATAAAATGGTCAGTATTTAGGAAACAAAGGACCCAAATTCAATTGAGTATGCAAGCCAAATTTGGTTGGGTGAATCAGATTTTTTGTATTATATAGAATTATAAGGAAATCAAATCATAATTATCGGGCTGCGAGCAAACGCAGATCCTGCATTTATTTTTCGAAAGGGGAGACCGTATATGAATTTTTCTCACATATGGTGCCCCTTTGGGGTATACTGGAACCGTTTAAGGTTGTCAGATAGTTGGAGATGTTTCTGGGCAAAATCACGCAGACTAATTGCTGAAAGAAATGGCCAAATACCAAAATTTTTCACACAACATTGCAATACGGTTGTACACATCAGAGATAGAGATTTATCGAAAATACTACTACACCAAATTTAGCGTTACAATTACATTGTAAATAGAACTCCTTGCATAATATTTAAAAATTGACTTTTTTGAATTTGACTTCGAAAACAAAAGTATTTGGAATAGAAAGCACAACAGATAAATGCGTTTTTTGCCAAAATGAGGCCAAAAATCAAATATAGCCGAACCAAACAGTGTTTTTCAAATGCTTTTCAAGGAGGCCCAATTAATCAAATTTAGCCATAAAATTGCCTAAATGGCAACCCTGGAACCGTTTTAAGTTCTGCGTAAAGTCAGAAAATTAACTTAAAAGTGGTTCAAACGATAATCGACTATTGTAAAATAACGTAATAGATGAATGAATTTCTAATTTATGAACCTCGTAAAGAGATCGGCATTGAACGGAGAAAGCAGTCCTACTCGGCTCATTTACCGCCTTTAAATACCTTTTCCGTCCCGTTGCCCGGACCTCCCTCACTCACGTTCCTCCTCGTTCCAAGCACGTCAAGCATCAAAATTGAAGAAATTCCGAAGCCCCAGACGGTTAATAATTTTACGACGGATGGCGAGAGCGAATCAGCGTCCCGGAAAGAAAGGGAAATCATAAAATACTAATTAAGCAATAAGGAAGTAGGGGTCCGAGAAGGCCGATGGGGTTCATGTTACCGGTTTAGCAGCAAAGAACCGATGGAATTAATACCAATCGGACCGAACGAAGAATAACAGAATGGTAATCCGGTATTCCTTTGATTCGTCAGCATTGAAGACCCCCAAAGAAAGCAAAATTAAAATGTAACTTGAGAATTTTGTAACTCGAGGGTTGGTAGGCGGGTTATTTCAATGGTTACTTGCGCAAGAATTGTAAAATAGGTTACAAAAAGGTCGCTTTGGAATTATTGTTATTTTCATTATGCAATCTGGTAGTTACCGCTAGAGATTGAGTGACAGCAAGTCTCCTCAAGTCTCCAGCCCTTCTCTCCTCGTACTCATAGAACACAGTAATACGGTGGTTTACAGTTTCACACCGGTTGCCCAGTGATCATTGCTGAAGGCTGAGTGACAATAAGTCTCCTCAGGTCTTCAGCCAACATCTCTTCTCTCCCTCACCTATCAAAATATTATTATTATTATTATTATTATTATTATTATTATTATTATTATTATTATTATTATTATTATTATTATTATTGTTGTTGTTGTTGTTATTGTTGCTATTGTTGTTGCTGAACAATTGTAGCTGTCAAAGATATCAGAGGGTTCTATCCTTTTTTGATGCGTGCGAGTGATTGAGTGTTTGTGTATTCAAGCGCTCCTGGCCATATCGTTTTGTCTACAGTCTTGGGAATTGGCATCAGTACTTCTAGAGAGCCTTTTTAAAAATGTTTCCATTTTTTTATTTTTGGAGAGGCAAGATGCTTTTTTAGACCTTTCGGGACGGGTTCATTATTAGTTTTTCTTAAATGTTTTTCTTCTAGATTTTTTTTTTACTCAATTGTAGATGTTTTCAAGTGGAAAACGCCAGTATGTCATAAATAGAATTCATTCTGACCATATTTGTATGTCGACGGAATCTTTTTATATGACTTCAAATTTTGACGCTACGGTTATTCTATTTTTGACTGTGATGGCGAGTTATTATTATTATTATTATTATTATTATTATTATTATTATTATTATTATTGATGATGATGATGATGATGATGATTGTTCAAACCAGATCCCTGGGGAAGTCATTGCTGGAGCTTGACTAACTGGTCTCCTGTCCTCCCATTGGCTTTCACTTAATCCATAGCAGTTCTGTGTTTTGGACTTTCTTACAAGATGCCTGGTGGTCAGCCCTGGAAGCTGTAACAGTGAGTCTCTGCAGGTCTCCAGTCCTCCACTCAGCGTCTCTGCACATCACAGCAGTGCTGTGGCTGGTGCTGTACCAACGTTCACCCGCTTCAATAATTCTTATTACAAATCCACGTTGATAGTACGAACTACTGCAAGTTACCATGTTGATCGGCCAAAAGACATCAGTCGAGAATGTCAACACCATAGAACGAATATCTAAACTGAATTCGTGCTAATCGAGTAATTTGATTCATTATTTTTTTTGTTGTTGATATGAATGAATAATAGTTTTAATATAAATTCGTACTCATCAGGTAATTGGATTCAGTATTTATTCTGTAAATTTGAATGATTAATAGTTTTAAAAAATTTGGATAAAAGAGGTAATTAATTATAGAAAATTTCGGTATTCCTGCAGACCTCAGTGGCGCTGTGGTTTGCTTAGTCTCAGTCTTTCCTCTTATCTTCATCTTTTCCTATATTGATCAATCTGGATTCCATGCAACGAATATTTTCTTTTATGAGGACAACCCGAACTAGGTTTTACAACGGTAAACAATACAGTTCTATCTATTTACTAGTCGAAATATCGCGTTGAAGGGTGATCAACAGAAAATTGTAAAAAAAGAGATGATCAATGAATAAGTTACCTCTCTCGGCTTTTGTTGGTCGGTGATCACTAAAATTGCCATAATTTTCATGATTCCGGCGTGAATGCTTGACACCAACTAGAGAACCATTTGGGCATAAATTTACATTGTTAATTGGACACCATAATTGAAAATTACTTTTTTCGGGATGGTGAGGGTAAAATGTTTGTACTTGGCATATTAAGAAGTAAATGTTGAAGCCCTCTAGCTCCTTCGTAGGCAAGATGGGTCCATGAAAAAACCCAGAACGAGACCCCTTAAGGACGAACAAATCCTGAACAACACCTTCCCTCCACCCACCCCAGACTAAATTCCTACCGGACGAAAAAACCCAAATAGTAAAAAAGTTTCCCATAATTTCTTAACAAATCCTTGTTGATAGTAAAGACTAAAATATGAATGAATAAATCCGAACCATATATCACAGGAAGAATAGAATTAGAAATAATTTCATTTTTTTAAATATTAATAGATAAAATAAACCATGCTTGTCTTCCGTTTCTTTCATGCGAACTACGAAGATATCCAATGGGATTTAGATTAAAAGAAAGAAAATTTCAACACCTAATTTGATTTTTTCCAAACAACTTGCCTCATCAATATTATCATAGTTTTCAATAATTGTATTTTATGCCAGAACTACCACAAACAAGCGAAATCAATTAACTATCCCTCGGGGACAAAAAAAGAAACAAAAAAAGAAAATATTTTCATATGCAAGTCAAAGTTAGGTTGATTATAATTTATTAATTCGGTCAATTGATGTTTTTAAAAAAAATCATATCGGCTAATTATTTTATTTTCAAATCTGCCGATTCAATTTCGTTTTTAAAAAAGATTGATAAACCAAAATTTCCAATCTTTGTTTTAAGGAAGATACATAAAAACTAGAGAAACCTAATGACCTATGTTGACAGTTTTGGTTGATGGTTTCTAATACTTGTTAGCAAACAGGCTAAAGCTAATCTTAGTCAGGTACAAGGCTAACAGAAGGCGAGCACCTATGTATCTCTATTCTAGTGACTGGGTTGCGAAAGTAGATTGTTACTTAATACTCTTTCGCGGAGTTATAGTTATATACATATTTTGATTGCGGAAACTGTGTAGGATGGTTGATTGGTTAGCTGGCTATGTATGTATCATGCAAACAGGCAGCACCTAATGGAGCTAGAGGGCTGAACATTTAAACATTTACTTGATATGTCCTGAAAAAAGTTGTTTTTTTTCCTTTTTTTCCACAAAATTTTTTTTTTCTCATCCCACCAAATGGGTTTTCCGTAGTGGTAGTGAGGGTCAATTTACAAGAGAAATTCATGCTGAATTGGCCCCTACTTTGTATCCTGCAGTATTCACGCTTTTTTTAAAATCTTTTTTTTTTAAATTTAGACTTTTTTGTAGTGATCACTGCCCAACTAAAGGCATGAGAATATATTCATTGATCACCCTATTTTTACAATTTTTCGATTGATAGCCCATTTTTCAAAATTTTTTTAAATTGATCACCCTTAACTCAACATGTCTCCAGTAGGCGTTGGCGGTGTGACGGTTTCTATTGAGCGACCAACCAGACCTGTTTCCCACAACGTTTTGTCTCATAAGAAAGGGAGACTCTGAATTGGCATATTCCCATAACTATTTTTGTTACAGTCTTGTTACGCTGTATTTTCAGGCAGACATGTGTGCAATAATTACGACTTAATTGTCAGGATACGTATTTGCTGGTAGATCAAGTATGTTTCTATGATTACTCGTCATTCTATACGTCGAGGAGGAAAAGTGGCAGAAGCTATTTCTTTTTCTTTTTTTTTTTTAGAATAACATAAGAGCCCTCTTTGAGGGGGCTTCCAGAAATAATACTTTATTTATGTGAATTTATTTATTTTGATGTGAACATTAGAAAGAAGCGGGAACTGATAAATTGACAGAAAGAGACAGAGAGAGAGAGAGAGAGAGAGAGAGGGAGGGGGAGAGAGGAAGAGAGTGAGGAGGGTACTCCAAACATCTTAAGATAACCACTTGTCATGGTCTAAAGAGGAAGCCAAAAAAAAAAGGAGAAAAAAATTCGAGCGTAAGAGAACCATTCATTTTCTTTTTTGATATTAATATTGATGTAATAATTATTATGCTTCAGCCAAGAAATTCCCGCGCTTGCTAAAAGTGGCGCGAAAAGTAACAGTACATACATACACACACACATACACATACATACATATATTGTCTGTCTGTCTTTCTGTCATACACCCAATCACATGCACCCATATACTACTAACACACATAGACACTCACAAATATACACTTACACACTCTCACACGTCCATACACACACACGCTCTTTCTCCATCTCTCTCATACATATATACACATGCACTCTACACACTCACATTCAGACACTTACACATGCATTCTCAGATGTACATTCATGCACTCTCATACGCTCACTTTTACGCTAATGCGCACGGCCACTCACTCTCTCTAACCCTCACACATGCTCACACCCTTTCTCTCTCTTCCTTTCTCTCATACATTTACACATTCGCTCGTACACTCCCTAACACTCTTCAACAGATACACACACATGCACTTACACTCACACATACTCACACGCACGCACACATTCTCATGTATGCAGCCATACACACACACACTCTCTCTTGCACACACATAAACACTCACACCCACACAGACACACACTCTCATGGTCTCTCTATCACTCTCTCTCTCTATCTCTCACTCTCTCTTTCTCTCTCTCATACACACAGATACACACACACACACACACACACACACACACACACACTATATGGCGTGGGAAATAAGCAAGCTCCCCAAACTGTGAGGCTGTCGATTGAATAAACGAATAGAAATGTGATAGAAATGAAATTTTTTTGTATCCCTCAAGTGGACGCTTCTGACCGCCATAATTGACCAACTTTTCGTGTTCCAAGCCCAGTTGTTACTGAGGGGGGCGGGGTACGAAATAAGGAAGACTGACGCGCGGACGGTGAGGCAAGCAAGCTAGCCGGACGGATATCAAGGCCGTTGGGTTGTTTTCAAGCTCCTGAGTAAAAAATTAGATTAGGCGTATGGTATAAGTCAACATATGAAAGATTCATCTCTCATCTCTCTCTCCTCCCCTCTCTGTTTCTCACTCACTCACTCTCTTTCTCTATCTGCATGGTCAGCTATTTGACTAGCTACTGGTTAATACCAGTACCGGACGAAATACAGTCCCCAATAAAATGTATCTTCAATTATCAGTCATGTATGTATATATTAACGGTGCCAGACGAAGTATTGTTCCGAATGAAAATGTCCGTACAAAATCATTCTTATACATATCTTCCAACTCCGGAAGAGAGCACTCTGGTGGATGGGGAATGGTGCATAAGTAAATGTATAACTCAAGTTCAACCTCCCTAACCGCCCAGTTCTTCGTAGGGTAGAAATAAAATACCAGCCTCTTGGTTTGAAGCGGAGGTTTCAATTCTACCTCGTGGCACTGGATGGGATAATGGATAGTCTATAGCCACACTGAAGAGTTGTAATACAACGAAACAGCTAGTATATCTCGGAATTTTTGAGATGAGGTATTATTATCATTTCTATTGATATTCGGACCATCCTCATCTTGGTTGTTTTTCATACAACGTTTCGGCCGTTGCACTCTTCATCAGGTATCATCTGGTAGGTGTGGGGAAAGTAACGAACCGAATCCTTTATTTATCCGACGGGGGTATATTGACCGTACTCCCCTCTTAGCGTTAGTAGTATTGTTATATTGTCTCACACAAGGATTGAACCTAGAACCATCAGATTACTTTGCAGTAATTTGTCTGATGCTGTAACCACTGTGCTATGTGTCCATGTGATACCTGATGAAGGCCGTAGAGTACAACGGCCGAAACGTTGTATGAAACACAATCAAGATGAGGATGGTCCCAATATCAATAGAAATAACGAAACGGCTGTTTGTAGATGACTTAATTAATATTATATATATATATATATATATATATATATATATATATATATATATATATATATATATATATATATATATATATATATATATGTGTGTGTGTGTGTGTGTTGGAAATATATTTGGTTAAATGAAATTGTTTGTATAATATATACCAGCTAATCACAGAGTTCCATTTTGTGTGACTTCAAGACTTTCCGTCTTTTTAATGCAATTTGTTATGATATGAATTATAATGAAAAATATATTGTTCTTTTTTCCACTCTATTAGAAAATTGGTTTGAGTTTCATATTTATGAATAGATTTCACAAAACCATTATTTTATAATACTTAGACTTTATTTCCTTTGTTCTCAAAACGTCTGCCACTCCGGGGTAGCTTAGTCTGTGAGTTTGAAGGATGAAATGACCGGCTGTGTATATGAAGTTCAGGTACCAAAAAAATGAAGTGCTAGTGTGTCATAAAATTACGGTTTTGTGAAATTCATTCTTAGATAGAAACTACCAAAAATACAACTTGGCAGACAAGACCGGTGACCGAAAACGAAAAATGGTTGAAAAGCAACGAATTGCTTGTATGAAAACATTTTCTGTGGTCCGGCAAGGGCCATGTCCCGAGGTTGCCGAGTTAAGAGATACATCTGTAACAATACCTTGAATTTCTATTAGATGAAGTATTTTAACTTTTATTGATCTCTGCCTTTATCGCAATCACGAAGATTGTAATTCTCCGGTGATCAGTAAATGTAGGCCAAAAATTAGAAATGGTTTATAAGCAATGATTTGTTTGATCAGCTTGTTGACCATCAGTCTACGGTAACCAGGCTTATCGTTACACTATGAAGTCTCGTTGTAACGGCTCTTGTTCTAACGAGACTATTTAACAACACACGAGTTTTAATAATACTTTTTTCTCTATGTTTATTCGAGTAAGACCATTGTCGGAGATTAGTTTGCAGCAACAGTACAGATTTGAGGGCATTATCTTAAAAATCTAAATTTGTACGCGAAGCATTAGACTGTGAACTTTTTGGAAGAATGCAACTCAATGTCACTTGGAGAGTCAGACATTTGAAAAAAAGTAAAATGGCAATAAGCAGGCCATGTAGCGAAAATGTCAGATAAACCACTGGACATAACGATCCACAACACGGAGATCATACACGAAACTGTGGACAGCAAAATTTAAGATGGCGTAACAAACCAGGCAAGCTCAGAAAATGCTTGCTCTGTGACACCCATGATAGAGAGGCCTGGTGAAATTAAGGAAAGGTCTATGTCCAACAACGGACACTGAAAGGCTGCTGATGGTCATAATAATGAATATATTTCGTATAAGACGAACCCATTTTAATGACTTTTATCGTAACGGCCATCTTGAATTCACGAGAGTGCAGTAAGAACGGTAATTTCCTTTTTCTTACTGAACTTGAATCCTGACCATGAAGTCATTGGCCCTGAAGTCGCGGAACTACAATCACAGTGTAAGTGTCAAAGAGTCACAGGACTCCAAATAACGGACCGAAAATCATTTTTTTTTCTCTAGTGTTTTAATCTAATTCGAAACATGGAACCTAACCAAGAGACGGACCCGCAAATTGAGAACCATGCAACGTGCACATGGAGAAACCACAAGACAGCACAGTACATCTGAGAAAAGACAAGAGTTAGGGACATCGTAGAATCTATTAAAAATCTCAAATGGCGGTGGGCTGGTTATGTTGCAAGAATGGCAGACAATCGATGGACATTGCGACTCACGACATGGATCTCCCGAGACCACATGCGCAACCGAGGCCGGCTAAATATTAGATGGAGAGACGAGCTAGACAGGTTCAGGAAGTACTGGCTCCGCGACGCCCATGATAGGGAGGTGTGGCATATCCTGGGGAAGGTCTATGTCCAACGACGGACGCTAAAAGACTGATGATGATGACGATGATGATAATGATTATTGGTTAATTTAAATGAATAAAGTTTGATTTAAGATTGATTTTTCTATTTATTTATCAAGATTTGTTTAGTATTTCTTTGAAAGCGAGATACTTGTTACATTTTATAGATGGTTCAACGTATCACCTATATTGTGACTTGAGTCCTGTGAATTCATGACCGACCACTACAGAAGTAGGCCTGGCACAACGTGAAAGTGATGTAGATTCCAACGAACTAAGTAGCAACAACTTGCGAGATCAGGGACCAGATGGGTAAAGAATCATTTATAACTATCTGGTGTTAAATTGGTTGCCCTGTGTGAACTGATCGTGATGACGGTAATGGTCGAAACCATGTCAATAACCAAGATGAGTGAATTGATTGCCCCCTGCCCCCCCCCCCGAAAAAAAAACAACTTACGAGTGTCAGGAAAGCAAAACGACTAGGGCAGTCAAGACATGTTTCTTTCCTTCTCCTCCGCGTCCCTCCTCTTATCGCCAACAGGCCCGCCCCCTAGCTGTGAGCAGAGTGGGGCGACGAGGTGTTGGGAACTGGCACTCGGGTGTTGACTTCCAGGACAATGTCTTCTCTTCCGTCTTTTGACAAGAAACTCAAAATGCTTATCTGGTTCAGCGAAGATTAAAACCAGGAAAAGATTTCAAGCATTTGTTCCTTATCTTACGTCTCTTTCCATTAAAATTCTTTATTTTTATTCTTTATTTTTTGGTAAATATATTTCTAAGGTTTTCGAAACTGACACAGCGAGGGCATTTTTTTTTTGTATATGACACTGGTTTGACAATGTAGACATCAACATTAATCAACAATAGATAAATAAAAGTATGCGGTCAATATTTTGAGAAGATTGAAAGATTCCATGTCGATGGTTTACTAAACGATAAGATAGCCATACTTGATGGCACATAAAACTTACTTTTTCCCCTGAATATTAAAATTTCCTATATCTATTTTACTGTTTTAAAAGAGATGATTTTCGACGAACTGAATTTTGATGCTACCCTGTGCCTAAAGCTGTTTCGGAAGATCTTTTAGAAGATTCAAAGATTCTATGTCAGTGGTTTATCAAACGATAAGATAAAAACAAGACGATCCCAATAATCCTGAAAAGAAGAGTATACAACCAATGCATCTTCCTGATAGTCACTTATGGAGCTGAAACATGGAACCTAACCAAGAGACAGACCTACAAATTGGGAAGCATGCAGTGTGTGCATGTGAGAATCATGCTTATTCTTACATGGAGAGATCACAAGACAGCACAATATATCAGGAAAAAAAACGGGGGTCTGAGATATCATAGAATCTATTAGAAAACTGAAATGGCGATGGGCTGGTCATGTTGCGAGAATGAAAGACAACCAATGGATATCACGACTCACAACATGGATTCCCATTGACCTCATGTGAAACCGAAGCCGACAAAATACAAGATGGAGAGATTGACTAGACACATTCAGAAATATTGTCTCTGCGACGCCCACGATTGAGAAGTGTGGCGAATCCTGGGGAAGGTCTATGTCCAACGACGGACCTTGAAAGACTGGTGACAATGATGATGATGATGATGATGATAGCCATATTTGGCTCATAAAATTTACTTTCCCCCCGATTATTAAGATATCCAATATCTATTTTACAATTCTAAAACTAAATTTTGATGTTACCCTGTGCCTAAAACTCTTATGGTTGATCTCCAACAAGCTGCACATGTGTACAAAATTTGCACATGGAATCAATTATTTGGGGGAGGGTATGAAATTGCGTAATTTGATTTTAAATATATCTGGTTAATTTTAGATCATATTTCAGATTATTTTCCGTAGAATGTAGTTTTTTTTTCTTTGACACAATTTTGGACCAAAGATTAAAGCTAGCTGGGAACCGTAGTCCCTCCTGTCCGTGTCAGAGAGACACATCCGCATATCTTTATTGCTGATGATCTTAATGTAAGGCGTAACCAAAAGTGCTGCTAATAAACTTTGAAAAACTATCTGTGACCGATATTCTTCTGACATGAGATACTCTGAAGACGTAGAAGCATCAGGACTCCGCTTTCATCATCGTCAGTCGTTGGATATAGGCCCCTCCCAAACATCCACCAGACCTCTCTAACGTGGGCGTCGCGGAACCAACTCTTTTTGAACTTGTCTACTTTGTCTCTCCATCTTATATTCTACTATGGTTTCGCATTCTTGCAACGTGACTAGCCCATTGTCATTTCAGTTTTCTAATGAATTCTATGATTATTTCTATTAATATTCGGACTACCCTCATCTTGGTTGTTTTTCATACAACGTTTCGGCCGTTGCACTCTACGGCCTTCATCAGGTATCATCTGGTAGGTGTGGGGAAGTAACAAACCAAACCCTTTATTTATCCGACGGGGGTATATTGACTGCACTCCCCTCTTAGCATTAGTAGTATTATTATATTGTCTCACCCTAGGATTGAACCTAGAACCATCAGATTACTTTGCAGTAATTTTCTGATGCTGTAACCACTACGCTATGTTTCCATTTGGAAAAATCAACCAAGATGAGGATGGTCCAAATATTCATAGAAATAATAATAATACCTCATCTCAAAAATTCAGATATATACGTATTCTATGATGTCATGGACTCCTGTTTTCCCCCTAAAACATTGTGCAGTCCGGTAATCTCTCCATGTGAGGCTGAGCATTATCTCCTCCGGTGCACGATGCATGGTTCTCAGTTAGCGGATCAGTCTCTCGATTAGGTTCCATGTTTCAGCTCCACAGGTAACTATTTGGAGGATGCATTTTTTGCATTATCCCCTTTTTAAAACTATTGGAATTTTCTTGTTCGTTAAGGTTGAGCTGAAGTTCATGTGTTGGCTAACTTTCTTACTTTCTTCATTCAGTTCATCTAGCTTTAGTTGGAGGTCGTGAAGGTTCTCCTTTTATTCCCTTTCCTCGTGAAGGTTCTCTGCAAAAAGGACGATATCGTATGCTTCGGATGATCATCTCGACGCAGGCTGTAGAGAGCTTTGATGATCTGGTATCACTTTGTCTTCCCCTATTTTGAGCTGCAAGGACTCTGAGACTTTATGTAACCCGAATAAGGAGCTGCTGTGACGGTATATATGTTGCAAAACTCTGACGTATAGAGATAGTCTCAATGCGGTTGGGAATTCACAAGGAGTCGAAAGCCTTCTCGAAGTCGATAAATGCTACAGCAAGTGGCATTTTGTGTTCTGCAGCTTTCTCTTTTAGTTGATTTATTGAATGGAGATCGTCCATAGCTAAGTAGTTTCTTCTATACCCAGCTTACTCCCGTTGTTGCTTTTTTCTTTTTTTTTTTTTTTTTCCAAGGCTGTCAATTGAGAATGACCACGTTCTGGTTTTCCAAAAAGTTCATGGAAAAGGCCTAAATAGGGCCTTTGGTCCCAATGAGAGATCAAATCGATTTTTCGGGTTTACTTTGATTCTATAACATTGACTATGATGCACTATTTTTGCTACTTCATATACAAAAGAATTGAATGAGGCATTCAATATTGTTTAGTTGAATAGATGTTGGTGTTGTCTTGTTCAGTAAGATTAAGACCATGAACTTCATCAAGACGAAGATCTTGTGCAGCAACCACATCGGGGATATAAACACTAAGATTAAAATCAAGGACACAGAACTAGAGGAAATAGACCACTACATCTACATAGGACAACAAATCTCCATGAGACCCTCAAAAGAAGAAGAAATCAAGCGAAGAATCACACTAGGATGGCAAGCCGTTGGCAAAGCAAGCTCAACCTTCAAAAATAATAAGATCCCATTAATCCTAAAAAGATGGCTGTATAACCAATGTATCCTCCCAATAGTCACTTATGGAGCTGAAACATGGAACCTAACAAAGAGACAGACACGTCAACTGCGAACCATGCAACATGCATATGAAAGAATAATGCTGGGCCTCACATGGAGAGACCACAAAACAGCACAGTATATTGGGGTCCACGTTGTGAGCCTTAATGTCCAGCAGTTGTCTGACATTCTTGCAACATGGCCTGCCTATTACCGTTTAAGCTTTCTAATGATTTCTATGATATCTCTGACGCCGATTTTCCCCCTCATATACTGTTCTGTCTTAGGATCACTCCGGTTAATCGAAACAGATGTTTATACTTCCGTACAAACCAATTGAAGATATTACATGCGTTAACGGAACAAAGAATAGATTCATGTTTTGAGCAATAAATAAGTCAATAAATAAATAGTCAATAGTCGACAAATATATAGCATCAAAAAGTCATGAAGGAAAATTAACCGAAGAATAGATACGGTCAGAATGAATTCCAATCATGACATCACAGGAAAACATTCGAAATGAAATTAAAAAAAGAATCTTGAGATATCTTTATTCTGGAGAATGTAGATGTTATCATTAAATCCGTCAAAATAGGGATCCCCAAAAATAGTTTTTTTCTTCCCCCAAATCAAAAGAACTATATTTAGAAGGTATGGAGTACTGATGCCAATTTTCAATTCTGTAGACAAAAACGGTATGGCCAGTAGCGCCGGAGCATACAAACAAACACTTGTGTATATTTAAAAGAAAGAACCTTTCGCCATTTTCAATGGCAACGTTTAGTTCAATATGTCTTGTGTTAGATATTTCAGAACACTCGATAGCTTCGCCAGAAATACAGACAGGCCTTACTGAATTTCTTACACTGGCTACAGCTGTTGAAGTTGTTCTTATTTGATCCAAAGACAGCATCGTTTATGTAAGGAGCAGACTAATGGCACCACTTCTTCCCCTTGAGCAGCATCGTTTTGATTCTTTTACGCAACTGTAAACAGACTACAATCCAACTTGTATAACAACCGTAGACGATGATGGTTTGTTTGAAGAAAACCAAGCCAAATAACATACAGGTCTGGTTAGTCGCTCAATAGAAACCATCACACGACCAACATCTTTTAGCAGCATACTGAGTTGGGGGTGATCATTTGAGAATATTGAAAAAATAGGATGATTAATGAATAAGTTACCCTTAATATTTTGTTGAGAAGTGATCACGAAGTAAGTCCAAATTTTCAGGAAAACAAACATGAATGCTGATGGATAGAATCTGGATCAATTTAGGATAAACTTACATTGCAAATTGACCCCCCACCAGAAGACTATAATGGGAGGAGAATTGAAAAAAGTTTCTAAGCATTATAAAAGGTGAATTTTAAAATTTTCAGCCCCTTAGCTCTAATAGTGAGACCTGTACGCGTTATACATGCCTACATAGATAGCCAGCCAGACAAAAAACGTAGTTTTAATTTACTAGTATAGAGCTCGTTCTAAAGGTGCATGCTTGGAAGTGGCCGGACTTTATGCCTGCCATAATTTTCATACGAAATATTTTTTCGTTCTCCGAAAGAAAACTAACGCCTCGAAGTATATCTCTTAATTCCCTTCAGCGTATCCAATTTGAAAACTTCTTATCAAGATTCAGATAATTGTAAAGAGTGGAAGTTAAGCGAGACAATTTATAGAAAATATAAAGATCTATAATTTTTGATGTTCTATTCATTCTTATCACATTTCTCAAGAACTGCAAATCCAAAGAAAACACAAAGTTGACACTGCAGTTTAGTTTTTGTAGATTGATGGTGAGATATTACTCTGTGCAATGATGTAAAATTCTCTCCTAGGGTCTGTTTAAATGGTTTCCTCGTTTTTCTTTAGAGTCATAATATGCTGTAACTCAATTATCTCTTGTTGAACTACACAGCTTCACGACATTCTCTAAACTTCAGCCCTTACCTCCATTAGTGGGACCATTCACGTGATACTTACAAAGTTAACCAGACAAAAAACGAAGTACGTATTTACTAGGATAGTGCCCGTTCTAAAGGTACATTTTTAGACGGGGCCTGCCATAATTGTCGTATTAAATACTTTTGTCGTCCGTCGTACGAAACTAAAGCCAATAAATGATTAGTAAATAACTAACGAAAGGGTAGCATCAAAAAGCCATGTAAAAAAATCAATCGAGGAATTAAAGGCTGGACGAAATCATTTCGCAGGGCCAAGTGTAGCCTGCAGGCTGCATGTGGCCATCGGGGTTCATGCTGGACAACACTGTGGTAGATACTCGTTGAACTCGTCTCGCAGACCGGTTCGCTTACACAATGTCGGTGAGGTCGTCCCTTACTAAGCGTCCCGATAATATGGTCTTAGTAATTATCCATATGACGCTAAAGACGTGTGAATTTTCTATCATTTGTCGTCATCTACGTTCATTTTGTAGAACAATTCCCCGGTTTCGCTCGGAAATTTCTTATCTCAGCTGTCGTCTTATTGTTATCTCCTCATCCCGTTCTGAACAACTGCGGAGGTGAGGGAACAATTATGATTTATCAAATAAGCGAACAGACTAAATTGAAACACAATTCGATAAAAATATTGTTGAAAAACGTCGAGAACCGAAAAGAAAACCTGGTCGAGTTAGTCACTGGATAGAGACCGTTGCATGACCAATATGTTGGGTATGATCAGCTGAAAAATTACAAAAAAAAATATTTTGGGGATGATCAGTTGAAAAAATTAAAAAAAAAGGGGATCAATATAACTTCACTTGCTTTTTTCGTGATCGCAATAAAAGTAAAACAGCAACAACAACAACAAAAGAAACAAGTGTGAATGGTACAGGGCACAAAGTAAGGGGTCGATTTAGCATAATTTACATTGTAAATTGAACTGCCCATTGAAAACCTATCGGGTGGCGATTTATTCTTAGACATAATAAGGAGTACAAGTTCAAATTTTATTCTGGCTCCATTTGTACGGTCTGTACGCTCGATACATGAACACTTACCCAGACAGCAAAACTAGCTTAAAAACTGAAGAAAGCTATTTTGACAGTTTTGGCGGCAGTTTTACTTAATGGTTTCTAATTTACAAAATTAAGTAAAAAAAAAAAAGAAAAAAGAAAATATATGAAATAAAATAAAAAGACCGAGAAATTGAAAATTTTGTCTCATCCTGTCTCGAAACAATTCTTTGTCTAATATTTCCTTCTGTTTTTGTCTTCACTTCAAACAATTTTTCGTTTTTTTTTTTCTCCGTCTGTTAATTTTCCGTACTGATTCAATACGCCCATCTAAAAACATCGTTTCAACTTTGCTGAAACTTTATTAAAAAAAAAAAAGAGATAAGAAAAAAAAGGGGAAATAACTCCCACCATCAGGTCTTTTTGGGCTTTCTTTTTTTTTTTTACTACAATTCACAGAATCCGAAGATTAGTTCACGAATTTTTATTCTTCTTTACTTCCTAATCGTCTCTTCAAATCTGTCCTATCGCACACCCTGTTTTGTTTTCTTGGCTTTATCTCACTTTACTTAAATCAATTCACTCTTGGACTCTAATTTCATGTCCCGCTTTTTTTTGCTTTTTCCATCTGCTCGGCTCCTTGCAGTACCGCCTCCTCTTCTCTCCAATTTTTTTTCCTCCATATCAGCAATCAATGTCTCTATTTTCCTTCAACCTATCCTACTAATCAAGCGTGCGTTGCTGTCAAAATCTCTGTCTCCCATCAAGATGGAAAAACTTGATGCGTGTCGAATCTACGCACACGTGGGTATACCTTGTCATATTTGCCTCGCTTTCTCGGCACGCCTATCGCAAATCGATTGCTGATTGGTTTTTCGTGGCACTTTGTTACTTTTATCAGCGATCAATACACTCGGGTTGTGTTAACTGGTTGTGTGGCTCCCGATCAACATGATTTCTGGCTCGACCAATCAAATACCGGATTTTTTTTTCGTTCAAATCAGCGTCATCACTAATCAACTGTGGTCGAGCCGGCTTACCGCCTTTCGTTGTTGTTTTTTTCTTAACACAAAACTCAGTTGTCTTCAATTTGGCGATGACAGCATCAAGACGCCTTTACAACACCTCAACGCGCATGAAGCATGCACAGACCTGTCAAAGGCCAATGTTAAGAATGAGTGAGAAAAGCAGGGATTTTTTTTCAGGGGAGTTCGGGGGCATGCTCCCTCAGTAAGTTTTCGAAACCATGTATCTAAAACTGGTTAAAATTGCTTTTCAGTGTCGATGAGCGGAGAAGGTGTGAGACTTGAAAGGTCTGTACGTGAGTGGTGTTCAGAGTGTGACAAGCGTTGCCTTGAACAGCGGTTTCAAAACTGGCGTCCGTCGACCCCGGGACATCTGTCAAATAAAGTCCGGGGCTGTAGTAACGTCCAATCTGAACCCGAAACTGCAGATTTTATGGCATTAGAACCACATCATTCAGTGCTCAGCTATCAAAAAACATGATTATTGTACCCAGATCTGTACCATTAGAATCTGGATAAATCTAAACCTCTTGTATAAAATATGGTCTCTTGAGGTCCAAAGTTGCTTTTTATTGCAGTTCATTAATTAGTTTAAAAACTAAATGCTAGAATATGGATCCATCAGAATATTTCCCACATAGTTTTCAAATTTTCAAACAACTATTCTAAGAGTCTATTTGATACACATTTCATTTTTTGTATGTATCATTCTAAATAAAATATTACTTCTAAAGTTGTATAAAGATATATTCAATACCTACCGATATTTAACCAAGAATTCTCACTTAATATCTACAGATATGCAATTAACAATTCTTAGCAAAAAAAAACAAACAAACTTTCTCATTTAAGGAGTTATTAAAGACAATAGATGAGATTTGTATCTGAAATCTAAACTAATTAAATAAATCCAAACAAATCTCACACCGTTTGTAAAATGCGTGAGAATTTTCCCTTTCATCCGTGTGAGCGTGAGGATGTATCAAAATGCGTGAGTTCCGCGTAGAGACCGTGAAACTTGAAAGGTCTGCACGTGAGAAGTTTTCAGAATGTGACAAGTGTCATGTGTTTTGGATTATGCCAAATCTTTTAGTCTTTGAATGTGCTGTCAACTTTGGATTGCATATGACAAAACGACAGAGAAAAACACAATCCTTTCTTGTTGCTCGCAGCCAGGTCAGTCACATGTTCCAGGGACTTATTGAGCTTCGTGTACAGATCGGTCTCCTCCTTGGATCGTTATAGAAGGCTCTCTACAAGATTCTCAGTTGATTTCAGCATCTGGCATCCCAAGACGGTCATCCATCCATCCATGAACTGACCAGGCACGACATTGCTTAACTTTGGTGATTGTGAGGGAACTGATTTATCCGACGTGATTCGGCCGAAACACAACAGCCGAACATAGCAAAAACGATATCTGACAGCATTTGGCAATTTTTGTTTCACAATTTGTAGCTATTTGTTTCCAATCGTGTTTTTCAAGATAACCCCCGTTAAAAAGTCCAAAATAAAACTTGATAATCTTTGCTTAGGAAATACAACGAAAAACATCGTCCAAGACGCAATATAATGCATTGGCAAATGAAAAAATTCTACTCACACACACATACACTCCTCTATTCAGGATTGAGCACTCTTTAAGTGAGATAACTCATCTATTGTAAGCTTATGCAATACTCTTCCACAGGAATAGAGCACTCTGGTAGATGGGAAACGTCTGTGAAAATAAATATATCACTTAAATCAAGCCTTACTGACCGTCTAGTTCTGTAACCCTGAGGTAGAATATTGGTCTCCGGGTCTGAAGCGAAGGTTTCAATCCTACCTTGCAGTACTGGATGGGATAATAGAAAGTCTATAACCGCACCAAAGAGATGCAATACATCGAAATAGATGTCTGTGGATGACACAATATATATATATATATATATATATATATATATATATATATATATATATATATATATATATATATATATAGTGCGTATACATTTAGTTATAAACACTGTATAGTCTGCCTCCACCTTCCTTACTTTCTTACTTTCTATCTAATCCTTTCTATTCTTGAATCTCCAGAATTGATATTAAAAAAAACGAATTATATGACGTTGTGTGACGTAAAAATGAGAAAAAAATATCCATCTCTATATCGTTTCTTTCTATCTTTACCGACGCTATACACATATTAAAAAAGTTTGAATGAAAAATATTTTGCCATTCATAGAACTGTCGACTTTCGCGGCAGTTAATTAAACGCCATATGCATTTACTGATTGATTTGTCCCCTGTCCAGGTAAGGGTCGCAACTAATGTTGTAAAATAAAACTTTATGTTCTGATGATGTAGTGAAAAAGCTGAATTTAAAGAATTATCATTAAACACACACACACATATATACATATACATATATATATACACACACACACACACACACACACACAATATATATATATATATATATATATATATATATATATATATATATATATATATATATATATAACATAATCAACCCGTTTGTGGTCAATAGAACGCTATCCTCCAAGATCACTGAAATGCAAATCCTTATTATCCACGTATATGGAATTCTGCGAATACAGCCGTCATTTTTTGCGGCCCAAGTGAATTTGTTGTAAATAAATACCAATGTAAATGACTGAAGTCTACATACAACTCATCCATTCATTCGTCATTTCTTGTTGCTTGGGGCAGAGATGCTGCTTTGGAAATCACCCCTCCCCCGTTTTCAATACTTAAACAGAATCAACTTTGAGTTCGACAAAAAATAATAAAAAAATCTGTTTGTGGTCAACAGAACGCTATCTTCCAATCTCATTGCAAAGCAAATCTCAATAATCCACATCTATAACATGAAATGTACATAGAAGGCTATTCTCCAAACTCACTGCAACGCAAATCTCTATTATCCACGTATACAAAATGCTATATGTATAGAAGGCTATTCTCCAATCTCACTGCAATGCAAATTTCTATTACCCACATATATAAAATGCAATGTGTATAGAAGGCTATTCTCCAATCTCACTGCAATGCAAATTTCTATTACCCACATATATAAAATGCAATGTGTATAGAAGGCTATTCTCCCAGCTCACTTCAATGCAAATCTCTATTATCCACGTATATAAAATGCAATGTGTATAGAAGGCTATTCTCCCAGCTCACTTCAATGCAAATTTCTATTACCCACATATATAAAATGCTATGTGTATAGAAGGCTATTCTTCAAGCTCACAGCAATGCAAATATCCATTTTCCACGTACATAAAATGCAATGTGTATAGAAGGCTACTCTCCAATCTCATTGCAATGCAAATTTCTATTACCCACATATTATAAAAAGCAATGTATATCTCTATATTTCATACACACTATCATTTTGACGTCATGAGTGAACTAGTGCTTCCTGAACATCTATACCAGCATCTGTGATGGGTAGCGAATTAGTCTGCAGATAAATATGATCCTAACTGAGTTACAATTATTGTTAATTCCAAGTAAGGAACACTTGGCAGAACGTGAGGAGCAAACAAGACATTACTGAACTCGAATATGCACCTCGCTGCAAGTGCGTGACAAATGATGTGGTTTAAGCACTCTACAGTAGATATTTACCAAGTACAACTTAAACTGGTTCAAAGCCAAAATTGTGAGGCACCCAGAGAGAATTGAACTCTCTACGGAAGATTTTTAGTGAGCTTAGTTTAGAGTCACACAAGGCTACAATTAAGAGCAAGTGGGGATCCAGATGTAGGGGTTTCCAGGGATGGGGAGTGGAATTCCAAGGGTTCTGGCTCGGGCAAAATGCAATCAAACAACAGTAGCCATCAAAGAGGATAAAAGGTTCTAACTTTTCTATATTTGTGTGTGATTATGAGTTTGTGTTTTTTTTTTATGTGTATGTGTGTTCCAGCGCTCCTGGTCATACCGTTTTGTCTACAGACTTGTAATTTGGCACCAGTATACCTTTAAACCTCCCCTAAAAATATGTGTTGGGATAAAAAGCCCATAAATCTTTTTAGGACCCTTACTATTAACATCAGTTATTTCCCATTCACTGTTAATGCACTATATTCAGAGTATTCCATACTCTATACAGACTTTGATTTGATAATTATTATTGGAATTTTGATCCTAATGTTGTACGTCTAATTCTATTATGGGGATTATCGGTTGTTTTATCATGAACCTATTTCGAAAATATCAAAAATCGCACATGTAGTCCAGAAGGACGCAGAACACGATACGTCTAGCATCAGCCTGGCTACCGATGCTCCCAGAAGGATGTCAAATTGGTGATAAAACCTCCTAAAGGACGTTCTTTAATCTCAATTGGAATCACAGGTCTTTCTCCGAGACTGGTTGCACTGGTTGCTACCCTAGATCAAGAGAGCACTATCTACTTTTCACTTGTAGAGTGAAAGAATAGATTCATGACATAAGTGTGAAGCGAGAATAGACAGCCTCGACTGGAGTTTGAACTCGCTAGTTCCATTGTCCTCGCCGTTAAAGTTATGCCAATCGCACCTTAATTACACAATACCAGTTATTTCAATTAGAATAGATTAATTAATAAACGATAAAGCCAAAAGTTTCTGCGTTGCTTTTAAAATCTATCCGCTTTAATCAAAACTCAGCCTTTCTGGATGCTCATACTTTATTTTTGTTCTCATAATTAATAAAAAACGTCAATGTTTCCTTTGAAAAAATCAATAATTTCATAGATACAAAATGACCCTTGAACCTTTTTTTCGGAAAAGTATCTTTTAACCTTTTAGTTAGTGGTTAGTGGCTCTTTCTGGAAACCAAGCCTGCAAGTCAGACCATTAGATGCGGTCGTTCTTTTCTTGTGTGAAGATCTAGCGAAGACGGCGTTTCTTACTCTATTCCCAAGTCTATCTCTAAAATTAAGTCAAACGACACCTTAAAACACTGGCAAACATCTGAGTCCTCCAGATATGTTCTTAAAACCTCGGAGATATATCATATTATTTACCTCTGCCAACAATGTCGGGGGGGGGGGTACATGTACTTAGATGCATCTTTCCATCTTTCTTTCCGTCTGCCTGTCCGTCTACACGATATGTAGGGATGGGCGAAAGGGCAATAAAGAGTTGGTTCAATGGGTAGACCCAGAAAATCTTTTTGATTGAGAGATATGTTTCCGTATTTTTTTCTTCTTCATATACTTATGTACATGTTCATGTCCGTCCACACGATATCTCTGAAAGTTCCCATAAATCGCAGGAAGATTTTGTTGAACAGTAGATGATAGGCTACGAAGGAAGTGATTACATTATGGGGCCGATCCACGCACAATATCTCCCCTACGACTTGGTTATATGTACACAGCAAAATATCGCCCAAATTTCATGACTCTCCGCGCGATATCCCTGGGAGTATTCCTATGAAATTGTTTGGAAGGGTGAATAATTGGCAACGAAATAAATGATTATGTTTTGCGTCTGATCCAAGCATAATTACCTCCATTCCATCTTAGTTGTATGTACAGAGCATAATATCGCTGAAATTTCATGATACGATATCTCCAAAAGTTCTCAATATATTTCTATAAGATTTAGTGGAGGGTGAATTGTGGACTACAAAAGGAACAATTGATTTTTTTGAGGATCCATGCACAATAACCCACTGCCGACAATTTCATTTTATTCATCATCATCATCATCATCAGTCTTTTAGCGTCCGTCCTTGGACATAGACCTTCCCCAAGATTTGCCACACTTCTCTATCTTGGGCGTACTTCCTGAACTTGTCTAGCTCGTCTCTCCATCTAATATTCTGCCAGCCTCGATGTCCCTGACTCTTGTCTTTTCTCGGATGTACTGTGCTGTCTTGTGATCTCTCCATGTGAGGCCCAGCATTATTCTTTCATGTGCCCGTTACATGGTTCTCAGTTTACGGGTCTGTCTCTTGGTTAAGTTCCATGTTTCGGCTCCATAAGTGACTATTGGGAGGATGCATTGGTTATACACCTTTCTCTCTAGGATTAATGGGATCTTCTTATTTTTGAAGGTCGAGCTTACTCTGCCATAGGCTTGCCATCCTAGTGTGATTCTTCGCTTGATTTCTTCTCCTTTTGAGGGTCTCATGGAGATTCGTTGTCCTAGGTAGATGTAGTGGTCTACTTCCTCCAGTTCTGTGTCCTCATTTTTTATCTTAGTGTTTTTATCCCCGGTGTTGTTGTTGCACATGATCTTCGTCTTGCTGAGGTTCATGTGTAGGCTGACTATCTTTGTCTCTTCATTTATTTCATCTATCATTAGTTGGAGGTCGTGTCGGAAAAATATTACTTATTTTATGGAAATCATCTAAATTGCAATTTCTGTCGTTTAGACAACCCAAATCATCCAGATTTAGATGAGAAATAAACACTAAAGTTGACAACACTGAGCAAGGGACATTACTCACACTTCAGTATGTCAGTTAGTTTCAGACAGTGACGGACAGTTAGTGATGTTAGTGCATTTGATCTTCGGTGAAACTGGAGAAAGTAGACCGCTACATCTACCTGGGACGACGAATCTCGATGGAACCATCAAAAGAAGTGGGAAATCAAGTGAAGAATCACCCTAGGATGGCAAACCTTTGGCTGAGCAAGTTCAACGTTCAAAAACCTGATGATCCCAATAATCCTAAAAAGAAAAGTATACAACCATTGCATCCTCCCGATAGTCACTTATGGAGCTGAAACATGAAGCCTAACCAAAGGACTCACCCGTAGACTGAGAAGCATGTAATGCGCACAAGAAAGAATCATGCTCAATCACACAAGAAGGCATCACAAAACAGCACAATATATCAGGGGAAAATCAGGAGTGTGACACATCATAGAATCCATTAGAAAACTCAAATGGCAATGGGCAGGTCATGTTGCGAGAATGGCGGATAACCGTTGGACATCACGACTCACAACATGTATCCCCAGAGATCACATGCGCAACCGAGATCAACAGAACATGAGATGGAGAGACTAACTGGACAAGTTCAGAGAGTATTAGTTCCGCAACGCCCACAATAGAGAGATGTGCTAAATCCTGGGGAGATTCCATGTTCAACGACGGACGATAAAAGAGTGATGACGATAAAGTGTATACGCATTTGTGTGATAGAAAAGTATGCAGGACCTGTTGAGAGATTGGTATCATTTTCCATCGTTTGATGTATGAAAAATGGGGTTATCACTTTGTTTGTATCATATCGAACTCTTATCTTAATGTTCATTGTGGAAAAAAAACTGTCCCACAACCTAAACAGGGAAATTACTATAAAACTTCTAGTAGCACTACTAATTCATATACTATTGCTACTATCACTAATAGTAGCAAATCTCATAAAACATGGCCGATGTGTTAGAAATGTACGTTATAACACAAATAGAATAAACGTCCCCAGGAAGGAAATTCGTGTAAAGATATAAACAGAAAACCTGTTATTAAAACTGTCTTTTAAACTGTCAACATGATTCGTCAGTTTTTAAGTTAGTCTGGCTGGCTGGCTGGCTCGTTATGCATGTATATATTCAACGCACATACAGGTTGCACCAATAGAGCTACAGGACTGAAAATTCCAACATTTACTCATCATGTCTAGAAGAAAACGAACACCTTTTCTAAATCCCCCCAAATAAGTTTTCATTGAGGTTCAATTTGCAATGTAATTTTATGCTAAATTGATACCCTACTGTCCAGCAGCATTCACGTTTGTTTTGTTGTTTTGTTGTTTTTTTAAAATTTAAACTTGTTTTCAAAAAGTTTGAGATTCATTCCATTCATTGATTACCCCCTTTTCCGATTTTTTAATTGATCATCCCCAACACAGAATGCTGCAAGAGGACATCGGTCACGCCACTGTTTCTATTGAGTGACCAACCTGACCTGTACTTTTGTTCAAATGCATTGACGCTATTCCGTCATTATTATCAAGGGCTTCCTGGAAGATGTCTGGATCGATAAAACTGTCTGTCTTATTCAACGCTCGCATAGATAAGAGTTGGTGGAAATTTTCACTTCAAGAAATTCATTGGATATGAAATAGATGCAGAATCATTCAAGGATCAAGCCCAATAGTGAATATCTCTGTATAAGATCAGACATAGATAGATAGATAGATAGATAGATAGATAGATAGATAGATAGATAGATAGATAGATAGATAGATAGATATGAAAAGGCCAAGATAGATAGATAGATAGATAGATATGAAAAGGCCAAGATAGATAGATAGATAGATAGATAGATAGATAGATATGAAAAGGCCAAGATAGATAGATAGATAGATAGATAGATAGATAGATAGATAGATAGATAGATAGATAGATAGATAGATAGATAGATATGAAAAGGCCAAGATAGATAGATAGATAGATATGAAAAGGCCAAGATAGATAGATAGATAGATAGATATGAAAAGGCCAAGATAGATAGATAGATAGATAGATAGATAGGTACTGAACATCATAGTCAATAATTGAACAACTGTACTGTCAAATCTTGAAGAAGCTTTCGGTGTAGCAAGCTCGACTTTCAAAAACAAGAAAGATCCCACTAGTCCTAAAAACAAGGATATGCAACCAAAGCATCCTCCCGGTAGTCGCCTATGGAGCAGAGATATGGAACTTTACAGATTGACTCTAAAACTGAGAACCATGCGACGTGCACAGGAGAGAATGACGCTGAACTTCAGATGGAGAGATCATAAGACAACACAGTATTTGCAAGAATGTCAGAGAACCGCTGGACATCACGACTCACAACGTGGATTCCCAGAAATCATATGCGAAATGTGATCAACAGAAAGTAAGATGGCGTAATGAGCTAGACAATATAAGAAAGCACTGGCTCTGCGACGTCCATGATAGAGAGGTGTTGCGAATCTTGGGGAAAGTCAATGTCCGTCGATGGACGCTGCTGCTGATGATTATGATAAAAATAATTTTGTGGATGAATGGATACGGTCAGAATAGATCCTTTTCATGATATTGCCAGCATTTTTCACCGAAAAAAAAATCTGAAGTAGAGTAAAAAGAAAAAAAAAAAAGATATAAACATCTGGATTCTCCCGAATGCTGGGATATGAACTGTATCATCCATTACGAGCTTTTAAACGGTGAACAAACAGCTGGAGTCTCCTGCCAACAACTTTGGTGTTTGAGAACAGCTTCGGACATTAAACACCCATCCTTAAAGGACTGAAAGGAGGGGCATTCTTCATGACAGTGATGCACATTCCCAAACCATCCGAGTTATCAAAGATCTCATAGAGGCATTCGGTTAGGGTAAATGATTCATTGCCCGAACTCTCTTGGCCTTGATCCAAACGAGCACCATTTGCTCAAGGGTGTCTACGATCATTTTAATGTATAAACACTCACTTCGAGAGGAGAGGTTGAAAACCAGTTAGTCTTTGTAGAAAACTGAAATGACCATGGGCTTGTCAGGGTGTACTCAGTTATGGGCCAACACTGTGCATATCATTCTTATTTCTAAGGTTCTAAAGATGAAGCGGAAAACCATCGATTTCAGGTGAAAATCAAAGGAATTTTTATGAATCTTGTATCGAGAAACTTGGAACTAGGTTATCGAAAGCGGAGGAGAGTTTATTAAGGAACAAGTGCATCTTTGATCACCGCTATATTCGTGTTTCTAAAGAAACTGAAATGTCTGACAGAGTTCATAATCTAATATTTCCCTGGTCTAGGAATCATCTTCCGGACTTCGGGAATGGAAGTTTCTTCCCCAGTCTTTTTATACACGTATATTCATGCAAAAGAAGAAAAATGTACAAAGGAGCAGAATTAAAAAGAAGATATAGAATTTAATGGAACCAATAGAATAAAATGTTGGCAGATAATAAGTTAAACGAGTTGAAAACGTTTGAAATATATAAAGAATCAGTCATTTTTATTTATAGAGTTTTATACATAAATGAGTTCAACTCTACCACACCTTTATAAAAAAAAGTAATTTTCTACTAAATCAAACATTTTGTAATTTCGAAACTGGATCATTACACAATCAAAATGGATATTTTCAATCATTATTTACAACAAAATTCAGTTGCCCAAAATATATCTTTTAGTAGGATTTTCACTCGTTTGAACGGCAAAATATTCAACAGTATTAATAGTCTGCTAGGCTATATTCTTAACCATTATACGATGGTGAAACACATTCATGGCTATCAATATTCTACTGGAGAACATAACTGATGTTTAAGTTTATTAATATCTCCACATTGCAGACAATTTTTAGAACATCCTGAACGAAAGTAACTCCGTGAAGTATTCTTAAAAATCAGCTTCATGGATATTTTTCAGTATTTCGATGGTGGTCTGCATTATACTTAGAATTCTATAAATACTAATGATATGGATAATATCGCCCATAACTGAGTGCACCATTTAAAAATATCTTTAGCAGGGTTGTACTCATTCAAACGATGACATATTCATATTCTTGACAACAGAGTTT
>OY735238.1:12309017-12451517 GCA_963457665.1 Thysanoteuthis rhombus | reverse complement strand
CTGGGAATCCGCGTTGTGAGTCATTATGTCCAGCGATTGCCCGACATTCTTTCATCCTGACTAGCCCATTGCCATTTGAGTTTTCAAATGGCTTCAACGATATCCCTTGTTTTTCTCTGAGATACTGTGCTATTCTGTGTACTCTCCATATGAGGTTGAGCACGATTTTCTCTTGCACGTCTTGCATGGTTCCCAGTTTCAGGGTCAATATTTTGGATAGGTTTTATGTTCCAGCGACGAAGGTGACTATTGGGAGGATGTATTGGCTGTGTACCTTTCTCTTTAGGATTGATGGAATTTTTTCGTTATCGATAGTTCAGCTGTCTCTACCGAAAACTTGCCGACCGAGTGTGGTTCCTCAATGATTCCCTGCCAGCGTTAAATGCTCTGAATCAAAACAATTTAGCAATGTCTGACGAACGCCAATCGAGCAAGCAAAGAACATAGCACCCTTTATATCATATAGTTGGTACGAGTGATGTACTGAACATGAGGCATTTGAAAGATATGTCTTAGGCCCCCAAGGGGCGCTAGGGTGATTTCAGGGGACCCCGATAAGGCTATGACCTATTTTATTTTCTTTTTAAGCAAACCTATGGCTATGTTGGTCGGATTTGAAAAACACGTTTTTGTCGTATCATATCATTAGTCGTTATAAGTACACTGTTGGACAAAGGCCTTTCCCATCTCCTTCGATGGCAACTGCAATTGCCTTTGCCTTACTGGCAAACCTTTCTATCTCATCCCTCCATCTTGTATCGGATCTTTTCCTCCTGAGTTTTCTGTCTCATGAGCATCAATCTGTTAGTCTTTTGATCTATAAGTTGCCTTCAATTCTTGGTTAGTGTCCAGTCCATATCTCTTTCTCTGTTACTTAATCATTTGCTTATATTTCACTCCATTTATTCCTCTAATCAACGATGATCTTTTTCTCTCTCTCAGTATTATCACCAGTTTTTCCAAAGATCTTCGCAGGGTTCTTTGTGTGGTTTTAAGTTAGTTTTCATCTCTTTTTCTTTTTGTCTGCGCGTGCGTATATATATATATATATATATATATATATATATATATATATATATATATATATATATATATATATATATATATATATGTACTCAGCAGGAAGCCTCCAGCAGCCCTGACAACACAATTTACCCACAATGCATAGCTCCTGGCAGTGGACTCTGGTTCCACATGGTACATTTTAATACACACTCACACAGCACACACCACTGATGATGGGAAGAAATCCGAAACATGTATGGACAATTTACTTATAAGGATTAATAAACCTTACCTCTGTCTGTCTTACTCTCTACAGTACACATTATGTATATATATATATATATATATATATATATATATATATATATATATATATATATATATGTATATATATATATACAGTATATGTGGTACAAATCAGGGTAGCAGTATAACATAATATAATAATAATATATCAATAATATAAAGCCACTTCTGAAATGTATTGGATTTATTTCATAGAGTGCTCGATACATACAACATTTTACTCATGGAGTCAAGTTGTTTTAGAGTAGAGCTGGAAATAAATTGTAGGTTGTGGATTCGCTACACAAACTAGCTCATGTTTCGCTCATGTTTCGGCCCTCTCTGCTAGCAGTGTGCGTGTGTGTGTGTGTGTGTGTGTGTGCGCGCGCGCGTGTGTGTGTGTGTGTGTGAGTATGAGTATGAAAGGATGTTATGTATACGTCATTACAGTGAAAAAGGATAATCTGGAAACTTAGTGTAAATACGAATATCTATGTATCAATTTATATCGGTAGTGATCTAACAGCTGAGAATGGTAATTTCTTTTTTTTTTTTAACCATGTATATATGTGTATATAGTTCCAGATTGATCTCTGCCCCAAGTCCCTGTTAAGCTTAACTCTGCCTTTGTCAGTTTACGAAATGAAGTATTCTATCGAACTTCCTTATTTCTAGTCCTCTATCATTTTTACATTCTTCCATAAAGATAGCTAGCTTTCAGAGCCAGTGTTTGGAATTATGACGAGAAAGACCATAAGCGAAAGTAGCGTTTGATGTTTGTTTGCAGGAAGTCGTTATAGAAGTAGAAGGTGTCCTCTCCCAGGCTCCTATACCTGTCACCATCACAGACTTTGTAGACTCGAACATACCATCATCACCATTTTGGAGTCTTTAAAGGTTAAAAAAAAATCTTATATAAGTTAATGGTAATTGTTTCTTCACCCTACGCTATTTCAGCCTCCGATATTCAAAGAAAAAACACTTTCGGATAGCGGATATACCTGGACGCTTGAAGGATTATATTCGTTTTATTACAGTCTGTATTGAATCTGATTCTATAAATGGTACCCTGAAAGAGTGTTACTGTCTTTCGTCAGGTCACCATCTTCGTCTTGAGGGTCCACAAAGGTATTTCTGGTTGTGCGTGGACAGATCTTTCAAAAGCTTGGAATCCGTGAGCGTGTTGAGTAGATTGACCTTCCAAAAGCCTATCTAGAGATTTGAAGGTTCGGAAGGGGGCTTGGCTCCTTTGATGGGGCCCCCTCCGACATTTGTTATTGTATAATGTTAGAAGTTATTGCATAATCTAGAAATACCGTGGGTTAATTATAACGCCAATGCTTTGTGATCTGGGAAGCGATTTAAAAACGTCTCCCACCTCAATCATAAGCTACAGCATTGTTTAATCCACGATGGTTGGTTTTATCTAATTCTAATGTTCATGCTGAAGGAAATCTCGTATACGTTGATTCTTCCCTGTTAATTCGTCCTTGTGATGATGCATGTGATACCGCGTGTGACGTCAAATGTGATGTCACATGTGACGTCATATGTGACGTCGTATGTGATGCCACGTGTTTTTTTTCCCACTGAACTAGAATGGATGACTTACAATGACTGACACGAAGATTAAACTCACAATCACCATCTACAAACATGTGACCAACGCCTATAATTACCCGAACAGCGGTTCACGTACTGGGAATCGCAGGCCCCTCAGGGTCTACAAGGATACCACGGGAGATCGGTGAGCTTGTGGACTAGGCAGATCTTTCGAATGCCTGGTGTTCGTGAGAAAATTTATTTGGAAATGGAAAGGTTGGGAATCGCTGCACGCGTATATTGTCTCTTGGAGACTTGGAAATAAAAAAAAAAATTTTTTCAGATCAAACTCTCCCATATGGTGTTATATTCTATGCTAGGACTATTGATGAAGTTTTCAGAGCATAGCATGTGAGCTGATTCTTTTAATAACATTTTCACAATCTTCTTCTCAAGCTTCAATCCTGACTTCGGAGATATCATTCCCATCCAAGCGTCGGTAAGATCAAATCCCAACGGGTTTTCCACCTACAAACCATATCAACCCAATAAAGAAGAAGAATACTTATTTCTTAAAGAATTTTTACCTCTGAATTCCCCCCTCGTTGATCAACTTCTTACTTGAATCTCTTTGTCGAATTGTCAGAAGTTTTGTCAGTTTCCGAAGACTCAGCTGTCTCTTGAATATTAAAGAAGGTGCTTAATAAGCACACAGTCAGAAAGAGTTGATATCACTAATATTCCACAAGGTTTGTTTCTTCAATCGTCTTGGATTGATATCCTCGAAGCATTTCAAGTGCACTCACGTTGAACTTTAAACTACAAAGCATACAGAGTGCGCATATCGCTATCAACACCATTATCCAGTGAGTAATTGTGCATGGATCTGCCCCCAAATGTATTATTCATAGCCTACTGTGTCATCCTTCCACAAAATATAGTTGAAATTCGTTGTGAACTTTTGGAGATATCGTGGGGACAAACCTGGAATTTTGACGATATTTTGTAGTTCAGACATATTGGTGTGACGTGAAGAAAATAATTGTGCACCAAATTTGAATCAGTTCTCTGTCGACGAAAAGTCATTGAGAATTTTTGGAGATATCGTGTGGACAGTTATATATACATAAATATATACATGGATGTTATCGAAAAAAAAACGGCAAATTATCTTTTATCTACAAAAAGATTTTATTTACAAAAAAATTCACCACCCGTCCCTTATCCCATTGCCAACCCTTCCACAAAATTTCATTGAAATTCATGGAGTACTTTCGGAGATATCGTGTGGAGAGTCTAACGAGCAAAGAGACGAAAAGACGCCACAAAATACATGTTCCTCTTTTCAACCTAGCTGACAGAAGTAAAAGACATTTTAGACAGTACAGTAAGTCAACAGAGTTAGATGATATTTTACTAAGTATACTGAGTCTTCGCTATAACGAACTTTGATATAACGAATTTGGGTTTTAACGAGCTGACTTCGAATTTACCGATAAATGCGCCAAACACGTGGATCATAGCAAAATTTCTTCTTATTTACCGAACGAAGTAAAAAATCAAAATCTGTTGACAGAGTGATATTTTATATCCATTCATTGATTACACAGGGCATTTTCTTTTTAAAGATTTCGTTCCTGGGTAATAAGAGAGAATATGTCTTTAAAAAATGTATAGAAAATATCATTCATTCCGTTCAAACTTGATTGATTTCAATGTGCAATTTTTAAAAAAAAGTATTCCTGGGTAGTAAATATTATTTTCTTATTGATTATATCTGAAAAACTATAAAAAATGCCATTCGCTCTCTTCAAAGTTTGGCTAAAAAATCTGCTTATTTCCAATAGGACAACGGGCGAATTTGCACATTTTTAATCACGCAAAGTAAGAAAATCAATTCCACACATGTATATCGCTATCGTGGCCACAAAGTTTGAAGAGATTAATAACCATTTCCTATACTTTTTACACATAGGCAATCAGAAAATAGCACTCGCTACCCAAGAACGAAAACCTCGTTGCACGGTGCTACCGAAAAGCAAGAATGACAACTAACACTGACACTTCATACTGAGTGAATCTAATCCATTTTCCATGATATTTAACTTCCTTTCACTATAATCTGAAAGCTTGGTTTAAAAAAAAAAATGGAACACATATTGCATATATTAAAACAGGTCTGGTTACTCACTCAGTAGAAACAGTCATGTGACAAACGTTTTTTGGCAGTATGCCGTATTTGAGTGATCAATTTTTAAAAAATGAATAAAGGCATCATCAATGAATAAGTTAATTATTGTGCCTTTTGTTGCGCGGTGATCACTGAAAAAGTCCGAATTTAAAGAGAAAAAATGAGTATGAGTGACCCCGGTTTCGCATAAACTTATATTGTAAATTGAACTCGAAATCAAAGACTGTTATTTCTTTAATGTTGGCAGGGGTTCCTAAACTCGAAAAAAAAACTAGATATCATCATCATCATCATCATCATCATCATCAGTCTTTTAATGGTCCGTCGGTGAACTTCACAGAATCCACTAGAACTTTCTATCATGGGCGTTGCCAGTACTTTCTGAACTTGTCTAGCTCATCTCTCCATCTTGTATTCTGCCGGCCTCGGTTTCGTATGTGATCTCTTGGGATCCATGTTATGCATCATCATCATCATTATTAGCCTCTTAACGACCCGACGTCAAGATTCGCCTCGATTCTCTATCGTTGGCGTCACGGAGCCAGTACTATTTAATTCGTCTAGTTCATCTCTTCATATAGTACTCTGCCGGCTTCAGTTGTGCATGTGAACTCTGGGAATCCATGTGGTGACTTGTGATGTCTGTCATTCTCGCAACATAGCCGGCCCATTGCCATTTGGGTTTTTTAATGGATTCTCCCGGGTATATTGTGCTTTCTTGTGATCTCACAATATGAGATTGAGCATGATTCTCTCATGTGTGCGTTGCGTGCTTCTCAGTTTGCAGGTTTGTCTCTTGGGTAGGGTTCCATGTTTCAGCTCCATAGGTGACTATCAGTAAGGTGCATTGGTTGGATACTCTTCTTTTTGAGATTGATGGGATCGTTTTGTTTTTGAATTTGTCAATGAGGATTAAATATTTAAATTGTCAGTTCTATAGCTCTATTGATGAAGCCCGCCCGCCCCATAGATAGATAAATTGATAGATAGATAGATAGATAGCCAAGCAGCCAGAATCACTAAAAAACTGAAGAAATATATATTGACAGTTTTGGTTGACGGTGACAGTTTTGTTAGAGAGTTTTTAATTGGGACACATGTTGCGTATATTTGCGAAAAAAAAAAAAAAAGCCAACCTGTCAAAAACAGAGAAACTTTGTTTTCAATATTTTTGTATTTGCACTTTTTTGAACTTTTTGACAATTTAATTCTCAGTAATACAAAGTGAAAAGAAATATATTTCAAGTGGTTACATCTCCGAGAAATTAAAATTCTTTTGCCACCGGAAGTTGTCATTCTCGATTGCTTGGTTAAAATTCTATCCATTAAGACCCTCAACGCAATACCCTCGAGGACACACGCACACACACACATACACATGCACACGTGTAGATGCAAATACACACAAACACACGCACACATAGACATATACCACCCTACACACGTACAGTGTTGCTAACTCAAACATTTTTTCGTGCTAAATCAACCTTGGCAAATCGTCAAAAAACACCAAAACGTGCCCTTTTCTATCAGATCAAAATGACTTGATTTGCCTAAAATTGTTAGCTGGAAATTGGCAACAATTGCTGAGAAAATGCAGTAGAAATAGGCCACAAGTAGCGCTAAATGTATTATCTGCCGAAATACGAAACGCGGCGAATTTAGCGCGAAAGACACTTCTTTGACAACGCTGCGCTGACATATATACCGAAATATGTCTCTTGCCCTCTCTCCCTGTCAGTTTGTGCATTCTAGTATGTATATATATATATATGTATACCAGTATCATATATGTATGTGCATTTGCGTGTACAAAATGTATATATTATTAATAAGCCTTAACAGATGTTGTTCGCCGGATGTGTAATGTATTGTCTGTACCGGGTACAGAATAGCCTTTTTATAGTGAAAAACCAGACTCTGAAGCCGGGTGGATTGCTTCACACGAAGACGCTAATCTCGCGGGATCCATCTCGACAAGCAGAACAGGAGATGGTCACGTGGTCACAACTAAAGGAATAGAAAAATGCTTCATGCTCTCTCTCTCTCTCTCTCTCTCTCTCTCTCTCTCTCTCTTCTTTTTGATTTAAATTAATTTATTTATTTTTTGTGGACACTTGGAATTTAGCAAGCTGGGGCTATGTATCATCTTTCCACAAAGGAAAGCTGTATTAAATAAAAATGGTTGCTGTATGATCTAACTCGGCTCCAATTTCTATTCCCACTGAAGACGATTATCGCAACTCTTGTATTGCACACATATAACGGATACAGAAAAAAGATGACCCTGAGTTCAAATCACAGTCGCAGAACGTATATTTTCCTTCCCTGATTTTGTTGAGGGTTGTGCTTATTATTATAATTCATTATTAACTCACGTTTCTTTAATTTTACTGCAACAAAATTAGTGACTCGCAGATGCTACAGAATTATTCCTATCAGAGCAGAAGATTTTTTTAACGTCAAACTTTTGTCCAAGTCTAGAGTTGACTTTGTTTTCCTACCGTAACAACAACAGTAATAAGAATCTTCACTTCATTTACAGGAGTTAACTTTTCATTTACATTTTGTCATAGACGAAGTATTGCAAGATTATGATTAGTTTTTGACTAGCCATCACATGCATCGTACTTTTCTGATGACTTTTTTCACAACTTTGAATTGGACAACGATTAAACAGCACAATCAGAAAATTACACACACACACACACACACACACACACACACATATATATATATATATATATATATATATATATATATATATATATTTGGACAACGATTAAACAGCATAATCAGAAAACTATATATATGTGTCCATGTGACCACCTCACACTAGGATCGAACCACTGCGCTACGTGTCCACGTGTCCATGTGGACACGTGGACACATAGCGCAGTGGTTACAGCATCAGACAAATTACTTTAAGTAATCTGATGGTACTAGGTTCGATCCTAGTGTGAGACAGTATAACAATACTACTAACGCTAAAAGAGGGGAGTACGGCCAATATACCCCCGTCGGATAAACGAAGGGTTCAGTTCGTTACTTCCCAAAAATCTCCCAGATGATACCTGACGAAGGCCGTAGAGTGCAACGGCGGAAACGTTGTATGAAAATCAACCAAGATGAGGATGGTCCGAGTATCAAGAGAAATAATAATACCTCATCTCAAAAATTCCGAGATATACTACTTATTGTGTCTGAAAGAAACGTTCTTTTTTAAGCTTCTTAATGAGGTTCATTTTAGTTCTAGAGTCGCCAACAATTTTTTAATCTTTTTAAGTTTATAATAATGAAGAAAATGTTCAAGCTTTTTTGTTGTTGCTTGCCACACTAACTTTAAAACTAACCCTAACCCCAAAACTAGATTATATCCTTTATAATTTAATTTGAAAAAAATAAAGGTTTAAATGGTCAAGTTGGCGTAATCGATTACCTGCCTTTGAGATCAGTTTACGAAGCAAAACTAACCTATGCACCATTTTTAATTCATTTCACCGAAGAGTTCCTCTATCGATGAGAGTGGTATAAAGATGTTCATGAATTTAAGAATTTAACATGTCTGGTTAGTCAATCAATAGAAACTGTTTTTTGGCAGCATACCGTGGTGGTGGGTGAATTGAAAAGGGGGGCGGGTTATCAATGAATAAGTTGCTTCTTTAGTCTTCTGTTGGATCATTAGAAAGTCTGCATTTTCAAAATAAGAACAAACCGAATACACGACGTGGGACCAATTTAGCATAAACTTACATAGCAAATTGAACCTCACCACAAACATTTATCTAAGGAGGTATTTAAAAACCCAGAAAACTCGTTCTTTTGTTGACAAGAGTAATAAGAAGTGAATGTTGGAATTTTCAGTCCTCTAATTTCATTGGAGCGGCCTGTATCTGTGATACGTACATACATAACCAGTCAGCTGGACCAACTTGAAAACTGAAGAAACCTATGTTAACAATTCAGTGACACTTTTGTTTGATAGTTTTCTAATATTATAAAGTCTGCCTGAGTGTCTGTTGTACGGATATAAAGTACGCAAAAAACATCTAGGTTTTCTGCTTAAAACCCTTTTATTTTATCTTACAGGAACAAGAAAAAAAACAAGCGACTGATCATTAATAATGCTTCTGTTTTTATGAGCTTATATTCTGTTGAATCAAGATCACACAATGATGTAACTACGTCGAATAAAAGGACGCTAATGATATAGCTCGGTTAGTGTCAGAGAGCAGTTTATAGATTTACTTGCGTTTCACCTCAGAAATACATTTTGCAAAGATGGTGGGCTCTTCAAAGCAGAGCCTTGTCCGATGCAAGCATTGTCCGTTAATGTCTGCGGGCACAGAAGAAGCAGCTTGGGGTCAACGTTCAGCAGACATCAAAGTGTTGAGTTTGATCCTGTTTACAGTGAGTCGCGTCAAGTATAAACTGCTACTTGCTTTGAACGTTGACCGAATAAGATGAGACCAAGTTTTGATCTGTGTTATAATGAACATTCGATCAGAAGATCAACACCAACATGCAAATTATTCTGAGAGCACCGAGTTGCTTAGGTTTTGAGCGCCGACAACGTAACCTCCAGACCAATAACTAACCCTACTTTAAAGAGAACATTTTTATGTTTCAAATCTATCAGTTAAATACTTGACCTCGAGATAGTAATATCTAAAGAAAACATATCGATACTGTAGATGTTACATTTATATACATACCTCTCCTTAAACACTAGTTGTTTACATAACCCGTGATATGACAGAGAGGATTATCTTACACATGTACGTCAATAACTTTCTTTAATCTAATGATCGTATAAACGAGGTCTGTCTAAAAAAAGTAATGTGACTGATAGTGTAAAAATAGTCATCATCAATTTAATAACTAATCAACTTCATCTCTATCAACAGAGGTTCCCTGGGAAGCCTCGAACCAACGAAGACGTTGTTCCTCATCTTGGAAACAGTGCTGGAAGTCTTCAACTGACACTCGTTCACGGAGAGTGTGATGTGGCAGGGGGAGTTATCGTGATGAAGCATCCAGAGGTCAGCGATCTCAGGTCGGACATGATTTACACTTTTTCTGAGTTATTCAAGGACCTTATGATAGTAAATCTGGTTGACTGTCAGGCCTTGACCCCTCCCATTCCCCTAATCTAGGTCTTTGACTACTTCCTGAACTGTTGAGTACATCGAACAGGTCCTGACAAACCAACTAAAGACCGTGTCAGTTGAAGACTTACAGCACTGTTACCAGGGGTGGGGACAACGTCTCCGTTAGCGTGTACCTTTCCAGGAGACCTATTTTGCAAGAGATGAGGTTGATTTGCAATAAATTTCATGATAAATGATTCTACACGATCAGTCTGTTTACTATCTAAATAGACCTCGTACGGCGTATCTTTTACTTGGCGTAAACAAACAATATGCTATGGATTTTTATTTTCATTTTGTTTTACCTATCAATCAAAAACAAGTCATGGCTTCCAGTCATAATTAACAATTAAATTCCTGGAATGATTCTCGATGAGTGTTTGTTCTGAACTTAGTGAATTATCTTCCTTGAATTTGGCTCTCGAATAAAAAGTTAATAAAAGAGTTCCGTGGCGAAGTGGGTTGGGAAAGGAGTCTCTGTATTGCCGCCTTACAATAAACCATGCGTGTAACTGAATCTGTTGTTAATCCTCGATTATCCTATGTCATCCTGGATCCTGCTTCTTATCATGAACAAACGAATTATGGCGCATATACACAACGTTCATCATCAAAACATTCATCATCAAAATTTGTTAAAACTAAACGAACAAACCATCTCCAACCTAAAGAGTAAAAATCGGAATAAGGAAAAATATCATATGTATGACTTGAATCTGAATATTGTCTGCTGATTGGCTTTTGTTTCTTAATCGGTAAGTTGGGTATTTCCGTACGACAAGCTCCCGAAGATATGGGTGCTTATTTAAATCCCTTCTGAAGCTAATTCACTTTTATTTTCCCGAGCTGCTCACTCGACTGGTTGTACGCTGTAAAGTTGACCTTTGTGTTGAGATGGAAAGCAACAAAAATAAGACGAGAGAAAAACTAGGTAAAACTGAATAATAACTTGTTATCGCAGTAAATAACTGAACAACCGTAACGTCAGAATTACTAGTCTTGTATGAAAAAAATTCCATTGAAGAATGATTACCGCCAGGATAAAATCTATTTCGACTCCACGGGCGTTTTCAAATGGGAAACATCGAAAAAAGAAAAGAAAAAAAAGGAGTAAAAATACATCTAGAAACATCTAGATCCTCCAGAATCTAGATGTTATTAATCAACTACACCCGTGAAAATAGGGACAGCAAAAGGTCAAGGAAGCCTTTTTCAAAAAATTAAAAAAAAAAAAAATTCAGATGGCGTCAAGTGGAGTACTGATGCTATTTTTCAACTCTGTAGACAAAACGGTATGGCCAGACACAAACACACGCACAAATAAAAAAGGGATTGAAATCTTTGACATCTTTGGTGGCTATGGTTGTTCAACTGCAAACATGACATTTATAAATGCCACAAATAACTTGTAAAGCAGCTTACAGCTAAATAGTATAAATTTTAAGCCTTGAATAAAAGCTTGGAATAGCGAAAACCGCAGTGGTAAAAATAATATAAGAAGAAATATTGTTAAATGATGATTTCATACTGGTCTGTGTAGTCACTCAATAGAAACTTTCAAGTGACTAGCATCTTTTGGCAGCATGTTGTTTCGGGATGATCAATTGAAAATTTTGAAAGAAAAGGGTGGCCAATGGATAAGTTTCTTCAATCGTCTTTGTTGGATCGCGAAGGAGCCGGGAATTTCAAAGACAAGCTTGAATACAACCGGACACAAATTAGGGGCCAGATTAACATAAAATAAATTACATATTGAACTGTTCCACTGAAAATTTATGGGGGGGGGGATAATTAAAGAAAAAAACCTTTTTTCTAGATGTTATTAAGAGTAAAAAATATATATTCAGCCCTCTCGCTCCATTCGTGCGGCCCGTACTCATACACGCGCACACACACACACAAACACACAAACACACACACACACACACATATATATATATATACACACACACACATATATATATATATATATATATATATATATATATATATATATACACACACACACACACACACATATATATATATATATATATATATATATGACACACTCACACAGCACACACCACTGATGATGGGAAGAATCCCGAAACATGTTTGGACTATTGACATATAAGGATTAATAAACCTTACCACCAAAAACTTCACTCCCGAGTCTGTCTCACTCTCTAAAGTACACATTATATATATATGTATATATATAGCCAGTCAGCCAGCCAGATCAATTAAAAATTGAAGAAACCTGAGTTGACAGTTTCGATGGATGGTTTCTAATAACGACCGAAAATGTGGGGCAATATTCAGGACGGAGTAGAGGTAGGGGCGTATCCAGGGTTTAGAACGTGAAGAGATCCAGATAAAAAAAGAAAAAAAAAATTATAAATGAATACCTGAATATTACCCTTATATAGAATCCATCAATTTACATTTTTGACAATTTAAACATTCATTCCTTATTGACTCCAACTTTCAAAAACAAAAAGGGTGTACAACCAATGTATCCTCCCGATAGTCACCTATGAAGCTGAAGCATAAAACCTAACCAAGAGACAGACCTGCAAACTGAGAACCATGCAACGTGCACATGAAAGAATTATGCTCAACATCACATAGACAGACCACAAGACAGCAAAATATATCCGGGAGAAGACAGGAGTAAGGGATACCATAGAATCCATTAAAAACTCAAATGGCAATGGGCTGGCCATGTCAAATGAATGGCAGACAACCGATGGACATGTTCAACCGAGGCCGGTAGAGTATTAGATGGAGAGACGAGCTAGACAAATTCAGAAAGTACTGGCTTCACGGCGCTCACGATAAATTAGTGTGGTGACCCAAATATTGACTAGAATAATTCGACTTATGCATGGTTCCATATTGTTATCCGTTAAACAATCGTCTATCTTCGGAAATTCCCCATTAATTGTTCGATTGTTAATTAGTGATTTTTTTCGAACTAGTGACCTTAACCTGATTGTTTTTAAAACAACGTTTTTACCATCGTAGACCATCGTCAGGTGTCTGTCATTATTCCCGAGTAGAAGAGACCCCTGGAGAAGGCTGAAGGGTACAACAACCGAAACATTGTGATCAAAACAACCAAGATGAGGACACTAGTCCGAAAAATTCAGTTAGTAAAAATAATAATTCCTTTTCTCCGAGATTCCGAAAGAAATTGTTTGATCATTATTCTTTAAGAATTGTGGTTTGCCCGAGCATGGAAGCTGATCGGGGATGGGGGGGGGTCCAGACCGCTAGATCCGCTCCCAAAATACCATATGCTTTCAAGTTGTTATTTCGTCATCATTTTCTGCACTAGTATGGGATTATCTTCTGGACCTGACACACACGCAAATCTTGTTGAAATGTGGTTCCAATCGAAACCTCCATGATCTGTTTGAATAATACTCGGCTTCTTTCTAAATCTTGTAAACACTTGATTATTTTGTCATTTTTATCTTGAGATCTGAATGTTGCTCCATCATCTAAACAAGCTTAGTGAACAACTGGCTAAAAGTAAAACAATCGTTGTTTTTATTAAGCATCAAATAAACAAATATAGAAAGAAAGCGTTGATAACAATACAAGATCCGATAATTTCATTGGGAGAAAACCTATTACGAAACCTGTGGTGAACATCGGCAGAGTTCCGATTTATTTCGCCTTCGCGAATGTGCTGGCTCTTCGTAATCTACCAATTACATTATTTTACAGTAGTCGGTTTCAAGTTGAGCCACCGATTCTCTCTTGAGCCTCTGACTTTACCTAGAGTCTAAAACGGTTTCAGTAGGACCAAAATAAGTATGTATATGTAAGCATAATTTAGATACGGTTTCTTCGTTCATGAAAAAAAAAAGAAAGTATAATGTGGGGTCTGCGTTCGCTCTCACCCTGATAATAATGTTCCGATTTCCATCTTTTTTCTATATTATACAAAAAGTCTGATTCGCTCCAACGGATTTGGCAAGCATACTCAGAGGACCTAGAGAGGGATGGGGTTGAAGAAATATATACGACGCTTCAAGGTCAGCTAGAGCGCATTGATATGGTAATATATTATGGCAACAATCATGGTACACACACATATATATATATATACATATATATATATATATATATATATATATATATATATATATATATATATATATATATATATATATATATATTTCGAACGACATCTAGACAAGGTTACAGGTTAGTTACTCACCCCAACTAATATGCACAAAGAAACCAACAGACACCAAACATTTTTGATCATAGGAAAAAAAATCGACGATTATATATAGATTCTTATAGAGTTGTCATCTTCGTTGAACTTGGGGCCAATGTCACGTGCCCTTTGTGATACTTGCGATTTCCGATTCAGATCAGTTTTGCGTCCCCGGTTATATTCAAAAGACTTTTTTTAAAATTTTTGTTCAGTCTGGAATGCGTTCCTAGCATCTTTGCGCCCCAGGCGACAAACTCAATTCGGTTAGTAGACAAGGAAGACCCCAGTTGTACTTATCTCACTCTGGCCGCTGTAACTTATGACCTCTCTCTTGTCTGAGTCTCAGGGACGAGGTATCCTTACTAAAAAGCGATATTTTGGGGAGGGGATTAGGTTCCATTCCATCGCTACACCCCATATCCTCCTATCTGCCTGAATTTCAGAGATTTGTTGTTACAAATGTAGGTATAAACAATATTCACGCAATATCATCGGAGAACGGACACTTGAGAAATTTTAAAATCTGGCAAAAATCAGCGTACAATTCGATTATGTTTTCAATACAACTCTATCAAATGACAAATCTGAAAAAACAATAATTTTTCCATCCTAAATATCGAAATTAAAAAATTACTTAAAAGGGGCTTGGTTTGAAATCAGGGTCGTCCTTCTCCTAGACTGGTAGCATTCCTAGACTAGAAAGCCCAATCCGTCCCTTTATTTGACCCTTATCTGGATTCATGCCTTTCCCAAGGGTATTATTGTGAAGAACTCGGTGACCGATTTCATTGACTGCACGGTAACCGTTAGGCCAGTTAATGAAAAAAAAAAGCGGAAAAAACAAACGAACTTTCTAAGTTATCCCCCAAAATTAAGGTTTCACGTAAAACGCATCGTCTGGAAACAATATTTCTTTCCTGGCACGTTTCATAGGTGAATGAAAGCATAACTTGATTGGCACGGCGTTCCAAAATTTTTTATGCTCTTCCGATTCACACTGTTCAAGGTCTTATGATGATTTAATGTGTTTTTCTAGGTCATAATTAGCTATATTAATTTGTATTGAAACATGTGTGGTTAGTCACTTGATAGAAACCGTCAGTTAACCAATGTTTTGGCTGCATGCTGCGTCAGGGTGATAAATTAAAGAATCAGAAAACAGCGTGCTCAATGAGTAAGTTATCTCTTGCACCTTTTGTTGGGCAATGATCACTATAAAGTCAGAATTGTCAAAGGACTGGCGAACTGGGTAATCAATTTTGTATCAACTTAAATTGCAGATTGGACCCCCAATAACGAGAAAAAATCTATATTCAAGGAGAGGATTTTTTTTCAACAAACATATATACATAAATAGATAGAGTAAGATAGAGTAAAAGAGTGAAATGTTGTATGTATCGAGCACTCTATGAAATAAATCCATTGCATTTCAGAAGTGGCTTTATGTTATTGATATATCATTATATTATGTTATACTGCTAGCCTGATTTGTACCACATATAATATATATATATATATATATATATATATATATATATATATATATATATATATATATATATTGTTATTATGTCATCTACAGACAGCTGTTTCGTTGTATTACAATTCTTCAGTGTGGCTATTGACAATCCATTTTCCCAACCAGTACCACAAGGCAGGATTGAAACCTTCGCTTCCTACCGCTGAGCCACGGAACTGGACGGTCAGTAAGGTTGAATTTAAGCGATATATTCATTTAGATTACATTCCCCACCTACCAGAGTGCTCTATTCCTATGGAAGAGCAATAATATGTGTATATATATATATATATATATATATATATATATATATATATATATATATATATATCCAACCAACCGAACCACCTTGAAAAGTGAAGAAACCTATATTGACCGTTTGGGCGACAGTTTTGACTGGTGGTTTCAAATAACTCAACCGTGCTACATCAAAACTGCACAACCTAAGGTATCCCTGTACATTATTTTATTGAGACTTTAAATGCTAATGCTCTCTAAACTGCTGACAGAATCCTGGCCAATAAAAAAAAAGCTCTCTCTATTGTTTGTCGTCCGCCATGCAGTTCGAGTTTCTTCACTAACATATGCCATTGGATTCAATTGAGGGAATCTACTCCAATAATCGGATTAAGGCAGATCTCGGCAACCTTACAGGACAAGGTAAGAAGATTATATATCAGCGCTTTCTTCCCCCAAAGAAATCAAAGAGGGGAGAAGAAAAAGATAGCTTCTGGAATAGATTCTAATTGATCCACTGATCGTATCTCACAACAGAAATCCATCAATTACTAATTGCGTCTTTACCAAGTGTCAGGAGAATGAAGATTTAATTCGATGCAATTAAAACAAAAAAGGAAAGAAAACAGAAGAAAAAGAGACCAAAACTTTTGGAGATAGAAAAAAAACATTCTATTAGAACAAGGACACGAACAACAATTGGAATTATTTTGGTCCTGAGTTGCCACATTATTATTATTATTATTATTATTATTATTATTATTATTATTATTATTATTTGCAATCTCACACCAGTTGCCTGGTGGTATCCGCTGGAGTTTGAGTGACAGCAAGTCTCCACAAGTCTCCAGCCCTTCTCTCCCGGTTCTCATAGGCCACAGTAATACTGCGGTTTACAGTTTCATACCGGTTGCTCAGTGGTCATTGCTGAAGGCTGAGTGACAATAAGTCTCCTCAGATTATTATTATTATTATTATTATTATTATTATTATTATTATTATTATTATTATTATTATACCAGTTGCCCGGTGATCACCGCCGGAGACTGAGTGACAAGTGTCCTCAAGTCTCAAGCCTTTTTAACATTCTCATAGTTCCCTAGCAGAACTAAGGTTTACGGTTTCCCAGCAGTTTCCGGGTGGTCATCTCTGAAAGTTGAGTGACGGTAAGTCTCCTCAGGTTTCCAGCCCTACCCTCATATCGTCCTCACCTATTGCTGCAGTGCTGTGGTTTGCACTGCCTCCACTGTGCCCTTTTCTCGATTGTTAGGCCATTGCTAAAAGCTGGTTGTCATATATTACATATTTGCAGTACTCTCCTCGGTATTTGCGCAGTCCCAATTGTACCATGATCCGTGTAGTCTCAATCCTTCCATTTATCCCCAGTTCCTGCGATCTCACTTTCAGTGTCTTTGGTACGGTCCTAAGTACACTTACTATTACTGGTACTACCCTGACTTTCATGTTCCAGACCATCTTCAGTTCCCTTGGTAGGTCCTGGTATTTCCCAATTTTTCCACTCACTTTTGCATTTACTCCCTGATCCGCAGGCACGGCTACGTCCTTTATTTGGTAGGTTCTCTTTCCCTCGTCCACGACTAATACGTGTGTTCTTCTTGCTTGGATGGGATGGTCAGTTCGGATGTCAATGTCCCTGAGTAATTTATGGTTTCTTTTTTTCCAGGACTCTCTTTGTTTGTGCTAAGACCATTTGTCTGCGTGGTCAAATCCCAGTCGTTTGCTTGCTCAATTCCCAGTGTATCACTGTTGCTACCCTGCCGAGTGTATTTTTATATTCTTTCTAGGCTTGTTCACTACATTCATTAGTTGACAACACTCTCTACGGTTTACAGTCTTATCCTTGTTTCCACGGAGGCGGCATTTGCAGTTTGTTTGGTTAAGTCGATTTCGTTTCGACATAGTTTGTCTTGATGCATTTGTTTTTGGCTGTTATAATAGGTGATTCTGTTTCTCTCTTCAAGTCTCCTTTACATAGCCATGTCCATGATCTCTCACCTGCCACATTCAGTGTCTGTCTTCCAAATTCTCTGTGTAGTTTTTTTTTCTGTTTCCATTATCTTTCATTGTTTGCTGTGCTGCTCCTTCTTCAGCAACTCTTCTGTTGTTGCGTTCTTTATGATGTCTTCATCCTTTGTTTGCACATACTTTCTTATCCTGTTTTGGCCTTTTAGACACAGTCTTCTTCGCTGATAAGTCCTCTAGCGCCTTCTTTCCTCTTCACATATAGCCCATCTGGATCATATCTGGGTTGTAAAGCCTTGTGCATCGTCATGAGCTTTCTCATTCGCCGGTCCATTGAACTGAGTTCTTCCTTTGTCCACCCGAGAAATCGACCGGTGTATGTTACCGATACAGCCCATGTGTTCATTTCTTATATCAGATTTCTGCTATTATTATCATTATTATTAGTGCTTTTGCACCATTTGCCTGATATTCGTAGCTGAAGACTGGGTGACAGCAAGCTTCCTTTGTACCGTCAGGTCTTATCTATCCTGTTTGTTAGACCGTTGCTGACGACTAAAGGTTATAGATCCCATATTGCTAGTACTCTCTCAGGTATTCGTGCAGATCCCAATAGTGCTGTGGTCTGCAGAGTCTCAATCAAATTAATCAAAATATAGCAATTGGTAATTGTTATAAGTGATCCGATACTAAAATACCAGTTGTACTTGGATTTTGTGAAGATTTTGTCCCGGAATAAAACAAATAAACAAACAAAAATAATCTTTGAAACTTGTCAGTGCACGCTCTAACTCTGATCCATACCCACTAGGGATTATCCGATTATAATTAAAGAAAATTGCATCATTGTAAAGTTTCTTCATCCTACTTTTCAAGCGTAAAATTTATTGATCTATAACATTAAAAAAAACGAGAAATTTAGAATGAAGCCTGGAAACCGAGCTCACTTAATTAAGCAAGGAAAGATAATCTCCATTCCAAGAAATATATGGACTCGCTAGAACCCCAAAAAGTGATATAGAGGCGCCCTCAAAGTAATACTACGTATTGATCAGATATTAACTCAGTAATGAAATTAGAAGTCATTGATTTGTTCTTTGCCAGAATATTGCACACCATGGATTCGTTGAAGGTACGACGGAAAAAGTGCTTCTGACGCGTCAAACTGTCATCGTATTTTTTTCGAGGTGCATCCAGAAATTTTCGACAGTCTTGGTGCCTGATAAAGAACAAATTAATAGCTTTCAACTTCATCATTGTCTTGATATCTGATCAATACGTAGTATGAACCTGTCATCATTATGTTTTTGCCCGGACGCCACGAGCTTTACCTTGGTAAGACTTTTCAAGTTTTATAATAACTGGAAGTCCTTAAGTTTCGCCCAGTATTTTCATTTTACAACTTATAAAGAAAATTTACCATCCACAAACACAACAACAGATACGCAAAAAAAAAATACAGTGCTTCTAGTGATCATCTCCCAGAGATGTCAAGCAACATAAGACAATTTAACCTGAGGTCCCACACTCACAGTTATGCGTGGACAGTACCAAAATTTGACCATTTCTATCGACATTATAACAAAATAAACACGCATGTTAATATGAGTGGCTGCACATGATAAGTGTCCAACAGACATTTTTAAATAAGTTGAGAAAATCAGATTCCAAGTTTGACGAGCTTTCACTTGCGATGTTATCGTTATTCTTTGAGCTAAAATTATTTTTCTTCCATTTTGAAGCTTAACCATTCTGTGTTATAATTCTGAGATTTAATATATTAATGAATGTTAAATATCTACAAAGTTGCGATGCATGACGCGAGATTTGTCGTGTTCTCGTTTTTCCGACAAACAAAGAGAACAAAAGCTTCCATGTTTGGCTCGTTCACGCAGTGAGTATTTTCAAGTGCATCGTTATGCATATTGAAATTCAGAGCTAAATACAAAATCCTCTGAAAAAGACTAAAACGAGCATCGCAAGCGTAAAAATAACGGAAATATCGTGGTTGAGACTTGGTCAAGAAACGAAACGCGATTTTTACCAGTTTTAACAAAAAAACGAAAAAACAGTGATTACGTTCAAATGACACGACGTGTTGATGTAAGATTCGTTTTAATATGCATTGGAATCTTTAAGCAGAGTCTTTGAGCTTCAAAATGAAACTTTGAAAAAAAAAAATTTTAAATATCGATAGTGAAAGTTTGAATCTGATTTTCTCATCTTTTTAAAAAATGGCTCGATGGGCATTTGACATGCGCGCTGATGCATATGATTTATGAGAGGTCTTAAAAGCTATACAGTGTTCTCCCAAACACTGGCTGCGATTGGTTATTTACCTTATATGCCGGCGTATAAGTTGACCCTTATACAATACGCCGTCGTATACGGTACTAAACTTGGCAACGGCCATACTAGAGAATTATTCAGTAAAGTTAGTTTGTTAATCATCATATTACGGAACATGCTTTTAGCTTCGGCAGAGCCTTAGTCTAGTAAAGGACCAGAGGGTTTCTAATCCGTGACTTGTCCTAAGCTGTCACTGTTTATAATGACTCATTGATCCCCGGCCCTTCAAGGATCCCACAATTATCTAATGATTGCACCTACTGCATGATTAACCATAAGCTTTAGTGAACCATTGCCTTTATATGCTGAACCCTTTCCAGATTAAACATGAAGATCAAACAATTTCAAAGCTCTTACATTCGGTCATGATTTTCACCAAGCTGAAGTGAAATTATCACTTTTCTGTGAACGATTCTTAAATAGTATGAACGCTCAAGCAATACAGAGCTGGATGAACTTTGTAGACACTTCTAAGATTTTCCTAATATTGTGAAAAAATGGTACTGGGAACTTTTACACCACCTGAATAGATAGGAAGAACTAATCTGAGATATTCCAAAATGAATCAACCAAAAGACAAAAGACAAGCCTTCTAATCCGACTCAAGATGATTTTATATTGTGTATACGATAAATAATGACAATAGATAATAAAAATGTTGATATTTTTGTGTAAACGTATTCATTGATTAGAGTGAAATAAGCCCGTGCATGTCTGTATGGTAATGTTTCGTTAATAAGTAAAAATTGTCAATTAAGCTCTGTCAGTAAGACAGTCTCTTGTAAACCAGTTTATTGTGTGTTCAAAGCACGATAGGGAAATGTAAATTTTGCGTATTGATTTATACCTCTAATTTTGGTGAGGATTGTTCTTGTCGTAATTGTTCTTTCATAAGGCCAATTCCAGTTTGGGAGTTTCACATCTAACACCTTTCTTCCAGCAATTTTTACACTTATCTTAAATGTCCCATAATTAATCTGCTCTAAGATATAAATGAAAATGATTTTTAACTCAATTAATCATCATCATCAGCAGCAGCAGCAGCAGCAGCACTAGTATATTAGCGTCCGTCGTTTGACATATACCTTTCTCAATATTAGCCAGACCTCTATCATGGGTGTCGCAGATCGAGGACTTTCTGAATTTGTCTCGCTCGTTACGCCATCATACTTTCTGTCGGCAACTATTTCGCATATGATCTCTTGGGATCTTCTTTGCGAGTTGTGAAGTCAAACAGTTGTCTGCCATTTTTGCGATATGACCACCCCATTGCCATTTGAGTTTTCAATGGACTCTATGATAGCTCAAACTACTGCTTTTTCTCTCTAAAATACTGTGCTGTCTTGTGATTTCTCCTTGTGAGGTTGAGCATGATTCTTTTGTGTGCACGTTGCATGGTTCTCAGTTTGAGTGTCAGTCTCTTGGTTAGGTTCCATGTTTCTGCTCCATTGGTGTTTACGTAACCCAAATGGGGCCATCATATGTGTATTAAATAAATAGTATATGTACACTAGATAAACATTTACTAGAGAAATGCATTTTGAATTACTTAACAATAAAAATTAATCGGAAATGGACTAGGACTATCATATCTATGTTCATTTACTATGGAAATACATTTATACAATTATTTTACTATAGAACTGCTTTGATAGAAACTTTACTATAAAAATGCATAGTAAATGATTTTACTATAGAATTACATAATAGATGAGAGAAAAGATTGTTTTTGGCTATTTATTGGATGATAAATAAACATCTTATTTATTAAGTATTACCAATTAGGAAAAAAAAGGATTGTCTGAAGTCAGGGATTAAGACGAACGTTACTGACAGAATAGGACTATGATATATAAGATACTAAAACGCCAACATTGGTTTCTCCAGTTTTTAAGTAAATCCTGCTGGCTGGCTGACAATGTATGTATGAATCCAACGTACAGGCCTACGCCGATGAATCCAGAGGGACGGGAATTTAAACATTTACTTCTTACTATGCAAAGAAAAAAAAAGTTTGTTTTTTTTTTTTGTTTCTGACCCCCATTAGGTTTTAGTGGGGATTCTAATTTGCAATGCAAGTTTATGCGAGATTGGTCTTTTAATTTGTGTCCGATGGCATTCCTGCTTTTTTTAGTGATCAAAAGGCGAGAGAAGTCAGTTATCCATTGAGCTCTCCTTTTTTCGAATTTTTTTTACTTGATCACCCCCAACAAGTCATGCTGCCTAAAAACGTTGGTCACGTAGCAGTTCCTATTGTACGACTAACCAGACCTGTATATAATTTCGTTATTCCGTTTCGAGTTACACCATTCAACAAAAAAAAAATCCGTTTCAGATTTAGTTTGATGGATAAAGACGAAAATATATTCGGGGTTTTGTCATCTTTTCCATTAACTGTGACCCTTTTTTTTCCCAAGGAATTCAACCTGCGCCGTTTGCAACGTTATTCATCTAAAATAGCCCTATCTTTCCTTCTTCTCCTTCTTCTTCTGTAACATTTGATGTGAAGAGATAAGTATTAGCCGAGGTAATAAGATTTGTAAGGTAATAAGTTTTGCTAAAAATAATTGTTATCTTATGGTGGCACCTTTATTACGGGACCTGGAAGGATATTTATTCGCTTCCCCACGAGCAAGGCTAACTTAAAAATATTTGAGGCCCCTTGGCAAAGCAGTGTACTAATTTGAGCCAGCGGGTCGTTGTGTCAACCCCTAATTTGATACATGGACAAAGAGTCAAGAACTAAGTTAAACATAGATTCAAACTGGCTAGTCACTCAGTAGAAACCAACAAGTGACCAACGTCTTTTTGGTTGCGGCCATGTTGGGGTGATCAATTAAAAAATTAGAAAAAAAAGAGAGATCAATGAATAAATTACATTTCTCTCCATTTGTTGGGCAGTAGTTGCTAATGAACACAAATGAGGGATCAGTTTGTCAGAAACTTACATCGTGGATTGACCTCCGACGCACACACTAAAAACCTATTTAGAGGAGGAATTTTCAAAAGCCAGAACAAGCATTTTTCTAGGCATAGTAAGGAGCAAATGATTAAATATTGTATTTTCATACCTCTAGCTCCATCGATGCAGCCTTGATACACTTGATACGTACATGCATAACCTGACAGCTAGACCAACTTGAAAACTGAAGAAACCTAAGATAGGGTTAGAGAAGATTCTCTATGTCTTCTATTTCGTTAATGAACGTTAATTTTTATTATTCAAATTGCATTTCGGGGGCTCAGTCCTGGTGACCAGTGACACAAAGACAACAGGATGTCCTCCCCACCCCATTAGAGTACAATGAGGAGGTGCTGCCATGGATATGGAAGCCCCAGGACGAGACTCGCCTCGTTTATGCTGCGTCCTGCCCTCAGACGAGAACACGATTGAAGATCAGATACTTCACTCTGATCTCAGCCTGAAGGCACAGAAAGCGGGAAGGTCAACATGTAAAAAGTTGTTTTTAAAATGCAGAACCAATGATGGAAAATGCGTTCTAAATAGGAATTCGACGTAGAGTGATTAGTTTGTAATTTCTGCTTTTTTCAGGACATGCAGAGCTTTAAATCAATAATGAAGAAAAAAACTGTTTTCTTAAAGCATTAGCGTTCAAAAACGAATATGAATCGGAAATAGGACTTTATAATCATTCGAAATAAAGATTTGGATAAGCAACAAGTTGTGGACAAGTAATTCACTTCTTTGAACGACAAGAACAATCAGACCAAAGTTAGGAATGTAAGCTGATGTATGAAATCCACATTCCCTTACCGTGATTTGAACTCACGACCAACAGTTTGTCAGGAAGCTGACTTACTAAATGGGCAAAATTAACAATTAAGGCTTCCCATATAGATTCGCGCAGACTTTTATCCTAATCGGTAAATACTCATACAATACATCTATCTATCTATCTATATATATATATATAATTATATATATATATATATATATATAGAGAGAGAGAGATAGAGATAGATAGATATAGATATATATAGATAGATATATTGTATGAGTATTTACCGATTATGATAAAAGTCTGCGTGTATCTATCTATCTATCTATCTATCTATCTATCTATCTATCTATATATATATATATATATATATATATATATAGAGAGAGAGAGAGAGAGAGATAGATAAATAGATAGATTATACCGTATACCTGTCCAAAATGACGGGATTGTTTGTATATGGATCAGCACTAACGAGCCTTGTGATATTTTATTAGGCAATTCACTTATGAGTTTTTCAAAGCCTCATCTCAACTCAAGGTGATTGAATGTGTGGTCAGACATGAAGTCTTGAGAGTTTCTGTGACATGAGTTTTATCGCCATGTTCAAATAGGAAGGTAAATCAACCAATGAGATCACCCCATTTGAGCGCAAACAAACAAACAAACAAATGGGAGAATTTTCATATAAGCTCATTATGTGGTTAGTTACAAAATTCGCAGAGATCATCTTCAGTCGGAATAGAGGATTGAGTAGAGTTCGACGCTGCAGTAGCCAAGCGTGTTCCGTTTTTAACTCCATACCCAAGTGAGCACACGACTGTGTGCGAGCTTGTGTGTGGCATAACTTAGATTGTATTGATTAAGACCTGCAAGAAGTGATTGCTTTGAATTCTTAATTAGTAGTAGGATCTTGCATACTGATAATTGGCTAGATGGTCTTGATTCCTACGGGAGGCGGGTTGATACTATCGCGTCCAATGATCAGATAGCCTGAAAATATGTCGGCCTGCAAGCAACAATCTTTGGTAATAAACTTGCCATCCACCCGCTCCCCTGCTGGTAAACCCCGGGGTGGGGAAGCATCCGGGGTAGTTGATATTCTAACCATACCTGCACCATTCCATTACAAACAGAAATTAAAACGGGGAACGGGGAAGGGGTTTTTGGTCTCCTGCCGGCTTGATTACGAGAATTTCATTTCATGACTCCGTAGAATCTATTAAAATTGATATCGTGAAATTATCTGGGGTTGCGCGAAGCAAAAAATATTCAGAGATATTTTCAGGTTTTTCGTACTTTCCAATATTTTTAATCTACAATATCGGCCTGGCATTAAGTTATTTGAACATATTTTATTTGCGACTAATTTCAAGAGAGCCGTATCGGAATTTACTAAACTTAGCTTATTCTGGGAAGAGTCGCTGGCTCATCAGTTTGCAACGTGGAAAATGAACTGAGCGAGCCGAGTTCAAACACCGACTGACTCAAAAAAAAAAAAAGCTGGCACTAATGCCCTTGAGAACGGTATGAATCCGTATTCTCGCAAGGTGGTCACCAATCTGGGTCCATATGAATCCATCATCATCATCATCTTCATCAGTTTTTTTACGTCAGTTGTTGGACATAGACCTTCCGAAGGATTCGCCACAATTCTCTACCATGGGCATCGCGGAGCCAGTATTTTCTGAATTTGTCTAGTTCACCTCTCCATCTTGTTTTCTATCGGCTTCAGTTTCGCATGTGATCTCTCGGGATCCACGTTGTGAGTCGTGATATCGATCGGTTGTCCTTCATTCTTGCAACATGGTCTGCCCATTGCCATTCTTTGAGTTCCTAAATAAATAAAAGGGTTCTGAGGTGGATTATATCCGCCCTCTCCACTAAAAGACAATTTGATTAAACAACTACAAAGACAACCGATTCATCAAATCTCTAAGACCCTTGTTATTTGATTGATATAAGATAAGATTCTTCACAAGATTCTAAAGGATTCTACTTCATTCTGTTATTCCTTATGGCGATTGATTCTTCGCTTTACGTCATTTTGGCTTACGAACGTTTTTTTTTTTAAAAATGACGTTCTGCTTTCGGATAGCGAAGGAAACCTGCATTTGTTTGATAAATCCTATCGATGATATTATGTTACATAAACATGAGCATGTAAGTATTAAGCTTCATCTTAAAGAGGTATTTTATGCCCTTTACCAGTCCTCACCAACCTGGCTCCGCACGAAGCCAAAGTGATTTTCTGGGTTCGTGAAGAAAAAGAGGTGTCTGACGGGGTTTGTCTGTAAAGTTTGACTGAAAAGCTTGATCAAAATTAATAATATTTGGTAAAACCTATTAATATCATAAAAAAACGCATCGGTTCTGATAAAACCATTTTGTGAACTATGTCGAACCATTTCTGCTCACAAAAAGTTGTTTGGCAAACGAGAATGCAACTGTTGTGAAAACAATAAGTTGGGATAGATATGGTTATGTTTAAAATATGCTTGCAAAAATATGGGAGTAGATGATTTTGTTTGTTCATATTAACTTTGATTATTAATTCACTGCGCCTTATTTCAACTAACCATCTGCAAAAGCCACTGAGTCATTAAATCTCCAGACTTTTAACCTTTGATTGATTTAAGATCAGATTCTTCATGAGATTCTAAAGTTTTCTTCTCTAACCTGTTTTTTTTTTTTTAATAAAGAAAGATGATATGGTTGATATAATCTTTCTGTTTTCAAGAAGAGTTCTTTCTTTCTAAAGCTCTAAGTGATATTTGGGGTTCACATCGTAAAAAAAAAGGTTGGAGACCATTGCCCGGGCGAATAGTTAAGGGAATCGGTTCTACGGCTGGTGAAACTTGTGAACCCCGGGGAAAGGACAGATGATGCCGTAACCAGCGTAAGGCACTACTTTACTTTTATCTTATTCTGGCACAAGGTGCAGACTGGAGTGCCCAATTGCAACAGTCTGTGAGATTAGCATGCTATTGGTGAGGCGGCTTGTGATATTTACAAAACTCAGCTTAATCTGGCGCATGGACACACATATTGGGCACTGGATGCAGACTGGAATCACTATAGTAATAAAAGACTGTTAGGCTAGCTGTAAAATTTGGGAAAAATTTTTAGCGTTCCCAGAGCTCCAAAAATAATCTCATATGTTTGCTAGTTATAGGCGAAGCATAAAGACCCTTGCTAGCTTTCTCTGGCTTTTTCATACCTCACGATACATCTTGCTGACGGATGCACAGAATATAACAGAGATGCTCACAGACGCAGTTCAAAGCGAAGGCGGCTTTGGGTCTTTCTTCAAAGCGAAGTCGCGTGAAGCGAACGTCAAAACTTTCATTCACACTAAGAGTGGCGGTGCTGGGTTCGACTGCACTCCTCTTGAAAATTTCTTTCCGATTATTTTTTAGATTTTTAAAAGATTTTTTTTAGTTTTTTCAGTTTTATTTATTTTTTTTTTTACGATTCCTTAGGTATACTGCTCCCCTCAGGGCTCCTGCACCCCTGCAGTTGCAGGGTTGTAGGTCCCATGCACAGACTATGACTCATTACACGCACACCGGTTAAGAAAAATGGAACATCTGCAAAATCTTTTGCTTTTCCTCTTTTGGCAAAAAAATCCCTCTAAAATTGATCACATGGTGAATTATGTTGTCGAGTTCAAGTGATACATTCACTGTGTGATAACTGGAAATCATTTGAAAAAAGAGTTTCACTATAATATAACGTAATTTATAATCATATATTGGTGGATGAGGAGTTTCTGCGTAGAAATGAATATATCGCTTAAATTCAGCCTTACTGACCACCCAGTTCGGTAGTCCAGAGGTATGATATCGGCCTCCGATGTGAGGGTTTCAATTCTGCCTCGCGGTACTGGATGGGATAAAGTCTATAGCCACACTGAAGAGATGTAATACATCGAAACAGCTGTCTGTGGATGACACAATGATATATATATATATATATATATATATATATATATATACATATACACACACGCATATATATATATATATACATACATATACACACATGCATATATTTATATATATATATATATGTATATATATATGTGTGTGTGTGTGTGTATGTATGTATGTATTTGTGTATGTTTATAGATTACCTTGTATTATATAGAGACTTATTTAAAATGATCTCCTTATTTAAAATGATCTACACAGCTAATGCATCACTCACCCTAGACAACGCAAATAGAACAAACAAACAAACAAACAAAGAAAATGGGGCTGCTGCCAGAATCGAACCTATCAACGATAGGGTAGCCGCTTCAACATAGCAATGTTCATGCCTTTGAGCTAAACAGCTGCTGGTTCAGCGGCAGGTTTGATTCATAAAAAAAACACCCTGTCATGCTCTTACTCGAGATATGGCTATATTTTCCCCTGGTAACAACAACAGCAAGAACAACCTTACCAAAAATTAACCCTTGGAGGCTACCAAGGAGGTTGGAATTTGGTATGCGAGCTAATTTCCCTCCCCCGTAGAACATTTATAAAAAAAATTGAGGTCCTCCGACAATTTTCCCAAACAGCCTAGCTTATTTCTTCTCAAATACATATCCAGGATTATATCTAGAATTGTCTGAAAATATATCCTGAATCATCCAGATGTTCATGTCATTTATCTTGAAAAATATCCATGTATTATTTTATTGCTCTCTGTCATGTCCAAGTGTAAAGATCTTAGTTAAACGAAAACTGTTGGGTTATTTTTTTTTCGATTGTTTTAAAGATTCAGTCTAGTGACTGAAATAGTTGCGTTTCTCAATCTGTGTAAGTGTCACATACACAGCCCTAAGCGTCCAAAGTAGAAATTATGTTTACATACATATTCCTTTCAAATGAGTTGGGGTGTAGTCTTTTCACTGTTTTTTTTTTGTTTTGTTTTTTTTTGTCTGTCTTGGGAAGATCCAACTTGATCAATTATTTCGTTTGTGTTCCACAAGTTTTCTGATTTGATAGGAATACTTCGAAAATTTCTGCACAATGCAGATTTTAAATTTTCACGTAAGAATATACCATGTACTTAACTGAAAGATGCATTAGTATCTAAAGAAAATTTAGAATTCCCGGGACCCAGAGGTCCCAGAGGTTAGTTTCATCATTGCCAAGCTCTTTGTTATTACAGAGCTCCTCGTCACCACCACGTTAACACAGTTCTGTACTTCTCAGCTAGTGAGTTCGGCATTTGGAAAGCATTGGATATCGTCTTGTATACAGAAGCATCTTACCCACCGAATGATTGATTTTTATTCTACAATGAAGGGTACAAATAACAAGAGTGTAATTGTGCTCCGTCATTTCCCGTACAAAAACGAACTGGGTCTGGCAACTTCGGATGTGAGTTTTTACAGCTTTTTTTTTTTACTTGTTATAACTTTTTCATTTAAGCTTCCTTGTAGCAAAACTACTAGAAATGCCGAATTCTTCTTCGAGATCCCCTGAGAGATTTTGCAACGAAACAATTTAAAAAGCAGGTAATTTAATACCTATCTATATTTTGATTTTTTTTTCAACTTATGCAAAATAATAACTATATACACGTGTCTATAGATTACAGAGGAGAAAACTTTGGCCCCTTTCATAGAAGAATTTGTATTAGCCTACACTTTGCAAGTTTTGATCTCCGTGCTAGGAGGTGAAAGTCATTCACAGGTCAATGAATAAACGAAATTCATCATCTATTTCTATAAAAGCTATAAATGCAAATTAATATTTGATTGATTGTATGATTGTCTGTCTAATCAGAGTCCTGAAATATCCTAAAAGATTAAACGTATTGGTCCACGTGAAATATATTAGCAGAGCTAGAAAAAAAAGTAATGGAAAGATTGTAAAATGAGATATTCTGCTGCCAAAACAATGGACTATGTCACAGAAATGCTGGGTCAAAGGAAGACGGATGGATTCAGTGAGTCTATCTTCCTCCTTCATTTTTTGTCGTCTTTTAGATGCGGCTAATTTTTGGATAACAACACAGACAACAACGAAGTTGTGAGATATTTGGATACATTTCTGGTTGAAAACTCGCTAAAATGACCAAAAATAAATCAAATACAAAAGTAATAATGATGACTATAGATAAAATATTCGAATACTCTCAACACAAACAAAACAACAAAAAAAAAAGGATTTATTAAAAATACTCCTACGACAAAGTTAAATTTGCTCAAAATTGGAATATGACCAAATCAAACATTTTCATGGCCAAATTCTTATAAAAAAATACCAGATTTGTCAAATTTGGTCATACCTTTTCAGTCAAATAAAACGAAGTGATAATTTTAATAAAATAAATTTCTTCCCATGATTTTTTCATATTGCACGATATCAGCGGTAATTCTCCTTTCATAGTATTTTGTCTTGAGGCTTTATGTCCGATCACCCTTTAAAACAGCTTGAGTTGAAACTCAAACTTAAGATACTTGAATTATTAAAAATAAATTACCTCGTAAAATAGCTTTAGTCTCTTTAGTGCTGATCCATACATAAATAACACCGTCATTCTTTACGGATATATGCTGGTAACATAAGCAGTTATAAGTAGAATTTGAAGATTTCATGTACGTACTTGAATGTACTTGAAATGTTTCTTTGACAGCAGTTAATTGCACCATTTAACCAGCTTCAGTTGAGTTGGCGTGGAATCAAACTAACTGAAAATTTGGTAGCTGACTTTGGTATGATCGATAACAGAATTATGAATCGAAAAACAAAATAATAATGTTCTCGGATGTGGCTGTCTTTCCACTTCCACCGTTCCTTGCGTTTGCTACTTTCACTGAGAAGAATTTTTTTCTAACACCAGAAGAGTCTGGATTTGTGGTTTACAACTGTGTCGGTCTGTTTTAATTCAAATAGACTTAGCATTTTCTTATCGGAATGATTAGGAGCGATGGACGTCTATATCTACTGTACGTATGTTGTTTCGGATTCTACGGACTTTTAACTGATTTTGTAATTTTGTAAGGATCAGAATGAATCCAAACAAGCAAGATCTACTAAATGCAGCATATGTGTGAAAATCTTTCAGACAAGCTATAACCATGTTTAACTCTAACCCTAACCATAGCTTTGGCCTTACCCCTCCGTGACCCTTCGTAAACCTGACCTTAACCAACGCCTTAACCTAACTCTAACCTAAAACTAAGTTCAAATTGAACCTTAACCCCAAGACGAAGCCGAACCCTAAACCAGAACCTTAAACTCATACCTAACATCAACCAAAGCCCTAGCCCAAAATCCACGTCTAAACCAATTCTTAACCAAAAATTAGACATAACTTAAACACTAACCTTAAACAGGATCCCAACCCTAAATCTGACTCTTACAGCAACCTTAACCATCTCCATAGCACAATCTTAACTCTGACTCTTACTCTAACCGTAAATCTTACCATAGCCCTAACATTGCCTTGTAACCCCAAACCTAACCCTAATCCAAACCTTAATCCTAACTTTAACATAACCTTAATCCCGACTATACACACAATATCTCTTTGCTTATATGGAGTCCATTCGTTTAGAAACCATACATCAGCGATTAACATGAGCAAAGTGTTGGAAATTATTTATAACACTTGATTCGAATATTTCTAATTCTAAGGCACTGCCCTCTCCAAAGGTGCATGATTGGGAGGGCCCGGACCCTATGGTGTGTGGGACAGCATATCACATCTGTTATGAAGAAAAAAAAACTCCGCCTGTCATCAGAAGCTATGGTTTTGAATATTTAGAGGTGCCAATTCGGATATTTTATTTCTTAATTTAGATTAAATGCGAATGTAAATGTTTTATATGTTGATTAGGATCGACTGCGAATGTAAAAAATTTTATATTTAAATTTAGATCTACTGCAAATGTAGATATTTCATATCTAAATTCAGATCTCCATGAATGTAGATATTTTGTATCTAAATTCGCATTTACTACTAATATAGATATTTTATATCTAAATATAGATCTACCACGAATGTTGATATTTCATATCTAAATTTAGATTTACCACGAATGTAGATATTTTATATCTAAATTCACCTTTACTACTAATGTAGATATATTATATCTAAATATAGATCTACCACGAATGTAGATATTTCATATCTAAATTTAGATCTACCACGAATGTAGATATTTTATATCTAAATTCAGATCTTCATGAATATAGATATTTTATATCTAAATTCACATTTACTACTAATGTAGATATTTTATATCTAAATATAGATCTGCCACTAATGTAGATATTTTATAAGTAAATTTTGATATACTGCAAAGTAGATATTTTTTTATCTAAATTTAGATTTACTGTGAAGGTAGATATTTTATATCTAAATGTAAAGCTATAATTTTTTGATGAAAGATCTGAAATCTTTATGGATTTTTATGGATATTTATAAAGAGCTTTCAGCTGCTGACAGAAACTCTTAACACAACACTCCACAGTCTTGTGTACTGACTAAAAAATCTGTCTAATGTCAACTTCGAAAAGTGGCCATTCGTCGAGTAAAAGTTATGCATCAGATTTCTTAAGGACAGATGTAATACAACCAGTTATCTCGACACACACACACACACACACACACACACACACACACACACACATAGAGGTTACTTCCATAAAAGTCAGATGACTTCATCCCTCATCTTAATCTTGTATCTCTTCTGGTCTACCCGTCTGGGTCTATTCGAAAAAAAAAGTTTTGGAACGACTGCTTTACGAAATACCTGATTGTAGGTCTAGAACCATTCAAAGGCGTTTTATCAACGTAATCACTTGTAGCATCTGGTACCGACCAACTAAAGATGTAAATAATCTACTTGAGAATCAGGTCAAGGATCTGACCATCTGAAATTGTTGTGATAATGACCACATATCCGTTGTGTTTCAGACCAACAGAAATCAAATCTTTATCAAGCAACAAACGGACTGTTTTTCTTATCCGGGGATAACAACACCATTTTCAGCACACACACACACACACACACACGCACATACACAGACACACACACACACACATGCATATATATATATATATATATATATATATATATATATATATATATATATATATATATATATATATATATATATATATATATACCAGTAAGAAAAATGCATACCTGTTAACATGATTGTAAAATCTTGAAAAATACTGGACAAGAATATTTTAATACAAAATAAACAAAAAAATATTGATGCAATGGCCAAAAATTATTTTAGAATATTTAGTCCCAAGTGAGTTTATGCCACTAAAAATCGCTTTTTTCCGTCAATGTCGTAATATTTTTTCGTCTATTTTCAGGAAATCCTAAAATGAAATAGACGAAGATATATAGTTCAATTTCACCACTACAGTAATACATTTATCTTTCTCTCTCTCTCTAAATATATGTATATATATGAATTATATATAAATTGCATTCTATTATATAGAAACTCATTTCAAATGATCTCCCGTCATTATGCGGTTAATGTATCATACAATTTTGACAATGCAAATAGAATAAACAATTAAAGAAAAAAATTGTTTAAATACATAAATGTCACATTGAAAGAATCTATTTCAACTGAGAGAGAACAAGATGAGAATCTGGGTTGAAAGGAGTTATTTGGCCTTTGCGTTACTGGTAGCTGTTTAACTCGATGGTAAGAGCATCACAACGTTGAAACAGTAACCCTAAAGGTGGCAGGTTCGATTCCTACATTATTCCCATTTTCTTTTATTGTTTATTCTATTCCTGTTGTCTAAATTGAGTGGTATACTAACCGTGCAACAACGGGAAATCGTTTCAAATAATTTTCTATATAAATTAACGCAATGTATAAATCATTCTATCTGACCAAATACGTCCATTTCTTGAACACGCACGCCGAACACACACACACACACACACACATATACATATATATATATATATATATATATATATATATATATATATATATATATATATATATATATATATATATATATATATATATATATCATTCAAGTTCCTATGATGTAAAGAATGCTGAAATTAAACAATAATATGAAATAGAAAAAGTCATTGAAACAAAAACTATTTCAGTTTTGCTAGGGTCAAACTCACTTCCTTCATTAAAATCTAAAAGATAAGCAAAACAGAATTCATTTCTCAGTACAATATCATTCCAAATCTACGTGTCTCGTTTCAACTCCTTTATTAATTGGAAATTCAATGTTTACAAAAAAGCTGAAACATCTTTTAACTTTAAAACAAACAAAATACTACAATGAACGTAATTTCACTATCAGTCGTTTTTTTTTTTCTAAAATCTCTCCATTTCTCACCTCCTGGTAGATACGCAAAAATTAATTTGTTATTGTTTGTTTGTTTGATAAGATATGATATAATCTATACTTTTCTGTTCATCGTATTGAAGAAATCTGACACTACCATCTTTGATGTTTTACTCGTCATCAGTTTTTGTGTACGTTATGGAGTATGTGTATGACTCATCTCTTTTTGATGAGGTAAACTTGTTACGGTACGAAAATGAAATCAACTTGAGAGGGACAAAAAATATTAAAAATTCGTTTGTGGTCAACAGAATACTATCCTCCGAATTCAATGCAATGCAAATCTCTATTATATACGTATATAAAATGCAATGTGTTCCTGTAAGTTTCACACACATCGTTTTTTAACGGTGCAGGTAAATTAGTTGATAGAATTACGAATTAGGTTATTTACAATAAACCTCACAAAGAAACCCTTTTTATATAATAGTGTCTATGGTAAAATCGGTTTCACAACGAGTTGTGATTTTCAGGAAAATTACTGCAACCTTCTCCGTTGAGTTCCTGAATTCAAAATGCTGACTTTAACCAGGTCTCGAACACTGACCACTGGCGCTAAAGGGAAATACACAATTAACTCAGCCATTAAGCAGGCTCTTGGATAAATCAACAAAGTTTAGCTTAGTCCGACATAGTACCACATGGGGGAAGATTGTGTACCGCCACTATATATATATATATATATATATATATATATATATATATATATATATATATATATATATATATATATATATATATATATATAAATGAATAATAGCATTTACTAATTTTTCATCGAACAACAATTGAAGAAATTTGTGTATGCGTCGCAATTATCCGGCAACTCGCTAGTCTACTAAGTTGACATTCGCAATATGTATTAGTCAGCAAACAAGGCAGTGCAGTGTCAAGTTTTAAGTTTTTTATCTATGGTTCTCGAGAAATCTGATAAAAATCAATAAAAAATTACAGATTATAGATCTTTTATCTGAAATCATAAATCTGAATTTAGATATAAAATATCTGAAATGGGAATAGATCTGAATTTAGTTATGAAATATTTAAATTGGCAACAGATCTATATCTAGATACAAAATATCTAAATTCGGAACAGATTTCGATTCATATATAAAATATCTAAAGTGGCAACACTGGAGAGAAGTATCCAAAATACTTTGAAGTCGTAGTTTCGTACGACGGACGGAAAATATTTTACATGACAATTATGGCAAGCTGTTACGCTCATTATAAAATCCATCCACTTCCAAACATGCACTCTTGGAATGAGAGCTGTCCTAATTTTATTGAATACACACTTCCTCCCAAAGATTGATACATTTCAGTTGATTTTTGTTAATAAGATTGCAGGCTTAAATTAGATTCGTGGATATTCGCAGTAAAATTATACAGGCCTCTAATTTTGATGAGGAGACAGTAATGTTAGAAAATGTCAACCAAAACTGTCAACATTGTCGACGTGGCTTTGTTTGGTTTTTTGAGTGATTCTGGATAGTTGGCTATGTTTGCATCACGTGAACTGGCTGCTCCAAACGAGCTAGAAGCCTGAAAATTTTACCATTTACTCCTCATAACGTCGGTAAAAAAAAGGGGTTTTTTTTGTTTTGTTTTTTTTTTGTTTATGATTTTCGTCCAAATAATTTTTGATGGGGCAGAGGGTCCTTTTTACAATCTAATTTTACGCTTTTGTGTTGAACGGCAATCACACTTGTTTTGTTTTTTTGTTTGTTTTTTTTTTTCCTTTTGATTTAGACCTCATCCAAATCCAAGAAGAGGCGATGTAAATAACTCGATCGATTGATCACTATCTTTTTCCCTTTTTTAATTGATCATCCGAAACAGCATGCTGTCAGGAAACATTGGTCGCGTGACGGTTTCTGTTTGGTGACTAACCAGGTTTGTTCTTTCATTAATCTGATTATGTCTAAGGAGTCTTTGCAAATGTCCAAGAAAGGGGGAAATGACAGTCTATTTCTGCGAGGTCTATATTTGGATAAGCATAGCGTCATTTTCTTGTGAGATTCCTTATCTACGCACAAAGAAATTCGATTCACATGAAAAGGTTTTCATTTAATGACACTTTGCGATTATTTATTTTGAATTAACTAGTCTTCGTAAATAAATCTCCCTTCCATCTGATTCGTTGTCTACTTATACTCCTGAAAGAAAGTAAAACACATAAAGTGGATATAAATATGTCTAAGATGCATAAAAATATATAGAATATATAAAAAGATAACAATTATATATATATATATATATATGTATATATATGTATATATATGTATGTATATATATATATATGTATATATATATATATATATATATATATATATATATATATATATATATATATATATATATATATAAGGTAAAGAACGTATATAAAATACGTATAAAATATATAAGTGGATATAAAACATAGATGGAATGTAGAAAAGCATCTAAAAGATACATATATATATATATATATATATATATATATATGTATATATATATACATACATATATATATATATACATATATATATATATATATATATATATATATAAGGTAAAGAATGTATATAAAATACGTATAAAATATATAAGAGGATATAAAACATAGACGAAATGTAGAAAAGCATCTAAAAGATATATATATACACACACATATATATATATATATATGTATATACATATATATATTTATATACATATATATATATATATATATATATATATATATAATGTAGAAAAGGGATAAAAGCGATATAGAAAAGTATGTAAGATATAGCAAATGTATATAGAATACAAAAAGGATATAAACGATGTATATAATATATATATAAAATGTATAGAAGCATCTGAAAGATATCAAAAATGTATTTAGAATATAAAAAAGTATACTATATATGTATGATATGTATGACAGAATACAAAGGATATAAAAGATATGTATAAAATGTATAAAAGGATATATAGAATATAGAAATGGGTGTAAAAATGTATAAGTATACAAAACAAATAAATTTGTATCAAAGATATATTAAATATAGATAAAGTATGAAATATATATGAAAGATGTACCAGACACACACACACACACACACACACACACACACACACACACACACACACACACATATATATATATATATATATATATATATATATGGAAGGATATAATATATTTGTATATAAAATAACAAACAGGATACGAAAGATGTACATGTATGTATATAGATATGATAAGAAAAAGGATATCGAAGACATATGAAATATAAATGAAATATGAAAAAGGCTATATATATATATATATATATATACATATATATATAGCCTTTTTCATATTTCATTTATATTTCACTATATATATATATATATATATACATAAATATATATATATATATATATATATAAGTAAAAGATACAAGAAATGCATAAAGATATAAATATATATATATATATTCATATATATATATATATATATATATATATTTATATATATATATATATATATATATATATATATATATATATATATATATATATATATATGAGCAGAAAATACGTAGCATACATATAAAATATATAAAGAAAAACGCAATTAAATGAATTAGCAATCGACAACGAGCGAAAGACAGTACGGGGATACTAGATTCTCTGGGAATTTCTCAAAATTCCAATGAAATTATATTGTACAGAAGTTTTGCCGTGTCCAAAGTCCATACAGAGACGGCAGTTGACCCGAGCCAGATGGAAAAATACAACACATTAATTCTTTGGTAACGTTGAATGTTGAGCCAGAAATTTGTTGAGATCGTGATCCGTTCTTAACGGTTTGTTCAGAAGATGAATTTCCCGGAGAAATATTGCTATGTAGAATATTGAATAAGTCGATGTCACTAATATTTAAAAGAGTAGTTTGGAGAGAAATCAAATGAGCGTCTGGTTATAGAATTAATGTATATTCAATATTGTCTTTTGAATAGTAAACGTGAGTATATTTAGATACTGTTTTGATAATGATTTAGTCAAATATAACCGTAGAACGATCATACATGAAAGAGAAATACAACCAAGAACGGATAAAAAATGAATAAATACGTGTTTAATTATATATGAAACAGATGTAAGAAAAAGACACATGCATGTTAGTTGCGAAACTAAAATGATGTCACTTAATATAAGGCAACGTTAAAAGTGATAAATCTTGTTTTAAAAAGCATACTGAAAATAGAGATAAATATTTGAATGTTAGAATGTGCACATTAAGGAATTATCTTCGAAGAAAGGATATTTTACAACTATGAGATGCATAGAAGAGCAGACCCAAAATAATGTGTGCTGAGAACGTCTACGTTCTTGAATTTATATAGAACGCGCAGACGTCCTTCCCAGCAGAGACGGTCGAACAGATTTCGACCAAAATGAATTCGATTCTGTTTCTTCCTCATTTCATTTTACTTGATGTGATGGTTATTTGGAAGCTAGCCAGTCATAACTTTGTGAGAAAACTTATCCATATGTTTTCTTAATACACTGTAAATTTCAAAACTGGGTGTAAATTGTATAGATCTTAGTTTCGACCAATTCAGACACGCTAAAATGTTGATTACTAGCATAATCGACGATGTGCAAAAACATTTCATTCACAAAAAATTGCAAAAATGACATGGTATTCATTGATAAGAAAAAAAAATATGACTCCGGAAAAGTGTTAGAACGATTTTTTTGCAACCGTAAAAATTTCACATGAGTGGAGAAATAAATCGTTTTATTTTACATTCTCTGATTTCAATTCGAAAACAAATCGATTATTGGTCTTATGAATAAGAGTTCTATTTAAGGAAAAATTGACCGTGACGTGTCCAGATGTTGGAGATCATCTTTTTTGCTTGTTCGTTATTTTTTTTTCTGGTTATCCCTTCAAAAAAGAAGAAAGTTGAAAAAGTTGCATTTAATGCTTTCTTTTTAATCTTTTAGAACAGAATAAAATAACTCTTATACTTACCGTCGCAGCCGAATAGATTTTCATTAAATTAGATCCATTTATTCATACGAGCAATATTTGTCACTCTTGACTTTAAATCACTCATAAAAAATATTGTTTGCCAAAACTGTGACCAAAATTGTCAACATAGGTTTCTTCGGTTTTAAAATTGGTTTGGCTAGCTATGTTTGTACGTATGTTACGTGCCTACGATTTCCTCCAGTGGAATTAGAGGGCAGAATATTTAAACTTTTCTCCCTCGTATATGACGGTAAAATTAGTGGATAACCTTCGAGTCAATTTTGCATATCTGTTATTTCTTATACTCAATTTGCCCAGCTCATGCCTGTCTATCGTTTGTTTTATTTATACAAGACACATCTTTACTCCTTCATTTTTTAGCAAAATCCTTGTTTTGTCTCCCCTGTCTTTCACTGCATTAACAATAGGTATTCTCTTTATTAAAAAAGCTCCTACAAGCTTCATTAAAAAAAAGGCTTGAAGCATTTTCTTCTTCTATTATTATTATTATTATTATTATTATTATTATTATTATTATTATTATTATTATTATCCAAGATATTACTTTATAGGTGTGTTGTCGGCAAGTTCACTGGTCCTTTTTTGAGTAATCCTGGGACTCTAACAACCATTGGTATTATTTTGGTCTTGAGTTGGCACATTCTACTGATTTCTATAATAATAATAGTAATAATAATAATAGTAATGACAATAATAATAATAATGATGATGATAATAATAATAATAATAATAATAATAATAATAATAATAATAATAATAATTATCATTACTATTATTATTATTATCATTATCAATGGAATGATTTCCAGTTATTACACAGTGAATGTATCACTTGAACTACACAAGGTAATTAAACTTGTAATAACGGGCGATCATTTCAAAAAAGAGTTTCAATATAATATAAGACAATTTATAATCATTCTATCGGATCATGTATCCATTTCCTAATCACACACACACACACACACACACATATATATATATATATGGAGAATTTTACAGAGAATATGGAAACACAAAAGTTTAGAAACTGGATAGAATTTATTTCCGTTACATGTTTCGAGAGAGTGTTTGCGCTCGATGTCAAACGTCAAGTGGGGAAAAGGATACAACCTTACGGATAACAAGGATTAGCGACCGGGGAAGCGATGCAAGGTTGCCGTTTTTAAAAATTTGTTATTTTCATTGGCGAAAAAGGAGATATATTTGTGTCAAAGTTGAATGTGTATAAGTGAAATTGAGAATGGTTTTGTGTTTGAATGTAATTGAGTGTCGTGACTGTTATCGAGAAAAATGTGCGCGTGTAGGTGGCGTGTGTAAGCGAGTACTGTGGTAGTTATGTTATTTAGGGTGTGTTTACATTGTAATATTCTGTGAATATGAATCTGGGTAATCCAAGATTTTATAAAAGTTCAGGTAGTGCATTTTTTATTTTATTTATTCAGATTTTTTGTAATAACTTGTGGGAGAGAAGAATGTCTCTGTAGTGATATTTTACCGTGTGAATATACTTACACACAGACAGACAGACAGACACACACAAACGCACACACACACACACACACACACACACACACACACATATATATATATATATATATATATGTGTGTGTGTGTGTGTGTTGATGAAAATGATGATTAGAAGGCGAAGAGAAAAACTCAAGAGATAAATGTTAGATCCCAATTTTTAATTATGATTTTGTGGGTATATTTCGATGCATTTCGACGGGGGCCTGTCATCTTTTTCAGAGAAAAAAAATTGCAACGGTTCACAGAAAAAAATTTCTGTTTACATGCTTGATTTCCAGCAACACTCTGTTGGGTCACTTCACATCAACAATATATATAAATAAATATATATGAAAATCGATAGGCGTGTAGCCTAATGATGGAGGAAAAAACTTTTATTTTTCACAAAAATATGCATTTTCAACATTAGCTCAATCATTTTACTAAATTTGACCGAATGTTTTTCCAGTTAATCACGTAGTTCGAACATTATACACTGAGACTAAAAGAAAATTCTGTTAATAACGGGATACAGACGTTATGGTCCACGCTCGTATAAGTATCAAGTTTGTATTGTTTGGTCTAAACATGCACAAATAGATATTTTTTGGTCCACCTTTGTACGTACGATTGCACAGCGATACACACACACATGAATTATGAAAATATATATTGTATATAATTATGAATTTCGTTTTTAATTTCTAGAAAGGGGCAAAAAGTAATCCTAAAGATTGATTCTTAAATCTGGGTATCATCGTAAGTGTTATTAGTCTTTCAACGTCCGTCGTTGGACATGTACCTTCCCCAAGATTCGCCGAACTTTTCTATCATAGGTGTCGCAGAGTCAATACTTTCTGAATATGTCTAGTTCGTCTTGCAATCTTGTGCTCTGCCGGCTTCGGTTTCGCATGTGTTCTCTGGGGATCCACATAATGAGTCATGATATACAGCGGCTGTCAGTCTGTTCTTGCAAAATTGCCAGCCCATTGCCATTTGAGTTTTCTAATGGATTCTCTACCTGATCCCTATTTTTCCCTGGTACATTGTGATGTCTTGTGACCCCTCCATGTGAGGTTGAGCATGGATCGGATTAAAAAAGAAAGAAACAGATTTTGACGAATAGGGTGACAGTTTATGTTGATGGTTTGTAATATAACATCCGATGAAAGTTAATTACTCAACTCAATTTTGAGAAAAATATTACTTTTCACTTGAAATATACTGAAATTTGTTTACAGATTCAGTCTGTTACCTATCAGTTCGAAGGTTACGTCGGTATTGAATCAACATTTCTAACCTCTATGTGATGAAATCCCGCTTAAATTTACAGATTTATCAAGAGGTAGCTGAAGTATGGATGAACAAAAATGTCAAAAGCTGATATTTACCCATAATTGCCAAAGTATGTTCTCAACATCAAAACACTGTCATAAGGAGGGCAACAATCTAGTATATTTATTAGTTTATGGATATATTTATAATCAAATACACACCCACACCCGCGCGCTTGTATATGTATCTGATAGCTGTAAGATAAATTATGAAAAAAGCGATTTTAAATCTGTTCTTCTCTCACGTCTTTAGGCTCTGCAAATATTTATGCACGCATAATTTGTTTCTACGTGATACCATGGTTTCACGTTACAAATTCCCATCCATATAATTAATTAATAAAATATTAACTGAATCACCCGATACGAAAAAAAACCCCCATTTTCTTCATATCTATTTTCTTTTCAATTAAAAGCAGACATTATATCCCAATGCAGGTGTCCGTTGTCTTTCACCGGGTGCCAAAAACACGTCACCCTAAGTCATTATTTGATTACCGAAGCTTAGAAAAGCTTGCGCCAAAATAATAAGTCCGTGAACGAAAGGCCGAACACAGTTCTTGATAAGGTAAGCAACGGTTATTCAGTGTCCATTTTGGAGACAACGTTTGTGTGTATCGCGTAGAAAGGACATGAATGTTGTACAGGGTGGGTGAGTGTTTGGGTTTGTGAAAGCGACGGTTTTTCTCTTTCCTATCACTGATTGGGTTACAGTAATATGATTTAGGATCTGTCAGAAGAACAGGCGAAATGTCTTTTATCTTTGGGGGATCAGAGCATTAATCACTGGGCCTGGCTATTTTTGACAGGCCTCTGATTTGTTTTATATGTTTAAATCCAGATGGAAAGAGTACGTAAGTCACTGGTACGATAACTGTGATCCCCAGATGATAGCAGAAGTTATGGAAAAGATGGAACAGTCTGAACACTGCCAAGAAGGTGGTGGATGTGAAGGAGATACTGATGTTCAATACATATATATATATATATATATATATATATATATATATATATATATATATATATATATATATATATAGGATACATATAGATGTAATTAATCAGAGTAAGACAGAGGATGTATAATTACATATTTCACACACACACAAATATATATATATATATATATATATATATATATATATATATATATATATATATATATATATATATATATTGAAATGAAAGTAAGGTTCTGGTTTAGCATTATAGTTATATTGTAAAAAGATCACCCTCTAAAACCTTTGGAAACAAAATTCTCAAAACTTTTTACATTGAAACCTTCCCCAGTGTCCATTAAGTATACATACCACTTTTGGTTGAGCTGTGCCCATGTTTACATGGTTTCTATTGTGCGACAGAGAAGCAAACTAACAGACGGCGTAACAACTCCTATTTATACAGAGAAATGTTTATTAAAAGGGAAACGTCAATTTTATTGATTAATCTATTCATTAGAATGAAATTTTCAACATAAATTTTCGTTGATATGTAAAACTTGTCAATTTATTTAGGTAGCTATGGGTGCCGGGTACCGATCAGTAAGACGTGATTTCAAATCAAGGTAGGGGTAGTTAACCTTTATTCATCTAAATTTGGCGAGGATTGTTCTTGATACGGTAGAAAAACAAAGCCAATTCCAGACTGGAGTTTGACACCAGCTTATCTCTATGATGAATGAATGTCTGGAATTGATCAGTCAAAACACTGCAAAATTATAAAAAATACGAAAACAGGTCTGGTTATTCACTCAATAGAAACCGACATATGACCAACGTCTTTTGACAGCATGTTATGTAGGGCGTGATCAATTGAAAAGAGGGGTGATCACCTTTCGTTAGAAGGTGATCATTTAAATGTTTGAATTTTCAAAAAAAAAAGTGTGAACGTTGCAGGACACAAAGCAACGGACCGATTTAGCTTGGATTTATATTGCAGATTAAAACTACCCATAAAAAATGTATTTTTATAAATATTTTGAAAAAAATCTAGCTGTATCGAGGGATAGATATCTAGATCCTCAATCCATTCGCTTCATTGGTGCGGTCTGTACGCACAACAGAGATAGATAACCAGCCAAACAGAGTCACTTAAAAACTGAACAAATCATTGTTGATCGATGGATAGTTTTAATTGGCGGTTGAAGTTGACGATGTACACAAACAATTATTGAATATCAACAATTTTATTGTTTAATTTGCGAAGACGAATGTTGTTTTTTTCCTTATGCGAATTTGGAGGAAGTAAATCTAAAAATGCTGTAGAGACGACAGAAATAATAGATGTTACGTCAAATCGGACTATTTGGTGGAGTTTTTACCCCATTTTTTACAATAAATAAGTGAGTGTGTGGCAAATCCTGGGGAAGGTCTATGTCCAACGACGGACGTTAAAAGACTGGTGATGATGATACGTAGTTTAATTTTGATCCAATGTTCTTTCATTTAAGAAAAAGACATGACACGACTTTTCTTACGATCATATATTTATGTAATCCAAGTAAAAATCGATATTTTCTCCAACAAAATACGTAATTTAAACATTCTTTACATTAAATAAATGAATGTGCAATTCTAATTAGATCGAAAATCTCTTTTATTAAAACAAATATTTGAAACTATGAAACATCTTTTTGCAATCAAATTTTATGTAATCGAAGTGAAATCAAACTTTCTTTTACTAAAAGTGAGTAAGTAAATTTTAGCCTAATAGACATCATACAAAATGTTTAATGCCGCAAACTTATACACTCAGATATAACAGAAGGTTGCTTTTGTGAGCCAGATAATTTTGTCTGAATTAAAATTATCTTGTTATGAATGATTGATCGACGAGAAAATAAAAGAAAATCTCACTTATGAATCTATTGTTTTAACTTTTTGATTATAGCAAAATACGATGCTCAAGCTGTTAATAGAATAATCATAAAAAGACAGGTCTGGTTAGTAACTGAACAGCAACCGTCATGTGACTGTTATGGCAGCATGCCATCTTGGGGTGATCAATGAAAACATCACGAAAAAAAGGATGGTCCATGAATAATTTGCTTTTCTTGCCTATTGCTGGATCATTAAAAAGTCAAAATTTTCAAAAGACAAGCGTGGATGCTGCCGGACACAAACGAAGAGACCAATTCAGCTGAAACTCTCACTGTAAATTGAGGGCGCTGTGAGCTCAGTCGGTTGAGCAGAGTCGCATTAAGACTGCTTGCTGGTGGACACGAGTTCGAGTACCGCTCGACGCTTATTTTCATCATAAGATATTTCTCTTGTCTTTTGTTGGATCACTATAAAATCCGAATTTACTAAAGACAAGCAAGAACGCTACCGGGCACAAACTAAGAGACCAGTCAAAACTGTCATTGCAAATCGAACCCTCATAAAAACTTATTGGGCGAATGATTTTCCAAAAAGAAAATAAAAAACTTTCTGGACATAATACGGAGTGAATGTTTGAATTTTCAGTTCTCTTAGTCACATTGATACAGCCAATGCATGAGACCCGTTTAAAGATAGAGAGCCAGCAACAATCACTTAAAAACTGGAGAAACCCATGCTGACCATGTTGGGAGTTTTGTTAGACTGCTTCTTATTTATTCCCTCTGTACCAGTTGACAGTAGAGAACGTCGACCAGTCTTGCCAATTTAGCGTTTTTCGGGCTAAATTTAGCGCGTTTCGAGTTCCGGTGGTGCGAAAATTGCTAAATTACCGCCAAAGTGCTGAAACAATTTGGTAATTTTTTTTACCATTTTTAGTATTTTAGGGCGTATTTTGACTTTTTTTTTGATTTACTGCTTTTTGTCTGTCATAAAATCTACCAGGCAAGTGTCGGATCACTGAAAATGACAGAGAGGTGAAATAATTTTTTCATACTATTGTGCATAACACATTTTTAGTATTGTATCGTTTCTCAGCGATTTTTCTATGTGTGAACTTATATATATACTTATATAATTTACATAGATTATATTGTGATAATTGTGGGCACAATTTATTCGGAAACATATTTTGTCCGGCACCAAAATCAACCAATCAGCAAATCGAAAGCCGACCACATAAATGAATAAAGAAAATGAGTGCCGTGTGGAACTCGAACTGGATTCCACCAGGAAGCACTCTTGACACGACTGTACCCTACTGACTGAGCTAACAGCACGTTCGGTAAGAGTCTGAAATAGTGCACTTAGCGAAGGCCCCTTTAGCTCAGTCGGTAGAGTAAAGTCGTATTAAGACTGCTTACTGGTGGACTCGGGTTCGAGTGCTGCATTATGCTCATTTTCTTCATCCATTTACGTGGTCTGCTGTTCGATTTATTACTTGGTTAATTCCGGTGCCGGACGAAATATGTTTCCAAATGAATTGTCTCGAGAATAATCACACTTTGTCGGACATAAACTATTCAGGGTTGAGCACTCTTTAAGTGAGATAACTCATCCATTGTAAGCTTATGAAATGCTCTTCCATAGGAATAGAGCACTCTGGTGGATGAAGAATGTCTGTGTAAATGGATATATCGCTTAAATCCAGCCTTACTGACCATCCACTTCCGTAGTCTAGAGGTAGGTATATATGCATATATATATATATATATGCATTATATCATAACAAATGAAAATTGCGTCTGCAGATGCTTTTGAATAGCTAGTATTTAGAGTAACCGATTAGAATAAGCAACTTTAATAGCTGCCATTATTTTAATTAGAGAAATATTGCTACTGAATAAAACGAGATGATCTTTTTTTCAAATTACTTTTCTGTAAATCAATTGTGGAAAAATCAGAAAAAAATGAGATAGAATTTGAGGAGAACAGTCAGTGCTTTTTGATGCGCGAGCATTCCTAGTACCGATTGCCGTCACCGAGAGACTGACCAATCGAAATGAACTTTACCGATTTAGCTCTTTTAAAGCTAGACCTGGCTTACTTTTTGGTGCATTTATATCCTTTGAGTCACTGACCTACTAACACACAGAAACAAAATTGTAAAGGAACCGACTGTTAAATGAAGATGCTTTTAGAAGAAATTGGTTTGAAAGGAATGGGCTTCTAAAAGAAAGGCTTTTGAAATTACTAAAAATCGGAAGAATACCTATGGTCTGATTTTTAGGCTTGATTACCAAATTGGGTTTAGTCTGGCACAAGGCTGCATTTATAATGAAGGTCGGTAAAACCAGCTTTATTTGGAATAAGGCCACGGTATTGAGGGACTGGATCCTCAACGGCTCTTATTATTTTTTAGATCTAAATTAGTCTGATACAAATAATGGACCGCTAAATGGAGTTCTATACGTTACCATTATCCTTATCTCATATCATCGTTGTACGATCAACAATATTGAGGCACCCATTTAGAATCAACATCACGGGGTTATTTCGCAAGCAACTTAACCTGGCGCAAGACTACAGTAGTGGAGCATTCTCATCGCCATACAGTTATTCGTTCAATATTGTAGGGTCCCCAATGAGGTTAAGCAGCGCCACGTAATACAGAAACTAGCTAGCTGTCGGTTCTTTACCGATTTCCCTAATGGACAAAAGCTTGACTGCTTCAGTGTCAAACCCCATTCTCACTTCTATTCCGACTGGAGATGATCACAAGAAATTTCGATTCGTACATATTTCAAGGATAACGTGTTCATAAACGACTAAAGACCTCTTGGTTGAATACACGAGTTTAAGGAAGGTATCTCTTCACTGTTTGAGTTTCCGATATTGAAAATGCAACCAGTAAAGAGTTGCCCTCCACCCTAATTAAGTGAGTATTGTTATTGCTCTTATTGTTTTTGTTCCTGGTCTTGTTCTTACGGTGGAAAAACAAAATCAAAACTCCAGGCTCTAACTTGGACTGGAGTTAAACAAAAATCGAACATGCAACGAAACTTGTTCTTGTGAGCAGCACTCAGCTCTTCAAAGGCAAATTCACCAAACAAACCTTTAATCTTCGCTTAATCTCTGCTTGCGGGCACTGGCAAAATCATATTTCCTCTCGCGTGCCCGCCCAGCCACCATCACTACCGGGTTTTTATCTGTCCCCCGTCGCCGTCAACTGAGCACCGTCTCCAAGGATGTTTCACAAGTTGAGAAGTCGCTGTTTTGAATGTCAGAATATTATCGGCAGTAATTAAATGTGTAAAATAAGAGATGCGCGAAGCACCTGCTCAAAGTTTTCCTATCGCTACTGAAAACTCGCTCTCTACTAATTAAGTTTGCTCAGCGCCAAAAACACAAAAATATATATATATATAAAAATATTATTAAAAAATGGATGTTGATGATCATAACAGAGTAATGTCGCCTAACACCGAGAATCTTTAAGTCAGAGATAATTTTTTTTTTTTTTTTTTTTTGAAAATAGAACTTTTTCGCAGTTATCACCGGTTTCAATAATTCATTTATTTTTTTTTTTGATTCTATTAGTATTTTTTTTTTTTTTTAGAATTGAGAGGATCTGAAATTTTACGTTTCCTCCAAACTGGCCTTAGGCCAACGTTATGGAAATTCAATCCATTATTGATAAACAGGTTTTATTGAAGTTAACAAGAAATCAAAAATCTGGAATAAATACAAAGTTCGGGACAACTTTCAATATCTGATCAATTTCAATTCACACTCTATCTTTCTCTCTCAATCTTTCGCTCCCTTTCTATCGTTCTTTCTCTCTCTCTATCTCTCTCTCTCTCTCTTTCTCTCTCTCTCTTTTTCTCCATTTCTATCATCTATCTCTCTTTCAATCGCCTTCTCTTTCTTTAGCGTCTTTCTCTTCATCTTCATTTCGTTTTTTCTCTCTCTTTTTCTCTTCATTTTTCTCTTTCTATCTCTTTTCCTTCTTGTTTCTCTCTCTCTCTCTTCCCCTTCCAACCCTACTCTTTCAATTCCTCGCTCTTTCTCTCGTCCCCTTTCTCTCTTTTCATTAATTTTTCTCTTTCTCATTCTTCATCTCTCTTTCTTCTTTCTGCCGATTTATTCATCTCTCTCCCTTTCTCTTTCTTTCCCTTTTGCCATTTCTGTCTCTCTTTTTCCCTCTATTTCTCTTTCTCATTTCTCCTCTTTCTTTTTCATCTTCTCTCTCTCTTTCTCTTCTCTCCACTCCGTCTCTCTATATACTTCTCTCTCTCCCTCTCTTTCTCTTACTCTTCACTACATATTTCGTGGTGGATTACAGATATTTATTTGGTCCAGTTCTGGACATTTCATAGAAAAATAGACGCCTACTATAGAGAGATGGTTAGCAAGTCCGTTTTGCAGACCAATTCGTTTGATTCAGAGTGTGTCCCTCCACAAATAAGTACCTAGACGTGGTGGAGCACCTTGCATGTTTCAATGACCAGGAGAGCTATGTTTGCAGGAATTCAATTCCTAGTAACTCCAACCAAGTCAGTCAGGTCAAAGGAAAGAAACTCGACCAAGCCTTATTCAATACCCACTCCTCCAAAGAATATATTTCCAATTTTTGTAAAAAAAATAAAAACCATATCCCTAATTTTATTTATGGTGAAAAACAAAAAAACTATAATATATATATATATATATAAAATCTTCAAATATGCGAGCTCCCTAGTTCACAGCTGATTTCATCAATTAATGACCCATGAAGGGATGGTATGCCGTTAAACCAAACAACCAACCAACTGAGTCTCATACTACAGTAGCAGATCAAACCAAGCTGAGTGAATAACTGAAAAACAGATGCAATGTTAATTAATTTCTAGTTTTCATTAATTATTTTAAGTAGTTTCTTACTTCCATCTTAATTTCAGTTGTTCTTTATTACAAGTTTAAATAAAATCAAAATGAAGGAAAAAAAACTAGTCAAAATATGGAAATAATGTATCTCAATGCTTCATTCAATAATAATGATTACTTTCTAATTGTTCCAATAATATTGAAAACCAATTATTCTATCAAAAATTCTCAAGTTTCTCCTATAATGAGTTTCACACACGCACACACACCTTAACTTAACTGTTTTGTTCTTGAATCTCCACCAGCTACTTTACACGTTCTCCTTGATCTTGTCCACGGTCTGAAGTGTCGATAATCTGCATTTGACAGATATAGTGGTTTTATATGACCTGTGAACATCAGACAAGGCTGATGTACTCAGCAAAATAATAGATTCAAACATAAATACTTGTAAAATCCATGACATTTGAAAATGGATCATAAAATGCGGGATCTGGTTATTCAATCAATAGAAATCGTCATGCAACCAATATCTTCTGGCAGCATATCCTAATGGGAGATGATCAATTAAATTTGGAAAAGGTTTACCTCTTTCGTCTTTTGTTGGGCACTGATCACTAAAAAGTCTGAATTTCCCCCAAACAAGTGGGATCACTGCTGAATCAATTTAGCATAAATTTGCATTGCATATTGACACTGTTAAAACTTATTTAGGGACACTTTCCAAAAGACAATGAAACGTCTTTTTGGTGGACATAATAAGGATTAAATGTATGAATTTTCAGTCCTCTAGCTCCATTGCCGCCCTCAGTATGATACATACATAGCCGGCAAGTCCACCAGCCAGCCAGCCAGCCAGCCAGGTATGATTAAAAACTGAAGAAACCCAGGCTGTAAATTTTGGTGACTGTTTTTGTTGACGGTTTCTAAGAAAATGAGATACGAATGCGAGACATGTTCGAATTCTACGGAATGTTTCGAGTGACTCGTGGACATTGGAGAGTGCATAATTACTTTGCAAGGTCAGCGTAGCCAATTTCGATGCTTGTAAAATCCATCGTATCGAGAAATGCATAATAAAGTTAGGAAATGCGAGGGAAAAAAACGTGGTCAAACTGCACCGAAAAGTGCAACCAGATAGTTGGAGACATTTCTAGCCCCGAACAAGCAAAATTAGCCAAAATCGCCGAAAATAGCCCAATCCAGTAATTGACGACAAAACAACTGTTTTACAACTTACTTTTATAAAATGAGGTATTATAAATGATTGATATAAATTTAGGGAAAGATAATACTTAATACTACTATCTATCTTCGTCTGAATGTTTCGGTTAATTTTTAAAGTACCTTCACGGCGCCGGCCAGAGTATTAAAGTTGTGGTTCTTAGAGAGAAAAAGAAAAAAATTGGATGAAGTTGATTGGTAGTGTAAAAAGATTTAACATAATTATTGCTTATAAAACATCACAATACTGAAGTATGCTCCGCAGATAAAGATTTACTAAAAATACTACTACAAATTCAAAACAGCCAAAAACTCAAATATGGCCAAAACGTAACGTTTATAGCTAAATACTTTTTTAAAAAGCCAGAATTATCTGATTTAGCCATAATATAGCAACCTTGCCTTAGAATTGTCATGCCAATCATCTGCGGTTGACAGAGCTAATCGTTTAAAGTGGCCCGTGAACATCAGAGAGGCCACAATTATTTTGGTGTATAAAGAGAAATTAGCCTCAAGTGACAGAAATTGACTCTCAAGCAAAATAAAAAAACCTTGATTTTGCGTCACTTGTTATTTATTAGCGTTGCCTAGTTTTCTTTCTTTTTTTTTCCTTTATCAAGCAACTTAATCTCGAAGATGTTTTCTAATAAATATTTCTGGTTGTAATATGGTACTGTTTGGCAGCGCTAACCTTTCGCTATCAGAGAAGAGGTATGTGTCTATGTCGGGCTTACATGCACAAAGAAGATTATAGCAGATAATTCTTAGAGTAAAACACAGCAAATGTAACAGTATGAAGCAATCAGTCTTCAGATACGATCAGTAACGAAAAGGAACGTTTAATCACAGTCGACTGCCTTATGACGCCGAAACCTGACATGCATCGTATTTTCGACTCCAATGTACGCATGCGCAAATGAGTTTTTTTTCTAAGCATCCGCCCAGACGATTAACAAGTGTTAACTGCTAAAATTTGGTAGGCGTGAAAGAAAATTTAGTGTAACAATAAATAAGTCCGCCAATCTAGTGATTAGCAATGTGCGGATGTCTTCCGTCAAGCTAAAGGATGCAGCTGACGTAGTAAAAAAGAATTTCATTCATGTGACTAGCACAGTAAAATATACTTCCGTTCATGTTTTAATGGTGTAACATCTACGAAAATAGAAGTTAGATTTTAAGAAAAGAAATTGTATCAGAAAACGAAAACAAATAAATAGAAATCTGTTTTCGGTCAATAGAGCGCTTTATCCAAGGTCACTGCAATATAAACATTTTTACATGAAAAACTATCTTTATGCTATTCAATGTATCAGTAAAAATGTTATTTTCGACGTTGTAAATGACTATATACCATTTTGAACCATCATTTTCGGTTGGTGGCGTGTGCCATGGCCTTCACAGATTATAAGTGATATTTTACTATTAAATCCAAAGTGCGAGGTCTTTAGGTAAGAAATTCAACAATGGTTTGACCCGCTGTTTTAATCAAGTCCACCATTTTCGATAATTGATAAAATAGACGTCATTTTGACGATAATGGGTATACTAGTAGATAAATGATTCTGGTTCGAGGTTAACCCATTAACTGCAACTGACAGGGATTCCATCCTTGCAGTTCGATGGATTACCGAATGAAATTTCCATTTTATTGAGTTTGATGGCAACCTGTTCTATCTGTGATTTAGAGCTTTAACTTACAACGCGAAAATCCCAAAGGGTAACTTGCAATGGTTTATCTTGCAACGGAGGAGGGCTTTTATCTTGCGATTGATAACTTTTACTATTCACAACCTTCAGCTGATAATGGGTTAAGCTTACTGGTTATAACATAGCATTTAAAGTGATGAGATCTACAGCTTATTATTATTATTAACTTGTTTACCTGTGTCTTTAAAAATGGCAGCATATATGAACTATATAAGGACAAAGACATTGTATTTTATATAAGTAGATGATGACGATTTACGTAGCATTGAGATTGAATATTAGCGTTCTGTTGACCATGGACGGATTCCTTTATGTTTTTGTTCTTGTTACGTTTTATATTTTCATAGAGAATCGTGTTATACACCTAAAAATCTTCCCCTTTTTTTTTGTTTTTGTCCTCCAACCATATAACTTTCTTTACGTAATTTTTTTCTTTCGGCTTGGCTTTCATTACCTAAATCCTTTTTTCAAGTTTTCGTTCTGTTTCCACGCTGGTTTGATTTTCGCCTACTTACAATTGTGGTCCTGTGGGTATTAACTCTAGTTTCGTGGTCCCGATGGTATCAACGCTAGTTAATCTGGTCACTCCTTTAATCCGGCAAATCACTTTAAAGAACAAAGGAAGAAAATTGATTTCTAAGGTTGTAGTGAACCGTTAATGCAATTCATAATTTTGCACAGCCATGGGTTATTCTTTAAAATTCTATTTTTTATTACGCCATAAGAACATAAAATTCTTCAAAACTTTACTACGTCAGTTACCTCAGTAAGCATGACGGAGTACTAACATAATTCGCTAATCATATCTGTGGATTTTTACAAGTTTTTCTCACACCTTTAGCGACTGCCAAGCTATAGGCTTTTTTTGTCAGAGTAAACTTCTTTTATATGGACTATCTTACTGAGCTGAAGAAGCTCCAACTGCTCATAGCCGGGGTAAGAAGTGGATTCATGGCGTTCCAATGAGTATTAGTGCCAAGTGAACACAAACAATCTCGGCTAAAATTCGACCTCAGTACACCGATTTCATTTTCTATGCCAATAACCATTCAGTCATTCCGCAGTCCCTTTTGTTATTAATTCTGAACTACCAATAAGCGAATCAAATCTCTTATTAGTATTTCTTCTATCTCAATTGCTTTTCATCGCAACTATTCAGACCGTCAGTCTACGGCACTGTATAAACATTACAGATTGACGATAAGTAATTTGGAAACACTGTACTCTACCTAGGACAACAAATCTCCATGAGATCCTCAAAAGAGGAGGAAAGCAAGCGAAGAATCACTCCGGGATGACAAGCCTTCAGCAGAGCACGCTCAACTTTCAAAAACCACACGATCTCAATAATACTAAAAAGAAAAGTATACAACCAATGCATTCTCCAGATAGTCACTTATGGAGCTGAAATATGCAACCTAACCAAGAGACGGACCCGCAAACTGAGAATCAAGCAACGTACGCTTGAGAGAATCATACTCAACCTTACATGGAGAGATCACAAGACAGCACTGTATATAAGGAAGAAAGCAGGAACCCAAGACATCATAGAAACTATCTAAAAAGCTCAAATGGCAATGGGCAGGCCATGTTGCAAGAATGAAAGACAAGCGATAGACATCATGTCTCACAATATGGATCCCCAGAGATCACATAAGAGACCGAGGCCGACAGAACACAAGATAGAGAGATAAACTAGACAAATTCAGGAAATACTGTCTCCGTGACGCCCATGATAAATGATAGTGGCGGATCCTGATGAAGATCTATGTCCAACGACGGACGTTAAAAGATTACTGATGATGATGATGATGATGATGATGATGTACAGTCATGGGAAAAGGTTAGATATAGAGCAACACGCAAGTTACTTCTGAGAAAAAAGTCAGGGGACAGATTTGAGGTCTTCGAAAAACAATGTTTGTAAAATATTTCTTTCATCTTGATTTTTAATTGCTCTACATACTTAGACCGTTAATCTACGACCTGCTATCGTTAATCACAAAGCCGCAAACCGATTGCTTGCGAGATCGTTAGCAAATCAAGTAGACATGCAGTTTTCATCACCCTGCGGTGGACTCTGGTCAGATTTTCCACATGAAATTAAATTTCATTTTTCAGGCAAAAGACGAAATTGTGTCTGTAAATTGTCCTCTTCTTTTTCTGTTCTAAACACTGTCTCCTCTTTTTTTGTAGACATAATACAGAGTAATGGTTCGAATTTTCAACCGTTAGCTCCATTGAAGCAGCCTGTAAGCGCGATACATACATAGCTATCCATCCAGACCCGCTTAAAACTGGAGAAACCTATGTTGATAGTTTTAGTTGACAGTTTATAAGAACAAATTGCTGATGCAGTCTCAGTTCTCACCTTCACCCAAAGATCTTTAGATATTGACAAAATAAAAGGGTATGATCTTCGGAGCCAATCGTATACTTCTAAAATCAACTAATTTTCCGTACGTATAGATGATGAAATATAACTCAGCTCAGATTGGACCAGCATACGGTAGAACCTGGTGAGGATCAAACTCGTCACATTCATTGGAAAAAAAATGACGAGGATAAAATTCACCACAGTAGTAATCGTCGGTGAGACTAATTAGTTATATCCAGACATCAGCCGTTAAAACGTGGTTGTTGGGGTCCAAGAAAGTCAAACGCGTTATAATTCGACCGCGATAACCAACTTTGTCAATTTAGTGTATTTAAATTGATATTCAGGGTTCTTCCCTCCACTGCGCTATAATGAACTACAACGTGTTATAACGGGGGAGGCCTGTATTACTCCAGAGTGAGACAGCTGTGTTATTCGGTTTTTATGATACCTATCACGTTTGGCTTCGTCTGACACATACAATGAGAATCGAATTTACTTCCGTGGTAATGATCTATGAGACTAGCAGGGCAAGAAGTCCATCTTGTCCTGTGTTCATTACGATATCTAACAAGTTCAGTTCGGTCCGGTACAAAGTTATGCATGTGATACACTCAGTGAGAATCGAACCCACTTAATCAGTAATGTTCTGCAAAAACCAGCTCACTAACCACAACTCTCCAGCAACGCGTTTCTGTTATAAATTCTGTTTTAAAGATATTTGCTAATTTTGGCTCGTTCTGGTGCAAGGCCTATAAGCACTGGACTCCTAGTGCGGATCGAACTCGCAACAGCAGTAATGATCTGCGAAAACTAGCTTGCTTAACCATTACTTTACGGTAACGTGGCAAATTTATTCGGCTCTAACACTTCAAAGGCTTCTCTTCTCTCAGATATAAAAATATAAATCTTTGAAATAACAGTCGTTATTGAATTTGCCTGTTTGTTTATGATCATCAGAAGAATATACATCAAAGCCGCCGAGTGCTTCAGTTGCATTTGTGTGTCACGTCTACAGGAATAGTCCTTCTTTTAGGGGTTGTGTACGCATTTGTGATCTTAATGTTTTGTGATCAAATGCGTATTTTCGAGTATGTATGTAAGACAAAATGTCTTTGTGTGTTTGTGGGAGCAGGAAGCTATTTGGTTTGTAAAAAGAGCATGTGAAGGTTACTTTAGCGACGAAAATTATGACTTCAAGATGTGGTTAAACGGTAGAGAACAATTTTTCCGTCTATTGCCTTTTTTTTTTCGACCGATAAACGTGGTCCAGTGGTAGAGCGCTCATCTCTGGTTCGGTAGGTCGTGGCTCAATCCAACGTTGAGTCATATCAAAAACTTTAAAAATGATTTTAAATGCTTTTCCGATAAGCACTCGGCACGAGGACCAAGATTGAGGAATGTCAGACCGATGCTAAGGGGTTATAGCCGAATCACTTTGGATGAACCGATTCTCGTGAGATTATCGAAGTTAGGCAACTTCGAGCCGGAACAGTATCTAGATGGGTGACCATACGGAAATACCAGGTATCGTAAGTAGAATGAAGCTTTCATACAAATGGCAAACCGGAAATGGGTCTTGATAATGATTACCCGTGTGTACATAACCCTGCAACACCCTCGATGAGGGTATAATCGGAGAACGATGATATATACATGCATTAGTCCTCGCGTGTTGGTAGGATCAGAGTGCTCCTTTGTATTCGTTGGGGACAGAGCAGCTGAAGGTTATTTTACCGACGGAAATTATGACTTCAAGATGTGGTTACAGGGTACAGAACGATTTTTCCATCTATTAATAATTTTTCTCTATTCCTCGTTTGACTTTTATTTCTGTTTTTTGTGGATGGAATTATTTCTCCTTTTTTGTTATTTCCTTTACGTGTTTGTTCGAATTACTTCCTCTTTTATAAAGAAAAAAGATTCCCACGATCGCATAATGATAATGTTTTCTTATTATCCATATCAAACCGTTGTCGATAATTATAGCAACGTTTTCTCATTATCTATATTAAATTGTTGTCGATGATTATCATAATGTTTTTATATTGAACCGTTGTAGTTGATGATGATAATAATAATAGCAACAACAACGACAAAAATAATAATAATAATAATGATAATAATAATAATAATAATAATAATAATAATAATAATGTTTTCTTATCTATTTCATTTTCATTTATTTCATTATTTCATCCATTTATATTGAATCGTTGTCGCTAAAAAATAACAACGTTTTATTCATATTAAACAGCTGTTGTCAAAAATGATAACGCTCTCTTATATTAAGTGTTGTTGTTAATAATAATACTATTTGCATCAAACCTTTGTTGATGATAATAATGTTTTCTAATCATTATATATAATTATGTTGATAATAATAATAATAATAATAATAATAATAATAATAATAATAATAATAATGTGGCCACTCAGGACGAAAATGATACCGATTGTTATTGGAGCCTTTGTGTTACCAAAACAAGAGCCCAGTGAATTTGCCGACAGTATACCTAGAAAGTCCAGCATTTATGGAATGCAGAAAATAGCTTTTATTTACACTGCACACATTATTAGAAAATTCTTGACCACATTAATGTATGTGTTACACCCAGCAAGTTTGCCAGCCTTATGTCTGTGGTTAAGGCCCGGCTGGTGACTCACATAAACTGAAATTAAAGCCAACAACAACAACATCGTGCTAGATCATAGTTGTGGCTACCATTTCGCGTCACAGACTAAAATCAAAAGAAAATGAAAAATTGGTAGGTACTGGGATCTTATCCGAGTGGCAAGAAACGTGTGGAAATGGAAGGTGCTGCCTATAATAGTTGGCACACTTGGAACCGCACCAAAAAAGCAATAAACAAAAAGTGCGAGATCAGATGTATCTGGAATTCAAAGAAGAATTGAAGTTGTCCTCTCAGATTATGATGAGGCTAGGGTCCATGAGAATACTGAGAAAGGTGCAGGATGTTTTAACAGATTGGTTTCACTCATGATATGAAGAAAAATAATAATAAATGCCGTTATAAAAAAATATGCCATCATAAAAAAAATATGCCGTTATACCGGGTAGAATTTATCCGAAGTGTATTAATGATGATGAAACCCCAAAGTACGGACAAAAAATTGTTCTTTTTATCACCCCTTCACAGTCTGATGCCCCATATACAGGTTAGAGATCTGCAAATAAAATGAATGAACCTAAGAGTAATTATGCTAACCAAATACATGATGGTATATAATTGATTTTTTTTTTAACGTATCAGTAAATTCTTTGAAAATACCTTGGACAGGCATATTCTTATGCAATTATAATCGAACAGTATTTCTTCGTTTTTTTTTATTTTAATTGGAGCAATTAATTTAGGAAGCATTATTTCAAGGCTTTACTATTTTCAGTTTTTGATATATAGCTCTGAAACATTCATGTACTGTCACTACAAACAAATCTGTGACAATAGGCTTACAAAAACATTGAAAGAATATTGACTGTCGTTAGAATGCGTTTCATTAAATAGTGTCGTTAAAAATATGTGCTGTGAGAACGAATGCCGATCCAACGAAAGCTTAGTGTAATTCTTTTAGCCCTATTTCCCCCTTTTTAATCACATTTTCTCTTTCTTGTTTCCCTTAAACAATTTTCTTTCAAAATTCACTTTAATTCCCAATTTTCTTACATTACAATAGTTTTGTTCTTCTCTCGTTAATTTTGCTCCCTTTTCCAATTAAATTTTTAAAATTCTGATGGATGTGACGGTTGGGGGCAAAATGTGTTAAGGAGATTTATGACGAAATGACAGACTTGAGCGCAAGAAATAAATTTGTTTGAAGCAGCGGAGAGAATTGTTAATCGCATTTTGAAACGATGATGCTAATCTCGCGTTTTCACGCAAACAACGAGAAGAGGAGGGAAGAAACAACGATTTCAACAACGAATGCGGCAGGGTCGATGACAACAGGAGATATATGGTGGTTCGCAGAGTGATGTTGTATTTGGGGGACAGAATAGAGAAAAAACATTGTCTATAATAGGGGTCGGAAAACTAGAGCTCGCGGCTTCATTCTATCCACCCCGCCGACTTGATTGAATATCTAACGAAAATTCTTATTTTTCCTAATCTGTTTTTGATTAGCAAACAATAAAATTCAGTACTTGAAGAGAAAAAAGAAAGCAAAAGCCTCACTTTTGCTGTGGCCTCAGACGAATCAATATTTTATAGCTGAAGATATTCCAACACGACTTATTCACGCTTTTCTATTAATATAGACAAAATTGCAGTTTAAACCACAATTAAACAATATTTGGTCTCTGGTTTTTTTCCTGTTTAATTCTAAAAGTTTTGATGAATGTAACGTTCGGGGGAAACTGTATTATGGAGATTAATGATGAAATGGACGACTTGTTCTCTTTGAGTGATAATACATGTGAGTTTATGTGAATATGTAAACCCTCTACAGGAGAAAAAATAATAAAAAAGTAATTAAACAAACCAGTTTTCATTGCATCGTTTTATCATTGTTCGAATATGTTTGTTAAGCGAATTCTAACTCAATTTTATTTTAAGCTTTGCTCTAGATAAACTAGATGTATATTGCGGAATGTATCGAACATGTTAAGAAATAAACCCATCACATTACAGATATTATATCATATTGTATATTGCATATTTATTTCTATTCTGCGTATATATATATATATATATATATATATATATATATATATATGTATGTATACACACAATACAAATCAGGTATATATATGCATATGTGTGTGTATATATACAAACACATACCTATATACACATATATGTATGTATACTGTAATATGTGAATAATTTATCTTTTATGTATTATAAATATATATCATAATATATATATCATGATATGTATACATATAGAATATCTTAATAAATACGTATATACATATTACAATTTATCATAATATATATGCATATACATATTACATAACATATATATATATATATATATATATATATATATATATATATATATATATATATATATATATATATATATATGATATTATGGTATACACTTATATGTTTTATCATATATATGTCGCATCCTGATATACATATGTATATACATATATATATGTATATATATATATATATATATATATATATATATATATATATATATATATACATATATATATATATATATATATATATATATATATATATATATATATATATATATATATATATATTAAAATATATATATCTCATATCATAATATATATATATATATCATATGAGGTGTATTAACAATTCACAAATATATTTTATGATATATAAATATATTCATGATATACATGTATGTATAATATGATATTGATATGACATAATATGTATATAGTATAATATAGGTGTAATCTATATTTATAATATATATATGTGTATATATATATATATATATATATATATGAGTGTGTGTGTGTGCGTAGAGTATATATGATACGATATAATGTATACATGATATAATATACTTATATATTATATGATACATATTATATAACATTTTGGATAAATATTTATGTAATATTTGAAATATATGATACATTAAATATGTGTATGATATATAATGTAAATATAAAAATTAAATACATAATATGATAATATATGTAATAACATGACAATAATATTTGTATACAATATAATATAATTACGATACGATGTAATATCATAATTGTATTCATGATAATAATAATGTATGTATGATATATATACAATATGATGATATACATATTTGATAATATGTACGTATATTATCTAATAATATATATGATACGATAATATACATATATGGTTATACACATCATATGACATATATATATATATATACATATATATATATATATATATATATATATATATATATATATATATATATACATATATGTATGATAATGATTATGATATTTATATGTACATATATATATATACATATATGTACATATATATATATATATATATATATATATATATATATATATATATATATATATATATATATATATATGAGAGGAAGGAACCATTGAACCATTTTAAAAGACTTCCATTTTTTTTTCAAGTTTTGTGCACTAACTAGGAAAATTAACATAAAAAATCAAGTTGTGTTCGTCTTTGGTCTTCATCAATATATGTAATATATATATATATATATATATATATATATATATATATATATATATATATATATATATATATGCCCCCCCCCCTAAACCACAACATGGTCCCCAAAGTATAATCCTTCTTTTTTCAATCAAGTACAATGATATTTGAAAATGAAAGCCATCAATTTGTTCTAGCTCAATGGTACCACTCTACGAATAATGTTTTGTCTTGGAACGTTTCCTTTATTCCAAATGTACGAACTCTCAAATATGATTGAACGGGCTGGTGCAAATTTTTTTACACTACCCGATAAAATACTTTCATGGGATTCAATAATTGACACAAAACCTTTCAATTAATGAAATCTTTCAATTTTCAGCCATTTTAAAACTGTTTCTAGCCGTTTAAAATGCCTGCCGACTTACGTTCGTGAAAAAACACACATAACCGTCATTAACATTTCAACTTTCGTTTTGACAATCGAATCTTTCTCAATTTATTGATGTTGTCAACACAACGTTTCAGTGGTTCAATTCTCCGGTCTTCGTTAGATGTATGATTTAAGGAAAGATAATGATTTTGGATTCGCTTGGGTATTTTGATGGAGTTAAAATGACGTCAGAATACCAAGCACTGTCCAAGACTTGATTGTTCTGGCTGGTTCGTTGAAAAAAGGGTTCGCCCAATTTTTTTCTCCCGGAGGAAAAAGTTTCACATTCTTGGATTCATAAACCTGAAAAAATCTAAAGAGTGGATTGGTCGAAACGTTGTGTTGACGTCCACTAGATGGGAAGAATAGTTTTCCTGAACGTAATTTCGAATGGAAACCATATATTCGTACACGCTGGAAAACGGCTAATAGAACGATTTTTCAGCTAGTTAATAATAATGACAAAAGCTTTCTGCGAAGCCAGTTCTTTTATTCCTTGTCACTTAGTAATCTGGATACGAAAATCCATGTGAGCTTCCAAACCAAAGATCTATCTCCGTTAAGTCTTGGCGAACAGTTACTGAAAAATGGGAAGTTATATCTCTTACGATCCCAGGAAATCAGGTGAGACCAATGACAAATGCAAGTAAGACCATAAATCAACTAAGAAAAAAAGAGCAAAACCATATCCGTGACAGCCTTCAAGAACAGTACATGCTTTGATAAAGCAAGTTATGCCAAAAATCGTTGTGATATGAGTCAATAATAAGAACGTCCATAAACAAAAACAGATATAGTACAACGCAATGGACTTACCTGAATTTGTCATTGGAATTCGGATTTTTTCTGGACTTTTGTAGAATCAATAAATCGAAATCTAGAACAGATTTGACAAAAACCAACAGCTCGAACCAATTGAGTAATTAGAGAATTGTACGTTTTTAGTCATAAGTTTTCATGGAAAATGGACTTACCTGCTTTGGTTATCGTATGGTGATGTTACCAAGAGCAGACAAAAAGGGACAATTTAACGTCAAAAAATGTCCAACAGAATATATGCGTTACTTTGGCTCGACAATGCAAACCCACACAATAAAATGAACTTAGGCGAGAGAAAAATCATCAGCTTGTGATATTTTACGCACCCTCTTTACTTGACAGAGGTGCAGTCAAACGTGCCCTCTAACGGCACCAAAAACGGATTCGGCGAGCCGAGTTCAAATTCGGTCTGGGACAGTTTGAGTTTACTTTTCACTAAAGACCTTGGAAAATTCATGAACCCATCTCTCTGTCAAACATGTAAACATCTCTCTGTAAAAACATGGGTGGAATAAGTGACACTGCTTCGGGTGCATGTCGCCTCTTGGTTCATTTCATATGTATCAAACGGCCGTGTAAGTAGTAACGTGATATTTGGAGCAAAGCTGAAGGTGTAGTCAGCGCAAGGGCACTATCATCTTTCTCAATTCAATAAACTCAGCATTCCAAATGCTTAAATTGAAAGTAAGCCTTGTTGACGTGTATGACGCATTTTCGTTCATATCTAAGGCTTTTCAGCTCAGTCAGTAAGACAGCCCCTCTGGCAATCAGTTTTCTGTGAATTCAAATTACGATTAGGGGCGAGTTTCACATATTGGCTAATGCAAATAATTTGGTGAGGATTGTTCTTGTTCTTGGTGACGATAGAAAAATAGAATCAACTCGCCATCACCGTCAATAATTGAACAACCCCTCCGTCAAAATTTAAAATCATGTCAAAAAAAATCCATTGGAGAAAGATATGATCAGAATGAATTCTATTTATGACAACAACGGTGTTTTCCACTGGAAGTCATTTAAAATAACGTAAAAAGATCCAGAAATATCTAGACTCTGGATAATCTGGATGTTGATAATAAACCCGTCAAAATAAGGCCAAAAATGCTCTTTCTCCCCAGCCACCCCAAAAGGATATTTTTTAGAAAAAGGTGTGTAGTGGGGGATTGATGCCAATTTCCAAGTCTGTAAACAAAACGGTACGGCCAGGAGCTGGGACAAACAAACAAATGAACAAATGCACTAACATGCATATAAATGTATAATAAGGATAGAACCCTTGTTACTTTGTGGTGGCTAGGGTTGTTCGACTCCAGTTTTGGATTAGGGCAACAGAAAGAAAAAAAACAGTGAAAGAGAGTCAGAGTTAGGTGAAAGAAAGAAGAAAAATCAATGGAACATGAACAATTGATGGGCGTTCTCTAAAACTTCCTGAACTTGTAATTCTGAACGTTTCCTCGGCTTTGCTTCACATTTTTTTAAAACCTTCATTCTATTTGCCCCTCGTGCAAACTATAAAGTATTCTTGAGCATTTAAAAAATTCTCCTACTTCCGAGTTAATTAAAGAAAAACAAGTCTGGTTAGTCGTCAATAGAAACCGTCACATGACCAACGTCTTTTGGCATGCAATGTTGGGGGTGATGAATTAAAAAAATCCGAAAAAGGGTGAAGAAGAGTAAGTTACTTCTTTTCCTGTTAGACAGTAATCTCTAAAAATGCAAATTATCAAAATACGAGCCAGCACAAACTAGTAACCAATTTAGCATAAACTTACATTGAAAAATGAACTCCCCAGTAAAGCCTGTATGAGGGGTTTTAAAACTATAATTTTTCTTTGAGATAATGATGAGTAAATGTTTGAATGTTAAACCCTCTAATTCTATTGGCAAGGCCTGTGCGCGTGATTTATACATACATGCATTCATACATAGCCAGCCAGACCGACTTGAAAACTGAAGAAATCTATGCTGACAGTTTTTGGTTGACAGTGTCTAATGAAGGCAGTTTGAAAAAGATTGAAAAACGAATCCATTCGTTGCGTTCCCTGTCAAATGACGTCACGCTGGGATCGGTTTTTGGCGCGAAAACTCGGCTTGAGGCATGGCGAGTGCCGTACTAAAGGTCGTCACTGATGATATGAGATCTCCGATAGATAAGGAAGGCAGGAGCCTAGCAAGCGAGCAGAATCGGGGGTGGGGGGCGGAGGGGAAATGAAGGATACTGAGAGAAAACAAAGAAGCCGAGAGTCAAGAATTTAGAATAAAAAAAAGGGAGAAGGGGGGGGGCAAGGGGAAAGAAGAAAACATGATGGAGGATAAATAAGCTTACCGGAAGTCACCGTTTCTGTCAAAGATCAGCCAAAAAGAATTACATAATAATAATAATGATAATAATAATAATAATAATAATAATAGTGATTATCATTATCGTTATTATTAGTTTTCACACCAGTATTGACTGGTGGCTTTCATTGGCAATCAAGTGACAGCAAGTCTCTTCAGTTATTCTTGTTCTCTCCTCAGTATTTGGTAGGGGTCTTAGTTCTTCCATGGGTGTCCTGCTCTTCCAGCCTCTACACTGGTTTCTTTGGGACTGTTCCAGTGCTCCGACCACCATTGGTACAACTGTCATTTTCATGTTCCCCTTCTTTACAGTTTCCCGGCAAGATCAAGATACTCATCAAGCTTTTTCATTTTTTTTCTAGTTACAATCTTTGATACGCCCGAACAACGAAACCCGCTATATTACGCGTTTTCTCCTTTGTTCCCGATCGGATTAGTCATTCAACTGGATTATTTGGATTATTAGGACACAGAATTAACGGGATTAGATTAAGCAGAAATATCTCAACAAACCCTTTCTATACATCTACTATCGCAGATAACCGATGGACATCACTACTCACAAACATGGATCCCCAGAGATCTAATGCACAACCGAAGCCGGCAGAATACTAGATGGAGAGACTGACTTGACGAATTCAGAAAGTTTTGGTTCCGCAATGCCCACGATAGAGAAATGTAGCAAATCCTGGGGAAGGTCTATGTCCAACGACGGATATTAGAAGACTGATGATGATGATGATGGTGGTGGTGGTGGTGGTGGTGGTGGTGGTGGTGATGATGATGATGATGATGATGATGATTGAGTACTACAGATTGATATAAACATAGGCAAATTGTATAGAAGAAATAAACATTTTAATTCAATTAGTCAGTCTATAACCTTTTACCTATGCAGGCCGGATCAAATATTCATCACGGTGGACCACACAAATGCCATAAAGGTCTTGGAATATTCAATTTATTTGTTTAAATACATCTTGTTATATTTTGTCTCAAATCAATGAATAAAACATTCTCAAAAATAATTTTGTTTAACCAAGAATACCAGTTGGAAATCAAAAAACTCAGTTTAGTCAAGAATCATTTCATTTGAGGCATTTTTTAATTCTAATAAAAAGTAATTCAATATTAAATTTGCAGGATGTTCAAAATCCTTTCGTTGGTCGGCTCTGGCAAGCAGGCTGTAGGTTGCCTACCCCTGGTCTACACAAGAGATCAGACTACGGGATTTGTAACGCTTTTAGTGAGCACGGCAAATAGACACTTGGAAGCCATAGAGCTCTTTACGTATACAGATACAGTTGGAAAGGGCAAAATTTCAAAGTATTTGATAGACTGTTTTAGAAATATAGATCAATAAAATTATTTTACAATAATCGATTTTCAGTTACACTTTTTCTTTTTTTTTTTAAACTTTTGACTTTACCCAATACCTAAAATTGTTCCAGTAGGTATCTAATAGTGGTTTCTCCTCTCACAAAAAAGACGCAAGGTCTTCGTTCTCTCTCACCCCCATAATAATGATTTGGTTTCCATTGATTTCTGTATAATGCTAAAAGTCTGATTAACCCAACCGAATTTGACATCCATACTCAATGAACCCAAAGGAAGGTTTCGAAGTTTGGTATATACCACACCATAAAGTCAACTGGTTTTCAAATCATTCACAAACTCTCAGGAAGCAACTAAAACCCATACTTTTCTGTCAAGTACACAACAACAGACATACAGTATTAAATTATTGATAGAAGACACCAAAACTATCGTTAGAGAATGATTACTAAATGCCAAAAAATAGATTGACGAAAAAAAAAAAAAACGATATTTTTTTTAATCACCAGCATAGTGTCAGTAAAAATGCCGGGATTATTTACCTACAGACCAGCTTTTCTGTCTTAGATCAGAATACTAAGGCACTTGCTCTAAAATCGAAATGTTCCCATTTCCTAAGCTATATGTCTGGAATAGGAGAGTAGCACCTGGTTGCACTACACAAAATCAAAAGTGTCAATCACTATATGTGTCAATGTATATATATATATATATATATATATATACATATATATATATATATAATGGATAGTCTATAGCCACACTGAATAGTTGCAATACAACGAAACAGTGTCTGTGAATGATACAACTATTTAATTGTTATTATAATTAACGCTCCCTTATTCAGGATCGAGAACTCTTCAAGTGAAGTAACTTGTTCATTAGAACCTTATGCAATGCTCTTCCTGCTGAGGAATAGAGCTCTCTGGTGGATGGGGAATTCTGCATCAATAAATATATCATTTAAATCCAACCTTACTGACCGTACATTTCTGATATAAGATGCAAGGGTCTGAAGCCAAGGTTTTGATCTTACTTCGTGGTACTGGATGGGATAATAGTCTATAGCCACACTGAAGAGCTGTAATACAATGAAACAGCTGTCCGTGGATGACACAATTATTTAAATATATATATATATATATATATATATATATATATATATATATATATATATATATATATCGTACCTCAAATAAATGAATCACCGTAGCTCTAGCGTGCACTCGAACTAACTATCTAAAATATTACCTAAAAAACAACTCTTTTACCTAAAGTTATCTGAAAAAATTACCTGATTTGTACCACATATACTATATATATATATATATATATATATATATATATATATATATATATATATATATATATATATATATATATATATCTTGTACAAATCAGGCTAGCAGTATAACATAATATAATTATATATCAATAATATAGAGCCACTTCTGAAATGTATCGGATTTATTTCATAGAGTGTTCGATACATACAACTTTTTACTCTTGAAGTTAAGTTGTTTTGGAGTAGAGCAGGAAATTAATAGTAGAATGTGGATTTGCTTCACAAACTAGCTCATGTTTCTGCTCTTTTTGGGCCTCATCAGGCGAATGATTGTCTATGTTTTTTTGGTTCTAGTTTTGAGGAATTTGGTGAGAATATTGTGAGTGTGCTAGAGAGTGGTATGGGGATATTCATATTCATATTTATCCAGTTCACACCCCTTGACAAAACGAATAATCCCATACCAGAAGAACCATAGAACCAAAGAAACATAACTAATCAATCGCCTGATGAGGCCAGGAGAGGGCAGAAACATGAGCTAGTTTGTGTAGTGAATCCACATTCTACTATATATATGTATAAATATATATGTGTATGTGGGGGGTGTATACACATTACATTTTATAAATGTTGATGTTTGAAGGAATTTAAAACGTTCATTTGGCCGTCGTCTCAACTAAAAAGAAAATTCAGGAGATACCTTGAATAGAGCAGTTTTGGTTAATCCTGGGTTAGGTGTATTACGGTTAATGTATTGCCGTAAAAATAAATGTAAGTAAGTATAAGCAGAAAACAACGTTACATAAATTATAGCAAGACCTCTCACAATTCGGTTTCGAACAGTACGGAAACTGTGGCAGCGAATTAACCGCACTAATCAAGGTATACCTATATTCGCGTCTACCAATCGGATTATTTCAGCGCTGTTTAATCCGTTGCAAACCCTGGGGGATTTCTTCCTCGTTTAAGCCTTTGTTGATTCAATGAGACTTGGAAGTAGAACAATGGCTTCAAATTTGGAACCGTTGTTTTGAGCAAAAACCCCAAACTAAAAAGTCTAGCAATTTTCTGAGCAATTTGTTTAATTCGATAATCGATGTCAGTTACGCGAAAACGTAATCAAATTTGTTGCTAATGCTTTGCCATCTGAAGATAAAAATACACGAATCCTAGATAGATTTTTATGTTCACGTCATTAAAAAATGATAGAGACTTACCGTTTTTTTTCTAACAAAACTGACGTGGTTACTCATTCAATAGAAACCGTCATTCGGCCAATGTTTTTTGTTTCCATACCACGTTGGGGCTGATTAATTAAAAAGGAGTAATCAATGAATAAGTTACTTTTCCTGTTCCTTGTCAGGAAGTAACACTGAAAAAATCATTTTTTTTTCAAAAACCAAGCTGATACGGCCTGTATGTGTGATGTATACGGATCACTTAAAGACTGAAGAAACTTATGTTGACAGTTTTGGTGACAGCTTTGGTTGACGTTTTCTAATTTCATGTTCAAGTCATTAAAAAAGATAGAGACTTACTGGTTATTAACAAAATAAATTTATCTTTATAGCAAAAGCATATGGAACCTTAAATTGATTACTGGGTCGGAATTTCTGAAAAAAAGCCTACAGGTCAATTTCAACGCCAAAAAAAGGTTATAAAACAAACTGAAATTATATTTGCTTACATATATATATATATATATATATATATATATATATATATATATGTGTGTGTGTGTGTGTGTGTGTCTCTCTCTCTCTCTCTCTCTCTATATATATATATATATAAAGAAGATGATCTGGTAAGTCACTCAATGGAAACTGTCACATGACCTATGTGCTGGGATGATCAAAAAAATGGAAATCGGGATGATCGACGAATAAGTTACTTCTCTTGCCTTTTGTTGGATAGTGATCACTAAAAAAAGTCTGAATTTTCAAAAAACAAAAACAAACGTGAATGCTATCGGACACAAAATAAGGGATTAATTTACGGGGAAAAAATTGTTTTTTCAAGTTTTTTTCTAGACACGATGAGGAGTAAATGTTGAAGATTTCTACCTTCTAGGTCCGTCGGTGTGGGTTGTACGCATGATACAGGGCAAGCCGACCAACTTTAAAACTGACGAAACCTATGTTGACAGTTTTTATGGTCGTATTTCTAACAAGAGAAAAGGTCTGGTCAGTCACACAATAGAAACCGTTGCGAGACCCACGTCTTTTGGTAGCATGCTGTTTGGCGGGTGATCAATTAAAGAATTATATAAAGTGTGATTAATGAAAAACTTACTTTTCTCGACCTTTTTTGAGCGGTGATCACTAAAGAAGTTCGAATATAAAAAAAACGAGAATGAACATTGAGGGTCCAATTTAGCACACACTTACATTGAAAATTGGACCCCCAATGAAAAAAAACTTATTCGGATCAAATTTTCAAAAAGAAACTAAAAAAAAGAGTTTTCCGTACTCAACAAGTGGGTTTGTTTTCAAAATTTCAAGTTTCTATCATGTACGACTGAGGCTGAGAGTGTCCATATATATATATATACATATGTATATATATAGTGTAATCCACAAACAACTGTTTCGTTGTATTTCAACTCTTCAGCGTGGCTATAGACTATTTTCCCGTCCAGTACAACGAGAGAGGATCGAAACCTTAGCTGGTAGGCCACGGAACTGGACGGTCAGTAAGGTTGAATTTAAGCGATATATTTATTAATGCATAGATTCCCCATCCACGAGAGTGCTCCATTCCATGTTGGAAGAGTATTGCATGAGCTTACAATGAACGAGTTACCTCACTTAAAGAGTGCTCAACTCTGGATAGAGGAGCTTTAATCATCATGTAATTCACAGACGGCTGTTTCGTTGTATTACAACTCTTCAGCGTGGCTATAGACTATCCATTTTCCTGTCCACTACCACGAGGTAGGATCGAAACCTTAGCTGATGGGCCATGAAACTGGTCGGTCAGCAAGGTTGAATTTAAGCGATATATTCATTAATGCATAGATTCCCCATCCACCAGAGTGCTCCATTCCATGTTGCAAGATGGAAGAGCATTATATATATATATATATATATATATGTGTGTGTGTGTGTGTGTGTGTGTGAATACATAGATACAGAGATGCATATACATGTCTAAACACATGAACAATCTAGACCGGGCAACAGTTCAAACTGGTGTGTCGTGGGTAGCGATGATTAATATCCAAACGTATTTATCACAGACTAACAGGTGTCGTTTTCTCTACGTAATAGATATAGCTGGAGAACTCCTAATAAGAACTCAGCGGTGATATTATAACGTAACCCGTAAACGAACAAAAGCTGTTCATTTTGTGTAAAGGTTAAATAAGGGAATCGATGAACCAAAAATAAACACTCAACGTAGGCACGTCAGAATTGTGTAAAAGTTTCAAGTCAGAGAAATCAGAAAATCTGGGACAATTTAAAGTTCTTTGAGACGTATTTATCATATAGTTTTCATACTATAGTCAAGTTACAGTATTCAATTTCAACTCCTTGATGGATTATCCTGAGTATTTGACCTCTGAAGGGATTATCCCGTGTATAGACGTTACTCATTTTGTTTTAACATCACGAGTTAACTCGTTGATAAAATAACTTTCGATTTTTGACTGGACCAAAAATGTCTGTGAATCCTGCTACGTCTTAGATCAGGAACGAGGCTCTCCTGAACTTACGCTCGACTGCACCATTTTTTGTGAGATCAATGGCGGCGACCAGGATTACAAGATTAGTCATTTCTGAGATAATATGAAGTTTCTACGACTGTTATAAAGCTAAAATATTCTTCTCAACTTGCTAACGAGGACTTAAGTTTTATAAACACATATGTATTACGTTTTTTTGTAACAGCAACAGCGTTAAGGTAGTCGATCTCCGTGTTAACTGATGTCGTCTGTTGTTCTATTAGATGTCGCCTGAAAATGCCGTGATATTTACTCCCTTGTTAACTGCAGGTCATGAACAACAGGTGATATCCACTAACAATGAGATTGACTAACTCAATGCAAGAATTGTAAAGGTCAAAGAGGCCTTAGAGTCCACCACCACCACCACCATCAAGGACAACAACAGTCGTACCCAAGGCGACCAGCGTCGAGCTTTCAAACCTGTCCGGATTTCTGGGTTGATCGAGTTAAAATCTGATTGAATCTAGGTTTTCCACACATTACAGTTTCTGATGTTAATTTATCACTAGATTCTATCGAGCAGTAACCGGGGATGTTTTTTTATTTTAACATAATATCACAAGCAAGGTTGTCAGTGCTGGATTTTAAAATCAAAGCCTGTTTTTTTAAACTCTGAATTTTTATGAAATGAAGGTTTTTTCCGTACATGAGTTTCTCAAATATTTTTATTTCAAGATTCTATAGAGTAGCACCCGGTATTAGTTTTTTGGCTGTTGTTTCAACAGCATTTCGTTTAAGACTTAACACTATTATATACCCAAAAATGTACATAAAATTTACTTATATCTATTTTTCACAATATGAGTTTTGTCAGTTTTATTCCTATAAAATTATAAAACAAACAACCTTCCCCAACAAAAGTGTCGCATACACTACGATATATTGTGTAAGACTCAAAACAGCTAAGAATCAGAATGGATTGGTCTAAATATATGAAGATTTCGATGAATAGTAATGAAATAGAATGTCAGTGATGTTTATTTGTAACACTATATTGTACCAAACCAGTGATTTAAGAAATAGTAAATAACTAATAACCTAATAAATAAGATAGAGAAAAGTTCTATCCTTTTTTTTAAGTGCGTGTGTTTGTTAATATGTTCGACTGTGTTTTAGCTCTCTTGGCCATGCCATTTTGTCTTCAAAACTGACATCAGTACTCCACTAAACCTTTTCCAAAAAAACGCCTCAGGCATTTTTTTTCCCTCTCTCTCTTTCTCTAATCTTCTTACATTTATTGTGTAATATCAAGATATCATTTCAAATAGAGATTCAATATAATATAACGCAATTTATGATCACACACACATATATATATATATATATATATATATATATACATATATATATATATATATATATATATATATATATATATATATATATATATATATATATTGTGTGGGTGTGCATGTGTTTTCCTCTTTTTCCTTCACAACATTTGGGTGAAAAAAAAAAATACGCCAAGCATTATACTTGATTAGATAACCCCTTTGATAATACCTACAGGTAAGTAACCTTGACGTTTTCCATACGATTTTCCGGTGAATTTAAACACCAGAATTAAGGTAATAAGCCAATATTTCCCTTGTTATTATTGATAATAACAGTAAATGCTGGAAGCGTTAATCATCGTTTACAGCTGGAAGAGGTCAGCATCACAAGCACCCCCTTCACCAGTTGAGCAACGCATTGCCACAGGGGTTCCCGGGGATGCCTCCAATTTAAGCTTCACGCAGAAAACAAAGCCTTTGTTAGAATTCCAAGAGGAATTCTATTCCTAACAAACATAATTACTCTTCTTTCGTACCCTTTACTGCTTGCTACTGATTCTAATTAGATGTTCCTGGAGGTAAATACAATTGGCTGGCGTATTTTTTTTTTCTTTTTCCTTCCTTCCTGAGTATGGTACTTTCGTTTCTTATTGATTAAGTTAGGTAAAAAGTAGCTCCCTTACGCTGGCTACGACTTTTGCTCTCTTTGCTCAGGTTTCAAATATCACAAGCTTCTCTGTCTTGGCAATAGATGTTGAAGTGACAAGCAACTGAAGTGACAACACTCATTTCGCCTCACTGGTTTTTCTTTGTAATTCTCCCTGGTCAATCTTTAAGTTATATAAAGTCATATATATATATATATATATATATATATATATATATATATATATATATATATATATATATATATATATATATATATATATATAATTGCAGGCATTCAGAAGAAATGTATACATACATACATACATACATACATATATATATATATATATATATATATATGTGTGTATATTTATGCAATGGGAATTTAATTAAACTATGTACGGAAAATCACACACACACACACACACACATATATATATATATATATATATATAGATAGATAGATAGATAGATAGATAGATAGATAGATAGATGTATGCAATGGGAATTTAATTGATCTATGTACGGAAAATTGTTTCTTTTGAATACCTGCGATTTTCAACTTCACAATTTCTTGCTTTTCCGATGACATCCTGCATAGCATTTCGAAGGATATCTATTACTTTGCACACGTATACGATTTTTTACACTTCGGACGGAATATTGTCTCCCTGTTCGTGGGTGATCACTACCTTGACCCAAAAAATGCGCAAACAAGCCACAAAACATTGGTTCAGAAGGCCGAGTTTGCACGTTCAAATAAAGACAATATTCTCCTTGGATTAACTTCTAAAGGTATTCAAAATAAAATTCTGTTATTTTAGTTTGTTGCTCAGTTATGTGCTCGTCCATGGTTAATTTCAAAGAGTTACTTCATATATCTGAGAAGAAGAAAATCGAAAAATAATAAAATATGATAGGAAAAGTTAGTATTGTTTTAAATCCTATCGCGACTTCTACGCACCCGGTACATACATTGAAACCATAAACATCATTGAAGTTAATTATTGGTCTATTGTCATCAACTCTTTACTGAAACGCTGTTAGAAAAGCAATACCAGGATCTACAATGCAGATTAAAAGAAGAGTCCCAAGCTATTTCAATAATCTTTGTTTGGTTTGATAAATCTATGGCGGTGTTCAACAAGCGTAAAAGGGTCCCAAAGTCATATACAGGCTCCAAAAAGGTAATATCCTTTTATTTAAAGAGTATAATTGAATTATAATTGTATAATATTCATTAGAAATTAACGCTGAAATGATATTAAAAGCTTGTCTTTTGTAAGTTGTCAGATTGCAGATTATGAATTCGTCAAGGTGTGGCTGAAACAGTGCATTTGACTTATCAAACTGACGCTTTGCTTGTTTATTTTAGAGAACGAAAGACAAGCTTTTAATTTCATCGCGATCATTTCAGATGAATACGTCGTTTAATCATATTTTTTTTTAATTAAAAAACTATATTTTATGAAGTCTTTGTTTGCTGGTTAAATATAGCCATTGGCATATTTACCCCACAGTAAAGATCACTACTATTGAGTTCTCAAAAATAATTGAAACTAGTTTACCCATTATTATTAATTCTGACCTTTCATCTTTTACCTTTAGTTACTATTTATCACGAATTTTGACTCGGACAGTAAGTGTTTGGCAACGATTAGACAACGTGATTGGAAATAAATTAGGATGAGGGTGAAAACTGGTCAAAATTGATAATAACTCGCGATTACAGCCATGACAAAACAACCGTAGCGATGGAATTTGAAGCCATGTAAAAAGAAATTCCATCAAAGAATAAAATTGGTCAGAATGAATTATGTCTATGACATCACAGGAGTTTTCAACTGGAAACGTTTAAAATGACATAAAAACATCTAGAAACATGTAGATTTTAGAGAATCCAGATATCATTAATAAACCCGCCAGAATAAAATTCGAAAAGGTTTTTTTCACAAAAAAAAAAAAAAACGAACGTGTTTTTAGAAGGAATATAGTGAAGTACTACTGTCAATTTTCAAGTATGTAGACAAAACGGCATGGCCAGGATCACTTGAAGACACAAACACACACACACACACATATATATATAAAGATATAGAACCCTTCGCCACATTTGTTGGCTCCAGTTGTTCAATGTCGCTATACTTCATCCAAGAATAAGAATAGATTGCAATTAAAAATAAATTATCGATGTAATTTACCAATGTCGTCAGAAATAGCGATAATATTTAAATAAGTTTGCTATTGGAAAATATCCAAAACAATGTTTCTCTATATCTTATTATTTACATTCCACAAGAATCAACCATGATTTTTCATGCATTTTCAAAATAAATTACTAAATAAGGGAGATCACTCTCTAATTAGCATTTAATTTTTACCTCCCGAATGATACCAACAAAAAATATAGACCATCACTTAGCGTAGATTAATCAGCCCTAAGTATGATTAGAGGAATCTCTGTGTGTGGGTGCGTGTGTACACACCGAGATAACTCGAAAACTAGCCATGGGACCAAGTTGTCAGTCAGCACAAAAAACAGAGCAGGGTCAAGTCTGAATCTTTCTCGAATCAGTGGTTCTCGAGAAATCTAATAATATTTTTTTAATTACAGAATATAGATCTTTTATCTAAAGATTAAAGATCTAAATCTAGATATGCAGAATCCTAGAAGTAACTGAAATACTTCGAAGCTGTAGTTTCGTAAAACGGACGAAAATCTTTTTTTTTTTCACGACTATCATGGCAGGCTGCTGTACTTGCTATAAAGTCCAGTTCTGTCCAAACATGCACCTTTGAAACGGGCTCTATCCTTGCACATTAAACTTACTTTTTGATCATGCTATCAAAACGAAAATCAAACTAAGAAATTGCCAAAAGGAAAATTCAAACATGAGATGTTGATCATTATGTATGATATAGTCAGGTTATTATGTTCATTTATTCACAACGTTTCGGCCATGTACCCTCCGGTCATCGTCAGCCTTCGTTGAGTGTTCCTGGTCCAAAAACGTGGAATCACTTGATCGATTAGATTGGGCACATTCATGCCTGTTTTAGTTCATACGTTCCAATATATAGGGATTGGGTTTCGGTACCGAATCCTGCGCTGCTTCCCTTGCCAAGAACCAGGAAGACCCAACGAAGGCTGGACAGTGCTCGGCCGAAATGTTGTCAACAAATAGATGTATAGACGAGGAAAATAGCCAGAACGTATCATACACAATTACTAAAACACCCCGTTTAACAAAATTTAGACATGGATTATAAGAGATACTTGTTTTATAGTCGAAACCGAGTCCTAATTTCAGGCAAGTGTTGACTCTTTCCCACTGTAACAACAAGAATCCTCGCCTAATCTAGGGGAGTTAACTCGATACTGTTTGTCTATCACTTTAAAACAAGCCATAATATATAAAATTAACGTTTTCGTACATTGATTTGAAATCATGATCAAAACTTGTAAGATTGTATATGTACTTTTTATTGTGTAGTTCAATGGATAGAATTTTAGGGGAGATATCTTCTTTTTTCTTTCATTTGGAATTCAATTTTTTTTAGGGAACACCAACCTGATCTCACACCAAAACTGCCAAAAAGGGTTTCTTCAGTTTTTAGGTTGGTCTAGCTGGCTGACGAGCCGATTGGCTTTGCACCACCATCAGATTGTTTTTGTTTGTTTCTAACCAGCCCTCTGAAGGTTTTTAGCGGGTGTTTCAATTCAGGATGTAATTTTATGCTGGACTGATCCCCCACTTTGTGTCCAGCTGCATCCATGTTTGTTTGTTTTTAAATCCAGACTTTTTAAGCGATTACTACCCAACAAAAGACGAAAGAAATTTTTTTTTTCATAGAACCGCCAATGCTATCAAAATAATTTTCAAGTTCGTCCTGCTGGATTATATATTACGCACACATGCAGTTCCAGTGAAGCTAGAGGGCTAAAATATTAAACATTCACTCTTTATCATGTCTGGAATTAAAAACAAAAACAAATTCTAGTCAGGCAGTCTTAATTTGGAAAAAAAAAATTAATTGATCACCCCCAACTCAGCATGCCGCCAACAGACGTCGGTCATGAGACGGTTTCTATTGAGTGACTAACCAGACCCGTCTCTCCTTTCTACGCACCCCCCTACCTTTCCATTTCAGGATATGCTGTTGCTCCTGCCCCGAGGAAAAAATCTCATAACGTTGCAAGGCGAGCCATGTTCGTAAAGAAAATTAGCATTTTCGCTTCTCACAACTCTTTCTCATTTACAAATATTGTAGCCTAAAGGGACGTACTTGTTTGCAATTGATTTGTATACGTGGTTTTGTTTTCGGCGACAGGTTGCACAGAGGGAATGATAATCGGTGTTGATCAGAACAACTCTCTAATTTGCATGAGAAGACATTTCATAATTGTACGCCGGAGGTGTTAAAATTTTAATGACAAACTTATTTAAATTCTTGTTTGTTAGTTAATTTCTAGCTTCAGCTTATCTGCGAATATCCTGATGCATTTCGTAAAGGATAGAAGCTGGATGTCTTAGTGTCGAATCGAAAAATTACTTAATATTCTAGTTAGCTTTCAAAATAAACAAGGGTGATTTGCATAAAACAGAACAGATTTGTGAAAAACAAAAAAAACAAAAAACAAAAAAACTTGACGATACGAACAGAGGTAGAGAGATGTAGTATCAGTTCAATGTTTTTTGTTTTTTTTTTTGTCATTGTCAAACTCTAGTACAAAGTCTGGAGTTGACTTTGTTTTCAAGAACAATATCACTTTCTCTTTTTGAAAACGTTAGTCAGAAGAGTCATCGAAACTCTCAAAAAAAGTTTCTTCAGTTTTCAGGTTAGTCCAGCTCGCTGGCTGGCTGGCTAGTTGACTGGCTATGCCCTGTGTGCACAGGCTGCACAAATAAAGCTTGCAGGTTAAAACTTTCAACATTTATTCTCTATTTTTCTTCATTGGCCTTTCGCTGGCCATGGTTTCAGCTGTCCCCTCGTACGTTCACTATATCACATCATTAATACCCGTTTGCTATATGTGAATCGGATTTAGAAGTGACGAGTACCTGAAGTGGCTTCTCTCACTTAACTCTCGACTATTTTGCCCGGAGCTCGGTTACTTTTATTATATTTAGAAAGCAAAAGTTTTTTTTTTTGGCTTATACCCCCACAAAAAGTTTTTAATGGGTGTTCCAATTCGCAATGTACGTTTATGCCAAATTGATCCCTCAATTTGTGTCCAGCAGTATTCATGTTTGTTTGTTTTCCAAATCCAGACCTTTTTAGTGATCACTATCCAACTAAAGTCGTGAGAAGTAACTTATTCATTAATTACCCTATTTTTCATTTTTTTTTTATCAGCCCCTTTTCACAAAATTCATATTTATTCATTAAAATCAAATAAACGTATCTATATGAAAGATTTTCGTTCACGGTAGGGGTACTACGAACGAAAATCTATCATACGGATACGCTTATTTGATTCTAATAAATAAATCCATTGATACAAAAAATATATCTGTTTATAATTTTCATCTGTTATGTATACAATACAAAAGTTGTCATGATTATCTTAAGTCGGAATAGAATTAAGAGTATAATCTGACCCTGCAGCAGCCGGTCTTGTCGTAAATATCTATGTATTGGATAGATAAGCACATTGAATGCGAATGACGGGAATTTCCATCATAGCAGTTTTATGCTGCAGTTAATGGGTTAACAATGACGAACAGATAACGAGCTACTCTAGCTGACCACAACTTCTGGAGTGAGTAAGGATGTGCTGACTGCGATATAGGGCGCCGGAATTAGGTTTCTAAAATTCTTATTGTAGATATCCGGCCACGAATGGCCAGAAACTCCCGTCTAGGCCGGGGACGTTTCGAGAGATTGTATTTCATCTATTCACCTCCCTGCGAAGGCAAATATGACTCAAGGTAAGTTCAATGTGGGCCCCTACACGTTTGCCTGTGTGTGTTTACAGAAACTGTTTAGTCGTATCGTCTTCTGCCTCAGACGCCGGAACGTACCACGGACCCTAATCGAGTCTGAGTATACTGCCGTTCAATGACAAAAAGTAGGTAAGTTCATCAAATGTGGAAATGAGAGAAACGGCAAAACTATATTTCCGGTAACCTTCAGTAACTATACGGGCTTTGATTAAACAAGTTGTTACAATCTATGTTGTAAGGCGGCTCAATGATACAAACTTCTAATAAAAATGACAGGTAAGTCCAGCTAAAATTATTGTCATTGGAAATTGGATTTTCTCTCTCGACTGACGTGATTTTATGATATCAGTATTTTGACATCCTGCAAACGTTTGGCAGGAAAAAAAACGATATATAGACTGAAAAAGCTCTTGAAATATTACACATTTTTGATCCTAGCTCAACTTGCATGGAAAATGAACTCAACTGCTTTGATATGAAGTGATATCGAATAGAAAGAATCAAATTTGATATCATTGTACTATGATCGTATATGGAGAATGAGATCTAACGTGGACAGGGGAGAGAACATAGATTGCTTAGTTCCACCCGATATCATTGTAGACATTGGGGGAATATTACCTGCCTCAACCCTTTTAGTGTAATGAGAAGGTACTACATGAATCTCCAGAAGCTAAGCTTATACTTGATATAATTATCCCAGGCCACGGATGAACAGATATTTGACAATGCAAACACCAGGGAACTGTGGATACTAGGATTAGTTTGGTTTGGGCACACTGCCACTAGTATAGGGCACCCATTGAGTATCTTACTCAGTACTCAATAGTATTGATCTACGAAACAAGCGTGCTAAGCTGGGTGTTAAATTTTGCCAGAGGGGGAGATAGTCCTAGCTTTTTCCTCCAGACACTTGCTCAATGCAGTTGTCGGAATAGCATTGAATCGAGCTCGCCTTTAGGCTTGGGACAGGCTCAACTCAAGAGGCAGTCAGGAAGGCAGAGGTTCAAGGGTTTTGTGGCAAGACCAACTCAAGGGATAGTCAGAAGACAGACGTTCAATACCAGCCTCTAGGCGCAGACCAACCTCAAGAGACAACCTGAAGGTTGGATGCCAGCCCCGTGAGGCTGGTCCGCCTCAAGAGGCTGGTGCGCCTCAAGAGGCTGCTATTGAATCTCTGCCTCTAGACCAGCTCGATTTACAAACGCAACGCTATTCCAATGCCTGTTTTGGCAATGTCTCTGAGAGAAAAGCTTGGATTATCTCCCTTTCTGGCAAAATCTGGCAGCCATGTTGCTAACCATTACACTGTATCGAGGTGCCTTTTTAGGAATGGGAGAAAAACAGAAATCTCAACAACATCACTTCTATATTTGCTAAAACACTAATTGTTAACTGGTCTCTTTAATAATTTCCGTTTATTTACATAAACTAATTATGTATTATACAAGATCGGATCCGTTCTCTACTCATGTTTCTTTCTGTGACTCTGTTGCTTCCGGTAAGACTATATAAATTTACATGAATTCTTATTAGTGGTATTTAAATGAGATTAACTCAGGATAATATCTCGTTGTCAAAAGCATCAGCGTCTAACAATCAAGAAATCCATGGTACTTCAACATGCAAAAAAAAAAATACTCTACTATCTGTATATACTGTTATAAGTTGACTTTTGAGGCATCAATAATCTTCCCTTGTCGTCCTGATTAATCTATTAACTTGACATTCTGATGGACAACACGCTGCTTTATGTTGGAGAGTCAACTTATCTGGTGAAACTTGGGCTAAACTTGGATTAACAATTCAGTTTTGGGGTAGACTTATACGTCGGCATATATGATACATAACATGTCACGTGTTTATCTGTATTTTGTATTTGTAACATTTGTCAAGGGAGATAACTATTGAATGCTAATCATAGCTTAGATTCCCTTACTTTTTTGCGATCGTCTGAAAACTCAGTGTTCATTCAGGGTACTAATCGTCATCAAATTTGTGATGCTGATCAATACAACTTTAGTGCGAGACCCGCGAATTGTGGCCTTGTGCCAAAGTAAATTTTATATACACTGCAAATACCAAATCAGAGTATACTTGGTATCTACTAAATTTGATTTAGTTTGACCCAAGGCCACTGTACTTGGGCTTTTAGTGATGATCGAATTCATTCTGATAATAATGGTTTATATCTCAAACTTGTTAACCATTATTATACCGATTGTGAAATAAGGGATTTGATCCGGGGAATTCATGAAATTACTGAAAGGTTCAGTTGTTTCATGAAGCCCCAAGGGATTAAACAAAATCATTGATTTCACAATCTCACTGCAACAAATAGAAGCAAGATCTGAGTTATGGGTACAAGTGCTATTTTTCAAGAATCCTAACTCTTTGATTCTGAGAGAGGGGCTCGGCCTCACGCCAAGACTCTTGAGCCTAGCTCAACAAGAAGACGTGCATTGTTGTGTAGAAAATCAAAAACAGGTCTGGTTAATCATTCAATAGAAACTGTTGTGTGACCAACGTATTTTTGGTATCATACCGTGTTTGGAGTGATCAGTTAAAAAATTGGAAAAAAAGGAATGATCAATTGATAAGTTACTTCTCTCGCCTTTTGTTGGGCATCGATCTCTAAAACAAACTACGAACTTCCAGAAAACAACCATGAACGCTGCCGGACACAAAGTAAGGGATTAATTTAGCAAAACCTTACGTTTTAAATTGAATTCACCTTATTAAAATTCTCGGGGGTGGGTTTGGGTGGGGTCAGAAAACAAAAAAATAACGTTCTTTCCAGACGTAAAAAGGAGCAAATGTTTGAATGTTCAGTCCTCTAGCTCCGTTGGTACGGCCCATACACGCAATATATGCGTACCCATCCAGCCAGCTAGCTAGATAGACAGAATCACTTGAAAACTCAAGAAACCTACGTTGATAGTCCTGATGGCAGTTTTGTTCGGTTCCTGGCAATTTGGGAACTGTTTAACAACTTAAATAACGCATATCCCATTCACTTGATACGGACCACAGGTTGGGAACGACCACTCAAGATGCACCCCATTTTTCATTTTAAGCATATGCGTCATTTGTTAGCCAGACAGGTCTTCAGTCGGGAATTGCAAAGTGTCTTCAGCCACTTGGAGGACTGACTCTATGCCTTTCCTTTAGAGCCTTTAATCATCACACCGTGTAAGTGGCTGTCGTAATGCAAGAATTCTCACTATAAACCTGTTTCTACGCAACATAATATAGTGCCGCTTTGAAAAGCTCCAAGATCATGGTTCCCTTTAAACTGCACGCATGCGCGCGCGGACTCAGACGTTTTTGCAACCAGTATACATAAGTAAATTGATATGCGCAGAAGAAGTTTTAAATTCTGTTGATAGCTTCCTGAATTTTCACATCGTGAGTGTGCGTATATTTATTACCGGTAAATAGATTTGCACTTCCTGAGATTTTTGCGTACACCGATTTGAAAAAAAAAAAAAAATTAGAGGGTACATTGACTAAGATCTGAATACCGTGAGCTCTTGAGGAAAACAAGGTTATCCAAAATGTTCATTCGGTTTATAAAGTAACAAGTGAGAAAGTCGGACCATAGATGTGCTTGTTCTGGCCTTATTTTCAAGTTTACATCTGAAATTTAATCCAATGGTATCTAAAAACGCTTGGGGGTTTTTTTCCCCAACAAATCCGCTCAAAGTCAATCAGCAAATATGACCTATCAATGAACTTGCTTCACAAAAAACATTGTCATTTTAACTTGACTATTTATATATAATATAAAATATCATACTGATTTTTATACATGTGCATGATTGTATTATATATATATATATATATATATATATATATATATATATATATATATATATATATATATATATATATATATGTATATATGTATATATATATATATATAGTCTAGAAAACTTTACAGCTTTGAACACTAAATATTTAAAAAAAACCTTTTCAATAGATTTTTTGTGTCACTTCAGTCACCCATCTCCCAAAATCTGTCAATGCAATTTATGTAATTTTCCTCGACGTTTTCTCCCGTTTCCCCTATACTATGTTATTATTGTACGATGTATAAATTGCCTCTTGTTGGGATCATCAGTCGTGTACCATGTGACTGTTTCGGGGATTTTAAAAACAAAACAATTATAATAACATGAATGTGTTACAATACGCTTTAACTCAATTGCACACAGTTCGTGCCTGGAAAGTGAAACTTATTCCTGAAATTTAACCCACTGAGAAAGCAAATGTTAGTTCAGAGCTTTGTTTCAATACTTCTTTCTAATGTTTCTAAGGCCTTAAATTTACATTAGGAGAAACTCGTATAATATTTGAATGAAATGAGATCCCAGTTACCCCGTCATGCAGGCCTTTTAGACTATTCACATACAAGCCCAGGCCGTCTTAGGACGACTGTGAAGACGTTGTAAAAACTCCCAGATTTTCGGTCGCCGGGTTGAGTCATATCATATTCCATATTTTGTGGGTTTTGCATTTATCTATCATATTACTGTTGTCATAACATATCAGTGACATCACCATTACAAAAACACGACATTCATCCGTGGTAAAGATATGAGCGTCTAAAATTGAAGCGATGCACAGAACACCTTTTGTATCAAGTCTGACCGACTTAAAACTTGTATAAATATACTTATATATATATATATATATATATATATATATATATATATATATATATATATATATACATTGTATGTGGTACGAATCAGGCTAGCAGTATAACATAATATAATAATACATCAATAATATAAAGCCACTTCTGAAATGTAATGGATTTATTTCATAGAGTGCTCGATACATACATACAACTTTTTACTCTTGAAGTTAGGTTTTTTTAGAGTAGAGCTGGAAATAAATTGTAGATTGTGGATTCGCCTGATGAGGCCCAAAGAGGACAGAAACATGAGCTAGTTTGAGTAGCGAATCCACAATCTAATATATATATATACATACATACATATACATATATATATATATATATATATATACACACACACATATATATATGTATATATATATATACACATACATATATATGTATGTATATATATATATATATATATATATATATATATATATATATATATATATATATATATTGTGAAATGGATGTATATGATTATACACATGATTATAAATTACATTATATCATACAGAAACATGTAATGATCTCCTGTCATTATGCGGAAAATGTATCAATTGCCCAAGACAACGTAAACTGAATAAAAAATTAAAGAAAATGGGGCTGCCGCAGGAATTGGAACTGCAACCAATAGTGCAGCTGCTTCAACGTAGCGACGCTCTTACCATTGAGCTGAACAGCCGCCGGTAATGCAACGGCCGAAATATCTTTTTTCACACCAAATTTTCACCTCATTTACTCTTGGTCTTTTCGATTATTTCAACACGACAGTCATATATGTATGTTATGAAGTGGCACAAAAATGTTAGAATATCTTTCTATCAATATTTAGTATTTAGACCTGTAAAGCTTTCTAGAATATATATATATATATATATATATATATATATATATATATATAATGAGTAAATATTTTTTTTAATAGTTCGTTACAAATTGTACATTCTGTTTAACTAAGAAAAGATTTTGAAATGAGACATCTAGATCTTTGTTCTCTCTCCACGTTCACACAAATCCATATATATATATACACACATTTCGGTGCTTCCTGGTGACTCCGAGTTTCAAGTTACTGTAATCGTCAGATCATCTGGAATGTAAGTGGTCTTACGATTATACTTACATGAAACGGAATCATCATGAAGCACTGCATTTTCTGTGTATCTCTATTCACGGATTCCTGATATCGACCACTCTTCCATCATAGATAGTTCAACTGTCAAAAATAGGTATTGATAAATATACATTATTATTATTATTATTATTATTATTATTATTATTTCGGAATCTCACACCAGTTGCCTGGTGGTAACCGCTGGAGTTTGAGTGACAGCAAGTCTCCTCAAGTCTCCAGCCCTCCTCTCCTATTACTCATAGGTCGCAGTAATTCTACGATTTACAGTTTCACACCGGTTGCCCAGTGGTTATCGCTGAAGGCTGAGTGACAATAAGTCTCCTCAGGTCCTCAGCTAACGTCTCCTCCCTCTTTCGCATATCATGACAGAGCTACTATTCGTTGCAGTGCTTATATCTGTAGCACCTTCCTCAGTATCCGTGCAGTTCCAAGTAGCGCTGTGGTCTGTACGGTCTCTATCCTCCCCCTAATCCCGATCTCCTCCAGTCTCTCCCTCAGCGTTTTGGGGACAGTTCCTAGTGCGCCCACTATGACCGGTACTACCCTGGTTTTCATGTTCCACATTTTCCTTAACTCCCTTGCTAAGTCCTGGTATTTCGCTGGAGTTTGAGTGACAGCAAGTCTCCTCAAGTCTCCAGCCCTCCTCTCCTATTACTCATAGGTCGCAGTAATTGTGCGATTTACAGTTTCACACCGGTTGCCCAGTGGTTATCGCTGAAGGCTGAGTGACAATAAGTCTCCTCAGGTCCTCAGCTAACGTCTCCTCCCTCTTTCGCATATCATGACAGAGCTACTATTCGTTGCAGTACTTATATCTCTAGCACCTTCCTCAGTATCCGTGCAGTTCCAAGTAGCGCTGTGGTCTGTACGGTCTCTATCCTCCCCCTAATCCCGATCTCCTCCAGTCTCTCCCTCAGCGTTTTGGGGACAGTTCCTAGTGCTCCCACTATGATCGGTACTACCCTGGTTTTCATGTTCCACATTTTCCTTAACTCCCTTGCTAGGTCCTGGTATTTTTCTCTTTTTTCACCCTCCTTCTTTTTTTTTTTTTTTTTTTATTATTATTATATATACACACACGTACGCTCTCTCTCTCTCTCTCACACACACACACACACACACGCGCACAAATATATATATATATATATATACGCACACACACACAAACACACACACACATACATATATACATGTATACATATATATATATATATATATATATATATATATATATATATATATATATATATATATATACATATATTAAAAGAGCCAATTTTCATTGCATACTCACAAAAGAGAAGCTGGCTACTGTCCATAAAAAGCCTTTATTGTCACAAGAAATTTTGAATGCATATATTCGTCGACATAAATAGTGATGGAAATATAATCACGTCATCCAATCTCTTGAAAAAAAAATGTGAGAAAAATAACCAAAAGGAATTACCCTTGGGTGTTTGCTATAATTGTTCTTTAGAAGTTTTATGATAAAAGTCAATCGACGCAAAAAAAAAAACAAAAAACAAAAAAAAACGAAGGGGGATAACTTCGATCTCAATTCATTCAAATATTATACGAATCTCTTTCACCGTCGATACTTTTAAGGCCAGCAACATTAAAAAGAAAAAAATATTGAAACTAAGCTCTGGGCCAACATTTGCTTTGTCTCTTGGGTAAATTTCAGGAATTTGCAATAACTTATCCTATCTATGCTATTAAAATGGTAATGCCATATATACGTGATTACTTATCTATACGTCGGCGAATAAGTCGACTTTGCAAGCATTAATTATTCTTTATAATGGATCATTTTAGTCTATTTAGACTCTATGAACCCTTTCTTATGGATGATATTTGTCTGTTTAGACTATGAACTCTCCTTGAAGGATCATTATAATTATTTAGAAACTATGACAGCCGACAGAACATAAGATGGAGAGATGAACTTGACAGATTCAGGAAATACTAGCTCCGTGATGCCCATGATAGGGAATTGTGGCGAATCCTTGGGAAGGTTTATGTCCAACAACGGACGTTAAAAGACTGATGATGACAGTGTTTGACACAATACTGCATCATGTTGAAATGTTAACTTAACCAGTGAATATTGGACTGAAATTGAATCCATAACTCAGTTTTGGGGTCGACTTCGTAAATTGAGAACCATGCAACGTGCACATGAAAGAATAATGCTGGGCCTCACATGGAGAGACCACAAGATAGCACAGTACATCCGGGAAAAGATATGAGTCAGGGACATCATAGAATCCATTAAAAATCTCAAACGGCGGTGGGCTGGCCATGTTGCAAGAATGGCAGACAATCGATGGACGTCGCGACTCACAACATGGATCCCCCGAGACCACATGCGCAACCGAGGCCGGCAAAATGTTAGATGGAGAGACGAGCTAGACAAGTTCAGGAAGTACTGGCTCCGTGACGCCCATGATAGGGAAGTGTGGCAAATCCTGGGGAAGGTCTATGTCCAACGACGGACGTTAAAAGACTGATGATGATGATGATGATGATGATGATGATGATGATGATGATGATGATGATATTGGCCGGCATATACATAATGTAATAGTGCACTGGATTTAAAAATGGGAACAGTGAACAGGGTTCTAATTCTGGTTAAAGTTATCTGTGTTCTTTCCATGCTAATTATCATTGGAAAGGACGGAAACAATTTCTCCTTGTGCTCTGCCCCATCGCCAGTCATTAATCTCATCGCTAATATCTGCCGATGATTGACGAAGAAACAGGTGAGTGAGCGTTGAAACCACTTTCCAGTAACTATCTTTGCTTTTCATAGCGACATAAAAGCTGTAACCCCCATTGTTAACCTTAGCAGAATTAGTTATGTCATGTGCTACAATTTTAAAGGTTGATACATGGGTCTTATGAGTCATATCTTCGAGAATATGGTTTTTGATGCATCAAGTTCGTCTAGGGGTGAAACCGTGAGCTCCATCTGCCACTCCATGCCTGGTTCGACTGAATGCCGAGGGGGTCGAAGTAAACCAAGGGGGTACGGGGGAGCTGGATAACGTGTTGAGGGGAGTTTCATTTGGCATGTTGGGGGTGATATATCATAGGGGGTAATTAGAGTTTGCAATAAATTTCATAAACATTATAGTGACAACAACTCGTCTCATATATCCAGCCAGAAATATTAAGGTATGCAATACACAAAAAATCGTGGGAAGGGCCATTAAGCATCAAGTAGAGCCACTACATCTACCTAGGACAACAAATCTCCATGAATTCTTCAAATGAAGAAGAAATCAAGTGAAGAATCACTCTAGAATGGCAAGCCTTCGGCAGAGCAAGTCAGACCTTTAAGAACAAGAAAATCCCATTAGTCCCAAAAAGAAGGATCGACAGCCAATGCATCATCCTGATTGTCACCTATGGAGCTGAAACATGGAACCTGACCAAAAGATTCACCCTCAAATTGAGAACCATGCAACGGGCACATGAGAGAACCATGGCCAATATCACATGCAAAGACAACAAGACAGCAGTGTACATTAGGGGAAAAACAGGAGTCCAAGATATCATAGAAACCATTAGGAGACTAAATGTCAATGGGCTGGTTTTGTTGCAAGAATGGCAGACAATTGATAGACATCACGACTTTTAACGTAGATTCCCAGAGATCAAATGCGAAACCGAGGCTAGCAGAATATGATATAGCGAGACTGACTGGACAGGTTTAGAAAATATTGGCTCTACGATGTCCACAGTAGAGAGATGTATCGAATCCTGTGAAAGGGTTATGTCCAACGACAGACGATAAAAGACAGACGACAATGATGACAGACGCAGATTTTGAACGTTGGAGGTGAGGATCCATACTGAAACGTTATTGGATGCATGATGTTCGCTCAACGAGCTAAGGGGTGTCAGTGAACTTTAGCATAGTTTTTGCAATATATGTAAAAAAGTACCATTTCACATTTTTCCTTTTACAATTTTTTTACGAATTTCTAGAATTCAACATTCAATTAAGTGGTTTTATAAAGCAAGGTAATGTTGTATTTTATCAGTGAAAACTTACCAAAATGGACTAATCCGCAATCATTTTCGCTGAGGAGTTATTTCTGCTGTGGAATTATTACCTTTTTTCAGCGATACCGAAAGATCACTGAGATAAACCCCCAAATTTAATGTCAGATTTACATCTAAATAAGAATCAGAAAACAGATAAAAATATGATTATTAGAAATCATCTGTATAGCAATTTCTAACGTCTAGATGCAACCAAAACCATCTAAATCTCGATGAAAAACATCTAAAAACGTCTGAACGGTGGATTTCAATTACCCCTTCCCCCCTTTAATTAACTCATTTTCTCTCGTCTGCTTTATTTGTTATAGAATTCGATCCAGTGACTTTTCTGTCGAAGTATGGATGTTCCATGCCTCGCTTCCAATTGAGTATGATTAGAGTATGTTAATGTCTCTTTCATGTCACGATACGGCCAAATCTCATTGGATGCTCCGGCTTTTGTACATTCACCGAAGTTTAAGCAACGTCGAGCCTGGTCATTATCCCAGCATGGGTGACCGGTTGGGAATACCAGGTGCTACATGCTGCAACAAAATTGTTCCGCAGTTGTCTCGGGCTTTGCTCTACTGCCGACTAACTGAACATCTTTCCGAGCTAGTACCGGACTGTGCGCCCGGCCCTTCCTTGCAAACATGCCACTATTCAGTGATATGACCAAAAATAGATGCATAGATAGAATTTCAGCGGGTAGCAGAGGTACGTCTGACTAGAAGAGCACTAAGGCATTACTACCTAGGTTCAACTGGCTTGGACCGATTGCCTACACTGGAGTCAAATACACCTGTAAATGATTCGATAAATTGATAAAGTCAGCTATGATAAATTAAGTTTTACTTGTAATCTGACATTAACTGACATTTTACAAAGCGTCAACCAAAACTCTTAATATGGGTTTCTTCAGTTTTTTAGTTGGTCTCGCTGGCTGGCTATTTATATTCGTATCAAGCGTACAGATCACAACAATCGAGCTAGGAGGTTGGAAATTTAATCATCCACCTTTTATTATGTCTCAAAATAAAACCCCATTCCTTGAATATGTTTATAGTGGAGAGTTCAATTTGTAATGTAAATTTATCCTAAATTGTATCCAGCACCATTCACGCTTGTTTGCCGAAATTCATTCATTTTTTATCTATCACTGCTCAACTAAGGTCGAGAGAAGTGACTTATTCATTGATCATTCCATTTTCATAGTCCTTAATTGATCACCCCCAACCTGACACGCTGAAGGTTTCTATTGAGTGACTGACCAGGCCTTTTTTCCTTTCTATTCTGAAATCTTTGCTTTATCTATGTCATCTATTTATTCCTTGCATTCAACAACCGTAGCCATCAAAGATGGCTGAGGTTTCTATGTTATGTGTTCATCTATCTGTTTGTTTGTTTATTTGTTTGTGTGTTCCAGCTCTCCTGGCCACACTGTTTTGTTCACAGACTTGAGAATCGACATCAGCATTTCACTAGACCTTTTTTAAAAATGTGTTTTTTTTTTATTTTGATACTTTTTTTTCTGGCCTTGTTCGGACGGATTTGATAAAAACGCCAGTGATGTCATAAATAGAATTTATTCTGACAATATTTATTTTTTGATGGATCTTTTTTGTACAAATTCAAATTTTGACGCTACGGTTGCTCAATTATTGACGGCAATGACGAGTTGGATTTATTTATTTATTTTTCATTACAATTTTTTTTTTCACTTTTCTTCAATTCTTAAATACATTTCTTTTAACTTCTTCTCAACTCGTCTATCTTTTTCCTCCCTCGCCTGGAATTCTTCCTCTTTCCTTTCCGCCATTTTCTCGTTCGCAGTTCGTATTTGATATTATTTATGCAGATTATTCGTATTCAAAACTCGAGGCTAAAAGTTCAGTTCGCAACTGCTTCTTCTCCCTCTTCCTTTAGTCTCCGTTTTTTTTTTCTTCTCCTTTTTATGAAAAGAATAATCAACAAGACAGCAGATCCCGAGAGAATGTCAAATTAAAAAATTATACCGTCTCTTGAAAATAAAGTTTTACCAGAGGCTGGATTCGCACAGTTCTTCAATTCTATTCATTCGATACACCCAGTTTTTCGCTGCTTATTTCACCGAGACTCTTCTTTTAAGACACAGTAGTACCTGTTATTACTCTTAAGTAATTTTTTGTCGAGATATCTAGGATGGGGAATATACATTCATTACTAGTGTACCGATGCAGTCAAAAACGAAGGCTTATAAGAAAATATATGGATTGCTTTTTATATACGTGGAGAATAGATATTTGCATTGCAATGAATTTGAAGAATAGTCTTCAATACGCATTGCGCTTTATAGACGTGGATGATAGAGATTAAAATTGCGATGAGCTTGGAGAATAGCTTTCTATACACATTGCATTTTATATACGTGCAGAATAAAGATTTGTATTGCAGTGAGATTGGAGAAAAGACTCCTATGCACATTGCATTTTCTAGATGTGGATAATAGAGATTTGCATGACATTTATTCGGTATATAGAGTTCTGTTTACCACAGATTGATATCAGTTTTTGTTTTTAATGCTTTTTATATATTCTTTTTTATGCATTTTTACTGCTTCAACAGAACGTAAATTTCTATTATACTACGTCGTCATGCAGCAACTTACTTAATGATAATGCGGAAGAATTGTGTCACACAGCGTGACAAATGACAAGTAAATACACACGGCTTTTTATTATAGTTATATTATATTTTTTCTCCATGTTTGTATGTTACGCTTTCAGTGAAAACATAAGCGAAAAGGTTAGGTAGTCTCATAAGAGGGTTGGAAGGGAAAAAGAGAGAAAAGAAGGGGGATAGTATAATGAGAAAGTAAGACATGGGTAGAGATTAAGGTAGTTTTATAAGAGGGTATGAAGAGAAAGAGAGAGAGAGAGAAAAAGTACAGAAAAGAGATTTAGATCGTTTAATAAAAGGACAGGAAAGAAGTGAGCAGAGAAAATGGCTAGTTTCCGGAGAGAAAGAGGGATTTTTGCATATAAACTAATCCATATTTGTATAGCATTTGGATTTTGTAAAAATATGGACGAGAAACGAAGATGGGGAGGGATAAGAAAGACGATGAGGAGATTCAGACAAAAGAGGGGAGCAATGACTTCAGATAATTTATAATCTTAGTTCTCAACATCCGCACAATCGCCCCAGATTCAGATATTTTTTTATCATACAACAGTGATCTCCGAATTCATTTTGCAGCAGAACCATGATCCCAAAATCGTGAAACCCATGTTTATATTTCGTGGATAACCCTGCCACTTCAATTTCAATAAGACATTAAGTGAAACATAAATTGTTTCAGTGGAAGAATCTATTCATATATAATCATATGATATCTAAAACATGAAATCGAAAGATAATTCTTACTGGAATAAATTTGTAATTGATGTGAAAAAAAAATATTAAAAGCAGATTGTTGCGAAATTTCATTAAAAGACACCTCATCTCCTCGGAACCTAAGAATCTTCCATTGGAACCCGGTGAAACATTGTTCTACACTGATTTACTCGAATTGGTGTCTCCATCTTTGTTATTATAGTCACACATTTTCGATTGTAGTATTCTCAAGGAAGAAATTACATTAATGACATTAAGACCCCGAAATTCTACCATTGATTACATCAAGAGTGGTTTAAAGAAAAAGTCATATTTCCAGGCTCAGTGAGAAAGGCAAACAAGTTATATTAGGTTTGAGGTCCCAAGTTTCCACCACAGAATTGTCCTACGTGACAGTCCCTTACTGCAGTACTTCTCAGGGTTGATTCCGCACAAGGTCCTGGGGTTCCGTGAGACAAAGTGTCTTATAGCAGAATTTAATAAAAGAATTTTTTTATAAAAAATGGTATTCACCATTTTCATGATATCAAGTCAGACATCATGAAGTTGTTTTCATATAACTCCTTGAGTTGACTTTATCATCGTGAAATCATCAGACATTGGAATTTCAGACATTCGAATTTAAGACTGAATTAATTATGAATAAAAGAGAGAGGGGAAAAAGAAGTGAGTTGTCATGACGTCATTTCGTGTCGACTCAAGTTGACGGGTTCTCGGTACTTTTTTGTAAACTTTGAATTTCTTCTATAAAAATATTGTCAAACTCTTACCATTGAGTTTTGAATTAGCAACAAAATCACGAAAACCAGTTAAGTCATGACGGCTCGAATAAGAGTTATAAATCAAAAACTGATGGCGTATTCACTTTTTCAACTCATGTCGACTTTTTCATTCAAGAAACTCCTAATAAAGGAGTGGTTATGGGTTTACGTAGATTGGGAATAATATTTTGTGGCCAAATGAATTCTGTTTTCTTTAACTTCTGGATTTTAATGAAGCGAATAGAGATTGATCGCAGTGCAACCAAACTTGTTTAGTTTGATTTCATTTAAACATGGAACCCTAACCAAAAGATTGACCCTTAAACCAAGAATTAGGCAACGTGCACGGGAGAAAATCATGTCTAACATCACATGCAGAGATCACAAAACAGCACAGTATTTAGAGAAACAAAACAGGAGCCAGGGATATCATAAAATCCATTAGAAAACTCGAATGGCAATGAATGGTCAAGATGCACAAATGGCGCATAACTGATGGACATCACAACTCACAAAATGGATCCCAAGAGATCATACGTAAAACTGTAACTGGTGAAATATGAGTCGGCATGACGAACTAGACGAGTCCAGCGACGCCCAAGATAGAGTGATCTGGCGAATCCTGAGTGAGGTCCATGCTCAACGACGGACGCTGAAATGATGATGATAATATGTTTTTATGTAATTGAATCCTCTCTCTTAAACAATTTTCATTTAATTTAATGTCTTATCAGAGTTAAGGTGGATGGGGTTGTCTGTAAATTACGGGTATCGGTTCCGTGATTTTTGGAAAATTGTACAAGGGTTCCGCGACTAAATAAGTTCAGGAACTACAGTGAATAAAAGTGTTGGTCAAGTGTATCTAGTAACCTACCTGGCGGTTGCATGTTCAATCTCTGAATCGGGTAGTGCTAAAAATGCCATGCGTGCCGGTTCAGGGGGAGTAAAACAAGTGACCTTGTTCGAACGAATGAACCAGAAAACTTTAACTGATACGATATATATATATATATATGTATATATATATATATATATATATATATATATATATATATATATATATATATATATATGTAGAGAGAGAGAGAGAGAGAGAGAGAGAGAGAGAAGTCGTGTCGAGATGATCAATTCAAAAAAAGAGAAGAGAAATTATGGAAAAAGGTGACAGAACAAGTAAAGAGAAAAGTAATGAGTAAAGAAAGAGAAGAAAAGCGAAGGCAACAATAGGAGAAAAGAAGAAGAAAAAAGAGAAAAAGGAAAAGGAAAAAAGAAAAAAAGGAAAGAATTGAAAAAATAAAAGAAAGAGGAGGTGGAATGTTTATCATGTAACGGGGTGGACATTACGTTTTTACCCTTTTTGATCCTTCTTGGGAATACAACCTTTTTTGCCCCTTCCCGTAATCTATGTTTTTGTCAGCCAAACTCCAGAAAAATATCAGTGGACGTGTATGTGTGCATATATATTTGCATATTGAAATGAAAGTAAGGGTTAAGTTTAGGATTATCATTACATAGTAAATTCTAAAACAAAACTCAAACCCTTGAAAAAAAATTGTCGAACATTTTTACTCTAAAGCATTCCCCGAGGTCCATTAAGTATGCATGCCAAATTTAGATGAGCTGTGCCACTGTTTCAGAGCGGGGATGAGTTGGGATTGGGGTGGCTGTGAAAAACAGTGCCAGTTGTTTCATATAATACATTTGCATATATCGACCATGGCAGGATGAATTAGTATTTGATTTGCATATATCAACACTGCAGAGATTGGAACAAGTCGTACATGTGGCAGACACTGGAATGATCGTATCAGATAAAAAGCGTGGCCGAGCAAGTACCTAGATATCTGTCAGCAAAGAACTGACCACTAAATGACCTCTCCACATTGATTAATCATTAGGGCCCACATGATAATTACTAATGGATCCTTGATAATCTTTATCGGCATCTGGCCTTGTTTTCTTATCGACAATACAGATTGAACAGAAACCTTAAACTGATGAGATTTCTCTATGATCGATAATCATCTATGAAGACACTTTTATCTCCTTTCAAACATTATACTATTACCACAGTTTTATAAAGACCGTAGTCACAAAATTTGTTTGTTTGTCTATTCATCTCACGGTGAAAACTTTCGAATCTCTTCCTCTCTTTAATCAGACTTTTATACCAGAAAAAAAGTGAAGTGCCAGGAGAGTGGAACATTGCAATCATAATGTTATTATATAAAAAAAGGAAAGGAAACCTGAAAGACCTCAACAACTACAGGCCAATAAGTCTACTCAACTGCGCCAATAAATTCTCCACCAAAGTGATCCCTGACCGAATCAATAAAACGCTTGCTGAAAACCAACAACGGGAACAAGCTGCTTCAGAAAAAGCTACTCAACTATTGACTATCCGCATTCGGGAATTCAGTTAAACGACTAAAAGAGAGAACTGCAAAATGTAGAATGCCACCAGCTGTTGTATTTGTTGACTTTAAAAAAGGCTTTGATTCTATGAAAATCCTCAAAGTCATTGGTGCAATTATACAAGAAAGTGTAGACCTCGTATATGTCAGAGTACTGCAACATATCTACCGACAAAGCAGTTCCTTCATCAGGCTACACGAAGAAGCTGTGCCCTCTCAACTATAAAAGAAGGTGACACAAAGTGATACCAACTCACCTAAACTTTTCACAGCCTGCTTTGAGATGATCTTCCGAAATCCGAATGGGAACACAAAGGAATCAGGATAGACAGGGAATACCAAAGTAAACTCTGATTTGCTGATGACATCGTCCTATATGCTAAGAAGCTTTATGATCTCCAAATAATGTTAGACAAACTAAATGAAGCAAGCAAGAAAATTGGCCCCCACTTGAACTTCAGCAAAACAAATGTCATGTACAACAAACATGTACGGGGCAAAGACACAACGATTGAAATCGGAAATGCAGAGCTGGAGAAAGTAGACCACTACATCTCCCTAGGACAGCGAGTATTTATGAAGTCTTCAAAAGGAGAAGAAATAAAGCGAAGAATCACACTAGATTGGCAAGCTTTCGGTAGAGCAAGCTCGACTTTCAAGAATGAGAAAACCCTACCAGTCCTAAAAAGAAGGGTATACAACCAATGTATAGTCATCTATGGAGCTGAAACATGGAAGCTAACCAAAAGATTGACCACCAAACCGAGACTGATGTCACGTGCACATGAGAGAATCACGCCCAATCTCACATGGAGAGATTGCAACATATCAGAAAAAATACTGGAGACCAAGATGTCGTAGAAACTGTTAAAAAATTCAAATGGCAATGGACTGGATATGTTGCAAGAATATCAGACAACCACTGGACATAACTTACAATGTGGAACCCCAAGAGATCAGGTGCAACGCTGTAGCTGACGGAAAGTAATATGACGTAACGAGTTAAATTCAGCAAAGGACTGACTCTGCGATGCCTGTGATAGAGAAGTCAGCGAATTTTTGGGAAGGTCTACGTCCAATGACGGACGCTAACAGACTGATGATGAGGGAAAGCGGAAGATATTTGTGATTGCATCATCATCATCAGTCTTTTAACGTCCGTCGTTGGACATAGACCTTCTTCAGGATCCGCCACAATTCCCTATCATGGGCGTTGTGGGGCCAGTATTTTCTGAATCTGTCTACTTCATCCCTCCATCTTGTATATTCGGTTTCTGGGGATCGATGTTGTGAGTTGTGATGGCCATCAGTTGTCTGCTATCCTTGCAACATGGCCTGCCCATTGCCATTTAATTTTTTCAATGGAATCTATGATGTCTCAGACTCCTGTTTTCTCCTTGATATACTGTGCTGCCTTATGATCTCTATATGTAAGGTTGAGTATGATTCTCTCATGCATACGTTGCATGGTTCTCAGTCTGCAGATCTTTCTCTTGGTTACTTTCCATGTTTCAGGTCCATAGGTGACTATCGGGAGAATGCATTGGTGGTATACTCTTCTTTTTAGGATTATTGGGATCGTCTGGTTTTGTTTTTTGGGGTTTTTTTTTTCGGTTGAGCCTGCTCTGCCGGAAGCTTGCCATCCTTGAGTGATTCTTCGCTTGATTTCCTCTTCTTTTGAGGGTCTCATGGTGATTCGTTGTCCTAGGTCGATGTAGTGGTCTACTCTCCCTAGTTTTGCATCATCGATTTTGACAGTTATGTTCTTATCGTCGATTGTTGCATATGACTTTCGTTTTACTGAAATTCATGTGTAGGCCGACTTTTCTGCTAGCCAGCAATTATTGAGTGACTGAATGCTATAACTCACGCACAAACAAATAAAATACAAAACCGAAATAAGTTTCCTGAGTTTATGTAACAGGAAAACATAAGTTTACTCCTATCTTCTCTTTAAAGCTGATCGAAGATGGGGAGAGAAAGGGACTTATGTGACAAAAACGATGTTTCAAGATAAAAAGATTCTAAAATATTAATCTATCTATGGATAACATAAAATCCCGTCTTTTTGACGAGTTTTATGCTAGTTTAATCATAAAATACTAATAAAATGTAATATAATTATTTATAACAGCCAGTAACCTAAAGTTCCTTTCCTTTCAGATTTCTACATAAATCATTGTATTTCTGTTGCTGTCCCAGCTTTCTCGAAAAGCAAAAAGTCAACCAACTATGTTCCTCAGCCGATCTCCTCGTCTCTTATACGAAGCACTAAAAATCTTTTTTCTGAATTTGTTATAAAAGCAGCAAGGAAATGTATTTACGTTGGTGTTAAACACGATAGGTGACTGTACAATCAGAGAGTTTAATTATTACTAGATTTTAGCTTTCAACTTTTCACGAGTCAAACGATACAAAATAAAAACATACTTTCAAAATTCCACACCAGCAAGACTATTAGTTGTTGTTGCAACTTCTATGTATCTTCAAATTTACTCAGCAGCGCTCTGCTAATTGCAGCTACTAATAACTTCTTTTTTCAACTTTGATATTATTCAATTTTCGTACCATTCGCAAGGATAACAAAAGTAGGTCTTGCAAGCTTTGCAGATATCTGGAAGCAACTTAGCCAAAGACACTTTGACCATTCAATATTTCATTATTTCAGAAACTATCGACGGGGAGCTATCTCACCGTGAGAATTCCGAGCATTTCAAAGATAATTTGCCAATTAAGACGACAGGTAAAGAATCACCGATAAACACTTACGGTTCTTCGTCTACTAAATATTGTCAATACTAATTTTCTTTTCATTTGCAAATTCTCTCATCTAATTGTCAGTTGTTTTAAATTCTTTTCTTTTCTATGATATAAGTTTGGCAATGTTTTGAAGAATTCGTTTTCTGTATAAAACATTTTCACGATGGTTCATTCTTGGCCCTCTAGGTACTGCCAGTATGTTTTTTTTATTCTTATTTTGTCCACATATGTTTCAACAGTTTTTAAACTGATTTGGCTGGCTATGAAAGTATCATGTGCACGGGCCTCATCAATGGAGCTAGAGGGCAGAAAATTCAACTATCCCTCCTTACATTTAGAAAAGGTGTTTTTTGCTCATCTTAGTGGGGTCTGATTGGCAATGTAAATTCATACTAAATTTATACCTTGCTTTGTGTTACGCCTGTTTTGTTTGTGTTTTTTTTTTCAATTCAGACTTCATTGTCCAATAAAAGGCTGGAGAAGTAACTTATTCATTGATCACCCAACGCCTTCGACACGGCATGCTGCCAAAAATTCATTGTTCACGTGACGGTTTTTATTTATTCATTTTTATTCTCTTTTCAGTCATTATATTTTCTTCCATTATAACTTGACAATATGGTGTCTTTAAAGCTATCAACGATGGTGAGAAAATTATGTATCCTGGCCGTCGATGTTTGCACGCTGAGGTTGCCATAGGATGAAGTTGAATAAACTAAGACAATGGGATTTTGTCATAGAGCTTAGCTTTTCCTTTCTTAATACTGTAAAATTCACGAGTACTTGCCTATTGTGTTTGTTTCCAGAGAATTTCCATGTTTTATCATCATCATTATCATCCTTTTAGCGTCCATCATTACACATAGACATTTCGTAAGATTCGCCAGACCTCTCTATCGTGGGCATCGTGGAGCCAGTCGTTCGTTATGCCATCTTTTAGAATATGATGTCCAGCGGTTGTCTGACGTTACATTAACAGTCCATCGCCATTTGAGTTTTCTAATGAATTCGATGGCATCTCAGAATCCTGTTTTTTTTCTTCTTTATTATACTGTGCACTGTCCTACTCTCGTGTGTGTGTTGCATAGTTTTCAGTTTGAATGCCAATCTTTTGGTTGGGCTCCATGTTTCAGCTCCAAACGTGACTCTTGGTAGGATGCATTGGTTGTATACTTTTTTCTCAAGACTAGTGGGACATTTTTGTTCTTGAAGGTTGAGTTTGCTCTACCGGAAGCTTGCCAACTTGGGGTGATTCTTTGCCTGATTTCCTCTTTGTTTGAAGGTTTCTTGAAGATTCATTTCAGCTCTTCGTTTTCAATTCCAATTGTTATGTCTTCGTTGTCGACGAGTTTGTTGTACATGACATTTTTTTTCTTTCTTTTTTTTGCTGAAGTGCATGTGAAGACCATTTTTTTTTGCTTTCTTCGTACAGTTCGTCCAGCAATCTTTGGAGATCAGGAGGGATCTCTGCAAAAAGGACGATGTTGTCAGCAAATCTGAGGTTACTTAAGTATCTGGATTTTTTTACTCCATTTCAGCAAACCAGTTTATAATTGATATGGCAATACCAGAAAAGTAGAACTTTGTGAAGAAGTTTCAAGATTTGGTTCATGATCATGGGCGTTTAATGCCGAGTCTAGAGATCCAGTTAACAGGCTATTTTAGGTAAATAGTTTGTAAGAAAAAACAAGAAAAAGCATAGACTTTGTTCAAAACTTCCAAAAAACCTTGTTGTTTTGAACCTTGCTACATTTTTGTTTTATTAAGAGTGTATGTACTTATGTTTTTCAAAAGATATATGTCATAACGCTTCGCTCATAATATGAGATGCTAAAAAATGTTTTGGCTAAAATTACGAAAGCTTTTCTCTTAACAGTTACATAAGTTTTATTTCGAGAATTGAATTTTAAAAATTATTTGCTGTAGTGTGACGTAAAAAACACCCTCTCTATCTTACCTTTCTTATGAACACTAAAAACCGATTCAAATTTGGCCTGAAAAAAAATCTTCTGGTATTCATAGAACTGCCGACTTTTTAATATCCCAAAGCACACACCAGTACTAACAGTACATCATAATCAATGGATATGTGGCCAAAAATGGAGATGTATGTCTTTGGATAAACTACAAAGCAACATTTTAATATATTTTTGAAAATCAAACTCATTTTTTCTTTTGCTGAGTCACAGTTTTTCGGCCAATGGTCAGTTCTCGATCTTGTTTGTTAAAAAATAGAGACCTTCTCTTTTCTTATGGAATATACACTTGAAGAAGGCAGCAGAGTGAATAGATAGAAACGCTGTTGGTAGCATCAGCGACAAAGAGAATGTGCTCAATCACCCCAAGAAGCTTGGGATGTAAATGATTTGTCTTAAAAAATAAACGATAGAATATATACACCTGAAGCAGATTGTAGCTCGGATCAGTTGAAACATTGTCGTAAGAATATCATCCACAAAAAAGAGCGTTTCAATTTCCCGAACTAATTTAAGAATGTCAATAACTCTTCCCAGAGTTATAGACAATAGAATACATACCCCTGAAGTAAGCTGAAGAAAGTTCCATCCTTGGTTCGACAAGTGGAAATTTTATTATAATATTATTAATAGTTCATACTTTGTAATTAAAAAAATCTGGGTGTTAGCGCGTCAAGGTTTTCGCGAATTTCCTAATGAAAAATTACAATAACATTATTAACGAAATCGTAAACAAGATTTTCTTTAATATCTTTGATTTGACAAAGTGTACACAAATTAGTTCCATGTACATAGAATTATCATTCTCCTACCGTGGAGATAGATCTCTAACCGACTGATCCAAATAAATAAGTCTTATATATCTTTGAAATTATTTATTGTACATACAATACTAAAGTTACAGTAATTTAATCTCCAGACGGAAAAGAAATACAGGTGGAATTTGACCCTGCAGTAGTCTGGCTTCTCTTCAGTAGTGCTTGTAAAATCCACGATATTTTCTGAGAAGAAAACCAACCAGTGTTGTCAGGACATTCTCTAAAGAGTTCCCCCTCTCATGCAGCAAGTTTTTTTCCCTGGACAAGAAGCCAAAAAACATGCTTTTTCCAGAGCTACTTTTCAAGATTTGTCGAGATAGGAACTCTCTAAGGAAAACACTGATCTGTTATAATGAGATGATGAGATAAGACTTCAAAAACCTGAAGCTCTTCCACCATCAGAAGAAAAACAAACCGTAAAAATTGATATTTTTTTCTTTCTTCTTTTATTAATGCATTTATTTCAAAAGTCTCCGTTCTCTGCAAAGTTAACCCTCCTGGATTTGCATATCACACTTCAACAAATCTAACTGCACATTGGCAAGAACAATTCTCTATAAATGGAACATTTCGATGGAGAGGAACTAATTTGTGAAACCGAAGCAGAGCGAAACCAAGACGTGTTATTTTGAAGTAGGTGAACATTGAAATTCCTGGCGATTGAGTAATTTTAGGGACCCGATTTCGACTCGTTTCAAATGGGTTTATCATTCTGAAAGACCGGGTCACGTTAGCTATAACAGAGTAGTCTCAAAGTAGATGAACAACAAAATATCTGACGATTAAACGATTCAATGAACCCAAATTTGACTCAAAAGGTCCTATTTTTCTGTTACACCGGTGACGTCAAATATAGAAGAGTTATTTCGAACTAGGGGAACATCAAAATTTCTGTCAATCAAGTAATTCATAAGACCAAAATTTGACTCGTTCTAAACAGTCTTATTATTCTATTACACCGGGGCAAGTCAGCTATAGATGAATTATTTCGAGAAAGAAACTACATGGTTTTATTTTGATTAAAACAATCAAGTATGCTTGGTGTAACTGAGGAACAGGACTATTTGAAGTGAGTCAGATTTGGCTTCAGTAAATCACAAAAGTCCGCTGGCGTACCGACAAGGATGACACCATCAGAAGGGAGACACCATCAAAAGGGTGACACCATCAAAAGGGTGACACTATCAAAAGGGTGATCCCATGAAGTTTTGGCAGTGCGAAAATTCAACATTTACAGCTCCTTTTAAGGTATTTTTCAGAGATTTCAATGTGAACCCTTGGTATGTTTTTTAGTAAGTTTCTTTTTGAAAACCCTCTTGCTGCGAAATAATAATATTGTGGGGATAACGTTTGCAGTCACACAGATTATAATGATTTAATCTATCTATCTATGCATCTATCGATGATTTACCATGTTTTGTGAAATCATACCAGATATTTATATTGAATGTGATCAAAGAGTCCATGATGATTTTCAAAGAGAGAAGAATCTGTAGTCCACTTTGCTGGTTGGTCGGTCGATTTGTGGGGCTATTGTGATTCGATACTCAGTACAATTAACGACAAGGTATGATTCAATAAATTATAGCTCAAATTTATGATCTCTTATAGGGGTCAAAGGTGCCTTTTAGGTCTTCAATGAGAACAATAAAAAAAAAACGCCCGTGGAGCAGATTTTCGTCTGATTCACTTGATCTTATAATATCAATATTTCCTGCTCAAATATGGGGCCCTTACACGCCTTGGGGTTTCATACGCTATCAGATACGTTACTTAATTAAAGCCCTTCTCATTATCACAGATTTCAGTCTATAGAAAATGATTCCATCCCCTTGCATTCTAAAAAGGCTCGACCTATACACGAATCTCCTTCTGCGTTTTCTCCAAAAGGAAAATAATTGTAAAAGTCAGAATAACAGGAAGGAAAACATGATTCCAAAAAAGAATTCTTTTTGGGGAAAAAGACGTTAAAAATCTTCCTTTCAACGAATAACAAAGAATGAATTAGGAAGAAAAAAATCAACGATGAAGCAAAATTTGTGAAAGAGGCAGTGACATTTAAATATCTCTTATGGCAAGTTGTAATACCTGAATAATTCATGGCATTTGAATAACTTGAAGCTGAACAAGTCCCTTAGCTTCCCCAACTGGGAAGAATTTTAATTTTTGCCTTAGCATCTAGAAAAGTTAACTCACGTCATTGTGGAACAGACATTTTTTTTTCCTTATTTCGTCTGTTTCAGGTCTCGGCAAATATGTGTATATGTACTTATGCATATCTTTAATGAATGAGAGAGACTAAAAAAACTGGAAATTACACGTTGTATTTGTATTGAGTTGCTATTAGCTTTTTCCTCACTTTCTCCCTTCTCCTCCGTCTCTCTCTCTCTCTCTCTCTAGTTATCTATTCCTCCCTCCTTCTCTATCTATCGATCTATCTATCACCACTTTCTGTCTCTCCTCTTATACATCTATCTCTCTCTTTCTTTCTCTCGATCTATCTATATCCCTCTCCTATATGACTACCTCTCTCTCTCTCTCTCTCTCTGGCTATCCATTCATCCCTCTTTCTCTATCTATCTATCTATCTATCTATCTATCTATCTATCACCACTCTCTCTCACTCCTCTTATACATCTCTCTCTTTCTTTCTCTCGATCTATCTATATCCCTCTCCTATATGACTACCTCTCTCTCTCTCTATATATATATATGTATATATATATATATATATATATATATATATATATATATATATATATATATATATATATATATATACATCCCACTCACTGTTTATCTATCTCTCTCTCTCTCTCTCATGTATCTTTTCCTATCGATTTGTCGCTATCTATTTCTCCTCTGTCTATCTATCAATCTATCTCCCACCTCTCTATATATCTTTCTCTCTCTCTCTCTCTCTCTCTCTCTCTCTCCATCTCTCAGCATGAGCATCGAACTATCCCCCACCCTTCTCACTCTCTGTATTCCTTCACCCCCTCTATCTGTCTTTCCCTGTCTATCCGTCTCCTCCTTCTCAAGATATATATTCGTTCTTTCCTCTTCATTCTTCTTTTTATTCCTCTTCCTTTCTTTCTCACTCAGGTCATTTCAATCCATCATGGATTTCCTCTATTTTTCAGAAAATTCCTTTTCATCGTTTTCCCTGCAAGTTCTCCTGTTCCAACGCGGATGTTCTAGTTCAAGAAAGCCAACTGCGTGACAACCGATTAATTCATTGATCTTCGCTTTGTCTGGCACAAGGCCACGGGCTTCTCACAGTATCTGTGGTTCATATCTTAATAGTGGTCGTGTCTGATACTTCACCTGTCTCTATGGATTAGGCTGCTTAGTCTATTACGAAACCACAAGAAGCTTACAGAACATGGTTCCTGAGAGGTCACCCATTCAGATACTGATCAGATTCAAAGTTTCTTAACTCTAGTGATTAGATCAAAACCGATGCTTTCAACTTTTTACCGTAATCTAAGTAGAGCTTTACTCTTTATTTATTAAACAAAGCCACCAGCCGCTAATATCATCATCATCATCATCATCATCATCATCATCATCATCACCATCATCATCATCATCATCATCATCATCAGTCTTTTAACGTCCTTCGTTGGACATAGACCTTCCCCAGGATTTGCCACACTTCTCTATCATGGGCGTCGCGGAACCAGTACTTCCTGAACTTGTCTAACTGGTCCCTCCATCTAATATTCTGCCGGCCTCGGTTGCGTACGTGATCTCGGGGGATCCATGTTGTGAGTTGTGATGTCCATCGGTTGTCTGCCATTCTTGCAACATGGCCAGCAATGAATTCAATGATTCTCTGACTCTTGCCTTTTCTCTTGTGGTCTCACCATGTGAGGCCCAGCATTATTCTTTCATGTGCACGTTGTGTGGTTCTTAATTTACGGGTCTGTCTCTTGGTTAGGTTCCATGTTTCGGCTCCATAAGTGACTATCGGGAGGATGCATTGTCTCAAAGCACTCACCCATCAAAGCACTGGCAAAGTTCGCCACTTAAGACATCTCAAAATTTACAAAGTATTGCTTGATCTGGCACAAGGCCCCAAGTTTTTTTTACAAAGCCAGGTGCTCCTAAGCAGTCACCATAGGCGTCTGCAAGGGTGGGGACAAACGGTGCATCTGACCCCACACTCTGGATCAGGCCTTTTCATTCAGTATGAAGTGGGTTGAAAGTTGGAACTTTATAGCCAGTAAAGGGTAATAGTGCTGTAAATTATTTTATGTAACCCCAACTCAATGCATCAACATAGAAAGATGGTATTAACCTTTGTTAGTAACAGGGCTGTCACTAAGATATATCCAAATATATATTTTGACCTCTGCCCCGGAAATACTGGAAAAGTGTCAGTGGGCGTCCATGGCAGTCTCTCATCAAAGTACTGATAATGTTTGATACGTCTCGTAAGTATTGCTTAGTCTTGCACAAAGCTACAGGCTGCTTATTGTAGCTTCTTCTCTTAAACTGGTCATCATCGAAATACCGGTTGAGTTGGATTCATTATTTAATTTCTTTTTTTTATTTACAAAGCCTTGCTTAGTCGGACAAAAGGCTTCAAGCTGCTTATCTCACATGGTGTTTGCAAGCGGTAACCCATCTAAATACTGGTCAGTTTAATCGTTGCTTAACTTTGCAGAAAGGACCAGTTCCGTTACTTTGGACGTGACTCAGCAAATTCTTTCTCCCCTTCTAAGCTTGTCTGACACTGACTATTTCAAACTTTTGTCAGCTTTTTGATTTTTTTTGCTACTTGATTTTTAATTCTGATTTACTTCTTTTTTTTTTTTTTTGATTCCCGGGCAATTTCAAACAAACAATAAGATGTCCATTTTTTCTCTAACTTTCTTTCTCCAGTTCAATGTTTTTTTTAGTTTTTCTACGTTTTTTTTTTCGAACATTCAAATTCATAATTTTTTTTATTCTCATTTCTTTCGCTTTTTTTCCAGTTTTACGAACTGTCTTTTTCCATCGAGTATTCTGACTTCTCTTTGCCCATCTTCCATACCATTATCACTCTTTCTCTCTCCCTCTCAGTCTGTTTGTCTCTCTCTCTCTCTCTCCCTGTCCGTCTCTCTCCTTCTTTTGCAGAACTTTCCAGAATTCAGTGCAATCTTCCTCCACACAAGGGAAACTCTCAGAGCAAAATTTATTTAGCTCAAAAATGTGTTTGTATTACATGACTTTAACCTTTTCCAAACGGTGGACTACGTATTTTGCTTGAAATTTCTCTGTCTCCCGAGCGGCAAACAAGATTTTTCGCCGATATGACATTACACAGGGTCGCCCATATACGAGTACTCCCAACCAGAACCTCTTTTTAAATAGAAAGTTAATTTTTCTTCTAAGCATAACAGGATTTTATTATTTCTAGTAGAACATTATATAATCAAAACGATGATATCAGGTATTTCTATGATGACCAAACTCGACACCATTGAAACTCTATAGCCAAAAATGAATATGTTATCGTCAAAAAAAAATGAGTACACCCACACAAAAAGGCTTATCGACAAGCAATAGTTTGGTTATAAATAATACATGATGATATTCGTTTTGATTGTGTTTCCATATTATCAATCTTATTTTGCGTTTAAAAGAAAATATGTCTCTTATTTAAAAAAAAATGTTATGGGTGGACGATTCCATACATTGATAGATCCTCTAACCGCATGTCTACACGAGAGAAATATCGAACTGTAGAACTACGGAACCAATTAGAATGAAGATTATATGAAGGGTTCTTTGGTGCCTGATAACTGAAAATATATGATGCTTTGTGCTAAAAACAGTTCAATTTAGATTCTCACCTTGGTGAGAAAAACATTTTAGTTCTACATATTTACCCAAGGTGGAGATATTCATGCCTACCGCCGAATATGTGATTTGGACAGCGCCTACAAGACAACATGTTGGTATTTAAAAATGGCAGCGTTGATTGGAGAAATTCATTCGGTGACCGTCGAAGAGATCTTTTGAATGGTATGGATTTTGACACTTTACTGGCTTTTTCAGATGCTGAGATGTTCTGTTTTGCTTCCAGGAGTTCAGATTTCTTTTTATTCATGCACCGTCTTTAACATTAGGTGTGTGCAGATGTGAAATTTTTGCAAATATTTTTTAGTGGAAGCAATGATCATCCCAGATCGGCTGACGGGATATCAAACAAGAAATTTCTTTGCCTAGGGTCTTCCTCCGCTGGCAGTGAGTCAGATCAAGATTCGAAGCAAGTCGTTGTTGGTGATAAATGCAGCAAAAACAAGGGCTGTCCTGGAGCGGCTGACGAGATATATAGCAAAAAAATTCTTTGCCTACATTTTTCATCCTCTGGCAGTGGGTCAGGTCGTGATTCAAGACTATTTGTTGGTATTGATGAATGCAGTGAAAGCTGTGATTGTACTGGAGTGGCTGACGAGATATATCTTGCGACAAATTCCTTTATCTCGGATATCCTTACTCTGGCGATAAAGACAATGGTAGTTGTGATTGTTTCAGAGTGGCTTCAGATATATTGTGCTGATATGACATCATACATTAGAACTTTATAACACAAGTATTGTTGCTTGGAAGTAAGCGTTATTTGCTGAGTGCTTATATGTAAAAAGTATAGAAAATGGCTAACATTCCCTTCAAACTTTAGTTTTGTGGCCAGATGATGATAATCATATGAAACTATTCGTGATTAAAATATGCCAGTTGTCCGATAGGAGATGAGTAGATTTCAATTTATCAGTCCTGGTCACAAAAGCATCGTTTTAAGAGAATTATTTTATATATATATATATATATATATATATATATATATATATATATATATATATATATATATGTGTGTGTGTGTGGGGGGGGATGTTAAGAAATGGATATACATGATCCGACAGGACGATTATAAATTGCGTTATATTTTACAGAAACTCTTGAAATGATCTCTCTTCATTACACGGTTAATGCATTACTTAACACAGACAACGTAAATAGAATAAACATTTTTTTGCCTTTGCATTACCGGTGGCTATTTAGCTCAAAGGTAAGAGCAACGCTACGTTAGAGCAGCTACCCTATCGGTGGTAGGTTCCTTTCCTGCAGCGGACCCATTTTTTTTTTTTTTTTATTGTTTATTCTATTCAAATTCAGCAAAATCTGTTTGATTGGAGAAATTTTCCCATTTGTACACAAAAACAACGTTTGTGCTTACAAAATGTAAACAAGCAATCAGATTGGCTATAACTTGTCATCTCCCGAGTAGAAACCCTCCACAAGCTAAAATACTAATTTTTATTGAGATTTATTGAGGAATAACGAAATTGTCCAATGGAGAAAAGGAAAAGGAGGACGTCAACGACGACAGACACCCATAGCACTTTATAATCCCCAAATATGTACATAACTATAAAACAAACTGATTAGATATTAATGTAATATTAGACTTATAAGACATTCATTTGTTTTATATCAAAGTATTGTACGCTATGAATTTGTTTACGTACAATGGAAAAACTGCTTCCAACGAGCCAAAATATCATCGTAATTAGAGGCACATATATTTTCGACAGTCTGGGTGTCTGAACAAATTGATGACTTCTAACTTCATCATTTTGTTGTAAAGTCATAATTTTGGGAGTCTCCGTACGACGTTTTTTGAGCCTTTACATACCACGTTATGATATTTTAGATGCGGAAGACCAAAGATTACCATTTCCTCTTTGATATGCAACGCTTCAAAACCAACCAAGAACCAACTTAGAATCGCACCGGAAGCCATGGTGAGAGCAATTATGGGAATAACTGTAAGAGATAGGAAAAGATCAACGTGGGTCCGCGGGTGGATAAGGGTAAAATATATTATACAAATCATTAAACGACAAAAATGAGATGAGATGAACACCTAGCAAGAAGAGATGTCAACAGATAGATATTGGTACCCATGGGACATTAAAGGCACAAGGAAAAGATTAGACACAAGATTGAGGGATGAGTTAGTGAAGTTTGTCGGTAGCAGTTAGTGCAATCATGGTCGTCATGGAAAGAGATGGAAGAGGCTTTTATCCAGTAGTGGACTTAGAACAGCTGATGATGGAAGTCAAATGAACTGGGCAAGTCTTTGGTGTTGGGATCGAAATGGTGGGATTAAAAAGTGAAATACGACCAAAAACCTTACCGGGTGATCAGAAATTCTCCCTGTTGACATTTTTCTTGGAACATTGGCACAAGTGACCTTCCCCAGGATTCGAACATGAATAAAATGCATTGGCTAGTACAACTGATCGTATTCTACGATGATACTTTTTGCCCCCTGTGGCCTCCCATCTATTGTATCAACTCCAGACAGTCGCAGATTTTTTTATTCCAATTCCAATTGCGGCAACAGAAATCAAACACACTCGATATTAGACAATAGAATGAGAATGTTTCAAGATGATCGTCTCGGCGGTTGAAAAATACACCCATTCATCACCTGAAGATGGCCGTAGGGTACAACGGCCGAAACGTTGTGTTCAAAAGAATGAACACAGACGAGGACAAAAGTCTGCAAAGAGATTAACACAATGATATTCCCTCACCTAAAAAAAAAAAAAAAAAAATTCAGACGTAAACAAACTTTGAAGTTTCATACACTTTCCTTGCCTTTTCCCACCGGGTCTCATTTCTCTTTTCGCCCCCGACTGTCACTTTTGTGGACTGACCCCCAAAAGCAACAGCACCGACCGACGGGTGTCATCAGGGTGGAACGGTAGACACCGAGTTTGGCAGAAGATGAAAGTACGTCTCCAAGAATGAGTTTGACAGAACGCGAATTGTGCTTTCAGGAAATAAGCATCAGGGGAGGTGGGTGGTCGAAGGAGGGGGGTTGATGAGACGTGGGGCTTGGACAGACTAACGATAACAGATTCTCGAAGATAAAAAGTTGAGAGGGAGGAATTTCTGCGCGAACCCGACTTTTCTTATATATATATATATATATATATATATATATGTGTGTGTGTGTGTGTGTGTGTGTGTGTGTATATATATATATATATATATATATATATATATATGTACTCACATAGTATAACATGCAGTATAACATAATATAATAATATATCAATGATATAAAGCCACTTCTAAAATGTAATGGATTTATTTCATTGAGTGCTCGATACATACAACTTTTCACTCTTGCTGTAAGTTGTTTTAGAGTAGAGCTAGAAATAAATAGCGGAATGTGGATTTGCTACACAAACTAGCTTATGTTTTTTGCTTTCTTCTGCTGATGAGGCCCAAAGAGGGCAGAAACATGAGCTAGTTTGTGTAGCAAATCAAGATTCTACTATATATATATATATATATATATATATATATATATATATGTTGTTTTTTTAGCTCTTGAATGGTTGTTGGCTTCTTGGTATCTTGGTATCTCCACGCCCCCTCAGTTACCCCAAGATGAAATAATCTGGGATGCTCAAAACGAGGAAGTCATTGAATTTCTTGCAGTAAAGCAAGACTGTATATTAAAGTCCATATGCCTGTATATTTTTCTATATCTTTATATATATGATTTACATAGGCCCCAAAATAGGTGCACATGTTTTTACACCAGGCGCCAGCCACAGAGCAATGATCAAGAGGCTAGTCACTCGGACCATAACTAGCACGGTGGGCCCGATATTCCCTGGGTACTCCTCTACCCTATTTTCAGGACTAAACACCATCATCATCATCATCAGTCTTTTGTTGTCCGCCGTTAGACAATGACCTTAATCAGAATCCACAAGATCTTTCTATCATGAGAGACAAGGGGCCAGTACTTTCAGAACTTGTCTAGTTTGTTTCTCCATCATGTATTCTGCCGACCTCGCTTGCTCATGTGATCTCTGGGGATCCGTATTGTGAGTTCTGATGTTCATCGATGGTGTGCCATTCTTGCAACATGGCCGGCCCATTGCCATTTGAGTTTTGTAACGGATTTTATGATGTTCCAGACTCCTATTTTTCCCCTGATACATTGTGCCGTCTTGCGATCTCTGCTTGTGAGGTTGAGTACAATTCTTTCAAGTGCACGTTTCAATCTTCTCAGTTTGAGGGTCCACCTCTTGGTAAGGTTCCATGTTTCAGCTAAATAAATCGCCGACGTTTAATACCCATCCATCATTCCATACATATATAGGGCGTACCAGAGGCTTGGTCGTCCACTGCCAATCTTCTAGGTGGGGCTGGGGGCAAAAGAACATATTTCCCCTCGGCATGGGGTGTGGGCAAAAGGTATATTTGGAATATATCTCAGTTGCAAACCAGTTACAATGTTTTATACATGAGTCAAGTTGGGGTCATCTAAAACAATCGTACTGCACCATCATCCATTATTGACTGTAAAGCTCCTACTTTTGAAACCTGTCACACTCGGCAAGAACGCCTAATCCAAGGGGGGGGGGATAAATGACCCGTTTTCTCCCTCCCCCTAAAAAGGGCCTGTTGCCAGAAGTAGAGTGATGCTTAACGAGCCAGTCTACCAGAGTATTGCCAGTGAAAGATCCTCTTTTTTTTACGTACATTATCTTATGATGCACCTGAACACACCATCAGTAATGTTTCCTGGGGTTATTGAGTGCTTCAGGTCTTTTTATAGATATGTATATCCTTATTCCTTCAAGAATTAAGGCCAGAGTTACTGACAGAATTAGGATATATGCCCTAATTAATGGCCGCTGACAATCCATTTCAGTGCATTTTTAAAGTAAAAGCATTTGCAAAAAAAAAATCGTATAAATTCAGTCTCAAACTAGGATTTAATTCTGTTTTATTCCTTTCTCTCTACCGAGAATAAGACAAAAACAAGCACAATCCTCACCTGATTTAGGGTTGTAAAAATTTATATCATTCACCGTACTTTGAAATCACGAATAACTGATTGATAACCGGGTCTCAAACAGACTGTGAGCTAAATTGAAAAGTCTTACGTGCCTACCAAAAGTTATGTCAGAAATATGCATGGTATTATTTCATTCTAATAAATGAACGCAGCAATGAAATAAACATTTCCCTATCAAGATTTGAAACCACAATTGTTGGGCTAGTATTTTAACGACTGAACTAAATTGACGAGTCTTAGATATTAACGAAATTTTATCACGCAGACACGCACGGGCTCATTTTATTCTAACTAATAAATATATTTTTTATAACCAAAACATTGTTATAAACAAAAAATATTTTATCTATCATTTATACTATACAAAAGTTGCAGTAATCATTCTCGGTCGGGAAAAAAGTTGGAGTGAAGCTTGACCCTGAGGCAGTCGTGGGAGAGACACACGGAAGAAACACGACTATCAATCATCATCATCATCATCATCATTCTTTTAACGTCCGTCGTTGGACATAGACCTTCCCCAAGATTTTACCACATTTCTCTATCGTGGGCGTCGCTGACCCAGAATTTTCTGAATCTATCTTGTTCATCTCTCCATCTTGTATTCAGTCGGCCTCGGTTTCGCACTTGACTATCAATGGGTAATTCGTAATTTCAAAGTGCGGTGGAGGGATTTTAATTTTCAATGCTTCCTCAAAATAAATCAAAAACCAATTCATTTATACAATACATGTATTAGTCCTATGTATAGTAGTTGAACATTTACTAGAGATTTGTACCGCAAGTGAGGAGAAGGAATTGTCAATGGTCATAAATGGATGCAAGTGTTGCCGACCGACTAGGGCAACAATACGTATGGTAAATAAATCTCTGTGAATAAGAAAAAAAAAGGAGCTGTTATTGGTCAGGAATTAAGGCTTACGTGACGTACAGAATTGCACGATTTTATGTTTAGTGAACAAGCATGACTGCTTCAGGGGCAAACTCAAATCCTATCTCTATTCCGACTGAAAATGATTTTTGCAACTTTTGGTTTGCATATATCATAAATAAGACAAATTATAAAAATATTTATTATTTTCTAAAAATGTGATAATCTATTAGAATGATATAAGAAAGCCCTTATGTATCTATGAGATAAATTTTGTAGGCATGAAAGATTTGTCAGTTTGGCTCAGTCGATAAGAAAGCCGACTACCGCCTCCTTATTCATGATTTCAAATCATGATAGAGAAATTTCAATCAATGTATCTTTTTATTCATATAAAATAAGCCCACACGTGTTTCAAACGTAATTGTAAGTATATAGGTAATACTTGTCAATTTAGCCTAGTCAGCATGAGACACAAATATCAGTTGGTTGTGATTTCAAATCATCGTGATTTTCCACAACAAAATATGTTGAGGATTGTTCTTGTTGTTCTTGTCACTTGAGAAAAAACTCTGATTAAGGCTGTTATATGTATGATTTGAATGGATTGCTAATTATGTTACTCGAAAAATGGGTTGCAAATCAGGAAAAAGGGATTATCAATGGTCAGGAATTAAGGCAAACGTTACAAATGAAAGAGGACTGTCGATTCACCGTAACCTGACGAATAACCCGGCCTACCAACCAGTCGAGTGTGCTACAGATTCTTCTCTCTTGGCTCGTCTGTGTGTGTGTGTGTGTGTGTGTGTCTCCGGGCGCCCCAGGCCACACAGGCTATAATCTTGAAAATGTGTTTGAGTGAACTATTAAGCACCATCTGAAAACCTTCTTTTGGTTTTTTCAAAAAAAAGTGCGACTTTGTTGTTATTTTGGACCAACAATGCCAAAATCCAGATATTTTTTAAAAGATAACTTTGGATGAAAGATCCATCATTTTTAGATAATTTTAGATAATTTTCAAATATTCAGATCCAGTACACGTGTCGGCTATTCATACGAGGTACGAATATTATATGTATAATAGATAAATATCTACAATTCAAATGCGTTGTAAGTCAAGAAGAAGAGAATTGTCATGGGTCAGAAATTAAATCAAGCGTTGCGGTTAGACAACGGTTTCATATATATATATATATATATATATATATATATATATATATATATATATATATATATATATATATATATATATATATATATATATATTTATATATATATATATATATATATATATATATATATATATATATATATTCATTAATTTTTGAAAATAAGAGCCGTACATTAATTCAGGAGCGATCAAGTCCCTATTTCTGTAACTGAATAACGACGCGATCTTAGGATCTGTTTTCTGCCATTGTGTCGTGTGTCTGTCCACAAATGGAAGGATAATGACAGTCAGTAATCTAGTAAGGTTGGCACAGAGTGCAGAAAAATCATTCACGAAAAAGAAGATCAGGGTAGGGCGAATAAATAATGAGTCAAAAAATTGTAACGTAAAAAAAAAAAAAAAAGAAAACGGAGAGGAAAAACTAGACTCGATATGGTAAGTAAACGGGAATTGGTTTTAGCCGTCTTCAGTCAGTCAAGTGTAACGTTTAGGTCTGATTTGATCTGAGATCAACTTTGAGCGTCACATATGCCTAGCCTGACCCCGATATCAGTTGCATCTGTGCGGCAGATATACCAAGTTGAACCCACCTCAGTTCTCTCTCTTCCCAAACCTGCTTCGTACAAACTTAATCAATCTTATTAATATCAACGTCATATCCCCTTAGCTTCCTTCCTCACCGCATATAGATATCTGTCTGTGTCGGAGAGCAGGTGTTTTATTTGTGTTCGTATTTTGTTTCTTTTCTTTTTTTCTTTTTTTTCTTTTCGAAAACCAAACTTGAAAACTGTTGTCACTATATATGAGCCCTGCTCAGGAGAAGGAAAGAATTATTACTTTATTTTATTACATTTTTTTTTTCACATATTAATGTGAAGGAAAAAGCTGACACGAAGTGGTTTTACATTTAAGTTCATCAAGTCTTTAAATATTCTTTATGTGAGTTTTTATATGTGTAGGCTGTCATACACGTAAACACTTAGATACAGAGATAGATAAGGAGATAGAAAGAGGGAGGAGAGAGGGGGAGAGAGAGAGTTAAAGAGACATTTACTAAACTTACCAATTTTATCTTAGTCTTCAAATATTCTCTATGTGATTGAAAAAATATATTTTAGTGACTTGTTGCCGACTGTTTCTGACTAAAAAAAAAAAGCAAGAAACAGAGACACGTCTGACTAGTAGGAGCACCGAAATACAACTGTGTGATGACTAGAAATAATAACTTCCGCTATGTTCTACATAGCCTGGTTGAATACAGTGGAAGTAAACAAAAGACGAGCTTGGTTGAACACGGGTCACATTCGGTGACGTTTGGCTCAAAGAGCGGTTTGGTGTAAAAATGTTCGGTTTTCAGGGCATTTCAGTTTTCAGAATTTCGGATAAGGGATTGCGTACCAGTAAAGTACATAAAATCCTCACTAAGTGCCCAACACTTGTAGCTTTCTGTCATAGTAAACTCAGCTTTATAAATAGCCTGGCGCCTCGCTGTTGCAAAATAGTTGGGAAGCTGGCCCAGTAGTGATTTAGTGGACGCCCCATTTTTGTGGCCTCGTGCCAGACTGCTTGATGAATATTAATAATTTAACTGCTGATCTAGTACATATCACTATGCATTGGTTGGATAACTGATCTTACAAGGCGTTTTCAGCTTCTAGACCACTCATTAGGTTGATGATTAACTGGTTACTAACTGGCCGATTGTGGCGGTGTCACCACCTCAGCTGATATCTAAGATAAAAAATGTTAGCTGAATTTAGCTCATAAAGATAGATAGATAGATAGATAGATAGTCTAAACTGTTTACTAATTGTACCTTCGTCTTCAAATATTTTCTATTTGACTGATTTTCGGCTTTAAATTAGCCTGTAAATAAGCCGATTATTCACCGATCAATTAAGAAGCATTCGTCTAACACAACTGCCATCTAACAGATTGATGTTCACTAATCTAGCTTATTGAAATTGACAGATAGATGCATACATATATGGATATATGTTTAGAACGGTTCCTTTTGAAATAAATTTACTTGGCGAAATTCAGACTACTTTTCATCGGGAATTCGTAATAGAAGAAACTCATAATGAATGGTTTGTAAAATCAGCTATCCGACCGGTGTATTGTAATACATATTTTATCGACACTTTAAATATTGATATTTTGAAAAATTTGCTGAGTCTGGCGCAAGGTCACTAAATGTGACATCTGCTAAATTACTATAGTAGATCTACTAAGCTAGCTTGCTAACTATTCTGGAACTGCGAGGCGCCAGGCTTTTTACTAAGCTGGGTTTAGTATGACGGAAAGCTACAAGTGTGAGTATCTAATGAGAATTTTATGGACTTTACAGGTATACAATCTCTTATCCGAAATTCTGAAAACTGAAATGCCCCGAAAACCAAACAATTTTTCCATTTTTACACCTAGGTCTGCGTTTGTTGGAAAAGATGACCCGATGCAACCTATATTCAACCAAGATCGTCTTGTTTACTTCCACTGCTCTCAACCAGGCCCTCTTCATTTTTTTTATTTATTTACTTTTTTTTTTAGTTTGAGTAGGTTGACAGGTCACTCCAACGAGCCAGAGGACTAGAAATTTAAACATTCAATCCTTATTATGTTTAGAAAAAACGTGTCTTTTTTCCTTTCTTTTCTGAAGCCCCTAACCCCAATCCCTGAACTTGAAAAGATTCTAGTGTTGGGATCAATTTGCAATGTAAATTTATACTAAATTGAACCTACAATTTGTGTCATGCTTGTTTTTTTGTTTTTTTTTTACTGATCGCTGCCCAGCAAAAGACGAGAAAAGTAACTTATTCGTTGTTCACCCCTTGTTCAAGATTTTTGATTGATCACCCCTAACACAGTGTTCGACAAAAAGATGTTGGTCACTTGTCAGTTTCTTTTGATCGACTGATTAGATCTGTAAATCTTTGGGGGGAATTTTTAACTTTGGAGACTGTGAATATGTTAAATACATGTGCAGATCTTTCTTTGAGTAACAGTGGGAAATAGAAAAGCAAACGTGTGTTTGTATCGATATAAAACCTATATAACCATAGCCAAGACAAAATCGAAAATGGCTATGGGCAGGCCATGTTGCAAGAATGAAAGACAACCGATGGACATCACATCTCACAACATGGATCCCCAGAGATCACATGAGAAACCGAGGCCGACAAAACACAAGATGGAGAGATGAACTAGACAAATTTAGAAAATGCCTGCTCTGCAACGCCCATGATAGAGAAGTGTGGCAAATCCTGTGGAAGGTCTATGTCCAACAACGGATGTTAAAAGACCGATGTTGATGAGTTCGCCACGCTATCTTATATTTTGTTGGCTCCGGGTTCGTATTTGATTTCTGAGGATCCACATTCTTGCAACATGACCAGCCCATAGCCATTTAAGTTTTTAAATGGTTTCTATGACACGTTGGACGCCTAATTTTCTTGTAACACACTGTGCTGTTATGATCTCTGTATCTGAGATTATCTTTTGGGTACGTTGCATGGTTCTCAGCGTTTTAGCGTCCGTCGTTGGACATAGACCATCGTCCAAGATTCGCCAGACCTCTCTTTCGAGAGCATCGATCTTTTGGTTAGGTTCCATGTTTCAGTTCCATTAATGATTATATGGGGGATGCATTGGTTGTAGAACCTTTTTTAACACAAACGGAATTTTTCTTATTCTTGAAGGTTGGGCTTGCCCAGCCGAAAGCTTGCCGAAAGCTTGCAATTCTTTGCTTGATTTCTTCTTCTGGGGATTTCATGGCAATTCGTTGCCCTAGGTAGATGTAGCGGTCTACTTTCTCCACTTCTGCGACATCGATTCCGTTTATTGTTTTTGTCTTCAACACATTCGTTGTAAATAACATTCGTTTTACTAAAGTTCATGAGGTCGCCAACTTTCTTGCTTCCTTTGTTCAGTCTGTCCAGCATCATCAGGAAATCATGAAGATTTTCAGCAAATAGGACGATGTTGTCTGCTAATCTGAAGTTGCTTAAGTATTCGTCGTCTATTCTGATTCCTTTGTTTTCCCAGTCCAAGTTTTGGAAGATCATCCCGAGGCTGGCTGTGAAGAGTTTGGGTGAGCTTGTATCTCCTAGTTTTACTCTTTTTTTCTAGCTGAGAGGTTCGAGTCTTTATATCGCCCGAGGAAGGAACTACTGCATCGTTAGATATGTGACAAAACTCTAACATATACTGGATCTACGCCATGTTGGATGACAGCATCAATAACCTTGGAGATTTCCTATGAGTCGAAGGCCTTTTTGAACTCGAATGCTATAGCAAGTGACATTCTATATTCTACCACTTACTCATCTAGTTGATCTACCGAATGGAGATGGTCAATGGTTGAGCAGCTTCTTCTGAAGCCAACTCGTTCCCAGGGTTGTTTTTCATCTAGTATTTTGGTGATTACTTTAATGAATTTATCTCAAATTTTGTCAATTTTATCCTTAGCCCAAAGCCCACCACTCGACAAGATTTCATTGCAATTCATTGTAAACTCTTAGAAAAAATTGATTTTAGATAAGAATGATTTAGAATAGAGTGATTTAGAAGAAAATACCGAGACCTACGTGGGTGCTCTGTCATATTGCAGAGCTTAGCAAACTAGTCTTGCAGACTATTACAAACTGAGGTCTATTTTTCTAGGTCACTCATATGTATGCCTTGTGTGAGACTAAGCTTAGTAAATATCCGTGGGTGTCTCGTAGGGGACCAATAATTAGCACGCTAATCTCACGGAGCCTTATAACTTTAACGAGTTCGATTCTGTTTGAGTATCGCAGACTTGTACCTGGCTTATCTAAGGTCAGTGTAGTGATTTTTTAAACTGGCAAGAGATTCACCTCAGGGTTTATGAAATTATTTTTGGATTGGATGACTTGATTTATAAAGATATCTATATTTGTTCTCTACGCAGTGAAGTAATTTTTGTGGTAAACATTCATTATAGGAAGACGTTTTGAGACTGGTTTACGAATTTTACTTTATGTAAATAAGAGAAAATCCAATTTTTTGTCACACTTCGTTTTCTTCCCATAATATTTGGAAGTTTTAAAACTTAGAATAGAATAAACATTTAATACGTCATTTGTTTTTCCTATGATACAAAGTGAACTCCACACAGAATGATACACAAGGGAGAATATTTTGTTGTGTGTGAATAAAGTTTCGTGATAAAGACTTCAGGGTGAACGATGTTGAATAGTTTAAGAAGCACTGGTTTAGTAGATACTAGTAGAGATACCTGGAGTTGTCCGGGGAAAACATAACATCGAATTAGATAACACATTGAAAAATATGTTTTTATTTCTTCTCACCTAACACAGCAAATGGGAAAATATTATTTACACGGACCTGAATCTTTACTTCCGATCTGTGCAGTTTACTCACTGTCGTAGATTGATGACCTTACTCATGCTGCGATTTTAAAAATTCAACAAAAAATTAAGATGGTTGTAAATAGTTGTCAAAAATTAATAATAATGGTTTACAATACTTCATCCCGAAATCATAGAATCTATTAGAAAACTTAAATGACAATGGGCAGGCTATGTTGCAAGAATAACTGACAACTGATGGACATCACGACTCATAACATGGATACCCACAGATCACATGCGTAACCAAGGCCGACAGAATACAAGATGGAGAAATGAACTAGACAACTTTAGGAACTACTGGCTCTGCAACGCCCACGATAGAGAAGTGTGGCGAATCCTGGGGAAGGTCTATGTCCAACGACGGACGTTAAAAGACTAATGATGATGATGATGATGATGATGAAATAGTAATCAAAAATTGATAATAATGGTCTACAATACTTCTTCCTCAAAAAAATAGAATAACTTTTATCGTAAAAATGACCTGATTCAGCCATAACACATCGTGATGTATCCCTACAGTCCACCATTTTCACTTCTCTAAAACCTAACTTAAAGATGATTTTGTCAAAAGTAAAGAGGGGAAAGCAGAAAAACTGTATTGCTCTGACTGCTGCTATCAACTGTCTCATTGCAAAAAAGTGATAAAAGACAAAAACAACGAAACTTGTTCAAGAATTGATTTTATTGTAATAAATGTGTGTCATTCGTGCGAAGAATGACTGAAAAAAATTCTAGGTATTCTAGCTGTTACTGATATTTAGAGCCGAATATTGACTCTGGTGATGTCAATTGACCTCCAGAGTTTGCCTATGTCAGAATTCGATTCTTTTTTACTCTCCATGCCAAATATCAGGCTGATAGGCCTTGTAGTTTTAGCGTGAAAGAGGCTTGGACAAACAAATAAATAATTCAAATATTAGTGTAGATTCTAGAGGTAACTACTAATGATACATCTATCGTGATAAATGATAGAATAACTTGACTGTGCGCCACAATAACTGGACAGGTAGTTGAGGGCGTTGTGGGAAATCATTAATATGCGATTCAGTTTTTTTCTCTCTGACTGAAAAATGAACTATCACAGCTGCTGTGCTTCTATACTTACGTCGCCTAGGCCCTCAACCACCGAGACTCCCCACTTTCTTATCTATTGTTTCCTTTATTTTACTCCTTATCTTGCATTGTGTCATCAAAAATTAGTATCACGGCCCCTCCTTGTTAAGAAGAAGACTGCCATGAACAGGCTAAGTCTGAGTAACCTCGTAGTCTTTTTTTTTTCTTTTAAACATGGACTCTGCTCGTCCGCCCCGATCATTATACACTATATCTATCAACTGGAGATAACAACAATACCTACGCAAAGAAAGATTGACATTTAGATAGGCGATTTGGAAAAGACACTAAAACCGTGCAATGCTACAAATAAACAAAAAGATAACAAGTCTGGTTAGTCGCTCAATAGAAACCGTCACGAGGCCAACGCCTTTTGGAAGCATCCCGTGTTGGTAGTGATCAATTAAAAAGAAAATAGAAAAAAAAAAATCGGCTGATGAATGTATAAGTCACTTCTCTCACCTTTTGATGGGCAGTGATCATTAAATAAGGTCTAAATCAAAAAAAAAAAAAAAAGGTGAATGCTGCCTGGCACAAATTAGGGATCGATTCAGAATTGATTTGTATTGCATTAAAGAATCAATGTTTAAATTTTCAGCGCTTTAGTTTCATTGGTGCGGCCTGTAGGCGTGATACTTACATAGCCAACCACACAGCCGGACCTACTCAAAAACCGAAGAAACATATGTTGACAGTTTTTGTGATAGTTTTGGTTGACTGTTTCTAACGCGGTCGAAAACAAGCCTTTGCCATTGATATACACACACACACACACACACACACACACACACATATATATATATATATATATATATATACTTGAAGATACGATTGCATCAATGTTGATATATATATATATTTTAGATATATATACATAGAGAGAGAGAGAGGGGGGAAGAGAGGGGGACGGGAGGGGAAGGGTGATGTATAATTAGATTTGTTTAAGATATTTTGGGTGGACAGGGTGTTCGCATCGTGTAACTTTGACGTATATTTTTTTGAATCTTCTCAAGAAAGGCCTTTTAAAAAGAACATTGCTTTGACATGAGATTAAAAGTTGAATACCAAATACACGCTTCTTAGAATATCAAAAACAAGTATCTTCGTCTAATTTATTGCTTTATATATTCTATTAGATGAAGTATTGTACATCTTTGTTATTATTATTATTATCATTATTATTATCACTATTATTATCATTATCACTATCATTATTATTATCACTATTATTATTGTTATCATTATTTGGAATCTCACACCAGTTGCCTGGTGGTAACCGCTGGAGTTTGAGTGACAGCAAGTCTCCTCAAGTCTCCAGCCCTCCCCTCCTAGTACTCATAGGTCGCAGTAATTCTACGATTTACAGTTTCATTATCACTATTATTATTAGTATTATTATCATCACTATTATAATTATTATTATCATTATTATTATCATTATTATTATTATCATTATCATTATCATTATCATTATTATTATCACTATTATTATTATTATCACTATTATTATTATTATCACTATTATTATTATCACTATTATTAGTAGTATTATTATTATCATTGTTATTATTAATATCATTATTATTATCATCATTATCATTATTATCATTATTATTATTATTATCATTATTATTATTATCATTATCATTATTATTATTATTATTATTATTATCATTATCATTATTATTATCATTATTATTGATATTTTTTGGAATCTCACACTAGTTACCTGGTGGTAACCGCTGAAGTTTGAGTGACAGCAAGTCTCCTCAAGTCTCCAGCCCTTCTCTCCTAGTTCTCATAGGCCACAGTAATACTGCAGTTTACAATTTTGCACCGGTTGCCCAGTGGTCATTGCTGAAGGCAGAGTGACAATAAGTCTCCTCAGGTCTTCAGCCAACATCTCTCCTTCGCCTATCATGCAACACAAAATAACTTAACTCAGACCGGTTTCCCGTCGACAGTGAGTGAATAGATTGACAGCGCGGATCGGAATGATGAAGATAAGTTTGCAGTAAGAATCGAACTCTCGAACTTTATGCCCGGGTGGGCTGGGGGGGTTAACACCTGACTGTTCCCACCAGGAGTAGCGAAACATTACTAATGAGCATCTTAATCCCTCATGTAATAAGGAATTGGGAAGAGTCTGTGTGCTTGCTGTAAAAATCTTAGGGGACTTATACGCTCAAGCTCAACCAGCTGAAGGTCTTTAAAGACGTGGCAAACCCTTCCAGATCTTCGTTTGCAAAGACAAGACATCATATCAAACATTTTATCACACACGTATATATATATATATATATATATATATATATATATATATATATATATATATATATGTATATATATATATGTATATATATATATATGTATATATATATATATATATATATATATATATATGTATATATATATATATATATATATATATATATATATATATATATATATATATATATATGTGTGTGTGTGTGTGTGTGTTTGTGCATATTGGGGAAATTGATATATGGTCCAACATAAATTGCTTTAAATTATTTTGATTCACTATTTGAAATGATATACCGTTATTACTCGGTAAATGTATCATTTAGCCTACTTAGCGTAAATAGAATAAGATATGTTTAGCACAATGGTAAGAGTGGTGCTACGTTGATGCAATCACTCTATCGGTCGCAGGTTCGATTCCAGCTGTAGCCCCATTTTCCCTAATAGTTTATTCTATTTACGCCGTCTAGCTAAGTCATACATTCACTGTGTAATAACGGGAGATCATTTCAAATAGAGTTTCAATATAATATAATGCAATTTACACTCATTTTTGTCGGATCATATATCCATTTCCTCATAATATAATTGCCTGCGTTGGGAAAAGCAAAGAGAGCAGATATAGACAATGAATACATAAAATGAGAATTTGGAGTTGAAGCAGTTATTTAGACCTTTGCATTGCCAGCAGCTGTTTAGGTCAATGGGAAGAGAAATACTACATTAAATTGGCTACCCTATCGGTGGCAGGTTTATTTCAACAGCTGCCCCGTTTTCTTTTATTGTTTCTTCTATTTATATTGTCTAGGCCAAATGATACATACACCGTGTGATAATAGTATATATATATATATATATATATATATATATATATATATATATATATATATTACACCCAAAACAGGATATGGGTTCTACAAAACGAGCACTTTTTGTATCTCCATCAGTTTTTGAAGAAGTTAGTTATGAACTGACGAAGCGTCATATTAGATAATGAAATCTCATTTGCCTACGATACGGCCTTCTGAATTGATTCTGTAAGCTTGGCTTGGTCCGGCTGGTGTGTAAGTTTAGCTTTGTTTAGTCTCTAGACTAACGAGACCACAATGTAGAGAAACACAATGAGAATCGACCTTTGATAGTAGTAAGTGTTAGTGAGTCTATCTTACTGATAGACCGCTCCAAATTAGTACAATACAATTGCCAAACTACTTAATTATCGCTGTAATTTTTTGACGTCAAGGTTTAAACTAGTTAGAAATATTAGTTTAGTCTGGCACAAGGCTACAAATGTTGAGGACAGTAAGAATCGAACTCTTACAGCTGTAATAGGCTGCATGATTATCTCCTCTAACCAATAAGCTACGGCGAGACGCCCTTCGATGTTTTATTTATCTAGCTACTTCGAAATCTTTCTTAGTTACGGGAAAAAAAACTTCTGAAAACTTTTTCACTTTTTTCTTTAATAACAATGGTTTGCCAAGAAAATGCTTTTATCTCCCTCCCAATTTCATCATTTTCCCCAACATGTGAAAGAATCTAGCCCGAGGTGAATATCTCCGCTTCTCCCTCTTCACGACAGCCAGCAGTGTTTTTTAGCTTGTTTTTTTGTGTGTCTTCTACGCGGCTTTCTCTTTGTGAAGTCGATTCAAAAACAGCTCCGGTATTCAGAAAAAAAAAATATTCGCCGTTTCCTAAAGCAGGGACAAGACTTCATTGCAGACTGCAAAACAAAGCTGCTTCCACTTGAGATCCATAAGTAAAAGAGGTCTCAGGGACTTGAAGGTCTTTAATCGGATTTTTCGAATATCGCGAATGACGTTGATATCTATTTCTTCGAGGAACAAAAAGGCAACAGTGTTGCTTTGGGAAAAAGATAGTGTTTTGGTTGGTCTAGTTACCAACCACAAAACAAAGATAGCTACAAACTTTTTTGGATGCTTTTGTAAATGGAGCCGTTGTTCGCGTTTCATAGTCAAACCGGCCTTATATCAGTACAATGACGTTGAATTAAATACCATTCTCTCAACACCACGTCTACGTTGGTTAAATGTTGCCTTAAAAGATGATAAAACCAGTATTAGAGCGTTATCTCTTCAAATTCTCATCCGAGGCATAGTTAATAAACAAGACTGTTCTTTAAACTCCGGGGCTGGATTTAATTTTGTTGTTTATTTCAAATAAAAACCCTCAGAGGTTTGGTTAATCTCTCGAGAGAAACTGTCAGGTAACCAGCGTCTTTGTGTCGTGTTGGGAGCATCAATTAAAACAATTGGAAAAAGGGTGATCAATGAATAAGTTACTTTACTCACGTTTTGTCTGGCTGTGATTATTGAAAAAAAATCTGATTTTTTCAAAAATGACTGTGGGCACTAAGTAAGGGATCAATTTAGGATAAACTTGCATTGCCGATTGAACACCCTCGATAACATATTTAGTTGTTTGTTTTTTTTTTCAAAAAATACAAAATCTTTTTTTTCTTGACCTCTTAAGGATTAAATTTTGAAAATTTCAGCCATCTAACTCCATTGGTACGGCCTGTATACATACTATCTATATACCCAGCCAGCGGAGGTGTTGACCATTTCGATGTTATTATCATTTTTTTTTTTTTTTAATTCGTGGGTCGAGTCTCAATTTTAAAGATCTTTTTAAAAAGTTTTTTCATGTTTTAAAGTTCAGTATGAAGTGAGTGATGCCCTTTCGGGCGTGCGTCACCTCTAAATCTATTTTCATGAATCACAAACCTTGTAGAATTTCATAGTAAAGCCGGAGATAGAGGAATGTGAAGAAATTAGAAATAAGAGATGCCTAAGCAAAGTGCTATTTGATTTTGAATCCATATCGTCAAGTACAAGTCCAAATCTGGAGTTGACTTTGTTCTTTTTTTATACTGTAACAAGGATAAGAACAATCCTCACCAATTTTAGACAAGCAAAAATTCACTCATCTACCCTGATTTTAAATCACGACTGACTTTTTACATGTCTTTTAATAACAGGGCCCATCTGACAAGTTTTGCATACAAGCCAAAATTTATGTTAGAAATCCGTAAGGGTTTATTTCATTTTAATGAATAAATACATCTATAAGAAGTAACCTTTCCCAAAAGCGATTAGAAATAACAACTAACTATTTGGTATTCGTCCCTTTAACCGGTTGAGCTAAAATTTTAAGAATTTTGTGTTGGCCAAAATTCATGCTATAATATGGAAGGGTTTATTTCGTTTTAATGAATGAATATATTCATCTTAAAAAATGATTTTTATAATTCATCTGTTCATTCATTTATTTATTATATATGCAATACAAAAGTTTCAGTAATCATCTTCTGTCAGAATAGAGGTAAGAGTGGAGTTTAACCCTGTAACAGTCAGCCTTTTAATTCATTTTTCCATCCTCCCATTAGAGACACGAACTAACTTTGATCCCATAAACTTGTGAAGAATATCATCTAAAGTAGCCTACTATAGCGGTTTTATACGAGTAATGTTCTCAATAACAGCAATAAGGATACATCATGAATCAGTTCTTTAGCATCCTTCGTTGGGCATGGTCCTCCCCTTACGATTCGCCAGACCTCTATCATGAGCGTCGCGGAGCCAATACTTTCGGAACTTGACTAGTTCATCACACCATCTTATTTTCTAAAAAACAGTTTTGTACTTTTACTCAAAATCTAAGAGTTGTGGGTGGCCTAATGGTTTGCACCGTAAAAAATGGAATCAAAGAAGCGAGTTCAAACCACTGACTGAGACAGTTTGCACTCACCTCACTCAAAAGCTCTTAGAAAAAAGCATGAACCCATCTCATCCTCCCCTCTCACTGCCATAGACGAATCGTAAGGAAGACTATATTCTCCAGGCGGTCTAAATGGTTGCAATGAAAAGCAACTGAAATTAAAATGAATGAAATATAATACAAAAATCCATTTTCTTTTATTTCATTACGTATTGTAAATCATCATCAGTTATATTTTTATGGAGCCTTTAATTGTCTTCTTGGAGCCTTTCTATGCTGTGTTCAACTATCACATTATAAACCCTTAAGATGAAGGATTACCATTACCACTAATTTACGACTTGAAAAGTAACATAAACCCACTCAAATTAGTCCTAGAAAATGTTTTCCGCAGAACTCAAGCTTGTCCCTTGACTTTTTTTTCTCAGAAGTAATTTGCATAAGTTCATGTTACTTTTCCCGTCGTAAATTAGAGGGAATGGTAATCCTTTGTGCTACAGATGTAAAATATGGTAGCTGAAGACGCCAGACAAAGGCTCTAAAAGTCAATCGAAGGCTCCATAAAAGTATAACTATACTATGTATTGATAAGATATTAACACATTAATAAAATTAAAAGCCATTAATTCGTTCTTTATCAGACACCCAGACTGTCGAAAATCTCTGGGTGCGCCTCGAAAAGAAAGAACGGCGACATTTCAGTTCGTCGGGTGCACGGTTTTCATCGTATCTAAACGAATTCAGCGAACGAAATATTCTGATAAAGATATTAATGGCTTTTAACTTCATTATAGCGTCAATATCTGATAAATACATTGTATTGTTATACTTTGGGGGTCTTTTTTATGACTTACTGGATCGTTCGTGTGCTGTGTTTAACTACGATATTTTACATCCGTAAGACCAAGGATTACTGTTACCTCCAATTTACGACGTGAAGAATAACATCGCGAGAGGTTTTGCATGGTGCTGGATCTAACCTTTTGTCATGTTATTGACAATCAACCAAAACTTTAACCTAAACAATCGACATAAGTTTCTTTCCAAGGTCGGGCTAGCTGGCTGGCTGTTCTAATTCTTCGATCTCCACATCACCAACTGAATGTATTTTTAGTGGTGAGTACAATTTACAATGTGAATTCATGCTAAATCGATCCCTTTGTTAGCGTCCGCTTGTTGGTTTTTGTTTTGTTTTGTTTTGTTTTTTTTGAAAATTCGGACTTTGAGAGGGGATCACTTCCCCATAAAAAGGCCAGAGAAATAACTGATTCATAGATCACCGCTCTTTCCAGTTTTTTAGATAATCACCTCCCAAGACGGAATGCTGCCCAAAGACGTTAGTTTCGTGACGGTTTTTATTGAGAGACTAACCAAACCTCTTATGCTTTAGTTTTAAATTCCAATCACTTAGTAAGAGAAGGAAATAATCACACGCTACTTTACTTAATGTATAATCCCGTTTGAACTGTAGATCTCTATAGAACTTGTAAAGAAGACGATTACTTGACCATCAGTCCTTACTTCCTGTTTAACCCCTTTAGGACAGTCTTGATTCCTTAATGCGAACGACAGCTAATTTCGCACCACCTCCTTCTTCCGCTTTGGAACTGCTGGTTGGCGATCAGGTTTCAAACTGCGGCTGGGTGTGTTCAATTCGTCCCAGGGTTGTGATTTTAAGGCAAAATTCGACAAATCTGATTTTTTAAAAAGCATTTGGCCATTAGCTTTTTGGTTTGGCCATATTTGAATTGATGGCCGTTTTTAGTATGTTTTCTTCTGCTTCTGCTATTTGTGCAGAACAAAAGAGTTTGTCCCTGTAGTACTTTCAATGGATTCTTATCTTTGTTTTTTTACTGGAGTTTTGAAATGTTTTACCAATTTTGGCATTCAGCTGCTTATGGCCATTTGGCTATTTTGGGGTATTTGGCTATTTGGGGCCATTTCGCTATTTTCAGCTATGTTTTGTTTTTGACCAGAAACGTGTCCAACCATCTGGCTCTATATCTCCTCTCAGCTATGAATGAAATAACGAAGTTGGTGACACGGCGTCAGGTACTTGTCGGCTCTATTTCGCATATCAAATGGGCCGAGTCAGTTGAAATGTGATATGTTGAGCCGAAGTGGGAACGGCTGAAGCCGTAGCAACCGTGAAGGCATTTTTTTCCTTTCCTTCTATTTGAGTTTCTTCCTGGTCCTTTTCTCTTCCTTCTACTTCTTTTCTATGTTTTTCTTCATCATTTTCTCATCCCCCCCTCTTCCTCCTCACTTTATATTTTCATTCTTCTTCCTTTAATCCTTTCTTTCTTTTCTTCTTCTTCTCATCTTTTCTTTCCTTTTGACGATTCCCTCAAGTCTCCCTTTGTTTTTTCTTCTCATCTTTTCACTTCTTTCTATATTCTTTATTCTTCTTTATTTTCTTTCGTTCACCTTCTTCCTTTTTGAGTTTTTCTTTCAATTTTTCTTTTCTTTTCTTTTCTTTTCTTTTCTTTTCTTTTCTTTCTTCTTCTTCTTCTTCTTCTTCTTTTTCTTCTTCTCTTTTTTCCTCTTTCATTTTCTAATTCTTTTAGCTTCCCTCATTCTCCCTTCCATCTCCTCTTTCTTACACTCCTTTTCTCTTCTCTGACTTTTCTTTTTTTCCTTTTCTCTTTATTCCCCATCTTATTTTTCTTCCACTTCTCCACTTCTTCTTCTTCTTCTTCTTCTTCTTCTTCTTCTTCTTCTTCTTCTTCTTCTTCTTCTTCTTCTTCTTTTACTTTCCTACATTCTCCCCTTTTTTCCTTCTTTTACTGGTTCTTATTGTCTTTCATCTATTCCTACTGATTTCTTCTTTTTCAGTATTACTCATACATTTTCTCATATTTCTTATCATCTCTTTCATCTTCTTCAAATAATATACTTAAAAAAACGAAAAACAAACAGTACTCTGTGGCAGAAGCGAACCCTCTCCCACCCTAAAAGCAGAAGCAAACCAAGCGTGAATTCCTGACTGATTGCTTTCGTTCTTGATCTCACGACCTTTCATTCAGATGATGTCCATCTTAACCACTTAGCTACCATCAGAAACTCGTAATTGTCAAACTGCTGCACAGATCCTGGAATTGACTTTGATTTCCAACCGTAACAACAACAATCTTCACCAAAATGAGGGGTGTAAACCAGCAAGACATTCGGCCTACACATGAACTCCAGCAAGATGAAAATCATATGCAACAACCACATCGGAGATAAAAACACCAAGATCAAAATCGAGGACGCAGAATTGGAGAAAGTAGATCACTGCATCCAACAAAGAAAACTAATATAAATGAGACACTCAGGATCACCCTTGGATGGCTTGCCTTTTGGCAGACCAAGCCCAACCTTCAAAAACAAGAAGATCCCATCAATCCTAAAAAGAGGGGTATACACCCAATGCATCCAACTTATAGTCACTTATGAAGCTGAAACATGGAACCTAACCAAGAGACAGACCCGTAAATTGAGAACCATGCAACGTGCTCATGAAAGAATTATGCTCGACCTCATATGAAGAGACCACAAGATAGCACAATACATCCAGGAAAAGGCAGGAGTCAGGGACATCAGAGAATTCGTTGAAAAAAAAAAACAAATAGCAATGGGCTGACCATGTTACAAGAATGGCAGACAACCGATGGACATCGTGACTCACGACATGGATCCCCCGAGATCACATGCGCAACCACGGCCGGCAGAGTATTAGATGGAGAGACGAGCTAGACAAATTCAGAAAGTACTGGCTCTGCGACGCTCACGATGAAGAAATGAGGCGAATCCGGGGGAAGATCTATGTCCAACGACGGACGTTAAAATGATGATGATGATGATGATGATGATGATGATGATGATTGCAAGGAGGCTGTTTTACTGACTGAGGTGAATCGACAAGTCTTACATATCAACAAAGATTAATCATACCGATGCGCACGGGCTTATTTCATTCTAAAATATAAATTAATTTATACAAGAAAAATATCTTTATAATGTTACCAGACCGTTTTTATTGTTATATATACAATAAAAAAAAGTTACAGTAGTTATCTTCAGTTGGAATAGAAGTAGGAGGGGAGTTTGACCATGCAGCAGACAGTCTTGTTGAAAATGAAAATAAGTCGAATTTCTAACAGAACCTCGTTATCAGCAGCTGTAGATAACAACACTATTAGTTGTAAAAATTGTTTGTTTTTTTAATGTAAACGATGTACCTGGAAACAATTCCGTTTACCATAAAACTTTTCATCGGAATAAATATTGATGTTTTATCATTTTTATATTTTACATTCTTTATTGATTTAAATCTGTCTCAAGTGTAGAGGTTTAGGGTTTAGAATATTGGTTAGGGTTGGATTCCCTTTTAAAAATGTATCTTCTTAAATAAGCATCAATCTAAAACTTAATATTTCTTAAATATGAAAATTCTACGTATATTTTTTTTGTTTATTACGTTTCTTTACTTCAAGATTATTAATGTTAGATCGTAGCTAGACTCCCAAATACTTTTTTTGCTTCCAGATTCACGGAACTCTTCCGAAATATATTTTGAAACCTGTCCCAGTGAAATATCGTTGACATAGATCTGTTTTCTTGAAATAAAACGCCAAAAATCACCTTCAAGACAAAGAATCGTTTGAATTACTCAAGACAATTTTCTATTACTATAAGAGGAAATTCGCTGTATTATTTAACACGCAAAAGCTACGATGTAAGTATTGGCATCTTTTTATTTCCTATGTGTGACTTTTGTATTTTCTGTGTAACTATATGTGTAATCATCGGAATTAATGGGTTTTGATATAATTGTTTGATAAACCCGACCTATGATATAATGAGTTAGATAAATAACTACACAATTATTAATTTGCCATACATTTTAGAATAATTGTTTATATATTATCGGCAAAATTGTCCAATTCAATTAGAACTGTTTGCTTTCATTTATTATATTGAAAATCAGGACAATGATATTGTTATATTAAAATCATTTACAAAGCATCTATATGATGAATTTCAACCTACTAGAATAGGTACACGTTTGTAATAGGGTTCGAACTAAATGGTTTGTGGAGCAACCTGCCATAATTATCAGGTGAAATGATTTTCTGCCTGTTGCACGAAACTATGAATTATTTCGATTTCTTCTTTCGGCGTTGACATTTTTTATTTTTTATATCTAAATTTAGATTTATGATTTTAGATAAAAGATGATAATTTTTATTTTCTCATTCATTTCTCATTAGCTTTCTCGAGAACCGCCGATCCAAATGACTTCAAACTCACTGCAGTGCTTGTGTGCTGACTTGCGCATCTTGTGAATAACAGCTTCGTATCGCATTAATTCCTAACCTTAGACAATCACTTACATTGTGATTATCACTCCACAACATAAAGATTGCGTGCCGAAATTTACCAAAGCGAATTTCAGGTCAAAAGTTGCCAAATTTCGGCTTTGAAACAATCTAAGTCTACTTTTAAAAGCTCATGTCGCTACAGCGATTTTCATCTATTCATATCTCTAACACTCTATTTTGCATAAGTTTTTTTTTTCAAAGATGATAGGTATGTGCAAAAATCAACTCTTTGAATTCCTACTATATTCACTTTATAAGTTTATATACCAAATGCACTACAAAATATTTAGTATCAGTTCCTTTCTTAAATGTGCTTCTGTTATTTGTAATCATCAGAGCAAATAAAAGTTTTAACGTAGTTTGTTTTGATATTTCTTACCTTATGATATCACGGCTTACATGAACAACAAGATTAGTGACAAGTAGTCATTGGAAAATCCATCTAAATTATCTGCTTTGTTTAAAACCGTCAAGCAAAACTTTTACCCAAGCTATCGACATTGGTTTAGTCGGTTTTCAAGCTTGTTTTCCTGACTGGCTGTGTGTGTGTGTGTGTGTGTGTGTGTGTGTGTGTGTGTGTGTGTGTGTGTGTGTGTGTCTTGCTCGTACAGACACTATCAATGAATTTAGAGGGTTGTAATAAATATATAAATATTGACTCCTAGCCATCATTATCATCATCATAATCATCATCATCAGTATTATATCGTCCATCGTTAGACATAGACCTTCCCCAGTATTTACCATACTTCTCCATCATGGGCGTCGCGGAGCCAGTACTTTCTGGACTTATCTAAATCATCCCTCCATCTAATACTCTGCCGACCACGGTTTCGCATGTGATCTCCGGGGATCCATGTCGTGAGTCCATCGGTTGTCTTCCATTCTTGTAACAAGGCCAGTCCATTGCCATTTGAGTTCATGAATGGATTCTATGATGTCTCTGATCTCCCGGAAAAAGAGTTATTTGTTGATTTTTTTAATGTTTTTAGAGTCGGTTCAGTTTACGATGTAAATTTATACTTAATTGATTGTTTTTTCGTTTAAATACAGTCTTTTTATTGATCACTGCCAACAAAAAAAGTGAAAAAAGTAACTCATTCATTGATTACCCCTTTTTTCAAATTTTTAATTGATCATCCACAATACAGCAAAGTTACGGCTTCTATCACGTGAATAATCAGACCTGCTTCTTCTATTTTTGTGTCACTGTCTATGTAACAATCAGGGTGAACGCAAGTTTCGACGTTGTTTGTTTGATAAATCCTACCCGTGATATCACAGCTTACATGAACAGTAAGATTGCTAACAAGTAGTCATCGAAAAAATCATCTAAATCACCTGCTTTGTCTAATATTTTTGTACTGTTCGTAATCAAATCGCAAGGAGCCTTTTTGTTTTCTCTTCTTGGTGGTTATTTATGGAGTTTCCTATTATCATTCCCTTGTCTCCTAGGTTTTGTTTGTTTTTTCGGGGTAAGTGGATTTGTCTCATCTTGTACAATCACACAACGGGTAACAGATGCGATTCTGTCTCAAAGAACAAGATTGTCTGCAGGATCAAACTCCACTTAAATTTCTCCTCCGACTGAAGATGATTACAGCAACTTTTGTATTGTATAAATAACAAATCCAAAATTATAATATATATATATATATATATATATATATATATATATATATATATATATATATATATGTATATGTATATGTATATATATATATATGTGTGTGTGTGTATGTATGTATGTATGTATATGTATGTATAATCATATTTATCTATTAGAATGAAATGAGTCAGTGTGTAGCTATAAAATTCTGCTGTCAATATCAACGAACTGAAAATTTAGTTCAATCAGTAAGATAGCCTCCAGACAATCAGCTGTCTGTTATCTGTTATAATCAAGGTAAAGGAATGTGGATTCTATACATCGGGGACCGTTCTTGTTGTTTTCTGTTACGGTATGAAAACAAAGTCAACTCCAGACTGACAATATCGACTCGTTTTGAAATTGTCACTCCCTCGTTCCAATGCTTTGATTACAGGCTGTAAGTCTCGAAGTTTCTACGTTTCAAACTCCAGCGGGGTTGTGCTGGGTCCAAGCGATCAGCAAAACAGTGAATGGAACCAGCAAAGTGATTTCAATCTCCGACTGAGGTCTGGGTTCACTTTGCATATATGGTCTTGGGAAAGGTATAAATCTATCTCTTCTCCAGCTATAGGTAAAAATAGTGTCAAAGTTTTGCGTTGGAGACTTCAGGGGAAAGACATTCGATCGACCCTCTGTGCCTTGATCGAAATATCGGTTAAGTGTTTGAGTTGTTCGTCGATGTTCTGGGTTGACTGAGATTACAAATCAAGAAAAAGCGAGAAAGTTATAGGAGCCAAAGTAGCATCAAAGGAACAGGGAGATACGGGATAAAACCATACAGGAAACAACAATAATATACTTTACTGAGAAGGAAGGATATCCAGGACTGCAATTTATTCATCATCATCATCATCATCAGTATCAGTCTTTTAATGTCCGTCGTTGAACATAGACCTTCCCCAGGATTCGCCATACTTCTCTATCATAGGTGCCACGGAGCCAGTACTTTCTGAATTTATCTAGCTCGTCCCTCCATCTAATATTCTGCTGGCCTCGATTGCGCATGTGATCTCGTCGTGAGTCGCGATGTCGATTGGTTGTCCGACATTCTTGAAACATGGCCAGCCCATTGCCATTTGAGCTTTTTAATGGATTCTATGATGTCTCTGACTCTTGTCTTTTCCCGGATGTACTTTGCTGTCTTGTGGTCTCTCCATGTGAGGCCCAGCAAAATTCTTTCATGTGCACGTTGCATGGGTCTCAATTTGCGGGTCTGTCTCTTGGTTAGGTTCCATGTTTCAGCTCCATAATTGACTTTTGGGAGGATACATTGGTTATACACCCTTCTTTTTAGGATTAATGGGATCTTCTTATTTTTGAAGGGTAAAATCACACTCCCCATGATTTGCAATTTATCGACATGACGTAAACGGTGACACCTGAAACACCTTGATAAGATACCGAAGCTAGACAACACATACATTCATGTCGATTCCATACACATCCTCAAAACAAAAACAAAACAAAAACAATTTATCTATCCATCTATCTTTTTAGAACAGTGGCTCCGAAACTTTTCAAGGTCATTCCCAATTTTTGTCAACAAGATTTTATCCCCCTTTCTATTTAAGTTACGACAAAGAATAATTTCGAATGATTATTTCATTTTGCGTTTAATTAGACAGCTTTATAACAAAAACAATTGTACAGCTGCCGCTGTGTATTGTTACCTAAGGATAGCTGGCAGAAATAATTAGGGGACGCATCATTTGAAATTACAATCTATTACAAAGAAGATGAGAATTTTACGATCGTAACATCAATGTGATTTTGGCTCAGGCTTTTTTTCGGGGCAACTTTTATTTTTACATAATTCCCTTATTCCCTCACCATATATATATATATATATATATATGTATATATATATATATAGTGTCATCCACAGACAGCTGTTTCGTTGTATTACAACTCTTCAGTGTGGCTATAAACTATCCATTATACCATCCAGTACCACGAGTAGGATCAAACCTTAGCTTCAGACCCAGAGGCTGGTATCCTCACTCTACTCCACGGAACTGGACGGTCAATAAGGTTGAATTTAAGCGTTTTATTTATTTGTGCATATATATATTCCCCGTCCACCAGAGTGCTCCATTCAATGTTGGAAGATAGATATGACAGATAGATAGATAGATATTTTTTCAAACTATACTCAGTGACAGTAGAACAAAGAGGCATGTTTTCAAAATAGTAATTAACAAATTGGAATAAGGATAGATTTATTTGTGTTGAACATGATGCGTAATCTGATCAAAAGTCAATTATTACCGTCGGCTGATTTTTTAAAGAAAAAGCATGAGGTACGCCCAGACAAACTGTGGATTTCAAGAAAAGCCAATTCACTGCTCTTTAAACACTGGACACCTCTATCTAAGAACTATCTGTGTGCTGGGGGTTCAGGTCGGTCGAACGGATTATTGCACGTAGAATGGATTCGGCGAGCCTAGTTCAAAATCCGACTCAGACAATCTGCAGTCATTTTGCACCAGTGCCCTTGGGAAAGATAAGAATACTTTTATCTCCCTCTTCCCAGCTAAGGTTAAAATGGCACACGGTGTGAGTGAGTGACACTACTTCGTTTACTTGTCGCCTCGTTGTCTATTTAACGTATTGCAATTTTTACTTACTTCTTACTTTTTTGACGTACTTTGAACCTTGAACCTTTTAACGTGATGATTATTTACAAATTCCATTATACCCAGGTCTGGTTAGTCACTCAAAAGAAAACGTCATGTGACCAACATCTTTAAGCAAAATTGGAAAAAATTGGAAAAAGTGGTGATCAATGAATAAGCTACTCGTCTCGCCTCTTGTTGAGCAGCGATCAGAAAAGTCTGAATTTTCGAAAAAAAAAACTGTGAATACTTGCGAATACTGAAAGGTCAATTTAGGATAAACTTACATTGCAAATACACCCCTAATCACAATAAAAGCCTATTGGGGGAGGGAGTAGACATAATCAAGAGTGAATGTTTAAATTTTCAGCTCTTTAGCTTCTTTGGTGTGGTCGGTACTCACCAAGCCAACTTTAAAACTGAAGAAACCTATCTGAACAGTCTTGATTGACTGTTTTAACTAAGCATAGCCATGGATATGTTGATATTTACTGAGCTTAGCCTGATCTGAGACCGAATCATGATAACGGAAAACTCAATGCAGGTCTAATTCACTTGCAATGGACTTGATAACCGTTCCTCTTTGATAGCATCCTCATATTTATTCACGCAGCAAGACCTCGCTTGGTATACAATGAACAATAGTTGAAAGCCTGTTGAGGATCGAACTCACTACACTGACACTGATCTGCGAAACTCAAGGGGGGGTCTATTTGATGCAGTTGACACGATGAGGCCCAACTCGATGTGGCCGACTCGATGCCAGGATAACTCGGTGCAACACTTTTAACACGTTCATCAAATGACATTAAAAGAAGGATAATCAGCAAAAGGATAGCGAGTAGGGATTACTTTGACAGTGAAATTGATTTATTTATAATCATATGCTATTCTTCGTGAATATTTCAAAAGGGTCCTTTCTTTCATCCTCAGCCTGTCGCTAGATTTCCCCATACCGTATGTCAGGAAAATGGTCAACATGTTCGTGAATAAACGCACAAAACTTTTCATCCCTTAATCTTTTTTGTGTTATTGTAGAGAGAAAAAGGATTGGCGAAAAATATGCGATAAACTTTATGTGAATAAACTGTATGGAATCAGAGATCTAAGCGTTTTAAAAAAAGTGTTTTACTCTGCAAAACAGCGTTTAGGCATCAATCTTTTGTACGGTGGCTTACAGTTTTTGCGTCAGGCAAGTTTCCAAACACATATTTAACACCGTTTACATAATACAAGCATTTTCTCCAGTCATTTTTCCCTCTGTTGTCACGTTTTGTTTTGTTTTGTTTCTGTTTGTTTTTGCTTTTTTGTTAGTTTTTTTTTTTTTTGTGATAACATCAATATTTCATGAAGTTCGTGCTTTTCAGTTATGAACATGTCGTCGGCTTGTTTTCAAATCGCGTGGCCTGCTTTGAGTGGGCTGCATCGAATTGTCCCTAACCCAGACTAACATGATGATGACGATGACCACAATCAAACCAGACTTGCAATTGAGTTTTGGGCAGTCTCTTGCAAAAAAACAAACCAACAGAAAGAAATGGGACTCAGACTGTACACTTCCTGTGGGTGTTTTTATTTGAAACTCTTTCCTCAGTCTATTATATAAGGTTTCTGGCTTTAGAGACGTTCTTTCTTTCTTTTAATTTCTCAAATCTCCATTATACACTGTGTAAAATGTGAGAGAAGTCAAAATAAACATGGCGGGACTTGTGATAACAACAGTTTTTTTTTACTATTTCTATCACTCTGTGAATATCCCACCCTTCTCTCTCTCTCTCTCTCTCTCTGTGTCTCTCTCTATCTCTGTCTGTCTGTCTGTCTCTCTATATATATATATATATATGTGTGTGTGTGTGTGTGTGTGTGTGTAAATAGTAGAATGTGGATTCGCTACACAAACTAGCTCATGTTTCTGCCCTCTTTGGGCCTCATCAGGCCATCCAGCTCTACTCTAAAACAACTTAACTTTATGAGTAAAAAGTTGTATGTATCGAGCACTCTATGAAATAAATCCATTACATTTCAGAAGTGGCTTTATATCATTGATATATCACTATATTATGTTATACTGCTAGCCTGACTTGTACCACACACACACACACACACACACACACACATATATATATATATATATGTATATATTCCCAAACAGATACATATATAAATATGAACAGAATGAGCTAGCTAGCAACCAAGATAGATAGATAGATAGATGGATAGATGCATGTATATATACATATAAATCTGTCATTTCCAATCTGAAACTCTGTTTGAACTGACCTCCCATTTTTACATAGTAAGTGTGCCAGTTGGCCTAAACAGCGTAAATAGAATGAATGATTAAAGGCATGAACTGCTGCAGGAATTGAATCGACACATTCACGCTGTGATAACAGGAGGTCCATAGAAATAGAATTTCAAGTATAAATTTACGCCTATTCTGTTGGATTATATACCCATTTCCTATTAATATAGTTGTCAGCGTTGAGAAACAACGGGACAGACACGTACAGTGAATAAACAAGACAAGATTTGAATATGAAGGAATTATTCGGACCCCTGACTTACCTGCTGTCTGTTTAGCTCAATGGTAAGAGCTGCATCGCGTTTTGACAGCTTCATATCAGATGCAGGTCCAATTCCTACTGTATTCTATCTATAAGAGACACATTTACCGTATTATAAGAAGTCGGTTCAAATAGAGTTTCAAATACAAGTAACGCATCGCAAAAAAATACTGCACAATAACAGACAAGGAGTATATTTTCATTTTTTTTTTTCTTAATTTTTTTCTATTTTCCTGTAAGTGAATGGAACTCTGGTTTTAGTGTAAATAAATACTTCCCAAAGATAGAGCGCTTTCGTTGGCAACTTCTGTCATTTTCAATACCTAGATGCCGAAAGCGCTCTATCTTTTTGGCGTCCGTCGTTGGACGTATACCTTCCCCAAGATTAACCAGACCTCTCTGACATGGGCGTCTAGTCGTCAGTGCTTTCTGAATTTGTCTAGTTTGTCACGCTATCTAGTATTTTATCGGCTACAATTTTGCATATGTTCTCTATATTGCTGGTCATGATGTCCAGTGGTTTTCTGACATTCTTGTAGCCTATCCAGCCCATTGCCATTTGAGTTTTCTGACTGTTTCTATAATATCTCAGACCCCTGTCTCTGATATACTGTGCAGTCGTATGATCTCTCTATGTGATGTTGCGAATGATTTTCTCACGTGCATGTCGCATGGCTCTCAATTTGAGAGTCAATCTTTTGATTAAATTCCATGTATCAGCTCCATAGGTGACTATGGGTTGGATACATTGGTTATACACCCTTCTTTTTAGGTATAGTGAGATCTTCTCGTTTTGAATCTATTCAAAGTAGTGATGAATGTTAATCTTTTTTGCAAGGACAAGTAAGACCTGTCGCTGGAATAAATGGAAAATGCATACAAATACCTTGCAGAATTCGTTAGAGATCACTAGTTACAAAAGTTAGCAAGAAAATTCCATTCACTAACAAATTGATTCCCTTATGGTTTAGATAATTTCCGTTTCCTTCTCCTTAGTGTATAATTTTATGCAAAATTAATTTTGTATCATGAATAAAAAAAAACAAAAAACAAACATAAATTAACTCATTTCTCTAACAGTTGATTTCAATCTATGCTTCGAACTCACCAACAGTAAATTAAAACAAATAACGGAGATTAATAGGGAAAGGTATCAGAATTCTGGACGCGCACATAAAGTTAGTGAAAAGTTTGAGAACCAAGAATTAGATTAGGTGCTGACTTCAGACTTGGTGAGGCCGTAAGTTAAATCAAGTTTGGAGGCTCGTCAGGCACGGATCCGGGGATGTTCTGGAGGTCAGATTCCCCTTCCACAGGCAAAACACATTTTTTTTTATTTAGAGAAATGTTATTGACGAAAAAAAAAAAAAGCAAATAATCTCAAATGATCATAGATTAACTTTATAAGCAATAATTTGCTATATCCATTGGCTAATTACAGATGTGATAAAAAAATTCAAAAAAGAGTTTGACTTTCCGGCTCAAAATACTGGATCCGCCTCTGCTTCTTGTTAAAAAAAAGATTACGCCAAATGATCCCGAAAAGATATTTGGCTTTTCATTTTTTTTTTTTTTTGAGGCCTTTGCAAATTGTAAGGGTGTCATCATCATCGGTCTTTTAACGTCCGTCGTTGGACATCGACCTTCCCCAGGATTCGCCACACTTCTCTATCGTCAGCGTCACGGAGCCAGAATTTTCTAAATTTGTCCAATTCATCTCTCCATTTTGTATTCTGTCGGCCTCGGTTTCGCTTGTGATCTTTGAGGATCTATGTTTTCGTGATGTCCATCAGCTGTCTGTCATTCTTGCAATATGGCCTGCTCATTGCCATTTAAGTTTTCTGATAGATTCTTTGATGTCTCTGACTCCCGTTTTCTTCCTTATATACTGTGCTGTCTTGTGATCTCTCCTTGTGAAGTTGAGCATGATTTCCTCATATGCGTGTTGCATGCTCCTAAGTTTGCGAGTCTGTCTCTTGGTTAGGTTCCATGTTTCAGCTCCATAAGTGACTATCGGGAGGATGCATCGATTGCATACTCTTCTTTTAAGGATTATTGGGATCGACTTGTTTTTGAAAGTTGAGCTTGCTCTGCCGAAAGCTTGCCATCCCAGGATGATTTTTCGCTTGATCTCATCCAGATTCGTTGTCCTAGGGAGATGTAGAGGTCTATCTTCCCCAATTTTCCATCTTCGATTTTGACAGTTATGTCTTTATTCTCTATGTGATCATTGCTCATGATTTTTGTTTTACTGAAGTTCAAGTGTAGGCCAACTCTATCCAGCGTAAGGGTCTAAGCTGTGGCTTATTTAGCGTTTACTTAAATCAGGCACTGATTTGATTCTTTGAAACAAGGTTTTCTCATTCTGTATGTTTACCGTAAAATTACTTATTCAAGTATAATAAATATAAATACCTGAGTAAATTAATTCATGTATTTTGCATGTTTCGTTCATTGTTTATTGAGCAATCTCTTGTTTTATACTCCCCCCAAATTATTTGATTCAACCTTGGGCGAATCGGTGTCCGTACCTCGCATAAATGAATCAACGTAGACTGCACGTGCGCTAGAACAGATAATCTAAAAGGTTATCTAAAAATTACCTGAGGTCTTTTGGATTAAATCATCTTCAAAAATACCAGGCTAAGATTCAGGTAATTCTTGGACCAAAAATGACGATAGAGACCCCAAATGCACTTATTTGGAAGACAAAAAAACAAAAAAAACAAAAACAAACAACAAAAAAAGTGGTTTACTAATGCACATTTTCAAGGTTGTGGGCCCCAAAATGTGACCAGGAGCGCCCGAACCCAACCCCCCCAACACACACTGACACTAAAATAAAATTCTGTTGCCCGCTGGTCTGGTTGGTCGGTCATTTATGGGGCTACGTTGATTCAATATATATCTATATATCGAATCAGTGCTGCTGGTAAATGCAAAGGCCAATATAACTGTTTTCACACCAAATTCTCATCTCAGTTAATCGGGCTTTTGCAGCTGTTTAGCTCAATGGTGAGAGCAACGCTACGTTGAAGCGGCCACCCTATCGGTCGTAGGCTCCATTCCTGCAGCAGCCTCATTTTCTCCTATTGTTCAATATATATATATATATATATATATATATATATATATATATATATATATATATATATATATATATATATATATATATATATATATATATATATATATATATATATATATATATATATATATATATATATATATATATATATATATATATATATATATATATATATATATATAAATATATAAGTGAATTTATACATGATGGGAGTCAGTGGCTAGGCGGAGACACTTTGCTCATGTTTGATCCTCCTAGGGTGTCCTGCTTTTAAAGCCCTGTGCCAAACTAATCTTTGAATATATATATATATATATATATATAAAGTACACAAATAGTATAAAGGTTGGAGTAAGTTAATACTTTGTTTTTTTTCTGAAATAACTCGAGTGTGTATTTATATGTATG
>OY735238.1:12274017-12299017 GCA_963457665.1 Thysanoteuthis rhombus | reverse complement strand
GCAGTAAATAGAGCTATCAATGTATAGAAATAAGAATGACAAAGTGGTATATCCGGTGAATGTCAGCGTTTCGTGTCTAACGCAATCATCAACAATATGGCGATATGTTTTGTTCTCCTAATTATATATACATGTATTAAGAAATAGATATATACTGCAGCAGAATGATTATAAATGCATTATACTATTGGAAACTCTATTTGATTTGAGTTCCTGTTTTGACACAGAAGATGTGTCACTTGGTCTAGGCAGCGTTAATAGGTTAAAAAAAAGATAGGGCTTCTGCAGGAATCGAACCTTTCCACCAATTAGGTAGCCAGTCTAAATTAGTGTCGTTGTTACCATTAAGCTAAAAAGTTCGGCAGAAAGGTAATGATGAGAGGACGTGCGTTAATGCAGACACCTAATCGGTCGCTGGTTCGATTCCTGCTGCAGCCTCATTTTCTCTAATTGTTTATTCTATTTACGCTGTTTTGGCCAAGTGACACATTATCCCTTTAATAAAGGGAGATAATTTCAAATAGATTTTGAAATAACATAATGCATTCATATATATGTATGTTTTTCTACCTATTTCGCCACCGATAATGTTTTGTGAAAAGTACTATAAACGTACAGATAAGAACGGTATATAATGATAAGTAAATAGGAATAGAATAGTATCAGCTTCCTATTCAAAGGAATTGCCTGTTTGAAGACTAAAAGTATGTTCTGAAGTATACATAAAGTATATATGATGCTTTATGGTGATATAAAAAAAAAATTCTACACTGGACACAATGTGTTAATCAGTTGTTTGAGCCATTCAAAATCTCTTTGCCCAATATTAAAGAAAATCTTATCTTCTAACTCAAAAACGGGGATTGACATTTTTCTACCTTAACAAGAACAAGCCTCGCCTAAATTACGGGGGGGGGGGTAAACTGATACATAAAATCCACATTCCTTACTGTGATTTCAACACATGACCAGCCTCATGCCAGGAGGCTGTTTTACTGATTGAGCTAAACTTACAACTCCAAAATTTTCACACAAATTTATGAGAACAATGACTTTTTTTATTCCAATAAATAAATGCATTCCTGCAAAAACTATATTTTTTATTCCATTACATTTAAAATACAAAAGTTGCAATAATCATCTCCAGCGAAAATAATTTCACGAAAAGGATCCAAATAGTGTAAGAGATAAGTAAAAAGGAAGAGCCATTCTGATGGGAGATTTTTTTAAATATTTAGTTCCATGTTCGTGTTCATTGCTTCATCTTCCAACAGACAGAAAAATATGTATGTATATGTACACATATATATATATATACATAAATCTATATATATACACACACATATATATATGAATAAATGCATAAATGTATACACACACACATATATGTATATATATATACATATATATGTGAGTGTGTGTGTGTGTGTGTGTATACATTTATGTATTGATTTATATGTATGTGTGTGTATATTTCTAGCTCTACTCTAAAACAAATTGACTTCAACAGTAAGAAGTTGAATGTATTGAGCACTCTATGAAATAAATCCATTTAGGAAGTGGATTTATATTATTGATATATTATTACATTATGTTATACTGCTAGCCTGATTTGTACCACATATACCATGTGAGTGTGTGCGTATATAATATATATATATATATATATATATATATATATATATATATATACATATATATATATATATATATATATATATATATATATATATATATATATATATATATACATGAGTGTGTAACTATGGAATTTCATTGGAATCCTATAGCAAAGACAACAGCTGTGCCGCCTTTAGCACTTGAATAATTTGCGGTCAGGCATCGTTTCAGGACCGAAATAATAATACTACCACGAGTTGTTCACACAACTGACTAATGGGGATGATGGATTTGTCTCGTAATAAAAACAAATCACTGTAACTGGAAATATATAAGGTAAGATGACACTTATAACAAAGATGAAAGAACACAATGTAAAGTTAGCTTTCAAGGGAAATAGGCAATTTTGGTCAAGGTAGTTAAATAACAGACACAAATATATATAAAGAAATGAAACGATAAAACTTTAATGTAAATAAATACAGTCAAAACTTCATAACAATTGACAATACTTCATCTTAGAATGAATTTAGGGTAATATTTCTACTAATCAGATTATGGACATAGATTATGATCAAATTATATACTTTTATTTATAATTCTAAATTACGATTGAACTTTGAGTTAATTAGAAACTGTCAATAAAAACTGCCAATGTATGTTTCAAGTTTCTGTCTTGCCGTGTACGTAATAGGTGAAGAGGTCAATCCAACAGAGCTAGAAGGCTGAAAATTCAATCATTTGCTCCTTGTTTCGTTTAAAAATGAAAACATGCTTTTTTTTTTCAAGCACCGATACGTTTTTAGTGGGGGTTCAATATGCAATGCATGTTTATGCTAAACTGGTCCATTAGTTTATGTCCAGCAAGATTTCCGCTTGTTTCTTGTATTTTTTAAAAATTCAGCCTGTTTTAGTGATCACCGCCCAACAAAAGGTGAGAGAAGAAACTTGTTCATTGATCACCCCTTGTTTTCATTTTTTTTTTTAAATTAATCTCCCCAACACGGCATGTTGCCAAATGACGTTGGTCACGTGACAGTTGCTATTGAATAGCTAACTCGACCTCTTGTTGTTGTTGTTGTTGTTGTTGTTGATTCTTGGTCATAGCAGAATGAGTTCCCGGTAAGATTGGATGTCACGGTTCTCTTGACAGAGGCAAAATAGTAGCTCAAGATTAATTCTATTGATTTATAATACTTCAGCTAAAAAAAGAAATCTATAATCGATTGAATACTTGTTTTCAATACTCAAAGGATGGAGCAATTTTTGTTCATTAATGAAGAAACTTAAAATAAGACGTTCAGCAACAAAGCTGTATCTCTGTATTTTCTAATAACAACATATTAAGATAATCTTAATCCAAAATCTGTGAGTCTGTGGGTAGATTAGCTCAAATATGTAAAAACAAGTTTGTTGGCAGGTTAGTTCAAATGTATAAGAGAACATATACGTACCTAGATCACTCTTCAAGTGAGGTAAATCGTTCATTATGCTCTTCCAACGTAGGAATAGAGCACTCTGGGGGATTGGCAATATATGTGTGAGCAAATATATCGCTTAAATTCAACCTTACTGACCGTCCAGTTCTGCGTGGGGCAGAGGTAAGATGCCAGCCCCTGGGTCTTTCGATTCTTCTTCGTGGTACTGAAAGGTATAATGAATAGTCTATAGCCACATTGAAGAGTTTTATTACAACGGAACAGCTGTCTGTGGATTACAAAATGATATAACGCAATATATATATATGTATATATATATATATATATATATATATATATATATACATATATATATATATATATATATATATATATATATATATATATATATATATATATATATATATATATATATATTGCGTTATATCATTTTGAATCTCTACTTGGAATGATCTCCAGTTATCAGACGGCGAATGTATCATTTGGCCCAAACATCTTAAATAGAATGGACAATTAAAGTAAATGATACATTCATCATGTTATAACGGAAGATCATTTCAAATCGAGTTTCAAAATAGTATAATGCAATTTATAATTATTTCCGTTGGATTAGATATGCATTTCCTTATATATATATATATATATATATATATATATATATATATATATATATATATATATATATATTTACATATATATATATATATATATATATATATATATATATATATATGTATGTACATATACATATATTTACATATATATATATATATATATATATATATATATATATATATATATATATATATATATATATATATACATATATGAGAAGTGAGGAAAGGCCACCACTTATTAGAGATAATTTTATAACTTGGATTTCAACGAAATATCGAAGTTATCAATTATAGAATAATCTCCAACTAGTGTGGCTTTTCCTTACTTCTTAATCATCTTTTGCATTTTTTGGACCCCTCTTGTGGAGTACTAGTACCTCTCTCTCTCTCTCTCTCCCCCTCTCTCTCTCTCTGTATATATATATATATATATATATATATATATATATATATATATATATATATATATAGAATAATATGGTGAGACCGTTGTTGAATTATTGATTATGCAGAAAAATTATTATTATCATTGAAAGACAATCGTAATAAAGTTCAAGAAATTTATCGGGGTGAAAAAATCAAAAACATCCAGAACTCAGCAACTGTAAATCTGTTAGGACACTGAAAAGAGTTTTGACATTTCGAGGGAACTTGTTAATACTTGATCGCCGACCAATGACCACAGATACTACCGGCGCAAAAGCAAATGTATACATATTATCATAATAACTAGTCATCACAGTCAATAACTGGACAATCGTTGTGTCAAAATTTCGAAATCATGTGGGAAAAGATCCCATCGAAGAACAAATATGGCCAAATAAATTGTATTCATGACATTGTTGACGTTTTCTACCGGAAAACATCTAAAATGGAGTCAAAAGATAAATAAATAAAAGTATTTTTTCAAAGGTTTATAATGGAGTACCGATGCCAATTTTAGAATCTGTTGACAAAACAGTATGGCCAAGAGCACTGGAACGCTCAAACACATGCACAAATAAACTCATAAACACACGCACTCATGAAAAGAGATAGAGCTCTTTTCCACCTACGGTGGCTACGGTTGTTCAATATCATTACATATTCAATGATTTTAAAATAGTAGATTTTCAGTTTAACCCCTTTTTTTCAGCAAAATAACTTCATCCAGTGTCTAAAGTGGTTCCAGTCTGCCGCAAATAGGCTATATACGAGTTCAAAATTCACATTCATTTCTTCCTTTTATAGGAAAAAAACTGATGGGGTCTCCGTTCACTCCCATCCCAATAATAATGGTCTGATCTCCATTCATTTCAATGTGATACTAAAAATCTGATCCTACCATCCAATTTCGGCATGCATCCACAATGGGCCTGGGGGGAAGTTTTAAAGTAAATATATACGGCATTGCAAGGCCAGCTAATTGATAATATCAACTGATTGCAGTCATTTGGCATTGAGTAACATTAGGTGCCCGAGGTTCCAACTCCTTCATCAGTATCCGTATTGTTATGATAGCCATTGTTATCATTATATGGTTTAAATGCAAGTGGTAGCGAGATGTCTTCCTTTGTGTTGGCATTAGGATAATAGTGATTAAAAATGAAATTAGAAATTTTATTTTTTGCGTTTACATACCAGCAGTAACTGGTGTTTTTCGTAGAAGATCAAATGACAGCCTGGGTCCTTAATAATACAGCAGTCTCCTCGGCGTACACGATGGTATTATGCGCTGAACTACGTATATTTTTCACATACAATCATATATATATATATATATATATATATATATATACATATATATTTGTGCGTGTGTGTGTGTATTTGGGCGGCAGTTCTTCCTCAATTCAAGTTTAATTCAACACTGTTGACAAAGATGAACAAATTATTTCTTTAGTCAACTGTTTTTGTTTACATGTACGAGAACGCATGTCTGGGTTCAATAACTATTGTCTAAAACTATTGGATCAAGCGCTTTCGACCACTCTTCAGGCCATTATCAAGATCGGAGAAACACTGCAGATGTTTTTTTCGTATTTTTGATTTTAAAAAAAACGCAGCATTTTAAGACGTTGAGATGACGTAAGATATGAGGCTATGAACAAGCGAAATCCTTCTCTGGGCAAAATGCATCTATCATTTGTTAAATATATCTAAAAGCCAAGTTCCCAAACTAGAGAATGTTTTATTTCGCTGGGGGTTACTTGATTTTCTGATAAGGGCTTCAAGGTCTTTTTTACATTTATTTTTTTGGTGGTAGTTATTTGACAATGTGGAAATGAAAGATCGAGGAAAACGTGTTACATATCAAGTTTTTTGATATCGTTCAGATCAAGGAGGTTTTATGCATCTCACTTCATTCCAACAGCTTCATCAGAAGTATTTACAATATAGAAAATCCGAGTCCATTTTTTACTTTTTGGTGCATACCTATAGAAATATCAGTTCTTTACATTTTGTTTTTCATTATGTTTACATACATAATTACAAATACAGTGAGTGTTGAAAGTATCCGATACATTTTTAAAAGGTCCACTTTCCAACATCTTTATTCAAGTTCAATATTGACAGAATTTTTACTAAAGATTAAAAAATTCAAGTCCAAAAATATATCGAAACAAGACTGTCAGAAATCTTTGATCCCAAATCTATCAATTTCGAATGTGGATAAGAATGGTAGCATTATCTTTTGAAATGTATCAGATATGTTTTGCCCCCCTGTATGAATGGCTTGGCTTCACAGATTTTGGATTGGGGGTGGGTATCTGCAGCTATAGGACCTTGGGCGACGGTGCCTGTGTTACAGGATAACCCTTCAGCCTGTGCAATAGAGTTGAAATGTAAGTGAAATATATATTATATATTATATATTGGTGCAAAAATAATTGCGGTTATTCCCAATCACTTTTAAGGCAGCATATCTAAGTTCAGAATAAAAGTTATTAATCGAAATAAGAACCTTCATAATCTACATATTTTTGACAACTAAAAACAAGTCTATTTATTTCGAAGAGCATAAAATCTGGGTTCTCGGAACCGATGAATTCTTCGAGGGCGTTTTGAGCTGCAGTCGCTTAGATTTTGACGACCTCCATTTGTAGGGAACGGTTGCAATGCTTTTAAAAAAAGTGGTTGTCGGTTGGGGAGAGGTCTGGTGAGTAATTGGGGCGAAGTAGAGTTTCGTAGCCTAGTTTATTCAGTTTCTCTATGGCCATTCACGCGACACGTCGAGCTTTCTTGCTTTTCCAGTTACAAATGGTACAAATGATAGTCAACTGATGAATGGTCAACGTTAAGTTCCTCTGCAACCTCTCGAGTTGTTATGCGTTGTCCCAACATAATAATACCCTCCGATTAAATGCTGTCAATCACAGAAGGACGTCCACATCTATTTGTTCGTTAATATTAAATAGCTGGATACTTCTCGGAGATACGTAATACATTGGAAAGGCATGAATCTACATCCCTGCGTTCAATCTCATCGTAAGATATCGTGACAGCAGTATGTCACAATGGCTGATTGAAAAGAGAGTACACATTAAGGCGAACCACGATAACAGTTACAGCCATTGTCAACCTAGATCAGGGATCAGCTTATTCTTACGCTGAAATTATCTGCCAAAATATTCATATTTAATTTAGGAATTTTAGTAACAATTGGCGTTTATTCCCTCTCAACTGTGCAGAAGACAGTTTCAAATCTGAGGAATACATTTGGTAAATAATAGCTATTTTCCACATGCTTATAACTTTTCTTCCCGGGATCAGATTTGAATGGATTTGGGATATCTTACTGTAGGCTATCAACCCAGTTGATAGAGCAAGATACTTAGCCCTATTCGTCTCTTGGAAAAAATAATGAACTTTGTTTTTATTCTGTGGCTCCAAAATCCTACTATCTGTCATCTTGAAGTCCTTTTGCTTCTTTCAAAAAAGGGGGAAACCAAACCAAATGCAGATGGGAGCAGGTGGGTTTAATCAAGAAGATTCTGCAATTTTTGGTATAATTCTAGCGTAAGAATGACTAATACGTAATTGCAAAATTATTTTAAATAGTTTATTTTTGTTTTCATATTTTGCTTCATTCTTGTCTCCTTTTTCTTCGTTTCCTATCTGCAAAAAGTTGGGTGTAGTTTAACCCGCTGACCTCACCCTACCGTTTGTTAAGGGACCAGGTACATAATACCAAGGTACATTTTACTTGTATCTCCATTATTTCAGTATTGATAATTCCTTAAAAAAACTTAGCCTGATATTTCGAATTCACATTGATCGCATGAGGTCTCTTTCATAATTGTTAAATGATGATTATTGTCTTTACTGAATATGCATAGACACACACATGCATATATATATATATATATATATATATATATATATATATATAGAGAGAGAGAGAGAGAGAGAGAGAGAGAGGGGGGGCAGAGAGAGACAGAAACAGAGAGACAGAGACAGAAAGAAAGAAAGACAGATGATTGGAATGTAACTTGATTTACAGTACACAGTGTTTGGTCAAAATATGTAACACACCTTTTCACCAATTTTTATCTAATTTTTTGTTATGATTTCGAAATGGAGCTGATCCACCTTTAACATTAATAACGGCTTCAATACTCTGAGGGATTGATTATTACAGCCTTGGAGAAGTATCTGAGAAAATTCAGAGCCATTACTCAAACAAAACCTGCACCAGCTCTTTCAGGGCAACTGGAGGAGGAAATCGGTCCCTTAGTTGCTTCCCCAACTGACATCACAAAAGCTCGCTTATATCAAATTCTGCAGAAACCAATTTTTAACAATTTTAGTGCGGCGAATCGGTGCATAATCGTCCCGAATGACGACTCCACCTTTGGGGAAGAGTGTTCACGCCATGGGATGCAACTGGTCAGACGATTGGAATAGATGGTCCCGAGGGGGTTCACCCTGCCATGTAGTGCTACTGCTAGACCAAGAGAATTCCATGATAATATCACCCAAACGATCACAGATCTACCTCAATGTTCAAACTGTCAGAGTGAAACAGAAATGTTTCTTCGGGCTGTCTCCAGACAAAAAAACTCGGACAGAACATGGAAATAATGTGAAGGGAGATTCAGCCGAGTACATTACATTCTTCTATTGGTCCACTGTTCAATTCTCATGATAATTACACCACTTCTCACGACGTTCTATGTTGATTCGCAAAAACAAAGGTTTGGCAATCGCAGCTCCTTCATAGTATCCAACTCCATGAAGCTCAACAAACAAACACGAAGACTGTGGAATAACAAACGGCAACACAATTTATTTCTATTATTATTCGGACCATCCTCATCTTGGATGTTTTTCATACGTTTTACTCTACGGCTTTCATCAGGTATCATCTGGTAGGTGTCGGGAAGTAACGAACCAAACCCTTTATTTAACCGACGGGTGTATATTGACTGCACTCCCCTCTTAGCATTATAATTGTCTCACACTGGGATTGAACCTGCAGTAATTTTGTCTGATTCTGTAACCACCACGCTATGTGTCCATGTGGACAACCGGGGCTAATTTTTAGGTGCCTTAAACCTCAGGTGACAGTTTTTGGTGTTTTGATGTTATTGTTTTCTGTCTTTCATTATTAGAGGTTCCCATATGGTATCCATTTCAATGCTAGGATTACCGAGGCAGTTTTTCTTGCCTAGCATATGGGCCGACTTGCATGAAGAATAACCAAGATGAGGATGGTCCAAATAATTATAGAAATAATAACAATACCACATCTCAAAAATTCAGAGATGTACATACTTTAACACATTCAAGGAGGTTTTTCACTCATTCGGGATTTTATGAAGTATCAATGTAGTCCGGTGATATCAATGGGTCTTTCCATTATTTCGTCCAACTCCTATATATATATATATATATATATATATATAGATAGATAGATAGATAGATAGATAGATAGATGCATGTGTGTATTTGTGTGTGTGTTCGTATGTATATGCATTGATGAATGGAAACATACGACCATCGACAAGTAGCAAAAACGACGACTACTGCTTCGTAACAACTGCAGATAACTGGGTCAGTGGTATATATATATATATATATATATATATATATGGTCAGAGTACTTCATTTCGATTTGTTGAATGCCACAATTATGTGCAAGAAGAAAGATATCATTGGTTTTGATAAATGCCAAGAAAAAATCGCCAACCTCCGACGAAGCATTAGTCATCCAAGACTTATCGAGGCAAGTAAAGACTTATCGAGGCAAGTGAACTAGGGTTTACTCGCCAAGTAGGAACCAACAAAGGGGTTACTGTGGCACATAGTTTCAGATTGCTTCAATCAAAGTCAAGGAAAAAATGCGTCCAAAATACAGTGGATCAACCCTTGTTATGAATAGGGCAGCGTGGCAGCAGGCCTTTTGGGGTCCCCATGCGAAACCATCGTCAATGGGCACGTGAGCAGATGGACTGGACCTTGTATTCATGGGAGAAGGTCGGCTGGTTCGATGAGTCTAACTTCCACCTGACTTAGTTTGGCGTTCAATACGTATGCATCGTTATCCATGCCTTTTTTGGGAAAGAGCTGTTTTGCCAGCACATGGATGACTAACACATTATCAGGCAGTTGATCATGATAATTCGGCTGATTACTGTGATTTGTGAGGACGTTTAGAAAAGGACTTGAGTCCTGCAAAAACTTACAGTCGCTCTGTCTCTAACAATGATCAGCATACATCCGGTGTTAAAATGCAGACGCATGAGTACAAACAGGAGAAGGTCCTAGAAAATAGAGACCATGAATTACTTTGGGTCTTTGTCGTCCAAACTGACCACCCCATCCAGGCGAGAAGAATGGACCTGGTAGCCGTATACAAGGGAAAGAGAGCCTGCAAAAAATAGACGTGGCTTCGCTCGCAGATCAAAGATTGAACATAAAGGAGAAAGAAAAGCTAGGGATATACCAGGACCTCGCAAGGGAACTGGGGAAAGGCGTGAAAGTCAGGGTAGTATCCATAATAGGTAGACAGAACTGTACCAAAGACATTGAAAACGAGATTGAGTAGAACTGGGGATGAGAAGAAGGATTGAGACTATGCATACCACAACACTACTGGGGTCTGCACGAATACTAGGAAAAGTATTGGAAATATGAGATATACAAGCTTCCATTCTTAGCAATGGTCTAGCAGCCAGTAAAAAAAAAGCAGGGTAGAGACAGTACAAACCACAGCACCGCCGTGATAGGTGAGAACGATATGAGATGAGGGCTGGAGACCTGGGGAGACTTCCTCAGCCTCCAGCGATAACCACCTGGAAAATGGTGTGAAATTGCAACCCACAGCGCTGCTGAGAGAGTTGATTAAAGGGCTGTAGACTGGAGGCGACTTGCTGTCACTCAGTCTCAAATAATGACCACCTAGTGTTGGTATAAAATAAAAATAATAATGATAATAACAATGATGATTGTTACAGCTTTCTTAGTGTTTTGTTTCTTCGACGCTCTAGAGAGAAAATTGCTTTTGTAAAATCTTTTAAAAATTTTACTGTTTTCATATCATAAGACTCTCTTTCTTTCCATTTTTCAACACAGTTGCTTTTGTGTTATTCTCTTGTATTTATCTTATTAAGACTTCATTGTTTCGACGCAATATTTCCTCACCAAAACTGTCAACATACGTTTCTTCAGTTTTAAGCTGGTCTGGCTGACAAGTTGTATCATGCGTGCAGGCCACATAAGTGGAGCAAGAGTTTTGGAAATTACAAAATTTACTCTATTTCATGTCTACAAAAATCTGTTATGGTCTTTAATGGGGTCTCAATGTGCAATGTAAGATTATGCTAAATTGGTCCCTCATTTTGTGTCCGGTAGCATTTATTTATTTATTTTTTTCTTTAGTTTTGAGTTTTTAGTAATCACTGTCCAACAAAAAGCGAGATGAGTAACTTGTTTATTGATCACCTTTTCTCCTTTTTTATTGATCAAACTCAACACGACATGTTAACAAAAGACGTTGATCTCTGGAAATGATGTCTTATGTCGAATAACAAATTTCTTTCGTTAAAATTTGAACTGAAAATTTGCATCGATAACTTATGTTTGGATTCTTTTTTGGCAATGATTTCTAAACATCCCGAAAAACTGTGTCAATTTTTTGCTCGTAAGTTGTTGCAGATTATAAGAAAAAAACAACAACAAAAAAACAGGTTGGTTGGTAACTTAATAGAAACCGTCATGTGTCCTTCATCTTTTGGTAGCATGCTGTGATCAATTAAAAAAACTGGATATTAAGGTGGTTATTGAATGAGTAACTTTTTCCGCCTTTTGTTCGATGGAGATTACTAAAATGGCTAAGTTAGAGAAAAACAATTGTAAAGACTATGGGACACAAATTATGGGTCTGATTCAGCATAAAATCACATTGTAAAGTGAAAAATCTAAGGGGACGATTTAGCTTAAACCCTATAATATGGGCCCCACCAAAAACCTATTTTTGGAGGTCAAAGAGCGATAAAACTGTCCTTCTTGACATATACAAGTAAATGTTTGAATTTTCAGCTTTCTAGCCCCACTGGTGAGGCCTGTAAGCGCGTGACTATTTTGACAGTTGTGTTAAATGCTTGATAATGAAGAGATCAAGCGAAGAATCACTCTAGGATGACAAGCCTTCGGTAGAGCAATTTTAATCTTCAAGAACAAGAAAATCCAATTAGTCCTAAAAATGAGAGTATACAACCAATGCATCCTTCCCGATAGATACCTACGGAGCTGAAACATGTAACCTAACCAAGACACTGACCCGCAAAGCATACAATGTGCACATTATAGAATCAGACTCAACATTGAGATATCATAAGACAGCACAAAAAACAGGAGTCTGAGACATCGTAGAATCCATTAAAAACTCAAAGGACTATGGGCTGGTCACGTTGCAAGAATGTCAGATAACCACTCGACATCGCGACTCACCACGTGGATCCCTTGAGATCATATGTGAAACTGTGGCCAGCAAAATATAAGATGGTGGAACGAATTAGGCAAGTATTGGCTCTGCGACTCTAATGATAGTGAGATCATGTGAATCCAACGACGGACATTAAAAACGCTGGTGATGATTGATAAATGGAATTTATCAATCATACTAATACAATACTAGTAATACTATACTATACTAGTAATACTAGATTATCAGCTCAGCACCGAAATCAGTGGGTGGGGGTATGTCAGTTGGGATCAGCAAAGATGGTGGACTCGCTGATAAGTAAAAACTGCAAGATGTTGACTATGTAACAGTTGACAGTTCTGGTTGAGAGTTTCAGAAATTGCGATCCTCCCGGAAATTCCTGAGACACAGAAAACATTACGAATCCCAATCGTTATTCTTTCTACATACATATTTCAAAAGGGTTCCCTACAGAGAATTGCATTTTTTCTCAACGTATCACAGTATTTATTTCCATACTACGTTCAAGTTATTTATTTATTTATTTATCTTTTTTGCCTGATCGTATTTTATCATCATTGCCAGTGATTTTTTTTTCTTGACGGATAAAATTGTTCAGAGAATGCAAATCAGAAAAGGTTGCCACAATTTGAAGGTGAAAAAAAAAACCCGTTGAAGATCATCTTTTTTTTATCATTTCTGTTCCCACTTTTGAAAAGAATTAATGGCTGATATAATTCTTTTACTACTAGCGGATATAAAGATTAATATAGCCATCAGATTGCAATATACACACGTAAATCTACGTATATAGATATCTGGATGACATATATATACACAAAGAGATACAAACACACATAAACACATAAACACAAACACATGCACGCACATATATATATATATATATATATATATATATATTTGACTAAAATTATATCTTTCATTTTTAATGAGAGACGTATTAAATAAAATATGCCACCAAATTATATATGATTTTTCTTTTGGCCTCTATCAGTGGATAACTCTACTTTTTCCATATATATATTCACTTTGTTATAAGTTTTGTCCATCTTACTATCTTTTCCTTCCATAGTCGTATTTACTAAATTGTTCTATTTACGGCATCTCCCAAAAGGGGCTTAAAGCATAAAATGGAGTTGTCAGGGAGGCTTAAATCAAAAGGATATCTCTATTAGTATTTTAAAAACGTCCGTTGCTTAGAATACAACTACCATCTGCGAAGGAAGAGGCATTATCATCGACGTCTAACAGATTGAATGTGAGAGGAAGGCTGGACTTTAACTAAGTTGAAACTTCATAAGTAGACAATTTTTTCTAAGGGTGCAATTTTGACCTGGACTCTAATAAGCTCAGGTTGCTCTACTGTAGGGTGACTACTCTGTGGGGGTTGCAGACCCGAATGGCCAGCACACATCAGCTTTTCTTAAAGTGTTTAAGATCTGTGGTTAAATTTGCAGATTGCCACACGGTCCCAAGGATTTATGTTTCGAGTTGCAGACGGCCGTACTGTCCTTATAGTCTTTCAAAGGAACGGTAGAACTCTATAGCTACTCGTACCACTTCGGTTGGCCACGGGAAAATGTACAGCTGTAAAAATCACCAAGATTTTCCTCTGCGAAGCCAAGCCATTCATATATATATATATATATGTGTGTGTGTGTGTGTGTGCGTGTGTGTGTGTGTTATTGTGTCGATGTATTACATCTCCCTAGTGTGGCTATAGACATTCCATTATCCCGAGGCAGAATTGAAACCTTCAGACCCGTAGGCCGATATCCTACCTCTGGACTACGGAACTGGAGAGCCTGTAAAGCTGAATTTAAGCGTTATATTTGAATTACACAGAAATTCCTCACACACCAGAGAGCTCAATTCCTATAGCATTGCATAAGCTTACAGTGGATGAGTTACCTCATTTAAAGAGTGCTCAACCCTGAATAGAGGAGCATTATATACATATGTTTAGTCTACAGAGCTTTATAGCTTTAAATACTAAACACATTAAAAAAAACGTTTCCAAAACTTTGTGTCCTTCCAGTCACTTATTTCCCAATATCTGTTGATGTGATATATATAATTTTTTTCCAGTGTTATTTTTACACATACTTTGATATCATGGTACTATGTGCGAATTTTCTTTTTGTTGTGATCATCTGTTGTCTACCATGTAAGCGTTTCGGGGATTTAAAATCCAAACAGTTATATTAAGACAGCTTCCCAGCAGTGTTGATCAAACACCACCTCCCTTTCAGCTATGATTTTAATGTATAGCTCATGTCAATAGATGTGATTATTTTACTAACATGTTTGATAGAGTCAAAAGGCTAAACATGTTGGCATAATGAATTTATCTTAAATACAAGTATTTTTTCTTATTGTCAACTTCATGCATATATATATATATATATATATTCGTGTGTGTGTATGTGTGCGTGTGTGTGTGTGTGTGTGTATGTGCATGTGTGATTCAGATATAGGAAAAATTGATAGAAAATAAGTTTCTTCGTTTCTTGATGGACTGAATTCGAGAGATGTGTGCCGTATACGCTAAAACGCGAGAAAACGTCAGCTAACTCAACTAATGAACGAATGGATCATTTTTCTCAAATTCTCTTAAATTCAACCATATATATATATATACATATATATATAGCGAAAGGTTCTATCCTTTTATAAGAGTGTGTGCGTGTGTCAGTTTGTTTGTTTGTTCGAGCGCTCTTGGCCATACTATTTTGTCAACAGAATTGAAACTTGGCACCAGTGCTCCACAAGACCCCTTCTGGAAAAAAAAATTAATATTTTGGGAAAGAAGAGTTTTTCATTTTTTTGTGGGCTTAACTCGACGGTTTCATTAAAAACACCTGGATTCTCCAGCATCTACATATTTCTAGATGTCTTTTACCCCATGTTAGATGATTTTTACATGAAAACACCATTGATGTCATAAAAAGAAATTATTCTGATCATATTTATTCTTCAATGGATTTTTTCAGGACTTCAAATTTTATCGCACGCTACGGTCGTTCAATTATTCTTTATGCTTACTTCAACAGCATTGATCTTCAAAATTTGCAGTATTCGGAAAATGGTTTTCTGATTTTTGTCCATAGGTTTTCATTGTTCCATTTTGTTTCAGTATTTTTCGATCTTTGCACCTTTTCATCCTTGTTCCACATTCTGTCAGTTTTGAAGGATGCTAAAATGAACTCATTGAAATGTGATATTTCTGTATATATAAGGTTTCACTCCTACGTCGTGGTACTGAATGAGACGATTGAAAAGTCTATAGACAAACTTATCATTATTATTAACGCTCCCTTCTTCAGAGTTGAGCACTCTCTAAGTAGGGCAACTTATTCATTATAAATCATATAGCCATACTCTTCTTACTCTGGAATGGAGCACTTTGGTGGATGGGGGATTGTGTGTAAGTAAAAATATCGCTTAAATTCGGCCCTGCTAACCGTCTAGTTCTGCGTACGACAAGGGTGAAATACTAGCCTCTGGGTATGAAGCGAAGATTTCGATCCTACCTCGTGGAACTGGATGGGGCCATTGGATAGTCTATAGCCACACTGAAGAGTTGTAGTACAACTAAACAACATGCTATCAAATGGTTCGAGAATATTGAAAACAAACAACGAGCCACTTTCATTGAACTTGAAATCATTGATTTGTACCCATCTGTCATTGAAAAAATCTTTGACAATACTTCTGACTTTGCCAATCAAAACATCAACATAATAATCCTACAGGAAAACAATATTAAAAAAGCGACAAGAACACAGCGCAAACAACTGTGATGTGCTTATGAGAGTCTTTGACTCTGCACAAATCCTGGATGTAATCGGCCAATATATATATATATATATATATATATATTACACAACTGAGAAAGAATCATCAATAAAACTACGGTAGGACTATACAGGGATGACTGTTTGTTGGTTGTAAACGAAAGTAATGTCCCGAAATTTGTACACAACAAAAGATCATCATCAGTCTTTTATCGTCCATCGTTGGACAAAGACCTTCCCCAGAATCCGTCACAATTCTATCATCGGTGTCACAGAGCAAATATTTTCTGAATTCGTCTAGTTCATCTCTCCAACAAAAGAAAATAATCGATGCATTTTTATAAATAGGTTCTTAAAATGACATAATGTTAAACATAAAGATCTTGAATTTGTTGGATGATATTCAAAAACTGGATGATAAAATGTATCGGCCGTATTCAAGAGATCACCAAGACTCGTCTACATTATATATGGTGGAATATTCGAAAATAGTTGACTGAATGACACAAATGTTTGGAAATTCTTTTTTTTTTTTTTTTTACATATTTAGTGTTCTTAGCTGTAAAACTTTCTCGACTATTGATATATATATATATAATGGTAAAGATCAATTTGAGGATTTTTTTTCTAATTATCTAGTATTCTTGAAGATGATATCATAAGTTGGTTTGCATACAGTTCGAAATTAAATCCGAAATAACAGATTTAATATTTACGTGGGTGAACATTCAATAGAAGTGACACGAACAACTAGTCACATGCGTTGTCTTATTTACTGATTCCCTATTGTCATATACGTTTTTGGGTAACCTACGAAAGTAAACCCTATGTTAAGAAAATGTGTGATACAAAATAACATCAGAATAAAATACTAATAATAATACCCAATATGAAATAACACATGCACACACACACACACACACACACATATATATATATATATATATATATATATATATATATATATATATATATGTAGGTATGTACATACAAGAGCATAGCAAGGAGGGCGAGAGGTTGCAATCACATCAGGGGCTCAACATTTCCTACGGCCTATAATGCCCTTTAATGAATAACTATGCCCTCCCATAGAATATTGCACGACTGTCCCCGGAAGCTATCTTTGTCCCAGGGCGCTGACAACCATTGCTAGTCTACTGGGTATGTAGATGGCACAGTGGAAATGGACGATGGTAACCATCACCACTTTAAAATATCAAGCTCAAAGTTGCTCCAGTACAAATGAACGTAATAATATGATAGACAAGTGAGTCTCGTTGGGATCATCGAAACTGTGAAATATTTTACTATTATAGAACTATAATATATAAAAATGTATTGAAAATAAGGGAAAAGAGATCGTCCATCGTTAGGAATTATTCTAAGCAAGGCTTTTGCATGTACAATGGATTAACACTTGCAATAGAAATTCACTCTAAATAAGGAGGAAAGGGATTGTCAATTGTCACGAATCAAGGCAAACATCAATGAAAAAAACCCAGATATATTATATTTTTACTGAATTTCTTTTACTAGTTTTCATCTACATCTTAATTGAACAACCATCGCCACCAAAGGTGGCGAATGATTCTATCTCTTTTTCTATGTTTGAGTGTATGTTCGAGCGCTCCTGACCATACTGTTTTGTCTACTTGAAAATTGGCATCAATATTCGAATAGACTGGTTCTAAAAATGTTGTTCGTTTTTTTTTTTTTCAGATTTTTTTTTTGTTTATCTTTCTGGCGCCTTATTGCAACGGGTTTATTAATAACATCTAGATTCTCCAGAATCTAGATATTATAAGATATTTTGTTTACTTCATTTTAGACCTTTTCTAAAAATGTTTCGTTTACATTTTTTGGGAAAAAAGGGGCTTTTTGAGCTTTATTCGATCGGTTTATTAATAATATATAGATTCTCCGGGATCTAGACGTTTATGGAGGTTTTTGCTTTTTCACTCTATCTTAGATCTTTTCCAATTGAAAACGCCAGACGATGTCATAAATAAAATTTATTCTGACCATATTTAATTCCCTGATGGAATTCTTTCACATGACTTTGCTGCAACGGTTTTTCAATTATCAACTTTTAGATGTTTTTGTTACAACTTTGAATTCGGGCCAATGTTTCCAACGATTAACAGCGCGATCTGAAAAAAAAAAAAAAAAAAAAACGAAAGAAAAAAAAAAGAAAGACGAAGTTTCCGTGGTTGATTGGTAAGAGCAGCCAGGAGTGAACTAGTCTCCCTCAAGCAGTGCGGGTGTGAGTTCGATTACTCTTTGTTCCCCCCCCCCCGATTGCACGGTTATTTGTCGTCATGGAAAAAATGACCCCCACTGAAAGCTATGTAACATCGACAACAATAACAGCAACAACAACAAGATATTTAGAGCTATTTTATGCTCAATGCATTAACATTTACTACAGCAGCGCATTGTAAAAGTGGAAGGAAGCAATTGTCAATTCTGAAGAGTTCATGCAAAAACCTCACTTGACGGAATAAGGCAATTACAATGGGTACAAGCAGGGGGGGGGCAAACGGGGCATATGTCTCACCCCACTGGATCAGACCTTCTCACTCAGGGCAGGAGATTTTAACCCTATACTCAGTAAAGGATAATGCTACAATACAATCATTTTGTGACACCCAACTTAACGTACTCATATACAAAAATGATATTATTATTCACTAAGAACAGGGTTACTGCTTAGATATATATTTTGAATATACCCCCCCCCCAAGAAATATTTTTTGACCCTCCCCTATCCCTGGAAAAGTGGCATCGGATGCCCATGTCTATTACATGTATAATAGGTAAATATTTACCTACGGAAAGTATTTTGAATATTGGAGAAATGGATTGTTATTGATCAAGAATATAAGTATTACTAATAGAATATGACAGTTATATTTTTAATATTTTCCCATTTTATCTGATGAATATTTTGGAGGTCTGTAACTATAAGTTCTTCCTTTTTGTCGATGTGCCTAGGGTTCAATCAAACTGCCTCATTTATTCGTGTATGAAACAATTCTTGTGCAATATGAGTACTACGTTTATAGGTGAAATATACGTATGAAGTCGTAGCCTTGAGTATAGAAACGGGCGCTCGATTTGGCTCTACGGTTAGGCTGTCCCACGTGTTTTCCGCTGCGATGATCCACATTCGTGCATTGCGATTCTAAAATCATATAATACCCGCCCCCAGGGCAGATATCTCCTCATATATGGAACTGTAAAATATGAAGCTTATGGTCGTGAAACCTTGAGTTAAGAAATGATTCAATGTTTTATTCCAGATAGCTGGAGAATTAAATGTAGCCTCTTTTTTTTTCTTTTCAAGTATCAATCGAAATCCGGTTTAACTTATTTTGGCACCTGCTAATTCATTAATAACAGGCATCCTAATATTTGGATCGAAAATACAAATTCTTACTTGCCTTATGAGGTGGAATAGTAGTTGAAATTTATGGCTTTTAGCCAACAGTCGGTTTAATAACAATAGATCAGAGCTCTTATATGCTCAATAAAAGATCATTTATTATAGGATTGCATTGTGAAAATGTGAGGAAGGAATTGTCAGTTCTGAAGAATTCATGCAGGTCTCACTTGAAGTATGTATATGCAGTTTTTCAGGAAAACGTTTCTTTTTACATTGTATGAAATATTATCTGAAAACTAAAAACAAAATTGAACTCATATCTAAATAATGCAGTGAATCTATGAAAAATGAATGATATCTCAAATTTGCTCAGTTTTTGTTATGTATATATAAAAAAGTTACGATACGATTAGGATGGCTGTTTTAAGCATCCGTAATTTGAAATTCTAAACGTTATTTGGTCTAAAGCTTTTCAAAAGAGTTTTTGCACTCCCTAAATCACAGGATTTTTTTTTTATTGTTATTGTCTAAAAGCATCTGTAGTGAAATATCTGAAGCCTATAAGCTGTTGTTTCGGGTAAAACGCAATTGTCAGGGAGAAACGTGGTGACAAACACAATAAACATTTTTTTATTATACGTATGCAGCTGGTGTACACTCTCAGATACGAACATTCATTTATCGGAATAAATACAGCGAATTTTTAAAGAATGAATAATGATTCCTACTTGTTTACTTCAAGTTTTATAAATAAAAAAAATACAATACGATGATGATAGCTGTTTTCAACTTCCGTACTTTAAACCCGTTAAACTCTTAAAATACATTTTTGTGCACAAGTAATCACGAATTTGGGGAGAATTCGATCCCAATAATCCTAAAAAGAAGAGTATACAACCAATGCATCCTCCTAATAGTCACTTAAGGCGCTGAAACATGGAACCTGACCAAGAGACAGACCTGCAAACTTAGATGCATGCAACGCACACATGAAAGAATCATGCTCAACCTCACATGGAGAGATTACAAGACAGCAAAATATATCAGAGAGAAAACAGGAGTCTGAGACATCATAAAAACCATTAAGAAACTCAAATGGCAATGGGCAGGTCATGCTGCAAGAATGAAAGACAACCGATGGACATCACGACTCGCAACATTGATCCTCAGAGATTACATGCGAATCCGAAGCCGACAGAATACAAGATGGAGAGATGAACTAGACAAAATTAGAAAATACTGGCTCCGTGACGCCCACAATACAGAAGTGTGGCAAATCCTGGGAAAGATCTATGTCCAGCGACAGACGTTAAAAGACTGATAGTGATGATGATCATGATGATGATCATAGTCTATAAACATGTAGAGTGAAATATCTAAAGCTGACGACGGTTATTCTGGGGTGACACGCAATTGTCAGAGAGAAACCTCGAGACAAAAAAGTTAAGCGATTTCTTACGATAAATAGGAAGTGCCCACAGTTTCAAAGTTGTGTACAATAACTACTCAACGGTAATCATTTCGATTCCACCAAATGAAATAACACAAGAAAAAAATAAAATAAAATTACCCTTCTTTGTATTAGTGAAAAAGTTTCGTTCACAGACTACTGAAATGTTTCCGTCTAATTCATTTCATTTTTACTTGAATTTATTTCTTAGAGGGGTCGAGGGTGTATTTTATCAAATTGTCTTAATTTTGATAAAATGCATGTATTCTAGTACAGCACGATACCCTTATTTTCGCTCAGATTTAGATACAATATTTTTCTGTTATACGCAGAGAAATACATTAAAACTAATTGTATCTTTAAAATATGGCCATTACGCTCAACTTATACACAAATAACACGAATGGCCATTACTCTTGATTTGTACACAGTTTATAAAAATAAAAAATATGTGTTTAGACTGGGTCATCTAGCATTAAGGACAAAAGAATTTGTTATATGTAATACAATACTACCGAGGGCCGACAATGAAAGATGAGTTCTAAAAAGGACAAAGGTATTTCTTAACAGAAAATAAGTCGCAAGCTTAGAATCTTTTTTGATCAGACATGTTGAAATGTGTTCTTTCGAAAATGATAAAATGGCGGCTGAGTTAGTGGCCTGCATAAGAATGGCTTTAAAATTACTTCAGTTTCTGCTTGTAACACTAAACAGTCAGAAAAAAAATATAAACTGTAAACCAAAATTGTCAGCTAAAGTTGTCTCAGTTTCTAATTGATTCTGGTTGGTTGGCAATTCATCTATGGATGTCACGCCTAAAGGCTAAAACCAATAGAGTAACAGAACTTGAAATCTAAAAATTTACCCCTTATGTCAAAAACTTTTTTAGTAACATATGGAATACTTTTCTGCGTAATTTTGAGTACATCATGACATCCCTATTTTCATTCAGATCTTTGGGAGGTTCGAATTACAATGTAAGTCCAGGCTGAATTGGGCGCTAGTTCATGTCCAGCAGCATTCATTCTTGTATTTTGAACATTCGAACTTTTTGTGATCACCGCCCAACAAAACATGGGTGGTGTAAATTATTCATTGATCACTCCTTTTTCCAATATTTGAATTGGTCACCGCCTTGCTGCCAAGATATTAGGTTGTGTGAGTGTTTCTATTTAGTGACTAACCAGATCTGTTTTCTTGATGAATTCCTTTTTAACCCTTAGGTTTTAAAGTCAGGCGAGATGGGGTCAGATGTGTTGTCCAAATGAATTTTAATCAGAATTCTTAGTTAACGGTGAGAGCTGTGAGGTACGGGTTGTTCCCATCGGACCTTCTGAGATAAAGAATGCTACTGTCGAACAAATTTCCTCTTTTTCGTTGTCTTTGTTACAGCATTTCGATCGCTATGATCTCAGGCCTTTTTTTTAGTGCACCTGTCGTATTCGTTAAATTTCCAGGGACTTTGAACGGAACAGTTGATTTGATTCACTGCAGTATGTTCCATTCATGTCGAAAACAAGAAAATTACTTCAATCTTTAAAAGGAAGGAATGAAACCAATGCAAACTCTTGATAGTTATCTGTGGAACTGAAAACACGGAACCTAACCAAAGATTGACCCTCAAACCGAGAACCATGCAACATACAGAGAAGAGAATCAAGTTCATTCGGACATATTGGGATCATAAGACAGCATAGTATTTTAGAGAAAAGACAGTAGTCCGAGATATTATTGGCACCATCAGAAAACTCAAATGGCAATGAACAGGATACTTTGCAACAACCGTTGGACGTCACGACTCACAACGTTGATCCCCAGAGATCATATGCAAAACTGTGGCCGGCAAAATATAAGATGGTGTGAGGAACCAGACAAGTTCAGAAAGTACTTGCTACGCGGCACCCCTGATAGAGCGATCTAACGGATCTTGGGAAACGCCTATGTCCAACAATGGGCGCTAGAGGGATGATGATGATGATGATGATGATGATGATGATGATGATGATGATGATGATGATGATGATGATGATGATGCCTCATTCAGAGATCAGAATTGATGTTAAAATTTATTTTAAAATATAACAGTCTGTGGCCACGTATGATAAGCACCCAACTGACCGTTTTTTAAAAAGTTTATTATTTTTTTAGCTACGATGCTCAGGGCTTCTTTTTTTTTCCAAAGGAAAAGGTTGGACACTCTATGAAAAATAATGCTCAGAGCCCAAGCTCCGAAATGAAAACATATATAAAAATAATGTCACTTTTGAAATAACGAAAATATCAACTTTTTAAAAGTGGTGCATTGAGCAATTTGTCTACGCTGTCAATGTATATATAATATATATATATATATATATATATATATATATATATATATATATATATATATGTATATATATATATATATATATATATGTGTGTGTGTGTGTGTGTTTGTGTGCGTGTGTGCGTGTGTGTATGTAGTTTTGCAAATATATATGTACATATGCCTACGTTTCTGTACGTACATATCTTATTTATATGCATATAATTACATTTTTTCTTTTACATATATATATATATATATGTATATATATATATATATATATATATATATATATATGTATATATATATTATAGTAAACTAGATAAGTTGAGTGCTCAATATCTATGTAGATAAGACAATAATAATAATTATAATAATAACAATTATAATGATAATAATGATAGTAATAAAAATAATGATAATTTTTATGACAAATGATCGATAACGCTTTGCTAGTTAATATTTTAAAAGAAAAAAGACTTTTCTTTAAAAAAGATAATAATTAAGATCGTAAAATAAAACTGGAAATTTTCGATATATTGTATACCTTTTTCAGTCAAAATTGAAAAATATACGTGACGTTAGAACTTGATTTCTTTTTCTTTCACAGAACACATTAAGGTTTTAAATTTGTTTTACACCTGAATTTTGACTGAAGAAAATACACAATACATCAAAAATTTTCAGTTTTGTTCTATTGTATCAGGGATTATAATCACGTATTACGATCATTGAATATATATATATATACACACACACACACACACACATATACATATATATATATATATACATATATATATATATATATAAGCATATATTTATGTGTGTGTGTGCGTGTGTATTGAGAAATGGATATATTTAATCCGACAGAATGATTATTAATTGCGTTATATCATATAGTAAAATTTATTTGAAATGATCTCCCGTCGTTACTTAGCCTACATAACGTAGATAGCATAAACAATTATGTTGTCTAGGCAAAGTGATACATTAACCGTGTAACGACAGGAGATCATTTCAAATAGATATTTCCATATAATATAACGCAATTTATAATCATTTATATAAACATACATATGTGTGTGTTTGCGTATTTATAAATATATACAAAGAAATTCAGGAAGAAACTGCTTTACATCACTGCCACATAATCAAAGTTTTTTTTCTGGTTAGTTTCATCATCAGAAATTCGCAGAGAGGAAAAAAATCATGATTACACAACAGGAGAAAGAGTATTGGAAAAATACGCGATACCCCCGGGTAGTGAGCTCGGGAGATTTACAGCCCAAATCAGCTCGGCAAAAATAATCGACCTTGGGATAAAAGGATAGAAATCCAACCCTTGGATGAAGAAAAAAAATGACGTTGATTGAATTCTTGGCTTATTAAACTTTGAAATTGCCTCTCTGTCCTAGCCCCCACCCCTGTGCCCCACTCACCCACCAGGTGGGGGTGGGG
>OY735238.1:12269017-12271517 GCA_963457665.1 Thysanoteuthis rhombus | reverse complement strand
TATAAAAAAGTTAATCTTCTTCTTAATCCAAAACATGGCAGGATTTTATTATTTATAGCAGAACATTACACAACAAGAAGAGATATTATCAGGTTTCATTTACGAAAAATCATCACAGCATAGGAATATTGTTGAAGAAAATCTAAATATGCTGCCGCCCCAGAATGAGTACATCACTGCAAAAAGATATTTTCAGCAATATATATATATATATACATATATATATATATATATATATATATATATATATATATATATATATATATATACATATATATATATATATATATATGTATATATATATATATATATATATATATATATATAGTAGAAGGTGGATTCGCTACACAAACTAGCTCATGTTTCTGCCCTCTCTGGGCCTTATCATATTATATATATTAAGTTATACCGCTAGCCTGATCTGTACCATATATATATATATATATATATATATATATATATATATATATATATATATAGTAGAAGGTGGATTCGCTACACAAACTAGCTCATGTTTCTGCCCTCTCTGGGCCTTATCATATCATATATATTAAGTTATACCGCTAGCCTGATCTGTACCATATATATATATATATATATATATATATATATATATATATATATATATATATATATATATATATATATATATGTATATGTATATATGTATATGTATATGTATATATATATATATATATATATATATATATGTATATATGTATATGTATATGTGTATATATATATATATATATATATATATATATATATATATATATATATATATATATATATATATATATATATATCCGTGTACGTTCTATGTACACACTGATTATATATATGTGTGTGTGCATAATTTAAATTTAAAAAATAGGAAAGAACGAGCCAAGTTCACGAATTATATAATTTTGTCAGGCCTGCTTGACGGTCATAAAGGAATACGCAGAATGTCCTGTGAGAGGAGACGAAAAAAAACAGAACAGGTCTGGTCAATGATATCAAGCAGTAGGAGAAAACATGACATCCTATTGCCTTACAGGACTTTGGCGACAATTACTGTTAATATTCAACTTTTAAAAAGCGTGAAGACAAACTTCCGAAAAATGGTAGTTACATATAGTTTGAATCAAACAAACAATTGATTTATCTAAGGAAAATACGATTGATTACCAAAAGCAATGTTTATAGAACCATCTTTGAAGATGATATGCAACCCCCCTTCCAATTCCATTACTAAACAGATCTGGTATTAATCGAATTGCATTTATTCTTAGCGACCATCAAACAAAACTATCTAAGTAGTCAACATTGGTTGTTTTTTGTTTTTTTACTTTGGTTATCTATGAATGTTTTCGTCACGAGAATAGGCCATACTGGTTGAACTAAAGGACTGAACATTACTCTTTACTGGGTAAAATTCACTCCAAAATAGTTATTTAGTCGCGGGTTTAATTTACAATGTGAGTTTTCCCTAAACTGATGGCTCAGCTTGTGTCCAGCTGCGACGACGTTTTTCTTTTCGTTATTTATGAAAATTTGGACTTTTTTTAGTGTTCACTGCCCAACAGGGAGGCGAGTTGAGTAATCTATTTATAGATCACTCTTTTTTTATCGATCACCTCCAACATGGTATGCTGCTAAAAGACCTTGCTCTCGTGATAGTTTCTATTGGATAACTAACCAGACTACGTCACTAGGAGCACTACATGTGCATGTTTAAGACATGCATCAGACCATTTGAGGTAAATATATATGGATTTGCTACACAAACTAGCTCATGTTTCGCCTGAAGAGGCCCAGAGAGGGCCGAAACATGAGCTAGTTTGAGTAACGAATCCACAACCTACTATATATATATGTACATATATATATATATATATATATATATATATATATATATATATATATATATATATATATATATATATATATATATATATATTATAATTAAGACTCTCTTCTTCAGGGTTCGAATTCTTAGTGTTAAGATGCATGATGAATAGTACATTTTAGAATCAGACAACACTTGAAAAATTGTTGAACACTGTTATAAGAAATCTTTTTTTGAACCTAACTTTACCCCCAAAACATTGCTTCGGTGGAAGTGCAGATAAATGAAACTCCAGAACATCGTAATGATTCAGAACAAGCGAATATTGTGGCAATAAAATAAAAATTAACAAAACTGAACGAAGTATCGTTGTGTACGTCATATACCTCTAATTTTTTACCATATTCATCTGTCCCCGGGTCGGCTTCAAAACTCTGGAAAGTTTGTTTTATGAGTAAAAAGACTTGGAGGCGACAAACACCCGAAGCGGCGTCACTTACTTGACCATCTGTTTGGCATTTTTCAATGAGGCTTAACTGTCTTTATTTATCCACTCATTCTGAAAATTGCTTCTTTCCAATGAGGTTTTAGCTATCTCTATGAATCCACTCATTCCAAGAACATTTTTTCAAGAAAAATTGCACTCTCCAATGAGATTTTAGCTACCTC
>OY735238.1:12224017-12261517 GCA_963457665.1 Thysanoteuthis rhombus | reverse complement strand
AAGAGTAGGTAAATATGGATACCGACACATTTTAGAAGGACGAAATAAATGCATTTCAAAATGATTTATGGTATGGATGGAATAGGCACATGAGAAGTAAAAACATGCAGTATTGACAGGAATTAAAAAAATCTTTTGTTTTCGAAGAAAAATTAAACTGAAATCTTTTGGTAATACATTTTAAAATCGCTGAAATTAGCAGATACAATTAAACTTGATTAAACAAATGTTCATTTATAAACACAATAACACAATAAGTTAAACTAAGTTCTCCCCCATTGCATTGTTTATAGTAGTTACCTTTTGATGGGAAAAAAATAGTTCCCCCCCCCTTTACAAACTATTTAGGAGGAGAAAGTAGCGATGATTTCTCAAAAATGATTTAGCTGGGGTCGGGGTCCCAATGAGAAATTTCGAGATTTCTTTCCAAGGTCGATAAGCAGGGGTAGGGGGGCTGCAATTAGGCATCTAAAAGTTCGGGTGGATAAAGGAAAAAAATTGCTTGATCCCTGCAGCCAGCGCCACAAGGGGCTAAGGCGACTCCTGGCTCTCCCTTTTAGATGTAATGGGTAGGTGTTCCCCCAAGTTTTGAATTCTCAAGACCTGGCTCACTCCATTTCGGTTTACGGAAAGTTTTCATGGGGAAGCTCTTGTTTCAGATGACGAGCAAAGCTGCATTTACTAATCTTAGCTTCAGAAATATCAACAAAAGGCCAACGAGAAAGATTGTGCTTCGTCAGTCTTGCTAGTGTTTAGAGCCTGTCTGCCTTTGAAACCAGCATTCGAAATCCTTGTAACTATTTCATTTACTCGACAGACCAAACTCCTTACTCCTTCTCCTATTTCACAACCACTTATGAAATTCTCAAAGCAGTGGAACCTTGATCTGAAAACGCCTTCTGTGGTCTTTGGATCAAAGTGAAATATCTGTTTTCCCCACTTGAAAATATAGTATTAAATTTTCGTTTTCAATTTCAAAGGTTGTTATGATTGTATTTTAATTTCCTTCGTGAATTTTGATTTGATATGAACTTTTCTCAACCGACAAAAACAGAAGTTACGTGTTTTATTTATTGCCGTCACCGAAAACCACGTTACATAAAATTCCCGTTTTTAATTTCAAATGTTACAACTTTTTTTGTTGTTGTTTTCTTACATTAATTCTCTTATTTATTTATTTTATTTGTGAGCCGTTTTTAACATCGAGTGAGTGAGAGCGTGAAATTTTACAATTCACAATCAGGACCACCTTCCCTACACTGTGCCAAACACTATCTTGATAATGTTCGAAATTGAAAAACGGGGAGTTTAGAAACTATTTCTCTGACATGAGAACAGATACTACGCTTTGGTCTTGAACTGAAAGGCTGCAAAAGGCGCATTCGGGATCCAACTGCTCTGCTACTGTCCTGCTTACACTGATTGTCTGCCCCCCCCAACGACCTTTTCCCCTGACCCTCTTCACCCCCGGTTCTTCCTCCTGCCAAGCCCCCAACCCGTTGCAACTACCGCGGGCAACTTTCAGCCCCCACCAACCAGCCCCAACGAATATGGCGAACATTGTCAACAGATGATATTTCTCTCCTTACTCTCCACCTCGTATTGTTTTTCTTTAATTTGGATGTTTCCCATATCTTGACTTTAAGCATTTGCCTGGCTATGCGCATGCGTGTGGTGCAAGTGAGCTTACGAACTCCTTTGAGTATTCGTATCTGGCTTACATCTAATGTTTTATGCATACGCCGCAGATATTTGAAAAATATAGATACGGTGGTGGTGGTCGGTGGGGGTGTGTTCGGTGCGTGGCAGGGAGTTACGAATCAAAATTATTTATTCAAGTTAGCACATGTGTATGCCGTAGAAAATGCAAGTAATTGCCAAGGAGGACGAGGGAATGAAGTGTGTTTGGGAGGGGTGCGGGTATTTGGTGAGAGTGTCTGATACGTTCGTCTGATTCATCTCATGTATTTACAAACGGTGAATCAAATTGATGGAAAAATGAAAACAATACTATCATGTTTATTAATAAGCTGAAAGGAGGGACTTGTCCTGCCCGCTCTTAGATTATTCATTAATACATTGTCATAGATGTTTAATAGGCTTGGTAAGTTTTCACCTCTTGGCCCGTTAAAAACCGTCAACCCAAACTGTAACCAGAAATGTCAACGCAGGTCTTTTTTAGTTTTTAAGTGGGTCTGACTGACTTGAGGGATATCTGTCTACGTACGTGTAGCGTGTACTGGTCAAAAAAATAGAAATTCCGAAATTTAGAAATCACCAACCAAAATTTTCAAAAAGCAGGTTTCTTCAGTTTTTTTGGTAGTGTTGCTGAATGATTATGTATGTATGTATGTATGTATGTATGTATGTATGTATGTATGAATGTATGTATGTATGTGTTGCACGTACCCTACGCACCAGTAGTGCTAAAAGGCTGGACTTTCAACATTTATTCCTTATTACGTCTAGAAAGATTTTTTGTTTTTTTTTCAACCCCTCTGAACAGTTATTTCGTTAGAATTTCAATTTGCAATGTAATTTTGAGCTATATTGGTCCCTAAGTTTGCGTTTGATAGCATTCATGCTTGTCTTTCGGAAATCCAGATTTTCTTTTGTGATCATTACCCTACAAAAACGAGAAAAGTAACTTATTCAATTATTAACCCATTTTCCGATTTTTTAATTGATCGACCATAACATAACAGCAACTAAAAGTGTTTGCCACGTGACAGTTTCTATTGAGTGACTAACCAGACCTTGTTTGCTATAAGATTTCTTTGGCTACAACTCAATCACCAAAGTTAAGCAAGCAAAAGTCTTGAAAAAGACAAAATGGGGGTACAGAAAATACTGATCTGTTTTAAATACTAGATTAGATATTTTCCTTGTTCAACAATTACAAAGAATGTTAATGCATGTTCATGAGCTCTAAAAACAATTTTAAAACCACTAATTGTCGAAGGCGGCAAGTGTAATAGTTATCCATTGCAAGATAAAGGACCTTGTCCTTCAGATAATCCATTGCAAGTCAACCATTTCGATATAAAAGCCCTGACTCACAGATAGAACTGATTTGACATCAATCACAATGAAATGGAAACTTGATTGTCAGCCATGAAGATACGATTAAAGTTTCCGTCTACCGCAGTTGTTGGGTTAATGTTCGTTGTCCAATTTGATTTTGGTAGATCCAATTTCAACAACAAATCAATCTATTCAAAATTGCTCAAAAAAATTTACAAGGATTCTAGTCATTGTGAATATAAAATAATCATTTCTAATCTACGGTGAACAACAGTTCTATATCCAAGTTAAAACCATAGGCGTATGGGAACTTTTCGGTAAAAGGGCGCAAAAGGCAACTCTGATTTACCCAGTCAATTTTACATTGTCTTGCCCGGCTCGTATCCTTGTGGTTGAAACGTAGAGATTGAAATAACCAAGACGATGATAATAGACGGATACTTTATGGAATTATATGAATACAATGGAGCACTTCTACCTATACGTAATGATCAAACCAATAAAGATGTTGCGTAGTACGTAAATAATTCATAGATTAGCAACAATACTTAATCTCAAAACCACACGAACAAGGCCTGATAGTACAGCATTTGAAAGGATTCCAATGTAAAACTTTATGATAGAATTTTAAACAGCACTTATGACAAAGAGTCGGTGTTTTCAGGTTGTCAAACTTTAGAGTTGACTTTGTTTCCGTGTCGTAGCAAGTTCACCCCATCAAAAACCGATGTGTTGTACACGTAACAGCATACATACAAAAAAACTGATGATGAGTTAAAGAACGATAAAAATGGCACTGTCAGACTATTTCGATATTATGAATAAAATAAAATATGTTTTATTACATCAAATAAACAATAACAAATTAATTTTCGCATATCTATTATTCTTAGATAAGAAAATTGATAGATTTGAGAAAAAGATGATATAGTCTAAAAAAAAAAAAAAAACTCTGTTCCTTGTAGTATTTTATTTGTTTCAAAATTAAAAGATGTTTTATTCATTCATTTGTTTATTTATTTACTCATTTATTTATATGTAAACATTAAATTTTCCAAATGATAAATGAGATGAAATGGGGGAAAATTTTTTTTTAAATGATATTGTATGGAAAAATGTATTCTGTCTTGTTTACCTTTTAGATTTTAATGAATCGAGATAGCTCAGCTAAGATTGTTTTCGAGGTATGAATAATATGAACGCTATCTCACTCGAAAATTGACCCTGGAGAAATTCAAAATTTGGCCGAAATCAGCATATCAGGTGATTTTAGCTGGATATAAGGCTCTTAGGTAAAAATGAAAGTTGTGGTGAATATTTTCGGCTTAACGGTAGTAGGGATATGTGATGCCAGTAGAAATATAACTGCACAACCAAAAGTCTGAATTTCCCTTACCACTAATCAAAGAATTCATGGCGAAAAAACAAGAACAAATATCACATTAACCTTTTAACATCCGTCGTTGGACATAAACCTTTCCCAAGATCCACCACATCTCTCTATCATTGGCGTCACGGAGCCAGTATTTTCTGAATTTGTCTAGTTCACCTCTCCATCTTGTATTTTGTCGGCCACAGTTTCGCATGTGATCTCTGGAGATCCATGTAGTGAGTCGTGATGTCCATTGGTTGTCTGCCATTCTTACAACACAACCAGCCCATTGCCATTTAAGTTTTATAATAGATTCTATGATGTCTCCAACTCCAGTTTTCTTCCTGATATACTGTGCTGTCTTGTGATCACTCCATGAGAGGTTGAGCATGATTCTCTCACGTGTGCATTGCATGACTTCTCAGTCAGCGTCTCTATCTCTTGGTTAGGTTCCATGTTTCTGCTACATAAATGACTATCGGGAGAATACATTGGTTGTATACTCTTCTTTTTGGGGATTATTGGGATCCTCTTGTTTTTGAAGGTTGGGCTTGCTCTGCCAAAAGCTCTCATCATGCGCAAAATAAATTAATTATTTGGAATTATTCTTTGTGGCCACTTGCTTAAACGAAAGGCTGAAACTAGAAATCTTATTGGCAAAATTTGGGAATGACCTTTAAAAAGTTGAGAACCTTTGTACTCTAGTAATAGAACTTGTGCAAAATCGCCTAATCAGAATTGACACCTTGAAAGCATTTAGCGCTGGGCTCTTTGGAATGCGGGGCCAATAGCAAATGCTACTTTTGTTACATAGTTAATCCGGCACTGGCTCGGCGCTAAATGGTGTGCTTTGACATGTAACACGTGTAATGTGTAAACAGCGTGCATCGGTCTATATCTATAAAATGTCTTATCCATAGGCGAACAACTGTTATTGTTGTTATCTGATACGAGCACTCTTTACAGTAGACTGAACAAGTGACATAAAAACGAATTATTGCACGGGCATAAAGATAGACTACAACACAGACACCTACACATCTACATTTCTGTTAAAAAAAAAAAAAGGTTTGGGAAAGCCCTTGTTTTCAATCCATTATTTGGTAATTGTTCGGGATAGGTTCACCGAAACATTATGTCGATATTTTGTAAGAGCAAAAAACTAAGATAGGTTTTATTTCTATGATAAAGGCGAGAATTACGCAGACAATATTGTGCAAATAAAAGAAATTAAATTCTTTACCTATTTTCATGATATTTCTTTCATGGAGAAACCGTGATAGAAATCATAGACAAAAAATATCTAATCATTTTTTTTATTATTCATCCCAAACCCTAACCCTTAACCCTAAACACTAACCCTAAAGCTAACCCTTAACCCTAAATCATATCCTTTAAAGTTAAATTTTATAAAATTGTTCTAAACGTTCAGAGTTTTCTATTCACATCTTTTCTGTAATAGTTCTACAGCAGCAACTAATCGTGTCTGATGCGAAGCTATCTCCCTTGCAAAATATTGTAGAAATGTTTTTAGGTGAACCTATTCCAAACAATTACCAATTATTTTCCTTAGTCCTTAGTAATATTACAGTAATTATGTGCATTGGTAAAGATGCTTCTCACCTCCTTAGATTCACAAATACATCATTGTCCATAAATGAGTACACCCCTTGCAGATAGGGAGTTACCTTCTTCTAAATTAAACATCACAGGATCCTATACAATCGAAACGAATATTATCAGGGATTATTTTTTTTTACCAAACTCAACAGAATCGATACTTATATCTGGTTCATACGATATTCTAAAGGAGTGGGCCAAGTATTTCTGGCAGTAACCAAAACCAAAAAATAAAATATCTTTAAACACAGGTTTTTTGCTATTTTTAATCTAGAACTTGTTCGAAACAGTTTTCAGTACTTATCATTTTTGCTGTGCACTGTAAATCAAAAAGGTATTATCTCTGGTCTTGAGAAAAATACAAGAATAGTATTATTATACACATAAATTAATATTTACTATGGAAAAGCATTGAAAATTACATTGCATTATCATTATCATTATTATTGTTGTTATTATTATTATTATTATTATTATTATTATTATTATTATCATCATCATTATCATTATTATTATTATCATTATTATTATTATCATCATTATCATTATTATTATTATTATCATTATCATTATTATTATTATTATCATCATTATCATTATTATTGTTATTATTATTATTATTATTATTATTATTATTTACGTCGTAAATTATTCCAATATCTCACTGCAATTGGAGAAAGTATCCGTGTGCACGCGTAGATCTAGATTACTCGACAACTGAAATAGTACGAAGTGGGCATCCGCCGGATATATTACGCAGCGCACAGCACGGTGCAGTGTCGAATTTGAAGTTTTTGGGATCTGCGGTTCTCAATGACTCTAATGAAAACAAATTGAAAAAAAATTCATGTTTGCAGATCTTTTCCCATGGTTTTCATGTCGGGTGACTTTCAGTTTTTAAAATACATTTTGCATCAATCGCCATCGACGACATTTCTAAATTTCAATTCAACCGGAAAACTTTGGCTTATTTGAGAAAAATGATAAACTGGGGAAAGTAGACCACTAAATCTGCCTAGGATAACCCACGAAAGAGGACGAGATCAGGCGAAGACTCACCCGAGGATGGCAAGCCTTTAGCAGAGCAAGCTCAACCTTAAAAAACAAGACGATCCCAGTAATCCTAAAAAGAAGAGTATACAACCAATGCATCCTCCTTATGGAGCTGAAACATGGAACCTAACCAAGAGACAGACTGAGGAGCATGCAACGCGTATATGAGAGACAGTACAGTATATAAGGAAGAAAATGGTTGTCTGAGACATCAAAGAATCAATCAGAAAACTTAAATGGCAATTGGCTGGTCATCTTGCAAGAATGGCCGACAACCGATGGACATCACAACTCACAACATGGATTCCCAAAGATCATATGAGAAACCGAGGACGACAGAATGCTAGATGGAGAGCTGAACTGGACAGATTTAGAAAATACCGGCTCTGCGACGCCCACGATAGAGTAGTGCTGTGAATCCAGGGGAAGATCTATGCCCAACGATAGACGTTAAAAGACTGGTGATGATGATGATGATGATGATGATGATAGTCATGTTCTAATTCTTTACCTATATGTTGCCTTTAAGAAAATGACTCGGTACACTTTGATTTCTCAAGATTCAAATAAGAAAGACGAATTGTCTGACAATTATGGCAAGCTCCTTAGCAGAACATGAAGTCCGTGCTCTTTTGAAACGGGTACTGCACTAGTTAATGGCTATTTCACTACTCACTCACACAGCTTTTGATACCCTCTTCATTAGCCAACTAAATGTTTCCAGTGTTAGAAGAACAATTTGATTATTAAGCATCAATTTTTGTTTGTATTTGTATGAAAAACTTTTGGAACTCAGTCAGTTATATTAGAAGATGTTTACACGCAAGTGTAAAGAACAACAAATTTGGAATAAATCCCCGGCGTTAGAAATTAAAGTCTCTTGTCTCAAAATATATATTATGAAAAAAATTGAATAATCTGTCAGTTGGCTTCATTAAAAGATGTTCACTCACTCACAAGTGTAAAAAAAAAAACTTCGAAATAAATTCCTGGCGATGAAAACGAGAGTCACCCGTCTCAATATATATTTAAAGGAAATTTTGTATAATCTGCCAATTGGTTATATTAGAAGATGTTCACACGCAAGTATAAATAACAAAAAATTTGGAATAAATCCCCGGCGTTAGAAATTAAAGTCTCTTGTCTCAAAATATATATTATGAAAAAAAAATGAACAATCTTCCAGTTGACTACATTAAAAGATGTTCACTCACTTACAAGTGTAAAAAAAAAAACACACACACACACACAAAAAAAACTTCGAAATAAATCCCTAGCGGTGAAAACGAGAGTCACCCGTCTCAATATATATTTAAAGGAAATTTTGAATAACCTGCCAATCGGTTATATTAGAAGATGTTTACATGCAAGTGTAAAGAACAAAAGTTTCTAAATAAATTCCCGATGGTAGTAATGAAAGTCACTCGCTTTAAAATATAAATTCTGAGAAATTTAGAAAATCTGCCAACCGTTCTCCTCTGGCAGACGTACTTTCTTCACTTGCTTCGGGTTCCGGAGATTTGATCAGATTTGCGAAGACTTACGAGCAGGGAAATGCCGTTTTATTTCCTAATGTTGATTATTTTACACCGATCAGGCAGAGTTAATCAACTGATATTACACAGGTGGATATAAAAACGTCGCGAACCTTTGCCAGTTACATGGACGACAGCTGGGATGGCCTTCTTGTTGCCCCGTATCTCATTCGTCTTCTGGCCCAGAACAGACATTTAATACGACGAATAAGTCAACAGGCATTCACAGATCACCATAGGATGACCAGGTGGCTGACCCGAAAGTGGGGTGTAGTTAACAGACTTGTGTTTTATACGGGCAGTAAAAACACAACCGTTTTTTTTTTTTTTTTTTTGTCGAAATCCTGAACTGGAGTTGACTTTTTTTTTCTTATACTGCAACGGAAACAAGAACAAGAACAATCCTCACCGGGAAGATGGGTATAATCCAATAAGTGAAATTCATATTCCCTTCTTGTGATATGAATTCACGAGCCACTGGTTGCTGTTTTACTAACTGAACTTAACCGACAAGTCTTAGATATTAACCAAAAATTATAGCAATGCGCATGGGATTATTCCATTCTAATGAATGAATAAATACATGTATACAAAAATAAAATATACTCATAATTCTTTTATCTATCTATCTATCTATCTATCTATCTATCCCTCTTTATATATATATATATATATATATATATATATATATATATATATACACACATATAATAATAATTAAATAATTGTGTCATCCACAGCCAGCTGTTTCGTTGTATTACAACTCTTCAGTGTGGCTATAGACTATCCATTATCCCATCCAGTACAACGAGGTAGGATTGAAACCTTCGCTTCAGACCCTGAAACTGGCATCTTACCTCTGCCCTTCGCAGAACTGGATGGTCAGTAAGAATTACCCATCCACCAGAGTGTTCTATTCCCAAGTTAGAAGAGCATTACATAAGCTTATAATGAACGATTAACCTCACTTGAAGAGTGTTCGACCCCGAATAAGGGAGCGTTAATCATGCTTATGATATACATATAGTACAAAAGTTATATTAATCATCCTCAGTTGAAAGAGAAGTTGCAGTGGAGTTTGACCCTGCAGCGACCCGTCTTGTCTAATCCATTTTTTGTTGCAGAACCTAAATGAGTTTCAAACAAATATTCCCCTGGAATATCACGACTTTTTATCGAAAAATTTTTTATTGAAAAGGCAAAGACTACTGATACACACAAACTCTCTCTCTCTCTCTCTCTCTATCTATCTATCTATCTATCTATATATATATATATATATATATACATATATATATATATATATATATATATATGTGTGTGTGTGTGTGTGTTATTATTATCATTATTGCTCCATTCTCTAGGGCTTAGCACTCTTAGGTCGGATACTCGTCTACAATTAGCGATTATGCAAGGCTCTTCCAACTCTGGAATGGAGCATTTTGGCAAATGGGGAGTTATGCATAATTAGATATATCGCTTGATTTGGTCCTACTGACCATCCAGTTCTGCGTAGGGCAAGGGTAGAGCATCTGCCTCTGGGTGTGACTCTACGTAGCCGGCAGGACCTCTACAAAAATAGGTTTTTTCATAAATAATTATATATGTTTATACATATATGAGTGTGTGTGTGTATGTGTGTTCATATCCAATCATTCATACGGATGAATGAATATTCAGTATACATACATGCAAGCCTTGATGCATTGATACATATATACATATATATAATAATTGTGTGTGTGTGTTTGTGTGTGTTGCACTGTTGATGTCCAAATGTGATTTCAATCATGAATATTTTATTATTTCTTGTTTGATGACCCTTGAATTATCGTTATCATCTTCTTCCACCAAAACCAAGCTATAAACGAATATCCTTGGAATTCACATTTCCTCTCTCTCTCTCTCTCTCTCTCTCTCTCTCTCTCTCTCTCTCTCTCTCTCTCTCTCTCTCTCTCTCTCTATCTATCTATCTCTCTTGGAATTAACATTTTCTCTCTCTCTCTCTCTCTCTCTTCTCTTTCTTATCTGTGGAGTTAGAAGCAGATATTGAGCCGTAATATAGATCAAGGGAAGATTGATTGATTTATGCATAAATATACGTACAGATATGTATATACTCATTCATAGTTCAACGAAGTGCTTGTGCAAATTAAGCATTTATTTTTCTAATAAATAATCCAATTCATCATTGGACTCAATGCTTCATATATATATATATATATATATATATATATATATATATATATATATGTGTGTGTGTGTGTGTGTGTGTGTATATATGTATATATATATATATATATATATATATATATATGTATACATATACATATAAATATGTATATATATACATATATATATGTGTGTGTGTGTATATATATATATGTATATATACATGTATATATGTATATATATACATATATATATATATATATACATATATATATATATATATATATATATATATATATATATATATATATATATATATATATATATATATACATACATGTGTGTGTGTGTGTGTGTGTGTGTATACGTAGGCACATTGTGTACAACATATCCGGGGAAATCAACGTCTGTAGTCTGACACGTAGTTCTGACTTGAATTCGCAAATGATGACGATGTTAGGTTCAGTCTTGCCTCTATAACGGCTCGTAAAACGATCTTTCGAAAAGGGATGGGGAGACTTGTATTTTAAAACGGTATCAGTTAAAAGTCACGATTTCAAAAACTGGTTTATTAGGCAGACAGACTATCCCAACTTGCGAGATCGGCGAGGCACAACCTTCGTCACCAAAATCCATCCATATTACAGGCCCATAACAAGCGCAGGGAGCCAGGGACCGTGGACCCCCAAACTTGTTACAAGTCAAAAGAACAACTAAGAAATGAGAATTAAACAAAATAACACAAGTCTAGCTACAGAAGGGTCAAACTCAACTTTAATTTCTATTCCGACTGAAGATAATTGCTGCCAATTTTCTATTGTAAATATAACAAATAAATAAAATTATGAAAATATGTATTTTTAAAGGCGTCCTCGCCTCTTTATTGCACCATTTTTTTTTGTTTTTTTTTAGATTTATTCTCGGTTGAACTTTTGCTGCATTATCATTAATTTTGACTACTTTTTACCTTCATCTTAACATTAGGTTGCTTATTATCATAACTTGGGATTGGACCGTGATACTATGGAAAACGATTAAACATGGAAATTGGAAGATGAAGAGCAAGCCTCGTGGCGAGAATGACACTCACACCCTCTAGTCAGAGAGCGTTCAATATACGCCCGGGTGCTTTTAACCGTCTAGCCACGGGGACTTCATAATTGAACGGGAACTGAGTTTACACCTTCATTTTAAACATCCACAAGTGTGGAAATTCGAATGTAACGGGTTGGGGTTTAAGGTGTAAAATCAGTTTCTGTTTAACTGTGTGTGTTTGTTCATGTGTCAATGTGTAAAAGTGTTCCAGCGCTCCAGGGCACATCATTTTGTCTACAAGCATGACATTGACATCAGTATTCAAGAACATCCCTTCCAAATTATTTTTCTAATCTTTTGAAGAAAAAAGCTTTCTTGGTCTTTTGGTGGGCGTGTTTTTAACAGGTTTATTGACATCTAGATTCTCCAGAATTTATATGTGTTTTACTCTATATCTGGAAAACCGTATATATTCTTCGAAAGATTTTTTTAAATGGCTTCAATTTTTGATGCTATAGTCGTGCAATTATTGACTTTAATGGCAAGTTAGAATTATTATTATTTATTACTATTATTATTATCATTATTATTATTACTATTATTATTATTGATAATGTTTTCATATGCCTATCCAAAGATGAATTTTTGCATGTTTGTTTGCTTTTGTGAAAATGATTGAGAGAATCTTTATCAAAATAATCCTTTTGTAATGTTTTATAAATCACGTGATTAAAATGTCGTTAAGATAATTGATAGGTCATATTTCAGTGGATAATCAGGATGATTGAGCGCTCTTTGAAAAAAGGCATGAAATCTATAACCCGTTTGTCAATATGTATGTATGTATGTATGTATGTACTCGCCTACCGCCAAAACCACTCGGCACAAACACATGAAATTTGCTTTGAATGCGGATTTGTTTCCAAGGAAATGTTTTTAATGTTTTAGTTTTTTGAAAACACTTCCCAAATCATGTTTTGAACAATTCAAGAGTGTGGGTATATTTACATGATTATTTGTCAATGGTAAAAATTTTATCTTTCTTTTTAATGACGTGATAAGAGAATATCTTTTATTCTTTTTTTTTTCTCGAATCAACTCTTGATATCAGCGAATGAATTTGCATTCCCGACTTAGTTGTAAATGTCACCTTAAATGTTTATTCTATTCTGTTTGATTCCCAAATTGAACGCACTTGAATATTAAACCCGATCGATTGGCGGCCATCTGGAATCTGTAATATGTACTATGTAAGAAATTTCATGCTTTTTTTCATTTTTATTATTGGTCATAATTTGAGAGCTTATCCGCTGTACAATCTAGTTGATACAGCAATCAAAACCAGGGTTGCCAAATTAGCCATTTTTCGATTAGATCTGACTGGGTTTTTTTTTTCTCAATTTAGCCGATTAAAATCTACGATGGCCGAAAATGTTCCCTTTAAAAATGAGTTGTGTGTTTTATAAAAGTGAGAGTACAATCTTGATTCATATTTTGTCCTGCAGTCGTAGTTTATATTTATTTAATTCGATAATTTGACCCTAAATTCATCTATATACCAATTTTTAACTCTACAGTTACCTGGAAGTCGAAAGATTTAGCCGATTTTAGCATTTTTAAGCCAGTTCTAGCTATCAATAACAAATTATACTTGGTAGCACTGGTCAAAACTATTTGATCGACAAGTTCTCTATTCACAGAATAGAGCCAAAATATTTCCTTCCCGCTACCTTCTCTTCCCACTCACTCACTCACTCACAAACACAAACACACACACACACACACACTCTCTCTCTCTCTCTCTCTCTCTGTCTCCCCCTCTCTCTGTCTCTCTCTCTCTCTCTCTGTCTCTCTCTCTCTCACACACGCACTCACACACTCACATAAATACTTACACACATTTGTCAAGTTTGTCTCACTCTCTTCTTTCATCCTTCCTTCCTTCTTTCCTTCTTATTCAAGCTTTCTTTCGGTAAATTTCCACATTAAGACCATATTTAAATAGGTTAATAGCGTTTGAACGGATTTAAGTAACCCAAAGAGGGAATAGTTGAAGAAAGATACACAGCGTTTGTAATAAAGAAAGAAAGCTGACATTTTGATAAGAGGGGGATATAAAGCAGGTAGAAAGCGTCGGTAAGGATAGAAATATATGATATAGAAAGCAGGCAAAGAAAGAGGAATGTAATTCTTTTTTTCGTAATCAATTCTTGGGATAATAACATAAAATGTACAAGAAAGGAAGAAAGAAAGAAAACAGACTATACAGGGTTTATAATTAATGTATATCTGTCATATATATATTTATAACTGTTTCATTTTACGACGACTTATGCTGCATTTCAGGTGATGTTATTGGTTTTATCTTTTATTAAATGATAATCTAACGGGGATTAACTTGAAAATTCAATTGGAAGGAAAAAGTTTAATTACTGAAACTAATGTTGACAAATGCTGTCAAAAATTGTATATAAAACGTCGTGGTGTACGAACAGAGTCTGTACTTCGTCTTGTTTCTTTCTTCTTCACTTTTTTCTCCAACATTCTCTCTCTCTCTCTTTCTCTTTCTCTCTCTCTCTCTCTCTCTCACTCACCCTATCTGTTTTCTTTTTTCTCTCTTTCAATTTGACCTTTTTAGTTCTTTACCATTTACCAGTTTGTATCTCTCCACTCTCCCTCTTTCTCCTACTTTCTCTTTCTTCGCTCTAGCTTTTCTTTCTTTCTTCCATTTTTTCTTTCTTCTTTCCTTCTTTCTTTCTTTCTTTCTTTCTTTCTTTTTGACTCTCTCTTCTTTCTTGCATTCTCTCTCCTGTCTTCCCCCGCCTTTGTCTTACTCTTTCTTTTATTTTGTCTCATTCTTTCTTTCCCTCTTTCCTTCTCTCTATCTCTCTATCTATCTATCGATCTATCTATATATTAATCTATCTTTCTTTTAATCTATCAATCTATCTATCTATCTTCGCCCTCGAGAATCATCCGATCGTTTTTATTCTTTTCAAAAATTATTAATTAATATAATCAATTTAATGAATTTAATTAACGTGTTGTATTAGTTACATCTCAACATTCTTTATTTAGAGTCATTAATTAAAATAAAGAGGTCATTCTGATTTAAAATCTATTAACAGTGTTTACAGCGACCCGCCCGTCAAATTAGGGTTAAGATTCCCCTCGGCTCCGAATTACACAATCTAGCTTCATCAAGTTTTATAACTTTATTATGGAGAAATGAGCTGGCGTGAAGGAACACCGACTGGGGGAACCGAGTTCGAATTTCGGTTGAAGATGCTAGTATTTGCAAACAATTATAATCATGGCGGAGTTTGATACTCCAGCTGCCAGATGTTTACTACCATTAATCAAATATTGAAGAGAATTTGATGTTTAAATAATTCCAAATCAGCTGGAATTTAAACTTAAAAAACATGTTTTACGATGATAAAAATAATAAAATCCTTCAGTGTATTTGTGTGCACGGGCGCTTGTGTATGCTTGATTATGTGTTGGAGTATGTGCACATGTCTCTAAGTGTGTGCACACTTTATACACACACACACACGCACACACACACACACACACACACACATATATATATATATATATATATATATCCACACTGAAGAGTTGTAATGCCACGAAACAGCTGTCTATGGATTACACAATTATTAATCATTATTGTAATAAAGGATCCCTTCTTTAGGATTGAGCATTGTTAAGTCAGGCGATCATCTACTACTGCTATATATGCAACTCTGGAACCGATCACTTCCATAGACAGGGAATTATGCGTAAGTAAATATACATTGCTTAATTCGACCCTACTGACCGTTCAGTTCAACGTAGGGCAGAGGTAAAATATCTGGGTCTAAAACAAAGGTTCCGATCCCACCTCGTGGTACTGGATGTTGGATAGTCTGTAGCCACACCGAAGAGTTAATTTTTCTTGTTTAAGGCTATTTACAACCACGAATAAAACAAAGATATTTGGATGGTCAAATATTCCTCTCATCAACAAAAGTTTATAACTTGATGTCTTGTAGGATGATATGAGTTTTATACAAAGAGTGTACGTGCTTTATTTTTGAACGAAATATATCGTGTTCATATTAAGTTTCACTCTTTACATTATGAATTCTAATTAACAAAAAGTATTAATTATCAATGTTGCATTCTGATATCCCAATTCAATCAACGCGTATATTATTGTCGTTGTTATTGATTCTTGGGGGTCTTCTCAGGTAGAACAAAATCTGTCAACTCTGTCAGTTAGATCACCTTAATTAGCATTTGCGACACCTGAGTCAGGTAAATTATATTTCCCTGTCGTCGTTGTTCAATTGAAAAGACAATAAACGAGAGGTTGACAATTGGAATACAATGAAACTAACGATTAACGCCTTGCCTAATTGAAAGAGACATTTTTATGAATCGAAAATATATTAAATGACATATCCGAGTGATAGGACCATATAGTTATTCAGGAATAATGTTCAAGCCATCTTCTCCCAAGACCTCCTTACTCAATATTCAATTTTACACCCTGTGTTTATCATCAACATTTTGATATTTACTGCCTTTTAAGTGATTTTTATTGTTTGTGAATTACGTGGTAGACTCTAAGTCCCTAGGAAAGGTTTTTTTAATAATTTTTTTTCATTCATATTAAACTTTTACCAATGATTTCTTTACCATCCATCGGTCCACTCTTTTGATTTGACCTCAAGTGTTGATTCACTCTGATCGGGTATGGACTGGTATCAAAAAATTACGAATAGTGATTTTCAATATCTTATCTAATAAAATGATTACAGAAAACATTGGATTACCAATGCTCAACTACCTGTCAATTACAAAAATGGCGCAGAAAAAATTGGGATAGGGTGTGAGTTTATAGATTAGATTTGGATTTGGACTTGCTACCAAGTTCCTGTACTTTTATGGCAAGAGAGGTTGCTCGTTATGCTAACCATCCTCCGACTTAGAGGGTTGGGAGTTCGATCCTCATCTGGGACTCATTCTTTATTTCGATCCAAGCTAGTAAATTATTTGTTCTCAACAGAAAGAAACCCTGCCTGGGTTTAGTTATGATAAAGAGCAACATACAATTAAGATTTAAGTAAAAAGTAGCAATTGATTTGGGAATCTTATTTCATTATTGTGGTCCATTGAACAACCGTAGCCATCAAAGATGTATCAATCCTTTTCTATATGTGCGAGTGTTTGTGTGTTCGTTTGTTTGTTTTATGTGTGTGTTCGTGCTTGTGTGTTCCGGCGCTCCTGGCCATAGAGTTTTGAATATTGGAATCCATCCTTCACTGGACCCCTGCCCAAAAAATTATCTTATCTTTGGGAAAAAAATTTTTAAAAACTTTTTTGGATCTTATTCTGCCGAGTTTACAAATAACATCTAAATAATCCAGGATCTAGATGATTATAAAATCTTTAAAAAAAAACTTCATCTTAAATGCTTTCCAGCGGAAAATGCCAGTGATGTCATCAACAGAATTTATTCTGACCATATTTATTCTTCAATGGATTTTTTTTTGTACGACTTCGAATTCTAACGCTACGGTTGTTCAGTTATTGACTGCAATGGGGAGTTGATATTTTCTTATCAATGATACTCAGTAGAAAGCTAGCATCATATATGTATATACACACACACACACACACACACATATATATATATATGTAGAGAGAGAGAGAGAGAGAGAGAGGGAGAGATAGATAGATAGATAGATAGATAGAGAGAGAGAGAGAGAGAGAGAAAGACTCATCATCATAGTCAATGGCTGAACAACCGTAGCGAGTTGCAGAATCTAGATACCAATAATAAACCTTTTAAAATCAGGCCCCCAAAAGGTCAACGAAGCTTTCCTTTTTTCTTTTTCCTTTTTTTTTTTAATCAAAAATGTTTTTTTTAGCAAGGATTTAGTGGAGTACTGATGCCAATTTTTTAAAAAAATCTAGACAAAATGGCATGGCTAGGAGCGCTGAAACTCACGAACAGATGAACAAACAAATGCAAATATAAAAAAAAGGATAAAACCCTTCAACATCCTCGATGTCCACGGATTGAACGACCATAGCGAGATTTTTTATGATATTTCATCAAATAAAGTTGAGAGGCAGCCAGAATCACTGAAAAACTTGATGTCTATACGTTAACAGATTTGGTTTTCGGTTTTCTTCAATGATGAGGGCTCAGTAAAAAGCCAGTTTGTTGAATAATTTTAGTTCCCATCGTTCTGGTAAATATTCCACATACTTTGTTTACGCCTATATTTATCGCACTCAACACACTTGTCTACTAAAATATACATTTATTACGTCACTTAACGCGTGTTGATACTATAACATTGTTTGAGACCGTCAACCAAAATTCTCACCAAAACGTCTAACATCGGTTTCAATATATATCATGAATAGGTTTCGCTATTGGAGCCAGAGGACAGAAAAATATGTCTAGAAAAAAAAAGTATTTTTGCTTGTTTTGAAAATATTCCCCTCTGAATACGGGGGTCATTTTGCAAAGTAATTGATCCCTAATTCTCTGTCTACCAACATTTACGCATGTTTTTTTTTTTAAAACAGATTTCTTTTATGATCACTGCCAAACAAAAGGCAGGACAATGAACTTCTTCATTAATCACTCCTTTTTTTCTAAGTTTTTAATTGATCTTTCCCAACACAGCATGCTGCTGAAAGACGTTGGTTGCATGACGGTTTCTTTTGAGTGACTAACCAGACATGTTCGACAGAATAATTCTTCCGTTCGCCCATATCAAGAGAGTGTTATTCATCATCTTCATAAATGTAGGTACATAAGTACGTATAGTTGGATGAAGAATGCTTATATTATTTAAAACTGTTTGTGAAATGACCTCCCGTTGAGCTGAACAGCCCAGCAGAGAGGCAAATGCCCAAATAACTGCTTTATACTAACGTTCTAATCTTGTTCATTAACTGTCCATGTCTGCACTATTGTTTCACAACGCTGGCAATTATATTATCAAGAAATTGACATATAATCCGACCGTATAATTATGAATGAGTTATATGATTCGAAACTCTATTTGAAATGACCTTCCATGATTAAAATGTGTAACTTGTCCTGGATAGCGTGGATAGAATAAATGGTTGAAGAAAATGGAACTACTGTATGGATCTGTAAATGCTTATTCGTGCTGTTTAGAGTCAGTGATGCATTCTCCGTGTAACAACGGGAGTTTATTTTAAATAGAGTTTCAAATAATATAACGCATTTATAATTATCCTGTCGGATCATTTTCTTGATAGTGTATACGTATATATACGAAGTATTCACACACTGTGTTTTGCTTTCTTAGAGCAATCGCTAACCATAGTTAAGCCCTCCGTTGTTCGTTCTTTGTACGTTTCTCTTGTGAGCATCTTCTTTTTCATTTTTTTCGTTTACAAAGTCTTTGTCGACGATAAGTTTTATATTTAAATACAGAATCATCATCATTAGCAGCAGCAGCAGCTTCTTAACGTCTGTGGTCAGTCATAGATCTTCCCCAGGATTCGCCACACTCCTCCAGCGTAGGCGTCGCGGAGCCAGTACTTTTTGAATTTGTCTAGCTCGTCCTTCCATCTAATATTCTGCCGGCCTCAGTTGCGCACGTAATCTCTGGGGATCTGCATCGTGAGTCGTGATGTCCATCGGTTGTCCGTCATTCTTGCAACATGGCCAGCCCATTGCCATTTGAGATGCAGATCTGCGATTTTTGAAAAATCTCTTCCCTCAAAAGGAATGTCTGTTGCTCTCTCTCTCTCTCTTTCTCTCTCTCTCTCTCATCTGCCATCCTGAACCATTCTCACAAGACGAGATGTACTTTTACATGCAATGTAACGGAAATTACAGTTTTGTGTCAAATGTGATAAAAATGGATTTGCTAATATTAGGATACTCAAGGATCTCAGAGTCAAAGATAGTGAAATGAAAGCAAGGCGTGATCAGGTCACATGTATCTAAGAATATGTGTGATCGTGCGCTCATTGAATAGTGTTCTCGACCATATGGCCGTGATGGATCTGCAGATTCGGGAAAATCGATCGGAATGATTCGACATTTAGGCATTCTAAGCAGCGTTGACAATATATATATATATATATATATATATATATATATATATATATATATATATATATGTATGTATGTATATTAGAATGTGGATTTGCTAAACAAACTAGCTCATGTTTCTGCCCTCTCTAGGCCTCATCAGGCAAATAATTGTCTATGTTACGTAAATATAGACCTGATGAGGCCCAGAGAGGGCAGAAACACAAACTGGTTTGTGTTGCGAATTCACATTCTATTATTCATTTATTTCCAGCTCTACCCTAAAACAATTTGACTTTCATAGTATAAAGTTGAATGTATTGAGCACTCTATGAAATAAATCCATCATTTATCAGAAGTTGCTTTATATCATTGATATATTATTATATTATGCTATACTGCAAGCCTGATCAGTACCATATGTACTATATATATATATATATATATATATATATATATATATATATATATATATATATATATATATATATACATTTTATTTTCGAATTTGCAGTGTTGCCAATTTCAAATGTTTTTTGTGGGAGTCAAATTAGGGAATGTTGCTGTTTAATTTTTTTTTTTTGATTTTGGGGCTAATTCGGAAGTGATTTCCAGATTTAAAAAAATCGAAATGATATATCTGAATTGGCAACCCTGAAAAGACAAGCTGTCAGCCTCTGCAGGCTGAACTGTCGTCAACGCTGACAGAAATGTAAAAGGCTGCTACCAGGCTCACGTGAAATCATGCGAGGTCAAATGAGCGTGAGTTGTGCGCGGGCCAGTTTAACCCTTTTTGAATTGCAAATGAGAGTTGCACTGCAGTACCGTCTGCAAGGCACGTGGTCTGCTAATGTGACTTCCGGTCTCACATTTTGTCTGTTTCCAAATACATTTCAGGTTGCATGATGGGTGTGACGTTTGTTTTTCAGATAATCGGATGTAATATTTGGTGACCACGTGAAAATATGCATGAGGTCAAGTGACACAAGTGAGAATCTTCCAGCCTCATTTTCAAGGTTTTGAAGTCACACGAGTTTGCGTGAGCTCGCGTGACATCATAGCAACGTGTTCACGCCTTGAGATTCAGATTTTCACTTCAGTTCTGCAGGACTAAGAGTAGAATCCTCTTCCTTCGTTCAGACCGACCCTTCTCTCTCTCTCTCTCTCTCTCTCTCTCTCTCTCTCTCTCTCTCTCTCTCATTATTCCCGCGGTGGGGAGCATATATTCGCGAGGCAGGGACAAAAAGGAACACATCTTGATGGTAACTATGTAACAAGATAAGTATTCCCCTCGCCATTTGTAGTGTAGGCAAGTACGACCCATTATATTATCTGAATTTCAGAAAGTGCCCTTCACTGTCACATGACCCGATCCAAGGGTGATGCAAAAAATAAAAAGAAAATAGTACAGTCTTTTTATACTGGAACATTCAGTCGGATTTGCAAATAAACCCATTGTACAAAACCATTATCGTTTATTGACTATAAGGTTCAAACTTTCAAACCCCTCACCTTCTGTACAAAATCCTGATCCAGGTTGAGCGCAGGGGGGGGGGGGGCTTTTGCCACCCTCCGACCAAAAATTTGAATAAACCAAGGACGCAGTAAACGAGATGTTTCAGCTGAACGGTCCTACTGCAAAGACAAAGATCACCAGCCTACGAGAAAAGTTAGAGGGAAGAAGTAGTTTCTTTATGTATCTGAAAAATTATTATATTTTATCTGTGTTTTCTAATCCGATCGTATCCCATTACATTGATTGACCGGACAGAAGTAGCAAAAAACTATGACTTGACAGGTACCAAACAAGATAACTTTATTAGGAAATAAATTAAAGCAAAATAACTGTGTCCGCTTCATTATGACGTGTCTCTGTACTTGATAAATGAAGCCGTTCAGAGAACCCTGAACATTATTTTTGTAACTCTTATCTGGCCTTCTTTTACAAGTGTCAAAGACGTGGAACTTTGATAAATATTTGACTTGTTTACCGAAAAGGTAAGGCTATGTCCTCAATATTTTGGTGAGATCTCAGACCTGTACAGATATCAATGCTGCAAGATTGTTCCAAAGTTTATAGTTGTTGGTGGGTTTTCACTTTTACAGATTCTAAAAAGATATGACTGTGACGTTTTAGAAATCAACGCTGAATGGAATTTAAATGGCGTCTATCGTGGGTGGAAGCTGTCCGTAAGAGGTAAACTTGGATTGGATAATGGTGGGGCCCCTTGCAATCTGAGAGCCTTCCTACAAACTGATAAGACCATCGGGCAAAGGAGGCGTTTCTGGAGAGCAGCCTGGACGACTGGAGCCCCAGACCGCGTTGACAGAAGACTTGACTTTCGAGAAGAAACATGTTAAGTGAAACAGAGCTAATACTTTTCCTGTCAAAAACTATTTACTGTAGTAACCACACCCCTGCATACCATATAATTTCTATTAGGATTTAATTGAACGTTTCTCTTCTGGGAGAAACCAAGACAGGAAAAAAAAACAAAAAAAAAACAACTATCTGACTGAGGATAATTCTAAGTTTTACTGTTTCTCTTACTTGCATTTGGATCTATGCCAAGACGAAGATAGTTCGAATTCTGGAATTTTCGTTTGTGATGCTGGTTTTCAAGGGCTTTTCTTTTTAGAACATTGGGGTAACTGTCCAAGTTGATTTTATTTCACCTTGTACCATGATCAATTATGTTTCGTAAGTATCAGTACAACATAGAAAGTTAATGTTGATAGGGAGTTGCTTAGATATTCACTGTTCGGCCTAGATTAAGTGAACTATAAATGCTGACGAATAAGTCGACCCCAGAACTAAGGTGTAAATTCAAATTTAAACCAATATTTGCTGGATAAGTCGAGTCTTCAACATTAGGCAGGATAGCGCCCATCAGAGAATTAAGTTCATGAACTGGCTCATATGATTAAGTATGGAAAAACTGATGCTTACAATGTCGACTTATACACCAACATAAACGATAGTTTCAATGAAAACAATTAATGAATTTGTCTTTTGTGTAGACCCTTAACTTGCTTATCCAATGGTGATAAACTGAAATACGAAAAATACGGGTCTGGTGAGTCAATCAATTGAAACCGGCAAGTCGTATTGGGAGTGATCATTTTAAAAAATTGAAAAAGGGTCGAAAAATGAATGAAAAACTTGGAAAAAAAAGGGATGAATGAATAAGTTACTTCTCTTGCAGTCTGTTGGGAAGTGATCATTTGAAAGAAACAAGCGAAAATGCTGCCTGACACAATATAAGGGATCAATCTAACATAAATTTGCATTGCGAATTGAACTTCTCCGCTAAAAACTTATTCGGTGGGAGAATCGAAAAAAAGCGTTTTTTTTTTTTTTGTAGACATTTCAAAGAGCCAATGTTTTACTATTCAGCCCTCTCGCTCCATAGGTACAGCCTATATGCGAAATACATACAGACGGACAGACTTGGACACGGGAGACACTGTTTCGGTGACAGTTTTTGGTTGACGGTTTCTAATGAAATCGTACTCTTTTTTTTCTCTCCCTTGTAATGCTTAATCATACTCAATTATCATTTGCTTATTTCACGAACTATTTTATCAACCATTGCTCAGTGATGAATTAGTCGCTGAGATCTTAACTCACGCAGGAATGAGTACTTCTCATATCTTCGCGTAACTTCCTCTGACTATGCATTCTGTTCCTATCTAAGAATCATGGGTTGTGCTTGAAAATGCGAGGCTCTGAAGCACCGAGTCGCAACCCGGGGCAGCTGTGTAAGATGCAAAGGTAGGGGGCGCCAAAGAAGAATCTCAGGTAGATCAAAAGACAGGAGTCGTGGTATGTGAACCGAGAGGGACACCCTTGTCTGATTCGAATGGATCAGTGATTCAATTAGACCAGCAGTACACTAGATACCCGACATAGATATACCACCGTCACCCTATCTTGAGAGCTAACCGGGGTATAGGATACTTTTAGTTTGCGTTTTTTTTTTGGGGGGGGGGGTCTTGCTATCACATTTGTCAGAGTCTGCTTTGCTACAGATAGTGGAATCTTGACGTGATGTCTGCGAATGTTCTGCAGTCCGTAGAAACGGGACCTCCCCCCCTCAAATACCATTGATCAATATCAGTGATTAATCGATATGACATTTTTACAGGTCTGGTTAGTCGCTCAATAGAAAACGTTGCGTGACAAACGTCTTTTGGCAGGATGTCGTATCTGGAGTGATGAATTGAGAGAAAAAAAATAGGAAAGGGGTGATCAATGATCGATAAGTTACTTCCCTTGCCTTTTGTTAAACCACTAATAAGACCGAACCCCCCCCCCAAATACAAGGATTTGATCGAGGCACGATAGAGAGTAAATGTTGAAAATATCAGCCCTCTAGCTCCATTACTGCTACCTGAACGAATGATACATACATAGCCGCCCAGCCAGACAGACCAACTCGGAAACTGTAGAAACCAATGTTGACTGTTTTGGCGGCAGCTTTGGTTGACGGTTACTATTATAATTCATATGATTGTGAATCGTATGTGAATTAACTTGTGCGCATTCAAATCTTTTGTTTAATCAGTTTTTTTAAATATATACAAGTATGTTTCTCGGGGTTACTTTCAAAATATACGTCACTATTCTTAGTCTTAATTGACCAGAATGGAATTGTTACCTTTGAGTGGATTTATTGGAAAACCCAAATGGAATAAATGCACAAATCAATTTCTAAGTAGATAGATCTACAATAGTAGTTGTGAACCTCCTTTGTATAATCTATCCTTTCGATTAGTCCGCTCATCCGAATCTACCCCTTCCATAAAATCGTTTAAAAGTTAACGCGGTTAAACAGACAAACCATCAATGAAAAACTTTCTTAATAATTACTTAATAATTGATAAAATTAGAAAGCACTCAGTCTGATGGTTGTTAAACAAAGAAGGAAGCAATTCAGTTATCAGAATTGGTAGTTATTCGTTTTGGTTGAGTAAGCTCGGCCTTCAAGAACAAGAAAATCCCATTAGTTTAAAAAAAAAAGAGCCGAGGTTAAAACCAATGCAATCTTCTGGTTGTCACGTACGTAGCTGTAACATGGAACTTAACCAAAAGATTGACCTTCAAACTGAGAACCATGCAACGTACACAAGGGAGTATCATGCTCAACCTTACACGGAGAGATCACAAAACTGTGCAGTATTTTAGAGAAAAGTCAAGGATATCACAGAATCAATCACAAAACTTACATGGCAACAGACAGGTCACGTTGCAAGAATGTCAGACAGCTGATTCACAACAAAACACATAGAGATCTCCAAAGGTAATATCCGAAACTGTGGCTGGTAAGATATAAGGTGGCGTGACGAAATAAACAAGTTTAGAAAGTATTGGCTCTGTGACTCCAATGATGAAGAGGTCCAGCAAATCCAGGGGAAGGTCAATGCCCATCGACGGACGCTAAAAGGCCAATTATGAAAATTAACCTCTTACAACCAGATCAAGAGGAATTGTTGTACATTGTAACATCTTCAATGCCATGGATTTATAAATAAATTTGTTTTAATTTTGAAAATAGAAATATAACTTTAATTTTCAGAATGTGAAGTTGCATATTTGTCTGTGCCAAAATTTGCCCCTTACAGCCATGAAATATACCCCTTGAGATTAATTTACCCCAGGTTTAGAGGTCATCATTGTTATCATTATCAACCTTCTAGTGTCTGTTGTTAGAGATAGACCTTCCCCAGGATTCGCCAGACGTCTCTCTCACGGGTGCCACGGAGCCGGTACTCTCTGGATTGGTCTAGCTCGTCACACGATCTTATTCTCTGTCGGCCACAATTTCGGACATGATCGCTGAGGATGCATGCTGTAGGTTGTGATGTCTGACTTTCTTGCAACATGACTAGTCTATTACCATTTGAGTTTTCAAACGGTTTTTTAAAAATCTCAAACCCCTATTTTTTTCCCTTTGATTATGCTGTCTTGTGATTCTCTCCTGTGCACATTGCATGGTTCTCAATCTTTATGTCAGATTTCAGCTCCATAGGTGACTACCAGTGGGTGTTTGGTTGTAAACCCTTCTTTTTTAGGACTAGTGGAATTTTATTGTTCTTGAAAGTTGAGCTGGCTCTATCAAACGCTTTCCAACCAAGAGCGAATCTTTGCTTTATTTCTTCTTCTTTTGATGACTTCTTGGCGACTCCTAGGAAGGTGTAGTGGTCTACTTTCTTCAGCTCTGCCTTTTTGATTCTGACCGTTGTGTCTTTGTCCTCAACATGTTTGTTGTACATAACATTTGTTTTTCTGAAGTTAATGTGGAGACCAGCTTGCTTCCTTCGTTCAGTTTGTCTATCATTACCGATCTACAATATTCTTTAAACTTGAGCAATTTTCTTTCGAAGTGGTGATTATTCCTTTACAAAAACCTCTCAGCTTATCTTTGAACTAAGAAGCGAACTTTCTTTTTATACTGAAGTCTGTCGTAATCCTTGAGTGAGCTTTGGTAATGTTTTGTTTTAGGTACTGAATTGTCCATGATATTTTGAGAGTATATTCTTCGAAATTCCACCGATGAAAAATCTGGAGGAGTAAGATATAACGATTGAGCTAGATCAAACATCTACAGCCAGTTTTCAAGAGGGGTGTATAGAAGCATACATTCCAAGGGGTGATAAAATGGTATATTCGGAATATATCTTAGTGACAGCTCCGTTATACAAAAAGTATTCCACCTACCATTTGTGGTGTAAGCAGTTACGACCCATTCTATGATCCAGATGTCAAATGGTGCCCTTAATTATTGACAGAGACACATAACATGACTACAGGATGACACATCAACTCATAATAATACTGTCTTTTCATATTGGAACATTAAGTTGGGGTCGCATAATACAATTGTGCTGCACCATTATCGTTGGTTGACTCAAAGGTTCCAACTTTCAAACTCCTCCCCCACAGTGAGAGGGCCTGATCCCTTGGGGGTAATGCCTCGTCCGAACTTCCCATCCTGCAGATACCGATAGCTGGGTAATCAATTTCTGGCTGTATACGAGAATGATTCAAGGATTCACTCTCAAACCATATTTGATTCTTAGTTTCAAGTGACCAGAATGAAACAATCAACTTTTAATGAATTTATAATAAAATAAATCAGAAATAAAACAATCGGAAATGATTTTACAAGTAGACAAATGTACAATGTATTAAATAAAACAACTAGTTCGTTTTGTCACTGTCCTTCTACTTAAGCATTCACCCGATACCCACTTGAACATTGGCACAACCGAACAAAATTTTGCATGCATATTCAATGGATCTAGAGGAAGTTTTTGAAGTTTGAAAAAAATTAGAAAAATCATTCAATGGTTTTAGAGGTGGGTTCTATTTACAATATAAGAATTATGCTAAACTGTACTCTTACTTTCTGCTCAGTATACATATGAGTTGGAAATCACCCGATTGTGTGTTTCCAGCAAGTATTCTCTAAATACAAAGCATCTATTCAAAGCAATAGAACGTCCTCTCCAAACGCTTCTAAATTTTTTTCTTTTAAACAGAATAATACATGTCAGCAATAACCTTCACTCTAGTATCAACAATGTTCCAAGTTGCAGTCCAAGAACTTTCGTAACTATAAACCGTTAGTAAATCAGTATTTGAAAGTTTCAACTTAATCACCTCAACGATTTTTTTGATTTCAAGTATGAAAGTACAAAATACTTTAACAGCAAAAATTTGTACCAAAAAAAGGAATTTCATTTTTATGATATATTGACTTTTTTTTTCGAGTAAATAGCTTTAATTACTTCAATAAATCACAATTTCGGAAATGAATTTTAAAAATAAGCATGTCGAATGTCTTTGAAAATGCTTTAAAACTAGATAGGATGGATCGAATGACTTCGGATCCTTAGTACAAATGAATGCTTTGGTATTTTCGACAGTATGATTGAAATCATGAAGATCAACTAAAAATCATGAGTTGACATTTTTTAGGAATAATTCATCATGAAAGCTTGGGGAAATCAGGATATAGTAGCATGACGATGGGCGTGTGCTTGGACTGGGGCTAGGGGCAAACAAAGCACCCATCCCTGATCAAACCTTATGACATAGGGCAAGGGGTTTAAAAGTTGGAACCTTAAAGTCATTAAAGGATGAATCATCATCATCATCATCATCAGTCTTTTAGCGTCCGTCATTGGACATAGACCTTCCCCAGGATTTGCTACACTTCCCTATCATGGGCGTCGCGGAGCCAGTACTTCCTGAACCTGTCTAGCTCGTCTCTCCATCTGATACTTTGTTGGCCTCGGTTGTGCATGTGATCTCGGGGGATCCAAGTCGTGAGTTGCGATGTCCATCGATTAAAGGATGAATGGTGTTATATAATTGTTATATGTAATCCAAACTTGATGTACCCATGTAGAAAGATGATAATTCTTTGCTGGCTACAGGGTTGTCGCTAAGTTATATTGCGAATTTATTCATTTGACCTTCCTCCCGTACCGGAAATATATCCTTTTGATACCCCTGGGGAAAGAGGCAACGGACTCCAACGCCCATGATAGTTGATGTTTTCCCTGTTAATTCCGGCCCCCATGCATTTATGTTTGTGTGTGTGCTAAAGCGTAATACCTCACATATGTACGCAAATAGGTGTTATATATGAAAGAATATGTGATCATCGTACATACACTGATGTACTGTGTTCATAGATAGATATGAACAGACTACGTAGATAGATAGATAGATAGATAGATAGATAGATAGATAGATAGATAGATAGATAGATAGATGGATAGATGGATAGATAGATAAATAGATAGATTTGCCATCACAGTCAATAATTAAACTACGATAACGTCAAAATTTGAACTCGCGAAAGAAAAATTCCGTCAGAGAATAGACGTGGTCAGAATTTTTTTAATCTATGACATCACAGGCGTTTTCCACAGGAAAACATCCAAAATAGAAGTTTTGGGTTTTTTTTTTTTTTTTAAATCTAAAAGCATCTAAATTATCCAGAATCAATATAGTATGCTAATAATAAACTATACCCGTTAGAATGAGATCCCAGAAGAGTAAAAAGACTTCTTTTTTTAAAATATTTTTAGAAAGGGTTTAGTGGAGTACTGATGCCAATTTTCAAGTCTATTGACGAAACTGTAAGGCCAGAAGCGCTGGAACATACAAACACACGCACATATATATATATGAAAAAAAGGACATAGCCCTTTGCCACCTTTAGTGGCTACGGTGGTTTAATAGATAGAAAGACAAAAACTGAGACGAGGATACATCATCTCAGAAAATCAGACAATACTTGTAAGTCTAGAGAACACGCTGCCTCGTATGTAGTCATCAGAATAAATATAATGGTACTTGTCCATTGAGAGCTTCAACTAAGAACCTCCATTAGGATATTTTGAAACTGTCAACATGGTTAACACAGGTTTCTTCAGTTTTTTCAGTGATTCTGCCGGCCTGGTAAGCTATTCATGTGTGTGTCACGCGTACAGGCAACACCGATAGATCTAAAAATATTTGTTGGGGGTTCATCTTTGGATAAGTTTTTTTGTCGTGGTGTTGGGGTAGTTTGCTATGTAAATAAAGGCTGAATTGGTCTCTTAGTTTGTGTCCAGCAGGATTCACCCTGTTTTTCTTTCCTTTTGTTTCTTTTTCATCCCATCCCTGAATTGGTTTTCAGTGGGAGGGGGGGTTCAATTTATAACGTAAGTTAAGCTAAATCGTTTGGGCCTAGCTTCGTTAAATCTTTACTTCCTTTGTGATCAACGCCCAACAAATGATGAGAGAAGTAACATATTCATTGATCTAAGCCTTTTCCCATTTTTTAATTGATCGCCCCAACAAAACATGCTGCAAAAACATATCGGACCTGTGGCAGTTTTTGTTGAGCGACTAACTAGAAGGTTTCTAAAAAGAGCAAATCGCACTGTATTATGGTTGGAATCAGAGCTTGATTTAATAAATACTGAAATGTACGATCAGGAGACAATTGAAACTTATGTTTGTTATTCCATAAAGAAATTTCTGACGGCTCATCTGGGGAGGAGAATTTCAAAAGCTTTGAATAAATAATGCATCGAGACAGTTATTCAAAAGTCAATTTATCAAAAGAAATATTAAGTTAAATCTATTTCTAACCCATGAGACGAATATGATCGATTCAGGAATGAAGAAAAAATTGTGTCTCTGCTATCGATAAAAATTGTACGAATTCAAAAGCATGGAATAAATAAATTAGAAAAAAATGCTAAGGGAGAAAAACAGTGGACTATACGACGATGAGCTGGCAAATTCTATCGACCTCTCTTAGGGAAGGCTTGCAAAGGGTTCGATCCCAGTTATCGTGCATATTATAGCTGCACACGTATAGGAAATAACGATATACATACATGAAAAATTCACGGCAAAATAGCTTCATTTTGATGAGATGAAGCTATTCTGCCGTGAATTACCAACCATTGCTTTTTCTCTCTTTATTTGTTTCTTTCTTTGTTTCTGTCTCTCTATGTGTGTCTCTCTCTCTCTTTCTCACCTACACTCATACATATATATATATATATATATATATATATATATATATATATATATATATATATATATATATATATACGTGTGCCTGTGTGTCTGTGTACAATGCATATCTTCCATGATGTCTGCTAAGTTTTACCGGCAAACTTTTCTCATCTCTCCATCTTGTGCCTGCTCTTTCCCAACTGAGTTTACTGTCCCACATGCACCAATTGGTGGACCATCATCTCTATCAGTTGTCGATTCTTCTTACTTTGTGTCCTTTCCATCTCCATTTTTGTTGTTTCATCACTTGTGCAGTATCTTTCAGCCTGGTTCTCTCGTGGGTCCATGTTGATCTGATCCCCTAAATTGCTCTTTCTATAGCCCTCTTCGTAGTACTGAGTTGATTTTTGCATCCATATGACATGGCTGGTATTATACGTTGATTGTATTTCCATAAATTCTATCTTTTATAAAGGACCAGCAGAATCATCCGGCCTTGCCCGGGTTTCTAAATATCTGAAATTAGTATTTATACCAAATTATATACTTATATCTATATCTATCTATCTATCTATCTACATATATATATATATATATATATATATATATATATATATATATATATATATATATATATATATATATATATATATATATATATATATATATATATATATATATATATATATATATATATATATGGAGATGGGGGGATACACGCATAATCCAAGAGTTATAATCCATATAAACGAGAGAGTGTTTTGCAAGTTCGATTCCTGCCGCAGTCTCATTATCTTCAATTATTTATTGTATGTACATTGTCTTGACCAAAATGTTACATTCACCGTGTAATGATGGGAGATCATTTCAAATAATAAGAGTTTCAGTAAGATATAACGAAACTTTATACTCATTCTATCGGATCATAAATATCCATCCCATAATAACATATACATATATGCATAGACATAAAACTTATTCTATCATCTTGCTCACATATATAAATAGGTATGAGTAAAACATATTCGCACAACGTTCATTTCGGTATTTCATATTGATTACATTGGAATGTGAACATAGGTATGTTAATATACCTATACATCGAAAAAAAATATTTTTTTTGCTTTTGACAGTTTCAATCAATGCATCGATATATGCAAACTTTCTCATGAATATACACGTGTCAGAATGTGAATATGCAGATCTGGTTAGTCACTCAATAGAAACCGTCACAGGACCAGCATTTTGGGCAGTAAGCTGAGTCGGGGGTCATCGTTTGAAAAATCGGAAAAAAAGGGTGATTAATGATTAAGTTCCTTCTCTCGCCTTTTGTTGATCAGTGATCACTAAAGGTCGTAATTCAAAATAAATTATATGGATTCTGCTAGACATGAAACTAAGGGGTCGATTTAGCAAAACTGAAACCCTCTACTAAAAATGTATTCAGCTGGGCAATTACAAAAAAAAAACTGATGGAAGTCTTTTTCTGGACATAAGTAAATGTTTAACTTCACGGCAGTCTAGCTCCATTGGTGTGGCTTATTCGTGTGATTCGTACATACATAGCCAGCCAGCAAGGCAAACTTGGAAACTTTAGAAATGTATGTTGATAGTTTTGGCGACAGTTTTTGGTTGGCGGTTTCTAATAGATAAAAATATTGTTTTACACATCCATACATGTCGAAGTGATTGTGTATGCCAATGGACATGCTCTACGACGCAAAATAATCCTGGTCCCAGTGGATTTTAGAAGTACACAGGACTGACAATACAAGTCTCACAGTGCGAAAAAAGTGAGACTAACCACATGCTAAATCAGAGATACAATGCACGTGTTAGAGAATAAACCACGATCTCAAAAGTACATTTAAACTTGAATTATTTTTCTCATAAACGTATGAATCAATGATATATGTTATTATTACACACACACACATATATATATGCATATATATATATATATATATATATATATATATATATATATATATATATTTATACATAGTATATGAAGCTTTACAGCTTTAAACACAAAGCATTAAAGAAACTTTTCAAAAGATTTTTTGTGTCACTCCAGTCACTTATTTCCCAATATTTGTCAATGCAATTTATATAATTTTTCTCAGTATATCTCACCTGTTTCACATATACTTTGTTATTATGGTACAATGTATATATTTTCTTTTGTTGGGATCATCAGTTGTTTACCATGTAACTGTTCCGAGGATTTCAAAGACAAAATAGTTGTATATAATAAGCCAGTATATAGCTTAAGTCATACGTGTAGTTGGTCATTTTATGTAGGGTATTATGTGTATTGTATATTGATATTATTTATACTGCACACCATTTTATATATATATATATGTATATATATATATATATATATATATATATATATATATATATATATATATATATATATATATATATATATATATATATATATATATAACTGGAATAAGTAACCATCAAATCGAAGAAATGTTTATCTCCAAGGATAAGCGATCATATTGTTTTATGGTAGTGATAATTTTGTTAAAACCATCTCTGAGAGGGTTCGATGAGTGTTTATAGTAAACGATAGATTTCGACAGAGCGAATACAGTAAAAAAACACAAAAAAACTTGGGCAAAAGATCTTTATACCATGTTCGATGTCTTAGAAATGAAATTACCGTATAAAGATCCTTTCATTATGTCTCCATTCATACCAAATGCTTTCCAGCATGTCGTTATGCACCGTCTTATTTCATTCTGTTGATCTTTCAATCTTATTCGAACTAGTATACGCAGAGTCAGGAAAAAAAACGTAGCTGGTATTATGCATTGATGGTATTTCAATAACTTATCTCAATTATAAAGGACCAGCACAATCACCTGGCCTTGCCTGGTTTCTAAGATATCTGATATGAATACAATCAAGTGAGTTCATTTTACTTTGCAACAATTGCTATAAAAAGATGCTGACAATTTTCAGTCGGTCTGTGAATGTTGATTCTCTCAGAATTGTTACTTCGAAGCAATTAGGAAAATACATTTATGAAAATTCGTAAAAAAACACTTATAGATGAGTATAGGACGTAAAATGAAATTCTGTTCTTACATTATTTCAACCTCTTGGAGGAAAACTCTTTTGCTTTTTTTTTCTTTCTAAAATACTGTACTGATTTATGGGTTACTGTATCTAAATTATTTTTAAAACTCAGTACACAAGCGCAATTTTTTTAACATGATTAGACAACTTGAAAATTAGTCAACAAAGGTGACATGGCTTGCGAATAAACATGGAATAGGTGGTGCGATGGCCGCTGAGACCATCAGAGGTCGTTGCAGGTAAATTTAGGGTCAAACTGCTATTTCTGGCCGAACTGAAAAAGGGATATCTTTACGCTTCTCTGCATAAACTGGAAGTGCCCTAATTGTGGACATCCAAGTATGCAAATATTTATTTCTAAAAAAGATATCGATGAAGGAACCGGAAGCAAAGCGGTTAGCAGCGCAGAAAATAGAACTCCGACTGAGATAATCAGCGTAAACGACCTTGGGAAAGCGATGAATAGGAATGAATGATACAATCGACATTGAAAAAAGAAGTTCTTGGTAATGTTGACTAAAAGATGGATTGTACTTGCGCTGTTGGTATAATAACTTAGTTGAACCAAGCTTCGTTTATCTATTCATACAAAGCCAGAGATCGTTCGCTCAACGCATATGGACATATGAAATAATATTTTTATCTATTAGAAATCGTCACCTATTACATGTCCATTAGTAAGTCAAGCTGTCTTCGTTGGCTAATTTTCAAGTTACCTAGTCCTGTTAAAATAGCAATTGTCCATCGAGTTTTTGAAATAATTTAGATAAGTTTAAAAATTATGGAAAGGGCATGAGCTTTCCAGGACATTTTGGAGATCTCCCAGTTGAAATTTTCAAGAGTCTGATCTGTGAATTGTGTAAAACTGAAGATGTTATTTGTAATTATGTACATAGAATATGTTCCATGAAATTCGTAATTTCGTCAAAGCTAATGTGTGGAAGTGACACCTTTGAGAACAAAGAAAATAAAGTGTATGTGTATTATAAAATTATGGTTTTGCGAAATTCATTCATAAACATGAAACTAATAAAATACAGCTTAGCATACAACACACGGGATCTCATTAAATCACGGGCTGAAAATTCCAGTGACCGAAAAAATATGTAATTGTTTTGAAGTTGATGTGTAAATATTGTGTATAATGGGAAATGCCCAAAGGTGCATAATAGATTTTTTTAAGAGCCCAACGAACCAAACAATATTATATTAATAGATAAATCAGCGAAAGACCAAGGGGCAATGTTTTAAACGCGATTTAACACAACAAACGAAGCTTGGTTCAACAAAATTAATATACCAAGAGGATAAATACAATCTATCTTTTAAGTCAACAACATTTACAGACAGCATTCAGTAAATACAAACAAACTATTTACCATTGCAATGAAGACAAGATGAATGTTGAAAGTTAGTTTTTTCTATAAGTAGATATATTACATTGGAAACTAACGAGCAAAATTGTCACCAAAACTGTCAACATAGATTTCTTCAGTTTTTAAGTTGGTTTGGCTTACTGGCAATGTATGAGTGTATCATACGAGTTTGCCGAACCAACGGAGCTTGATGGATGAAAATTAAACATTTATTCCTTATGATATCTAACAAAAGACTTTCATCTGTTTTCTGGGATTTACCCCGCTAAATAGCTGACTGACTATGTGTGTATGTACGTATCAAGCATTCAAACCGTATCAAATGGAGCTAAAGATAGGAAAAATACTTTCAAATCATGCCCCCCACCCAAGGTTCTAGTGGTGGGGGTTAATTTTCAATGTACGTTTATGCTATATTGATCCCCTATTTTGTGTCCGGCTGCATTCACTTTAGCTTTTAGGAAATTCAGAAGTTCGTAGTGACCAGTGCCTCACAAAGGATGAGAGAAGTAACTTATTAATTGATCACCACTTTCACTGATTTGTTAATTGAACAACCCCAGCACGAGATGCTGCCAAAAGACGTTGTTCATGTGGTGGTTTTTATTGAGTGACTAACTGGACCTGTCTTGAAAAGATTTGCTTTTGTTTGCATTTTGACATTCAAGTATTTATATATATATGTATATATATATATCATCATCATCATGATAATCAGCCATTTCAGGCCCTCTGCTGGACAAAGGCCTTTCCCAACTCCTAACGTGACGACTGTATGGCCACGATTTCATGTAGCAGTTTATATTGACTGACTAGGCCTATCTTGAATAGATTTGCTTTCGTTTGTATTTTGACATTCGAGTATCTATCTATCTATCTATCTATCTATCTATCTACCTATCTATCAATCTCTCTCTCTCTCTCTCTCTCTCTATATATATATATATATATATATATATATATATATATATATATATATATCATCATAATCAGTCATTTCAGGCCATCCGCTGGACAAAGGCCTTCCCCCAAAAATAACGTGACGATTGAATGGCCACGATGATTTCGGGGAGGTTGTGGCTTTTTGAGCTTGCTATTGCCATAATTTTCTGGTGAGCTGGTTTTCAATTCCTATCCTGGTTGCCCCCTAAAAATAAGATCCCAGTCTGCCAATGCTATTTTATCTATATCTAGGGAGTAGAAGAGAAGTATTCTGGCCTTTCCCAATGGCAGTTGGGCTAAATGAACGTAAGTAGCCGACTAACATACACACACACATACACACACACACATACACACATACATGCATGCATATCAGATTCTATAAAGACGAAGAATATTTCTCTTTCTTGGTTTGTCTCCAAGTATTTTATAATAGACCCTCTAAACGGTTGCAACCCATGACCAAAAATATGAGTGTAAGGATAGCTTGACCGCACTATGGACTTGGGGTAGGTGATGCTGCCCTATACTGACCTCTAAAGGCCAATTTAGATCAGGTCTGATTGTATACATGGGTAACTTGAGCCCAGAACAAACATTGAATAGGTAGCACTGAGATTTGGTGATCTGTAAAGAGCAAAAAGGCCAATTTGTGTATTTTTGAACCACTAGGAGCGTTCCAATCCATACTTTGAGAAACACTACGTTAGAATTTACAACCTGAGCTCTCAGTATTCGTTACTTTTTTCTTCGAGTAAATCCAGCTACTTTAGCTAGAATATATATATATATATATATATATATATATATATATATATATATATATATATATATATACATCCTCCAAGTAAATCCAGGTACTCTGGCAAGGAGATATATATGTACAAAATATATATATATATATATATATATATATATATATATATATATATATATATATATATATATATATATATATATATATATATATATATATATATATATATATATCCTTGCTATGTATGTATATATATATATATATATATATATATATATATATATATATATATATATATATGTGTGTGTGTGTGTGTGTGTGTGTGTGCACGAATATGTAGATTATACTAGCTGGCTACCCGATGTATCCCGTGGAAGGTAATCAATATTGGAATGTCATGTTCTTAATTTTTGCAGTGAGCTTTTGTAAGTAGAGATTGCGTCCATTATTGCGGATCAAAAAACCAAAATTGACTTCACCTTGATTAGACCTTCGCAAACAATCACTGGCATTGTAATAATAGAAAAATCAGCGAAAGACCGAGAGGTCACCTGGGCCGAGTACCACTTATCCTATGTTCATCATGGGATCAAGTTAACGAAGTGCACAAATTTGCAGTCGGTTGAGCGTTGCCATTTTCGTTAGATATGGAATCGGCAAAATTGACCTTTTCAGAAAATGACCAAATTGAACTGACCTGAAACTGACCTTCATTCTAAGATCACTTAATCTTTTTAGGACATGTTTCAAGTCCGTAAAGTGCAATCGTCTCCCTCAGATCCGAAGATACCATAATTGACGTGACCTTGAATTGACCTGGAGAGGTCATCAGAGGTTTTCACTAACTATCCCACGCTTATTCTGGTGTTGAGTTAATATTGTACACAGATTTGCAAGCAGCAGG
>OY735238.1:12216517-12219017 GCA_963457665.1 Thysanoteuthis rhombus | reverse complement strand
AAACATCTTTTTGGCAGCTCCTTTAGCTAGGTTGATTCCAGATGTACCCTTCTGGCTTTCCTCTGGACTACATCAGCAAGGCCAAAAGGGGGCTTCTGTGTGTCTGGGCATGCCAGGAACCCCATACGCTTTGCCCCACATCCACCCCATGTATCTAGAGTGTTTCCCCCCTCTGTACAGACTGAACGGAGGCTGTTATGCATAAATATATCTGCGTATGTATGTGTGTGTGATTGTGTGTGAGTGTGTGTGTGTGTGTGTGTACTTTAATTATCCGTAACTGTGTCTATACATGGGTTTGTACTTGGGATATTTTTAAGATAATTTCCAGAGAGAAATATGACAAAGTTTTTAGAAAAAATTGATTTGAGCTTACAATCTTACCTGCGAAACCTTCAGAATAACCGCCCGACTTTTTTGCAAGGCGGTGATAGTTAAATAACTGTACTAATTTTTGTAATTTAGTAGATCATAATTAACGTCGATTGAACCCCTGCAGTTTGCTTACAAGATGGGCTTGATATACGGCGGGCGTTCTGATTATTCTGATGTTTGCGTGGGGTTTACCGTGAGAATTTGTGGAAAAAAAATTTTTTTTTGAATAACAACTCGATCATACGCAGTGTTTAACGATGATAGCCAAGTGTAGAAATCGTTCTTTAATTGTAAACGTGAAACAAAGGCGGTTATTAAAGCCTGATTTTTATGGAAAATGGTTATATGTACTGGACGATTTTTTAAAAACTAATTAGAGCGACAAAATTTAGGTAATAAGTTCCGGTTAGTCTGAAATATGTGCAAAATCGAGAGGCTACTAGCAACTGCTAGCAAGGTGTACATGAACCTCTGCTTGGTGAAGGGAAACGGGGCATCCCCTCCCCCTGGATCAGACCTCCTTCCCAAAGCGAGGGTTTTGAAAGTTGGAACCTTATATTCAATAAAGGATAATGGAGCATTACTATTGATTTATGTAACCCCCAACTTAATGTTCACAAATAAAAAGACGGTGTATCATTATTCACTGGTAGCAGGATTGCCACTAAAAATCATTCCGAATATACTCTTTGCCAACCTCCAACCCCGATCCCCAAATGTATATCAATTTTTTTTTTCCCTCACCCCTGGGAAAGTGTCAGTGGATGCCTGTGAATAGTCACTGGCTACAAACAAAACAAACCTATACTAATTTTCTACCCAGGGGGACTTGAGTAAATACTTGAATAGAAATGCAGGACAGGTCTGATTAGTCGCTCAATAGAAACCGTCACGTGACCAACTTCGTTTGGCAGCATGCTATGATTGTGAGGATCAACTATAATATTGGTAAAAGAATGGATTGATCAACTTCTCTCGCCTTTTGTTACATCACTACAAAGTCCGTATTTAAATAATAATAATAATAATAATAATAATAATAATAATAATAATAATAATTGCCGCCAGACACAAACTAAGGGACAAATTTAGCATGAAATTACATGGTAAACCCCGCAGAAAATGTGTTGGGGGGTAATTTTCAATAAACAATAGAAGTTTGTTTTTTATTCAAGACACAACGGAGAGTAAATGTTTGTATTCATATTATTCTAGCTACCTTGATGAAGCATGCACGCCTGATGCATACATACCTAACCGGCAAGGTAGAATCACTTAAAAACTGAAAAAAAAACTATCTTGACAGTTTTGGTTGAAATAATCTAATACAGGATAATTTTGCTCAAAAGTGCCGCGTTTCAGTGTAAAGTGGTTAAATGATAAGTTTGCCTTTGAAGGCTCGTTGAGTCAGGCTTGCGAAATCCCTGTTTTTTAAGAGTAAGGGGTAGTTTTTAATTGGAGTTTCCTAAAAATGTAAGAGATTTATAAAAGAAGTTTGTTTTTTTTAATGAAAACCAGGGTCGATTAATACATGAGGCATATCGCAAATGCAGATAGAACGATAGATCGTAACAGGCTGAGAGATAAATCGATATGAATAGGGTGGGATAGATAGAGAGGTATGAATAGAATGAGATAGATTGGTAGATTGATAGGTAGGTATATGTGATATATATATATCGACCTTCAACTAAAGATATTTACCCCTGACTAGAATGATAACATGTATGTGCGTATATTCTCACTTACATTCAGACTGAGATTTTTATACATATATACAATGCCAGGTACAGGGAACAGGTGAAAATTAAAAGATAGATAGATAGATAAAAAAATATGAATAGATATGAAGAGACTAAGATATTTAGATAGATAGGTATGAATGTATTGTGATAGATTGATATGAATAGTCTGATATAGAGAGATATAAATAAACTGAAACGGATAGATAGATAGGTAGATAGATAGATAGATAGATAGATATGAATGCACAGAGAGAGAGATGAATACACCGAGTGATATATAGATGAATATATATGAACAGCCTGAGAGATAGATAGATAGATAGATAGATAGAGAGAGAGAGAGAGGGAGAGAGAGAGAGAGATGAATAAACTGAATTAGA
>OY735238.1:12199017-12201517 GCA_963457665.1 Thysanoteuthis rhombus | reverse complement strand
GCGAAAGGTTATATCCTTTTTCAAATGCACGTGTGTTCCGTGTTAATGAGCTTGTTCTTGTGTTCCAGCGCTCCTGACCTTACCGTTTTGTATACGAACTTGAAAATTGGCATCAGTTTCTCCGCTAAACACCTTCTAAAAATGACGGTTTGGGTGCGGAAAAGAAAACTTATTTTACCTTTGTGTGACCTTATTCTGATGCGTGTATTAACCACACCTAGATTCTTCAGAATCTAGATGCTTTTTTCATTACTCTGTTCTGGGTATTATCCAGTGGATAACGCCAGTGATGTTATAGATAGAATTTATTGTGACCGTATTTATTCTCCTTGGGATTTTTTGATGACTTCAAATTTCAAGGCTACGTTTCTTCAGAAATTGACTGTAATGTCGAGTTATAAACCATTATTACTAATTATTCTGCTACTATTTACCTTCGTCTTAATTGTTGTTGCTTTTTATCGCAACAAAACTCAGCTCGGGTTCCCCTCAACACTGAATAAATGAATTAACAGCGCGAAAAAGTATACAGAATAAGCTCCCTGGTGAGAATCGAACTCACGACACTTTATACCGGTGGATGGCTCATTTAAAAAACAACAACAATTCAGATGAAAGGAAATAGTCACCCCGCCAAAAAAGATATATATATATTATGATAATTCACACAAGATTCTTCTTTTTCTTTTCAGTTTTCCAATGTTTGTCGTTGGACAGGTTTTCTCCAATCAAGTGTGAGACGTGTGTGGATGATGGATGACGCTGGTCCACGACGTTTCTGCAGGAGGTAATAGATGGATATATGCCTTTCTCAAGGGCATTAGTACGTAAACTGCCTTAGCTAGAATTAGAACTCGACTTGTCACTTTCCCAAACTATCAGATAAGCAGTAATTAACGTAGTGAGTTCGCTTTTGACAATGTGTGCGTATGTATTTGTGTGTATGTGTAAGTGTGCGTGATACGCAGTTGAGAGCGGGACTTTTATGGATGGTCTTGGATCGTAGAAGCAGATATGGGATTTTCAGTAGGAGTGGCCGAATAGAAAAATATATATTTTTTCACAAATAGATGCGTGAAAATTAAAAAAAAAAAAAAGAATAAAACGGATTTCAAACATCTTAACTAGAAAGGAACCGGTGATTTTTTTTAAACATGTTTGAGTCGCGGCTTTTCAGCACCTGAATCGACAAAAGAATAGAGAGAGAAATTTGATGAAAGAAATTTACAACAGAAGCTATGAAATAAAAACTTTACAAAGAATAAGACGGTAGGCATCTAACTTCTATTAGATGAGAAACAAAATTTATTTTGGGATTAAGATTGATCATAATGGTGTCAGCATCGTCTGCCATAAAACTTTTTTTTTTAATATTTCGACGTTCTGATTGCCCTGGTAGGGACCCGAATTGAGGTCGGCAGGCTAAGGAATTTGGGATTTGGGTTTGTTTTTATTCATTTATAATTTTTTTTTTTTGCTTTCTTTTATTCAGATATTTGGGAATTTTTTAAAATGGTGCTTTGCCCGAATAGGGGGTTCGTGATTTGACCAGACTCACCCTCGGTCTACGATGCCATTATTGGCTCAATCTCAGGTTCTAAAATTTCTCTCCAACCAGGGTTTCATGCTACCTAGGCGAGACTTGAATTTTTCGTAAGGAATTCATGAGCCCTAGGCGAGAATTGGCTTTTGCGACACTACCCGGTCGCATTCTAACTAATTCGATTATTTAGTGCTTTATTTTTTGTTGTTGTTTTGGGGGGTTTGGGGGGAGTTGTTGTTTTTTCAGTGTGGAATGTACCCAGGAACTTTGCAACCTAGGTAACCGCTTAGGTTCGCCAAATGGACAGGGAGGTACTGTCTTTAGCAAATACCAAAACACCACAAGTGCAGATCCAGAGACGAGGTTCCAGAGGGGTCCGAACCCTACCCACCTCCTGCTCAGACCGATCCTAACTGATATTATTATTATTATTTTTTTTTTCAATAAATTAGATGAAGAATTCTTTTAATAATGAGAAAACCAAAAATATACCAAATAATCATAGACTATGGCTACAAACAAAAGGAATATTACATCAACTGTCTAATTAGAAAATGTAGGCACCCCCCACACACAAAGTCCTGGATCCGCCCTTGCATTTCTCGAATTCCAAGCGAGTAGATGGGGGGGGGGGGCAAAGAGGGATAAATAAAGTGGTTACTTGTCTTCGTCAACTCTAAACTGTTGTGATATTGAGAGGACAACCACATTTCATGTTTTGAATAATTTTCGAATAATAGACGATAGTCAGGGAGCAGAACGATGGATTTACTCTAATAAACACACAAAAACATATTCATACTTAAGTAAGCTGCCGGTCCAGGTTGAGTGGGGGGTCCTGGCGTGCCCACCACCAACCCCTGCTCGGTAAAAAAAAAAAGAATTCGATAATTTCATTTTGTAATATATGGATAAATAAATCATATAAATAAAAATACCGATAATCCCAAGGAATCA
>OY735238.1:12194017-12196517 GCA_963457665.1 Thysanoteuthis rhombus | reverse complement strand
GGATTTGTTTATTTAAAAATTATAACTTTACGGCCTTTTGCGACTTGTATAAATTGATTTATTCATTTAAGCCTTAACACGATATAAATGGTTAGATAAATAGGTTAATATATATATATATACTCACCATCGTAGTTAATAATTGAACGACCGAGGAGTAAAAATTTGAAGTAATGTAAAAAAAATTCCATCATAAAATAAATATGGTCAGAATAAATTCTGTTTATTACTTCATTGGTGTTTTCTACTGGAAAACATCAAGAAGTAATATATATATATATATATATATATATATATATATATATATATATATATATATATATATATATACATATATATATATATATATATATATATATATATATATATATATATATATATACATGTACATATATATATATATATATATATATATATATATATATACATATATATATATATATATATATATATATATATATATATATATATATATATATATATATATATATATATATATATATATATATATATAAAACCATCTAGGTTCTGAGAGAATCCAGATGCTATTAATAAACCTATCAAAATAGATCCCTACAAAGTTCAAAAAAGGTTCTTTTTTTTTCTACAGAATTGAAAAAAAATTTTTTTTTTAAATCAGGATATTTTTGGAAAGGCTTTAGTGGAGTACTGATGACTATTTCAAATCTGTAGACAAAACGGTATGATCAAGAGCGACGGGACACAAATATATAAACAACCAAGCGCAAATATTAAAAGGCTGCTGCTATTGCTGCTGCTGCTGCTGATGATGATATATATATATATATATATATATATATATATATATATATATATATATATATATATATGAATAAATCCCCCCCACACACACACATTCATATCTCTATTCGAGAGTTTATCAATAAATCCGTATCCTGACACAGTTATTACCTGAATTCTGTTCTGAAATGTTCACAGTGTAATGAGAAGATTTTTGGTTAAATCCATGAAGGAATAAATAATTTTTAGGAAAAGGGGTGATCAGTAAATTGGATACTTCTTTCGCCTTTTGTTTGGCAGTGATCACTAAATCGTCTGAACTTTCAAAAAGCACGAGTGAATGTTGCGGGTAGAAAGTAAGTGATCAATTCAGCATAAACCTACATTTCAAATTGAGCCCTCCTCTAATAATCTACTTAGGTGAGGAATTTTCAAGTAACAAAAAAACGTTTTTCCTAGACTTAATAAGGAGTACAGGTTTGAATTTTCAGCCCCTTGGCTCGATTTAGTGCCTCCTGTACGTTTAATGTATACATACAAATAACCATGCATAGCCAGCCAAACCAACTTGAAGATTGAAGAAACCTATATTAATAATTTTGCCTTGATAGTTTTAGATAGATAGATAATGTACATAAGTTTTACTTATCACAAATAAATTCAAATATAAAAACAAAGATTTCTTTATATACGATTTTTACATATATTCCCACCATATGAGATAATTTGATAAACAAATATAAGATAATCTCTTGAATTGTCATTTATCCCATAAAAATTGCGTACGTGCATACATAAGAACTGTTAGGATATATATATATATATATATATATATATATATATATATATATATATATATATATATATATATATATATATATATATATATATATATATATAAAGTGTGAGAGAGAGAGTGAGAGAGGGGTGAGATGAACAGACAGTAATTGATAGATAGATAGAAAGAAAAATGCTTTATATCTACTTATTAATAGATGGATAGAAAAATGTTTTCTACGTACACATTGAGCTTGAAAAATGCATTGTATTTGTATACATATAGATATACAGATAGATAAATAGATGGATAGATAGATAGATAGATAGATGGATAGATAGATAGTTAGATAGATAGATAGATAGATAGACAGAACATTCTCCGTGTATACGCACATATTTATGCACAGATAGAAAAATGCTTTGATTATATACGCATAAAGAGATATGTAAAAAATTTCGCAAATATATATTCACAAAATATACACATATGTATACGTACAGATAGAAAAATGCTTCGTATATATAAATATAAATAAAGCGATTGATAGATAGATAGATAGATAGGTAGATAGATATATAGATAGATAGATAGATAGATAGATAGATAGATAGATAGATAGAAAATGCTTTGTATAAATACATATGTATACATATGGGGAGAGAGAAAAATTCTTAGTATTTATACATATGTTCTTATAGAGATAGATAGAAAGAACTGATTGATAATTGTGCAAAGAATGCTTTTTTTGTGTGTTCAATTTTCTCTCCTTTTTCTCAATTCCTCTTTTCATACTATCTTTTTCGCTTCATTACGCTTAACACTTACACTGGCGTCGGAGACAACGTTCTGCGAATGAGGATAATTCGTTTCCACTAAGAAGTGGTGAACGCAGGACATTATCCTCAGTGTTGTGTTTAGCCATGGAAGAAAAAATAGAGTCTTAGAATTACGACCTTA
>OY735238.1:12151517-12189017 GCA_963457665.1 Thysanoteuthis rhombus | reverse complement strand
GAAATAAATGAGAAAAATCTACCCAGCGTTACACAAACCTAAGATACCTTTTTTTTTTCAATTTCTTGTTAATTTCATTTTTTTTACTTTTCATCGAAATATGGGAAGTCAGAGTTTGAGTGCGTCCTAAATGTTGGGAAATATTGTAAATTTTAACTACAAAAATATTCTAAGCAAATTTACCTCGTTCAAAAAATCCTTCACTTGAGGAAAAAATCACGCTTTTATTTGAAACAGTAACAAGTAAAACATGAAAAATATTTTTAATTTTTTGAATAATTGATATATGAACTTTATATACATACATATACACACACACACACACACACACACATATATATATATATATATAAATGTATGTATGCATGTATGTATGTGTGTGTGTGTATGTTTGTGCGTATTTATTTACATATAAATATAAAATAATTGAGTGATTCAAAGACAGCTGTTTCGTTGTATCAAAACTCTTCAGTGTGGCTATAGACTATCCAATAACCCATATATATATATATATATATATATATATATATATATATATATATATATATATATATATGTGTGTGTGTGTGTGTGTGTGTGTGTGTGTGTGTGTGGATAAAACAGGTATAGCCAGATCATGACCAGGTTTGAATAAGCAAAAGATATCCCATAAGAATATTCTATAAGCTGTAAATCATTGAATTTTACAAAGTCAATAAAGATAACTGGTGTTGTACGATAGTTTTTTTGTCACCGTAATTCTATGTACCCTTATAAAAAGATGGTATTGTTTTTTGTTAGTAACAGGGTTGCCGCTAAGGAATATTCTATATATGTATATATCCTTTGGTCCATCACCCAGAATTATATCAATTTGCACCGCCTAACATGGAAAGTGAGCCAGTGGACGTCTATTTCTGACGCCTTGTGTAATTTCATCAAAACTTGAGTATTTTTAAGTTTGTGAAGAAATTTTTAAAAGTATATGTTGTTTTTTGTATTTTTTTTTTTCAGACCACGCTCTCCTGTAAGAACGGTGTCAATATGAGCAGCATCTTTTCAAAATCATCACTGCCTGGACATTAATTAGAAGAAGAAAGTTTTTATTTCCAAATGTTTACTGACCAACTCTCTGTCAAACATTGTGACATGTCAGAGACCAGACTTTTCTGTCAAGACGTATTGGACATACGGAACATGAGGAAGGAATGTGGATTAATGCCTCTTCCCAATGGCATTAATGCGAAGTGAATATGATCTGTTTCAGATTGGGTTCGAACTCGGTTCGCCGAGTCCATTCTTGGTGCCGTTAACCGTTTAGTCACTCACACCTCCTAACACGCGCATACACTTTCGCCTGAACAAAGATGATCGCAAGTTCATGCCTATGCTGGACAATAAACGCGAAGAAGAGTGTCAAACACACGCACGCGACCGGGTGCGAACACACACACACATACACACACACACACACACACACACACGACAGGGCGCGAACACACACACACACACACACACACACACACACACACACATGACCGGGTGCGAACATACACACACACACACACACAGAGTTACAGACACAGACCCATACATAATTGCAAACACAATCAAACAAAAACCACCCAAGCCAACACACACGAACATACAAGATCACGCACACATACAGGCACCCGTATAAACATACCCACACAAAACGCATACAAGGCAGTACATACGTACACACGCACTTGCTCGTGCATGCACGCACACAAGCAAGCAAATATTACATATACAAATACACACAGAGGTGAGCGTGTGCAAACATACCCACACAAGCAAGTCAATACACGCACACACACACACACACATACAAACAACCACACCAGCCAACATATACAAACATACATAAACGTGCGTGAGCAAACACACTCACACAAGTTACAAGCACTCACAAACGTACAAGACGACACATACACACACAGACACAGGTATGCGTGCGCAGACACACATTCATAAGTAGACACACACAACTACGTAGATACATGCACAAAGCGACCACACATACACACACACATACGCCACGCAGATACATACACAGAACAGCCACACAACCACGCACATATACACATACACTACGTACGTACATACTCAAAACAACGACACATGCACACATACACACATACCACACAGATACATGTACAAAACAACCACACACACACATCACGCAGATACCTACTCAAAACAACCACACGAACACACACACACCACGCAGATACATACACCAAATAACCACACAAGCACACACTCACACTACGCAGATACATACACAAAGCAACCACACTCACACACACACCACGTAGATACATACACACAACAACCACACATACACATATACATACAGCACGCAGATACATACACAAAACAACCACACACACACATATACATACAGCACGTAGATACATACACAAAACAACCATACAAGCACACACATACCATGCAGATACATACACAAAACAACCATACAAGCACACACATACCATGCAGATACATACACAAAACAACCACACACACACACATACAAGGGCACGCACATGCGCAAGACGAACGAACACTTAAGCCAGCACATTCGAACTCCGAATGTGCAAGCGAAAAAAAACAAAACAAACCCAAAAAGACAAACCTAACGACCATAAAAAAAAGCTTTTTACACACAAACCCAGCCAGGCGAAGATGCAGACACGTACGTTTGAATAGAATAAATGACAGATTTATATTTTTTTCATTCACACATAAAATACTGTGCGAAGCAAACATCCCTGCCGAGCTAAAACACCTACGCTGATAGACACACCCTCAACCCCCACACAGATAGAAGAAAAAAAAAGGTAGATATAACAACATCACCCACATTAAAATGTTGTCAGGGTTGCTGGTTGCAATTATCCCTCCTTATTCGTTTACGCGATCTCGTATAAAGGCGCAGTACTTTCACATAAATGATTATTGGAAACTGCGATCACCTCATTTGCAGGCGTAGATCCAGGGAAGGCGGGGGTCCAGAGAGTCCGGCTATGGACCCCCACCTTCTCGGGCAGGGGCACAATTAAATAATGTTTTTCTAGGTAAAAAAAAATCTATGAAAAAAAAAATCCGAATAATCTAAATTTAACATAGATTAACCTTTAAAATTTAAAAAAAAAACAACAAAAAACAACAAAAGGTACCGATTGTACAGTTCAACAGGGTGATCAATAAAAAAAAATTTGAATTTTCGGATTATGTAATCATTCTTTTATAATATAACTGTCTGCGTTGAGAAACAATTAGAGAAACATTAAAAAAAAAACATTTCGTACACTTGCATAGACACTTACACATGCAGGGTTGGCCCCAAAGGGAGTCGACAATGAGCACAACAACACTTCTATAATTAGTCATGGGAGAGTGATTTCACACATATTCATACTTTTATAAGTGCGTGTTTGTGTCTGGTGCGTATATATGTGTGTGCCACAATGTTGTTTTATATGTGAATAGATGGAACTGATAATTGCATAAAAGTGAATATTTATATTTGTGCAGGTGTAATATTTACTCTAAATACGCTTGTGAACCTGCTCATTATGAATATATACAAACCATTCTATATGCATGTATGTGCTCATGTATATTGGCTACCCTATCGGTCGCAGGTTCGATTCCTGCAGCTGCCCCGTTTTCTTTGATCGTTTATTCTATTTACATTGTCTCGACCAAGGGATATATTAACCGTGTAATGACGGGAGATCATTTCAAATAAGAGTTTCAATATAGTATAATGTAATTTATAATCATTCTGTCGGATCACATGCACACACACACACACACACACACACACACACACACACACATATATATATATATATATATATATATATATATATATATATATATATATATTTACATATAAATATACATCTTGGCCTAGACAATGTAAATTGAACAAGCAATCCAAATAATATAATGCAATTTATAATTATATATATATATATATATATATATATATGTGTGTGTGTGTGTGTGTGTGTGTGCGCGCGCATAGATATATTCATGTATATAAACATACATAAGTATGTGCCTGTGCAATATGGTGTGGGTTTATCATATTTATCGGTTTATCATATCCATATATGAGTGCATGTGCCTCTGTTCGAATATATATATATATATATATATATATATATATATATATATATATATATATATATATATATATATACTGTCATATATATATATATATGTGTGTGTGTGTATGTGTGTGAGAGTCTACAACATATGCAAACTTTACACATGCGCTAAACTATTTGTCATAGATGCGTAATACCATGTGTTTATATGCATTTGAAAATCGCTCACTTTCTCTCTCTCTCTTTCTCTCTCTCTCTTTCTCTCTCTCCACACACACAAACACACACACACATCCTAATATATATGATTTGGTAGCCTGTAATCGTATCTGTGCGCATGTAAAGAAGGGGGCTAGGTTAGGCAAATAAACTTGACATCAACAGTAGCACCATCAGCGACCATTAATACTGAGGCAAGAACTGGCCTATTTATTTTCATCAGATGAAGTATTATAAACTCAACGCTTCTAAGTGTTGTGAGACCCCTCTGGATGTTGCGCAAAGATTATGTTGTTTTTTTTTTTTTCGAGAAATAATAATTGTATAACTACTTTTTTTTTTAAAATCTGTATACAAATATTTACTCTTATTGGTACTTATTGTAAAACGACTCAATGTTATTCAATATTTCTATGAATACAAATTTCGTATCAGTCAGATTTTAGTATTTCTTTTTTTAATTGACAGTAAACACCGTCATTATTATTTTGCAATTTATTCGGGACGGGTTGAGGTTTATTAATGTTTATGTTCGGTTAGAGTAAGATTACTACTTGATAACACCGACTAATAACGTGAGTGAAGGGTCGCGAAAATATTCGTCTCAGCGGCCATGAGTAAAAGAAAAAAAGTTTGAGGAGCACCACAATAAACCTATGTCATTTATTTTAGACTAGTACTTACATTCATCTTATTCTTTTAGGCGTTTTTTTTTTTTTTGGTTATGATTTCTCTTACCAGTAAAAGCAAAAAAGATATTAAAAAATTTGTTTCCCGAAGAATTTTTTTCTGCTCTCAATCAATAACACTTCTGTTATCTTTGGATAAGTGTCAATTGTTGAGAAAATAATTTTGTTTCAGCAGTGCAATTTACGACGTATCTATTTTGCTGAACTGGAAAATTACTTTCCGTCCGAAACCATTTTTTTTTAAACACTGGAATTTTCCTAATATAAATAAGAATGAAAAAATATCCCAAAAATATTTTATTTCAAATCGGCAGTAACATAAATACGTCTTAGCAGCACTTTCGTACAACTGACGTAATATCAAGTCAATATCATGCAAAAGACCCCCTTCCCCTAAGAAATAAAATTTTAAAAATTGTCTTCTTGAAAAACGCAACGGGGGCTCTATTGATTGAAAGCGCCTAAAATTGAATAAAAAGTTGATAAAAAGAAAAAGAAAAAAAATCTTATACAGTTTTTCGATTTTAGTGGTTAAACGAATATCAAATTTTTAAATCACAACTCAACTCTACTATCTTCTGAAGACAGAGCAGATCGTAATGAAAGAATCAGCTCTCAATGTTGATAATCTTTTTTTTCCCCCAATCTGTGGTGTGTTGTGTTCGAAGACATATATAAAAGAACACACTTTCCACTGTCAAATTAGAAGTAATTTTCCTGGGCAACGCCGGGTGTCCTTGCTAATATTCATATTTAAAAGAAAAAAAAAACAAAAAAAACAATTATTTTTTATTTAAAAAAGTTTTTTATGTTTACTCTTTAAAGTTGTAAAGCTTTCTTAACTATACATAATAATCTAAATGAACACCAACCATGTAACAAGCGGTGGAAGGGGCCCGCCCCCAACTTTTTCTTGATGAAAAAAAAAATATGAAAGTAAGAATAAACCAAAATCAAAATGTTCCGGGGCCTTATGGGGTGACTTACAGCGACCAACTGCATTTGGTTATTCCATAATCATTCTCAGTTCTTTATCATCCGTCATTTGGTATACACCTTACCCAGGATTCGCCACATCTCTGTATCGTGGGCGTCGCGGAGCCAATCTTTTCTGGACTGTCCATTTCGTCTCGCCATCTCATCTTTGGTCACCCCCAAACATTTTTTTTCTCTTGGTACGGGTCTCAACATTGCGTATATCTATGTGCCTATGCATCTGATGTATACAAGCGTGAATGTATGTGTGTGTGTGCATGAGTCTTTGTCTTTTACGTTCTTCCATACAACAGATATGGTGGATTGTTTTCTACACCGTAAAACGCACTGTAACTACGCACTGGTTTTCTTTCAGGCGTCAAGAATCATTTTCAAGTCATCAAATAAATGCGATTTGAAATTGGTCGCAAGCCCAGATCCAGGGGGTGCATGCAAGGCCCGACCTTATCCCTTCTTTCTCATGCAAACCACAACCCCCAACAAAAAATGTCTAGGTAAAGAACATTTATAAATAAAACATAATTATTAGTTCAATGAAATCATGAATTAATTCTAAAAATGAAAACCGACATGTATCATATCTATTACCTTATAGGACAAACTGTGAAAAAAAACGGATCTGGTTAGACTCTCAATCAGAACCATCATCTATTGGCAGCATGCTGTGTTGGGGGTGATCAATTGAAAAATAAGAAAAGGGGGTGATCAATTGATAAGTTAACTCTCTCCTCATGGGTAGTGAACACAAAATAAAAACTCAATTTAGCAAAAACTTACATTGCAAATTGCACCCCCTGCCCCATGAAAACTATTTCGGGGATGGATTTAGGAAAAAAATTCTTGAATTAATAAAGAGTAAATTTTGAAATTTTCAGCCTCCTAGCTCCACTGGAGCTGTCTGGTTGCGTCATAGCTAGCCAGCCGGACCAACTTGAAGACTGAAGCTATTTTGGCAGTTTTTATGACAGGTTTGGTTTCCGGTTTTTAATTGGACTACCCTGCCCCGGCTCACAGATCCGCCCCTGGATTGAATATCGATGCACACACGGTAGATTTACCAGATCTTTCATAGGCCAAGATGAAATAGATTATTTGCATAATGATACCCATGAGCAGGTATCTTGAAAGGGCTAGGCACAGTTCTTGAAAACCGTCAGTCCAATAATCTGATACGAGTGAAATCAATTAATAAACACAATTCTATCCCCATTTAACCATCTGAAGCAACAGTAAATAATGATAGTATCAAAAAATTAATAAAACGGAAAATATCACCCTAAATACAATATAATTCGTTGGAAAATTAAAAAGTTATAGATATGTATATAATGTGTATACATCAGTTACAAACTCTGTATAGTATGCTTTCTTTCTAGCGTCTTTTCTTGTGCTTTCCATTTTTGTATCGAGAATTGATTACATGAAAAAATAGTACATTATGACGTAGAGTGATGAAAAAAATATCCCTCCTTCTTCGCACAATCTCTCAATCTTTCCTTTCTTATGAACGCTTTGGACCAACTCAAATCGAAAAATTTATAAAGAATACGACGGATCAAATCTTATAGATGAAAAACAAAATAATAAAGGTATATCTTTTCATTCCTTATGAATTTATCTGTATAATCGTGATTTGGGAGGGTGTCTTGACCCTTGGACCAACCTGGATCTGCTCCCGAATCCGTGAATACATTCATAATTTTGATCTGAAAATTCATTTTATTCGTTATGTTTTTACTTAGTAAAAGTAAGAAATGACACGATTCTCTTGATAAAAAAATGTACGCCCAGCAAAGACGCGTCTTTTAAGTAGGTCCGAATAAGTTATGACTGGAGATGCGGATCCAGGGGTGTAGCGACCAGGAAGTCCAGACCATGGGCGTCCGCTGTCAATTTTCCCTGGGGTTGCAAAAGGATATATTTCCAAGGGGGTCGGGACGAAAAGATATATATTCGAAATATATCTTACCAGCAACCCAGTTACCAGTAAAGAATTGAAGTATAACACAATTTTTCTCATATAGACACATTAAGTTGGGGTTACTTAAAACAATTGTACTGCGCCATTATCCTTTATTGACTCTAAGGTTCCAACTTTCGAACTCCCTCATCCTATGTGAGAATGCCTAAGCTTGTACCCCCTGCCCCAAGCGGGGGACTGGGTTGGTTTATACTATTAAAATGATCGACAAATTCTGGAATTTTCACTCTTCAGAGACGTTTTTTTAAATAGATTACTTATACATCATCATTATAAATGAGAAGATAAAGTGAGTTGTAGTACTTTTCCAGGGTGGTGGTGGTGCAAATTCACCCCACCCTCTTTACTCACGCCCATGGTCCGAATCTCTAACCTGCTCGAACCAAGCCCAAATAACTCTCTAAAAAAAGTACGTAGATCATTCCTCTAAAAAAGTATCTAGATCATTCGTCTAAAAAAGTATCTAGATCATTCCTCTAAATAAAGTACGTAGATCATTCCTCTAAAAAAAGTATGTAGATCATTCCTCTAAAAAGTATGCAGATCATTCCTCTAAAAAGTACCAAGATCATTCCTCTAGAAAAAAGTACCTTGATCAATCCTCTAAAAAAATATGCAGATCATTCCTAAAAAAAAGTATGCAGATCATTCCTCTAGAGAAAAGTATCTAGATCATTCCTCTAAAAAAAAGTACCTAGATCATTCCTCTAGAAAAAAGTACCTAAATCATTCCTTTAAAAAAGTATGCAGATCATTCCTCTAAAAAGTACCTAGATCATTCCTCTAAAAAAAGTATGTAGATCATTCCTCTAAAAAAGTATGCAGATCATTCCTAAAAAAGTATCTAGATCATTCCTCTAAAAAAGTACCTAGATCATTCCTCTAGAAAAAAGTACCTAGATCATTCCTTTAAAAAATTACCCAGATCATTCCTCTAGAAAAAAGTACCTAGATCATTCCTCTAGAAAAAAAATATCTAGATCATTCCTCTAAAAAAACGTACCTAGATCATTCCTCTAAAAAAAGTACCTAGATCTTTCCTCTAAAAAAGTACCTAGATCATTCCTTTAAAAAAAAGTATCTAGATCATTCCTTTCTGAATTTTATAGATGAAAGATAATCATTTAAGTGTTTTCGGACAGTTGTCTTCATCTTGGTTCATCTTTTGAACACAACGTTTCGACCGCTGTAACGTACGATCGTCTTCAGGTGGGTGTCGTAAACTGGAAGTGTTTTGGAATGCCGAGGTGAGAATTTGCCGCTGAAGCATGCAGAGAAACTGTTCTCACTCCACAGACTAATTTCAAGTGATTGCTGGGTCGAAATATCTAGATAAAGGAATTTCATAAATGAAAAAAAAAAACAACAACAAATAACTCCAAGTAATTATGAATCAACCCTACAAAAAAATATCATATCCATGTCTAATTAGACAAATTTGACCCCACCCACAAGCATAACATCTTGGATCCGCCCCTTGACAGGTACTATGACGCCAGGCACTTATTATGCATTAACGAAGACGCATCTGTTATTTAATGATAGTGAGAACATTTAATTTACTCAAAAAATTAAGATTACAACCATGTGTTCATGATCCATATATATATATATATATATATATATATATATATATATATAAATATATATATATATATTTGAGCACTTTGGTAGATGGGAAATTAAATGTAAGTGAATATATCGTTTAATTCGGTCCTACTGACTGTCCAGTTCTGCGTAGGACAGGAGTAAAATGCCAGCTTCTGGGTCTAAAGCGACGATTTCGATCCTATCTTGTGATACCAGAAAGGGTGTTGAATAGTCTATAGCCGCACTGAAGAGTTGCAGTACAACGAAACAACTGTATGTGGACGATGGGATTATATATCTATATGTATATAAATAAACATAATTGTGTCATATATATATATATATATATATATATATGCACACTCCTGAATAGATTCAATGAGCAAAAAATGGTCAATTTTATTCGTGTGTTTGTGAGCTTGTGTGTAGCTGAATATAAACATAGAAGGATAGGAATGTACGTATACTAATGCTTTAATTTTCTCCTATTGTTTATTCTATTTACGCTGTCTAGGCCAAAAGATACGTTCACTGCGTGATCACGGATGATTATTTCAAACAGAGTTTCAAAGCAATATAGAGCATTTATAATTACTTCTATCGGATTATACACCATTTTTCATCAATAATAATAATAATAATAATAATAATAATTATAATGATGATGATGATGATACATACATACATATATATATATATATATATATATATATTTGAAATGTCCCATTATACATATATGCCAGGTGTGGATCCAGAGGGGAGTCGCACCTCCCCTCCCTGCTTTGGTTGAGCCCAGATGACATTCTCAGAGAGAAATAATCATATAAAGAAATATCATAGATTAGATAAAAAATGAAAAATAAAAAAATAATCCCAAGTAATAATGAATTAACCCCGAAAATAAACAAACAAAAAAAGTTATATCCTCTGTCTAATTAGACATTGAGTTAAAAAAGAAATTGCACTTCCCCTCCCTGCTCAAAATCCTGGATCCGCCCCTGCATAAGCAGGGAAAATTACGTACTCCGAGTACTATGATATGTATTGTGAGTGTATTCTCTAGAATTATGCGTTCACCATCAAGGCGAGCGTTCACAGAAGGCACCAGTGAGGAAGGTTGGATGATTATATGGATGTGGAACAAATTAGACTGAGATATATATAGACACAAAAGTCAAAAGAAAATGTTTACATGAGGCTCACATATGATGGATGGGTTGACAGAAATGAAAGGAAAATAAGAACGCTTTGAAAGCAGGTGTGTAATATATATATATATATATATATATATATATATATATCAAGATACAAATCAGTAATTCAATATACGATGTGTGATGAGTTTATTTCATAAAATGCTCGACAAAAAACATTGAATTAGAGTAGAGCCTTAAATATCTATGTATATATATATATATATATATATATATATATATATATATACTCTAATTCTAAGAGCTTTATATATCTATATATCTATATATCTCTCTATATATAAATCTCTACTCAATTCAATGTTTTTGTATCGGGCATTGTATGAAATAAACTCAACACACATCGTATACTGATGAACTGATTTATATTTTGGCACATGTGTGTGTGTGTTATTAAGAATTGTTTGCATTAAGTTATCGGCTGCAGGTTTGATTCCTGTGGCAGACCCATTTTCTCTAGTTGTTTATTTAACTAACATTGTCTTAGCCAAATGATACATTCTCCGTGTAATAACTGAAGATCATTTCGAATAAGAATTTCAATCTAATATAACACAATCTATGATCATATTCATATATATATATGCAAATCATATAGATTTATTCATACATATATATTGTATCGCCATACATATGTGTTATGCATTATAGAAATATCCATTTATACAAGCATATATATATATATATATATATATATATATATATATATATCAAACTCAATATATATATATGTGTGTGTGTGTGTGTGCTTGTGTTGCTATGAAATTATATCAATAAGTAAAAGACACAATTATTGCTTAACGCACGGACATTGGAACAGACGAAATAAAAAACAAGGTGATGAATATTATTCATATTTGTTTAAATACCAAATGATGCTTCCTGTCTCCGTATCCTGTCTACCATTGAATAGATTAGATATTGGAAGACACAGAAAGCGTAACATACGTACTAAGGAACAGTGTACGGAACAAGATGAAAAAGAAAGTTGATAATAAGACTGACTGCTTCGGGGTCAAACTTCACTCCAACTCCGCTGATGAACCCTGTTCAACGGGATACATGTATAGAAAAGCGTGAGTATTTCAGTCACTAGTTCGAATTTTCGAATAGATATATAAAACCCTGTTTATTATGTATAATGAGCTTTCGAATAGGTACTGAAAAGTGGCGAGGTTGTATTTGTTCTCAAGTTGATATCTATTGAGCTGGCACAAGGCCACAACAGCAGAGCATGGAGTAATGACTGAATTCTTGTATTTACAGTAACAATTTCTTTAAAGATATTTTCTTCAACCGTAAGTAAAATTTTCAAGTTTTTACAATGAATGGTTAAGATTGTATCCGAGACACAAATACTTTGATAAAAAGCAACTATTTCAGCCACTGAGCCGAATTTTCAAATAAAAGGGGGCATTGCTTTTGCTATTCATTTTGGGGTGTATGGGCTAATTTTCAAGTTCCTGTTATGAATGGTTAGAGGTACACAAGGGACAACGGCATATATAAAGAAAGGCGACTATTTCTGTGACTAGGCTGAAATTTCAAAATATTTTCATTGTAAATCTAGTGGGTTTGAAATAAGGTTTCATGACAAATTTCTGCTACCTCAGTAGCCTTGAAGGGTCTTTATTTTGGTGAGGGTTATTGTTGTCATTACCATGGTCGCTTTAGCGAGTCTTGATGCCCAAGGGTTGTCAGACATTCTTGCAACAAGTCCAGTCCATTGCCATCTTAGACTCCTGTCTTTTCGCTGATATACAGCGTTGTTTCATGATCTCTCCATGCGAGGATGAGCATGGTTCTCTCCAGTGACTCCATAGGTGACTATCGAGAGGATGTATTTGTTATATAGCCTTCTTTTTTAAGACGTGGGATTTTCTTTTTCTAGAAAGTCAAGCTTGCTCAATCGAACGCTTCCCAACCTAGCGTGATTCTTCATTTGATTTCTTTTTTTGAGGATTTCATGGAGATTTGTAATCCCAGGTAGATGTAATGCTCTTCTTTCTTCTGTTCAGACTTTATTATTTCACCACAGGTTTGCTTTCAATAATGTTTCATTATGATAAACAAGATCCGTTTTCGATCAAAAATCGATAAAAAATAATCACTATCGAAAAGGTATGAAAGCTGATGATAGTTGTGCTTACTCATAAGTTAATACTTCCTGTGCTGAATCCATTTTCACGGACTTACGATGTGCCTAAAGATATCTACTAAGCTTAGCTTAGTTTGGCATAAGGCTATATCTACTGAGCGTGTAGCAAAGACTAAACTTACGAAGTTCTTGAAGATATTTGCTGAATCCATTTACACGGACTTACGATGTTCCTGAAGATATTAATTAAGCTTAGCTTAGTTTGGCAGAAGGCTATATCTACTGAGCGTGAAGTAAGGACTGAACTTACGAAGTTCTTGAAGATATTTGCTAGGCTGAGCTTCGTCTGATACCACGCAACAACAGAGCATGAAGTAATGACTGAATTCAATAACACAGACTTGCGAAGTCCCTTAAGATATTTTCCAAGCTTAACTTAGTCTGACACGAAGCTCCAAATGAACACATTTACGCAGCCTTTACGAGGTGCATAATGATATGTTTGGCACAAGGTCACATTAGTAAGGCATCCAGTGAGAATTGAACTCACAACACCAGCAAACGGGTAGCAAGACAAGCTTGTTAAACACTGTGTATACATGTGATCGTGATTGAAAGAGAAAACTATTTATTATTCAAACCAAGCAGATATCCACAAAGATTAACTCTGATGTAAAACGAATGGTGGTTGGAATTTTATTTTATTTTTTTATCGCAAACTGGGGAGGGCTTCCCTGATTGAAAACCAGTATTCGATATCTCGACTTTTAACTGGGCTCCAACACCGAATACTTACACTAGTTGGAAATACGCAACTCTGTCAACCACAAGGCACAATCCCAAGTTGATATAGAAAATATCAACAAGATAACTTAGTCTCGTAAAGGGTCCCCATAGATTACTCCCAGTAAGGATCGAACTCATCATATTTGCGAATGGTTGCTACCTTGCAAAGACTCAATCGATGGCAGGGGTAAGTAGTTTTCCTCAAGTCGTAGATTAAAAGACGAAATGTTTCACTACTAATGAACAGAACTGCTATTAGAAACTGTCAACCAAAACTGTCACCAAAATTATCAACATTGGTCTCTTCAGTTTTTTAAGTTGGCCTCAGGCTGACTGACTGGCTGGCTATATGTATCATGCGTATTGACTGTAAGGGCTCAAAATTTAAACACTTATTCCTTATTATATCTAGAAAAACTTTTTAAAAATCTCCCCACGTAAATATGTTTTTAGAAGGGGTTCAATTTTTGAAGTAAGGTTATGCCAAATCGATCTCGTAGTTTGTGTCCAGCAGCTGTTCAGCTCAATGGTAAGATCAGTGTCACGTCAAGACGGCTTTCTATTGGTTGCAGGTTCGATTCCTGCAGCAGCCTATTCCTTAAACTGATTATTCTATTTGCACTGTCTGGGCCAATTGACATATTCACCGTGTGATAACGGGAGATCAGTTCAAATAGAGTTTCAAATGAAATAAGGCATTTAAAATTATTCTGTTGGATTATATAACCATCTCTCAATATATGTATTTACATATACATATAATGGACTTGAAATGAAAAGTTTACTGTTCTACCAACGCTTGGAATAATTCTAGATAAACAACTCCATATATTCAACATATTGTCTCATCTTTTCACTGTATGAATCTCTCTCTCTCTCCCTCTTTCACTTTCTTTATATATATATATATATATATATATATATATATATATATATATATATATATATATATATATATATATATATATATGTGTGTGTGTGTGTGTGTGTGTGTCATCGTGTCATCTACAGACAGCTGCTTCGTTGTATTACTACTCTTCAGTGTGGCTATAGACTATCCATTATCCCATCCAGTACTACTAAGTAGCGTTGGAACCTTTGCAGATGCTCTACCCCTGCCCTATGCCGAACTAGACGGTCAGTTGGACCAGATTAAGCGATATATTTACTTTTGCATAATTCCCCATCTACTTCAGTGTGCTCCATTCTAGAGTTGGATATATATCATTATTATTATTATTTGCAATCTCACACCAGTTGCCTGGTGGTAACTGCTGGAGTTTGAGTGACAGCAAGTCTCCTCAAGTCTCCAGCCCTTCTCTCTTAGTACTCATAGGTCGCAGTAATGCTGCAGTTTACAGTTTCACACCGGTTGCCCAGTGGTCATTGCTGAAAGCTGAGTGACAATTAAGTGTCCTCAGGTCTTCAGCCAACATCTCTTCTCTCTTTCGCCTATCATGTCAGTGCTGCAATTTGCATTTCCGCTTTCATTTCCCTTCCTCTGTTGGATTACTGTTGAAAGTTAACGTTGCAGTCCTTATATTTCTAGCACTTTCCCCAGTATCCGTGCAGTTCCCAGTAGTGCTGTGGTCTGTACAGTCTCAATCCTTCCCTTAATCCCGATCTTCTTCTTCTTCTTCTTCTTCTTCTTCTTCTTCTTATTATTATTATTATTATTATTATTATTATTATTATTATTATTATTATTATTATTATTATTATTATTATTATTATTATTATTATTATTATTATTATTATTATTATTATTATTATTATTATTATTATTATTATTATTATTATTATTATTATTATTATTATTATTATTATTATTATTATTATTACCACACTACCTAGACGGCCAACTAAGTATATTTATACTACTAAAGCAGTAACTATGAAGTAGTTGAAATTTGCAATCCATACCCACGGTCGACTCAACCCGAATCTCTCAGAATGTTTAATTTTGTCTGTTTTCCGGAAGGCTAGGTGTTTAATTCCCTTTTAAGACTCGGACTAGCACGAAATATTTCTCATGCTTCATTAAAAATTCAGAAGGAAAAACTCAATAGAATGATTGAGCCGTATTGGTGTTAATGAAAAAATACCCAGAATTAATAGAAAGTGATTAAAAATCTAATCTTATATTCCAAAGAAAATTTAACAAGAACAACGACAGCTTCAATGCCAGCAACAACAAAACCATAGAGTAAAGAGGAAGGAGAGTGGAAAACTGGGAAAATACTAGGATCTAGCGAGAGAATTGAAGAAGATGTGGAACATGAAAGCCAGGGTTGTGCCAGTCATAGTAGGCGCATTAGGAACTGTCCCAAAGACACTGAGGGTGAGACTGGAGGAGATCAGGATAAGAGGAACGATTGAGACCGTACAGACCACAGCACTGCTAGGAACTGCGCGGATACTGAGGAAAGTGCTAGTAGTATAAAGATTGCAACAGTAACAGTTAAGCGACCTAACAAAGGAAGGGAAATGAAAGCGGAAACGTTAACCACAGCACTGGTATGATAGGTGAAGGAGAGAAGAGATTTGGCTGAAGACCTGAGGAGACTTATTGTCACTCAGCCTTCAGCAATGACCACCGGGCAACCGGCGTAAAACTGTAAATCGCAGTATTACTGTGCCCTATGAGAACTAGGAGAGAAGGGCTGGAGACTTGAGGAGACTTGCTGTCACTCAAACTCGATGCAACTGGTGTGAGATTGCAAATAATAATAATATACGAACCACAGCACTGCTGTGATAGGTGAGGGAGAGATGAGATTTGATGAGAGGAGGGTGTAAGATCTGAGAAGACTTACTGCAACTCAGCCTTCAGCGATAAACAACGGGCAATTGGTATGAAACTGTTAACTACAGCACTGCTGTGGACTAAGAAAGTGTGGAGAGGAAGGCTGGAGACTGGGGAGACTTGCTGTCACTCAGTCTCTAGCGGCAACCGCCGAGCAATTGGTGTGAAAATGCAAATAATAATGAAGGCTCTACAGGGTTCTTTTTTTTTTTTTTTGCAAAAGGGAAAACCACACGTGAATGTTGCACCCATGTAAAGCTTATTGGGGGCTTATTGGAACAATTTTAGGAACTGGGTAAGTTCAAAACAGGTTCAACCAAAATTCGAACATGGTAAAATATAATGATAGATAAGTAACCGAGAAATAGACTGGGTGGGAATGGTTATTCACTGGGAACTCTACAAACCACTGGGATTCGACCAGGAATATCAACGGTGTATGCACAAACCAGAATCTGTTTGAAAGAGCGAAGAAAAAAACAAAATCCTCTAGGACTTTCAGTTTCGAATTTATCGCCCAAACCAAGTCAGAAGATCAGATCTAAACATCGTAAGCAAAGAGGTAAAAATGTCAGATAGCTGATTTCGTTGTCCCTGCAGAACATAGAATAAAATTGAAAAGCTAGATGAGTAATGACGTTATTTTTCTACAGTAACAATAACAACAACAATCCACACCTAAATCAGAAATATGAAGATATTTTAAAATTTCCTCATACACTACCTTGATTTGAAATCGCGACCTACAGATTAACAACAAGGCCGCCTTGGTGACTGCGTTAAATTTACACGCCTTGCCACTTAATTTTATAATACATTTACGTAAGAGCTTATTTCATTCTGATAAATAACTATTCATATTTAAAATAATGCTTTTTTTATATCTTTTTATATTTATCATATAGGCAATACAGAAGTTGTAATATTAGAAGTCAGAATAGAAACCGAAGTTGAGTTTGACCCCACAGCAACCGGTCTTGTCTTTCTTTATCTCTCATATCTAGAACTTTCTGTCTTTGTGTAAGTGTGTAGGTATGGAGGTCTTTTTTTATACAGCGAAAGTCAAAAGGGATTATCTCTATTGACATCTCGGAATTCAATGCAACGAATATTTATTTTCTTTTTATAGAATTTTCCTTCAATAAAGCACGTCAAATTTTGTCGCATTAAATTATTGATTTTGTTCAGTGTAGTTTCCGTAAGGAATCTGGATATTTTCGTGTTTGGCTTACTACGAATTCATCAGAATTCTTCCTTTATCATTAAATGTATGGTTTTACTAGTAGACGTCAAATACAAAAAAATAACCCCTCCTTACGAAAATCCACATAAATTCTACAGAGAATTCAAATAAAAATCTCAATGCAAAATATATTGTTGTGACTAAAACGCCCGTTCTGTGTTTGTTGTTATATAGTATTAGGAACGTGTAGTTTTAACTAACTTGATTTAAAAAGATCGCTTTTGAATATTACGAGTCAACTGCGTCTATTCTTGAAAAATTTGATTTTCCCTATCTATTGTGTGGACCAAATCCCTTTGTGAGAAGTGTAAGACTTTCTCCACCTCTACCAGATATGGTCTGCCATACCAGACTTTTCTAATTCTCCTGAGGATATGGCTCTTTGTTTCTTTATCCTAGCTTTAAAGGGAAAGATGGTTTCGTTCTTTTATTCGTTTCCGAATCTCACTTTAATCCACCAAATGTTTGTCTGTGTTAGCAAAACTCAGGAACCGCACACAGCATATCGCCATGAAGTTTTATATGATTACCAAAGGGGTCACAGATCAGGTTTTTAGCAGGTTGACTTTTTAAAAATCTCCCCCTCAAAATGACTGGTTGAGCTGCAGCTATGTCCGGGGGGGAGGGGAGAGCACAGTGATTACAGAACCAGTTGTTTCATTCATCATCAGTCTTTCAAGGTCCGTCGTTGCACATAGACCTTCACCAGGATTCGCCACAATTCTCTATCATGGGCGTCGCAGAGCCAGTATTTCCCGAATTTTTTGAGTCCATCACTCGATCTTGTGTTCTGTCGGCCTAGGTTTCTCATGTGATCTCTGGCGATCCATGTTGTGAGTCGTGATGTCCATCGGTTGTCTTTCATTCTTGCAACATGGCCTACCCATTGCCATTTTTAGTTTTTTAATAGTTTCCATGATGTCTTGGACTCCTGTTTTCTTCCTTATGTACTGTGCTGGCTTGTGATCTCACCATGAAAGGTTGAGTATGATTCTCTCATGCGTGCGTTGCATGCTTCTAAGTTCGTAATGGATATAAATGGAAGGAGCGTAAGGGTTTAGCAATATTATAACATTGTATACAGATCCTTCCTCTAAAACACTTTTAATGTTTTCTCAAAACTTTGAAACATGCCCTCGGTCTATTGAGTATGCATGCCAAATTTGGTTAGTTTAAGGGGGGGGTACACCGTGACAAGCAGGCCAAGTTGTTTCATATATATATATATATATATATATATATATATATATATATATATATATATATATATATATATATATATATATTATAAGTTTATGCAATGCTCTTCCATAGGAATAGAGCACTCTGGTGGATGAGGAGTTTCTGCAAAAAATGAGTGTATCGCTAAAATTCAGCCTTACTGACCACTCAGTTCCGTAGTCCAGAGGTAGGATATCGGCCTCCGGGTCCAATGCGAGGGTTTCAACTCTGCCTCGCGGTACTGGATGGGATAAAGTCTATAGCCACACTGAAGAGATGTAATACATCGAAACAGTTGTTCATGGATGACAGAGTAATATATATAGATAAATAGAGAGAGAGATATATGAACTGAAAATAGGGGTTTAGTTTAGCATTATAGTTACATAGTAAACAGAGACCCTCTTCTGAATCCTTTATATGTATTTTTCAGAACTTTTTACCTCCCATTGGTCTGTTGAGTATGTATTGTACCTAATTTGGTCAATATTTATGAGTTGGAGGGGAGGTACAGTTCCAAATAGAACCAGATCTTTTAGGCATAAAGATGTCTCTGGTAATCGTCCTCTCACTCTCCACCTTCAAAGTATCATTGGACAGAAGTCGGTTACTTTTGATGCTGCTACTTGATACATTTTTTAGTTTCCCGGGCATACTGCAGATGACCTTTACCCAATGTTGAACGCATCTAAGTAACCCTCTCTCATCACAGAATAGATGGTTTCAATCGAAGTTTGAACATAATAACGCGTGTCGTGATATTTATACATACAATTTCTCTTGAAGTAACTGTTTATCTATTATACTTATAACCCTATCCTGTAAGTAGCGCTTGCCTTAATTCCTGACCAATGACAATTTTGGTGCAAACTGTTACAAAATGACAGCTATCTAGGATATTGAGACAATTCTGAACTCGATGAACGGTATCAATTCATATCACCCCCCCCCCCAATAACTCAAATTGATCTCAGAGAAAGTGATGACAATTTTAGCGCCCCTTTGTTATCTCCAGAAACGCTTTGAAAAGCACTGTTGGGTACCAAGGATAACTAATCACCCCTCCTGGCATTTTTCTTCTAACTCTTTTCTATCATGAGACGTTCACACGGAAAAGGCCCCCCCCCCAAAAAAAAATGAGTTTGGGGCGTTGAGACAAAGTTGCACGGGATGCTACGTTTCGGGGAAATTTCGGAATGGTCACCCCCAAAAATGATTGAGTGATTCCGGGAGATCTGCGAGATGGAGTGTTGCGCACAGCAGTGACGCCAGGTCAAAAAAGAGATTGTGAAATTCTTGATTTTTTTTTCAGAATATTTTTGATTGAGTGATATTGTTTCTTTTTTTTTTGTTATTTTCGTTTTTTTTTGTACGTTTTTGTGTACCGCTCATGACTATCCACACGATATCTCTATAAGTTCTCACTTCATTTCAATGGAAATATTAAATTTTGGAGCAGATCTATGCACAATTACCTCTCGTGCATCATGTTTATACTTGCATAGCCACATAATATCACCAAATTTGCGTGTCTGTCCACACAATATTTCCAATGAATTTCAATTACATTTTGAGGGAAGGGGGGCAATTTGCTACGGAAGTAACTGGTTGAATTTTAGGGTGGATCCAGGTGTTATTACCCCCACGTCATTGTTATATGTCCCAACCACATGATATCGTCAAATATTCTAGTCAGTCCGCACGATATTGCCAAAGGTTATCAATCGGTTTCGATCAGATTTTGTGAGAGACGCGACAATAGACTCCGGAAAATCTTATCACATGTTGCAGCGGAACCATGCACGACTATCTCCCCTACATCGTAGTTACATATCCAAAATACATAATATTACCAAAGTTTCATGCCAGTCGACACAATACTACGCTCCTGGCCATACTATTTTGTCATGCTCCTGGCCATACTATTTTGTCGACAGACTTGAAAAATGGCTTCAGTACTCCACTAGACACTTTCTGAAAATGCTTTTTACGATTTAGAAAAAAAAGGTTTTTCGTCATTTTGTGATAAACATACATCATTTAGTGCACTTGTAGCAAAATCAATATTTTTTGAAATTGTGTCCTGGCGCTCCTGACCATACTGTTTTGTCGACAGACTTGAAAAATAGCATTTTTCGATTTTTAAAAAAAAATTTTTTTTTACCTTTTGGAGAGTTTATTCTGGCGGGCTTATTAAAACCATTTAGATACCCAAGGATCTCGTTGTCTCTGATTATTCCTTTCATTATCTTAGATATTTCCCGGTGGAAAACGCCAATAATTTCATAAACCGCAGTAATTCTTTGGGGGGTGGGGGTCTACTAAATATGTAAAACCAGTCAATGTACAAGCTATATTTGATGTAAAACTAAACCAAACTGGTAACCCTATTACAAAAATCACAAAAGAATTCGCAATCTCTCCGGGGCGGATCCAGGATCTTGAACTGAGAGGATCAAATTCTATTTTCCACCCGGCCAGTCTAATTAGACAATGGATATGATATTTTTTGCTTTCGTTGTTGTTGCTGTTGTTGTTGTTATTTTTAAGGTTAATTTATGACAACTTGGGATTATTTAGGGTTTTTTTTTTTATTTATAGAATTTCTCCGGATTTCTAAAAAAAAAAAAAAGAAAATTAAATGCTTTGTCTGCACCTGACACATTTCAACATTGTCGAAAAAATAAAACGATTTCTTATGAGAAAATTAGGTTTGAAATTTCACGAGGCCAATGTTAAATGTTGCGATAGTTGTCATTCCTACAGAGAATTTCAGATGAATATCTGGGAGTAAATGCGTGACTAAGTGTGTATTCAAGCTGTAATAGTATGTGTGTGTGTGTTTTTGTTTGGGTGTATATATGTGTGTGTGTATGTCTGTGTGCGTGAGTATGTGTTTGTGGGTGATTGAGTACCGGTGTATTTACGTCTCTCCATGCGCGTATGTCTGTCTTAGGATACTGAAGAGGGGAAAAAAACGAAGTGAACTTGACAGTGATAAAAATAATTGCTAAGGAATAGTGCCAAAAAAAAAAACTTTGTCCAACTTAAACACCGCAAAACGACCACCCGCAAATTTTCTCATTAGATTTAAAGAATTTTAAGCGTTGCCAACTGCTGCATAACCTCCAAGACAAAGGAACAGATCATATCCTTGTGGCAGCCCATCAATTTTCGATGACGGCCACATTCGTTCTGAAGAGAGCAGCTGACACAATCTGGCCGGCTTAAAAGATACTTTTTAAAAATAACATTCCAACAGGTCTGGTAAGTGACTGAAAAGAAACAGTCTCAAGACCAACATACTTTGACGAGTTGGGGAGATCAATTAAAAAATTGAAATAAGGGATGATCAATGAATAAGTTACTTGTCTCGTATTTTGTTGGACAACAATGACAAAAGAAATCTGAATTTTCAAAGAAAAAAAGGTGCATTAAGGGATCAATTTAGCAAAAACTTAAATTGTAAATCGACCCCTAACCAACAACCTACTTGGATATGATTTTCAAAAAAAAAAGAAATGTTTTTCTCAGGCATAAAACGGAATGAATGTTTACGTTTTTAGCCCTCTACCAGTACGCGTGATACATACATAATCAGCAAGCCGAACCAATTTAAAAACTGAAGGAAACCTATATTGACAGTTTTTGTGACAGTTCTAGTTGACGGTTTCTATATTAAGCCGTGTTTAATACGCTGATATAATAGATATGATGTTATATAGCAAAGTATGAAGTTGAAGAGTCAGGGTCAGTTTCGGCCTGTAGCAGTCCCATATCGACCCTTTAAAAATATATATCTATACCTACAACTACTTTTCAAGACAGGACAACGTTTCCTATTTATAAAATATATTCATGAATCCATTTAGACACGTATATATTGGCTTCTCGTCGATAAATGCCTGTTGGTAGCAGTGCTCGCTTCAGATTCGGTAGCTTGTGGTTTCAATCCATTGCAATGACTTTAAAAATGGTACTCAATGTCTCTTCGCTCTATAGCATAGGGAGGCAGTCAGAAGAGAGGTGGGTACCAGTTGGCAATGTTACGCCAGACACATTCGTGATCGGCGCATAAGCGGCAAGCTACAGGGAGCAGCATGGACGATACCTTTCCAAGCCTTATCCCAAAATTGCATGCCTGGATGTTTCAAGGGTAGACAGTTAACCGATGGACATTTCGCCGAAAACCTTCTTGGATAAATACAACTTCCGTTACCAAAAGAAGATCAAAATAGAATTTCAAATTAATGTACAATTAAATTAAAATCAACGTAAGTTTATATATATATATATATATATATATATATATATATATATATATGATTGTGTCATCCACAGATGTATTACATCTCTTCAGTGTGGCTATAGACTTTATCCCATCCAGTACCGCAAGGCAGAATTGAAACCCTCACATCGAAGCCGATATCCTACCTCTGGACTACAGAACTGGGTGGTCAGTAAGGCTGACTTTAAGCGTTATATTCATTTACGCAGAAACTCCTCAACCACCAGAGTGCTCTATTCCTATGGAAGAACATTGCATAAGCTTACAATGGATGAGTTATGTGTGTATGTGTGTGTATGTGTGTGTGTATAAGTAATGATAGTATCATCCAAAAACAGTTGTTTCGTTGCATTACGACTCTTCAATGTGGCTACAGACTCGAGATCTACTCCAGTACTGCAAGGCGGGAATGAAACCTTCGCTCAAGACCTAAGCTCTTGTATTCTACGCAGAACTGGGGGTCAGTAGAACCGAATTAAGTGATATGCTTTTTATGCATAATTCACCATGTACCAGAATGCCCAATTCGAGAGTTGGAGGGACGTTGCATAATTCCTTTTGGCAGATGGGTGTCCTACCTAAAAGTGCTCAACCCTAAAGGGGATACACAAATACATATAGAGAGAGAGAGAGAGAGAGAGAGAGAGAGAGAGAGAGAGAGAGAGAGAGAGAGAGAGAGAGAGAGAGAGAGAAAATAAACAAATAGATCCATAAGTAAAACCCAAAATAAAAGGAATATTCATCCGACAAAGAGTTTTACGGCGAAATGTCCGTCGGCGAAAAGTCAAGTCGACGAAACATCATCGCGACAAAAGGGTTTTCAGCAAAACGTCAGCCCAATGGAACACCTGTCGACTAACTTGTTTTCGACGAAATGTCAATCGGCAAAAAAGTCCGAGAGACTTCCACTCCCAATTACTATTTCTTTCAAAAGCTAAATTTGTGAAGACTTTAAGCCTAAAATCTAAAAAAAATCAAAATTAATATACTTCCATGGTGAAACCGTCAACTTAACGGGAGATCAAATGGACGTAGATTATTTACACTACGATTATACAAGAGAAAGTTACATTCAAGAAGAAAATTGTTTGAAAACATTTCGAGCCATCAAATATGAAAATCTGTTCGATAAACCAAAGCTCGAACTTCCGTCGGCGAATAGATTAATCAGTATAACCAAAGATTACAGCAAGAAGCTACAAACACCAACAGCCACCGAGGTCAGAAAAAAATTCTCTTTTCAAGCAGAATTGCTCCTATCTAGAATACACCATCAGAATTGCTCCTATCTGGAATACACCATCAGATATCACGATCTCTTAAAATCCAATCTTAAAGAAAAATCTCAGCCACCAAATGTTTGATAATGAATTCTCGTACCAAATAATGATATCAGAAATAATAGCTGACAGCTCAGCCGTCACAATGAAACGCTGTTATTATAGAACCGAAAGTCAAAACAGGTTGACTTTACTGACCTAATAATGTCCTGCTGGGGAAACGTTGAGGTACGTTGAATCTTTAAATAATGCTGGCGTTTTCTTTTACTGTCTCGTCTTCGTGATTTGTTAATCAATAAATATTGTGTAAGATATCGAGACGAGTTGCGAGTCAAGGTGTACACTAGTGGTGTAGCAAGTGTTCTCAGCGCCCGAGGGCAAAGAGAGTGTCCAGGGTCACTTGCACTATATTCTAAGGGGGGATTATTATCAGCTAATAAGACTCATCATCATCATCGTCATCATCCACAGCAGCAGCCGTTTAGCGTCTGTTTTTGGACATAGACCTTCCATTGGCGTTGCGGAGCCAGTACTTTCTGAATTTGTGGAGCCCATCACGCCAGCTTACGTTCTGTCGGATACAATTTCGCACATGATCTCTCAGGATCCATTATGTGAGTCTTGATGTCCAGTGGTCATCTGACATTCTTGCAACATGACCAGCCCATCGCCTTTTTAGTTTTCTTATGCGTTCTATGATACATCGACCTCCTGTCTTTTCTCTGATATACTTTGCTGTCGTGTGATCCCTCTATGTGAGGTTGAGTATTATTCTGCCATGTGCACGTTGCATGGTTCTCAGTTTGAGGGTCAATCTTTTGGTTAGGGTCCATGTTTCATCCCTATAGGTGGGAGGGTGCATTGTAGGCCCTTTCTTTCTTAGGACTGACGGGATGTTTTTGTTGATGAAGGTTAAGCTTGTTCTACCGAAAGCTTACCAACCTAGTGCGATTCTTTGCTTGATTTCTTCTTCTTTTGATGATTTCATGGAGATTCGATGTTCCGATTCGATGTAGTGGTCTACTTTCTTCAACTGTGCATTTTCAATTTTGATCTTAGTGTCTCTGCCCTGAACATGATTGTTGTACATGACATGGATTTTCAGAAATTCCTTAGGAGACCAACTTTCTTGTTTTCTCAATTTATCTCGTTTAACATCTTTCAGAGATCATGAAGGTTCTCAGCAAAATAAGACGATGTCGTCAGTAAATGTGAAATTACTTAGGTATTCAAATCTGATTCCTTTATTTTCCCTGTCTAGGTTTTGGAAGATCATCCTAAGGCAGGCTGTGAAGAGTCTGGATGAGCTAGTATTACTTTGTCTCAATCTTTTTTTTTAGTTGAAAAAATTCAGAAGCCTTATGTAGTCCGATGAAGGAACGGCTGTCAGTAGATATGAAGAAATGTTGTGCTCTTTCACACCTGCACCCAAGGGCGGGGGAGAGACTCCCACCTCTAAACCCACCTTTTGCCACGCCTCTGGTGTACTCACACTAAAACGGAACGTAGCTTTATCTTTTATCTCCAAAGCACTTATGTGGGTCTTTGCATTACTGGTGGCCGTTTAGCTCAGTGGTAGGAGCGACGCTATCTTAAAGCAGCTACCTATTTAGGCCAAATAATACGTTCATCGTGTAATAACGGGATTTCATTTCAAAGTAATGTAATGCATTCGTATAATTATTTCCGTTGGATTATATTTATACGTTTCCTAATAATATGTACACACACACACACACACACACACAAACGTAAGCATTCATACTCGTATTTATATACATATTCACCTTTTCCTACACAAAAAATACATGTAAGCACACACATGCGTACCTTTACAACAATATACACACTTTATATTGACGAATACAGGTGCATTCAACACACACGTACACTCATGCGTATATACATAAGCACATTTACAAACACATGCATACACACATTTACAAATATACACTCATATACATACACAAAAATACGCATATATCTTTACAGATGCATATACACGTATTTACATGCGCTCACGTATATACATACACAGCTCCATACAAAGATGCACACACTTACACACATGTATTTACAAACACACATATACCTATATAAACGCATTCACACGCGTACACATATATACATACATTTAGATAATCGCATACACGTATACAAATTAAAATATACATACAAATTAATGCACATATACACACATTCAAATGCATAGATATAGACCCACACATACATACACACGCATACGCACACATACATACATTATTATCAAAGAGCTGAGTCCTTTCAACATCTGTTTAATTTTTTTTTTCAGATAAGCTGGAAGCTGTGGCCGTTGCAACAGTTCTACAAGATAGAATTCAAGAAATGAAAAGAGCAGACCCTGTTTAAGACCTGAGACGTTGTTTTTACAATTTCTGACAGGATTTATTAACGTTAGTCAGCATTTGTTTCTGCAGTTAAAATACATGCTTCTAATTAATCAATCAAATTATCTCCCTTGAAACTTCCTAAACAGAAATTAATAATCAATGCATCGGAATTGAATTGAAATACATCGTCTAAAATGCAATAAAAATTCGTGAAAAAGTTATAGAAATATGTATGAAGTGTGTACATTAGTTAAAAAAAAACATTGTTCTGCATTTTTTTTTTAATTTCTTTATTCCTCGTACTTCCTATTTTTTATCTCAAGAATTTGTTTAAAAAAAGAATTATATGACGTAGAGTAATTCCTATTTCTTTGCCTACTTTCTCTATCCCCCCTTTCTCATGAACGTTATGAACCGATTCAAATTTAATCTGAACGAAAAACCTTTCGGCATTTGTAGAATTGTCGTCTTTCGTTGCTATTAACAAAGTGGCTTTCGGAATCGTTAGAAACCGTCAACATGTTTCTTCAGTTTTCAAGTTTGTGTGGTTGCCTGGTCTAAATCTTTCAACATCTACCCCTGATCATGTCCTGGAGAAGTTCTTGAGAATTCAGAATTTTTCAAAGACCACCGCGCAACAAAACTCAAGAGATGTAAATTATTAATTGCTCATCTTTCTTTTACATTTTTCAATTGATCTTTCATGCTTCCCCCACCCTCCAAAAATCTTGGTCCCGTGATGTTTTCTTCTGAGTGACTAACCTGACCTTTTTTCCAGTTCTTATTCATTTTCATTTTTCTCGTCTTTCAATGAGCACTGATCACTGATTAATCGGAACTGAATTAAAAAAAAGAAATAAGCGTGAACACTGCCGGACGCAAACTGAGGGACTAATTTTGCATAATCTTACATTATGTATTGAACCATTAACTAGAAAACTTATCTAGAGAAGAGATTTTCACAACAAAAAAAAATCAAAAAAGTTTTTCTAAACATGATAAAGAGTGAATGTTTGAATTGTCAGGTCTCCGGCTCAATTGGTACAGCCTGAACGTGCGACACAAACATGCATGCATAAACAACGTACCTTTCGAATCAATATAACTCAATATAACTTTAAATTCTCTACTTGTCAATTAAGTTCTTTGTTTTTAACACCATAGCGTTAAACGTGCACCAGCAAACCGACACCAGCAGGGACTGAAGATTTGATAATCTCGGCTATATCATAAGTTCAGGAACGTGGCTCAGCTAAGATAAAAGCTTTTGGTTTTTTCAAAAGACATGTCAATGATACACTTCATTGAAAGAAGGCAAAGCACGTAATGCATTTGCTTAAATTGAGAAAAAATAACGTTGATCAATAACATCAAGACGTTTATATAAAAAAAGGTACAGCAAGCCACAATGGTCAGTTATAGGGAGTATTTGAACAATAACGCTCGAGCAGGCACACCATGAACATTTGTTTGCTTGTGCGTTCCGAGATTCAGCGCAGTGAAGCGCATATTAGGGACGCGTGTACCACACCCTTGTTCGATCCAAGTCTAATCAACATTTGTGAAATAATAATCTAGATGAAAAAGAATTAAAAATAAAACTCCGAATAATCCCAAGTAATCATGGATGAACCACGAAAAAAGAATAATAGCCAATGTTAAAGTATACTGAGGTGGTGGGATAAAAAAAAAAAAAAAAAAAAATTGCCCTCATTAGCGAGGTCCTGAATCAGCCCCTAATTTGCTCAACCCCCTTTTTATTTCTCCGACCAATACCCAAATGAATAAACCAAATACTACCGACTACAGGAATCGTATAATATTTTCTAATATCTCTGACCTCTAGACCAGTGGTTCTGAACTCTCATCATGTAATTTGATTTTGAACCAGATCAGACATCCAGATTGCACCATCAGCCTTTTAGCTTCAACCGTTAGACGTATACTTTCCCTAAAATTCGCCACACCTCTCTATCATGGGCGATTCTTTCCAAACTTATGTAGTTAGTCACGCTATCTTATTTTCCGTCGGCTGCAGTTTCACAGATTGATCCCTAGGGAGCCACGTTGTAACTCGTGATGTCCATCGGTTATCTGACATTCTTGCAACATGACCAGCCCATCGACATTTGAGTTTTGTAGATTTAATGATATCCCTGACTTCTGTTTTTTTCTCTAATATTCTGTGCTGTCTTGCGATCTCTCGATAGAATGATGAGAATGATTCTCTCTTGAGCACGTTGTTTGCTTCTCTGTTTCGTTCGGTTGGGCACCCTGGTTAAGCCTTTCCATCGTTGAAGAGTCGACACAATTTAAAATAAACAAATATTCAATAAAGAACTTTATTGATATCTTTATTAAAGGACTCGGTGTGATGATCGTGACATTTTTTTTTATTATCAGAACCTTTAGTTGCTAGTTTGTCCGTACCCAAATTTACCCCTTCCGACCAAAATATGTGCCACCTGGGGTAAATTTACCTCAGGTCACAAATTACTGAACCGAACCAGACAAGCCCTTGCAAGATACTCATTTTGTTAGAAGCTGTAAACCAAAAACTGTCACCAAACTGTCAATTCATCCATTGCTCGCCCTTTTATCAATTCCTTTTATTTACCATCCCCAATTCAGCTTGCTGCCAAAAGTCATCGAACTGTTTCAATCAGGTGACTAACCAGACTTGAATTAATACAATTTGGAACCAGTGAAATCGTGAAAGAACCAATCATTTGACATGAGTTGCCATTAACGTTTCTTCTTCGTCCAAAGAACCTTCTGATAGACGATCGAAAACCGACCAGCTACCTGATGACAGGAAATCCATTCTTCCAAAGAGCACCTCCCCATTGCACTAACTAGATTAGAGTGAAAAATATGCTCCGACGCCCGCAGTAAGACAGAAGGACCCAGGTAATTTTTCAGCACACACACACACACACACAAAAACCCTTGTTTTTTGCATAATGTAAGCATTCAAAAAATATATTCGGTTGTTTTTATCTTCGAGTAAGCAGTCGAGAAAAATTTTGGCCTGGGGATCTATCCCCTAGACAGCACCCCTCATCGCACCAAAGTAGATGGGTCATACCTACGGCCGAATGTGTGCGATAATGATAGCAGGAACCAGGTATCCTTTGAAAAAAAAACACGTTACAAATGATATGGTCTCGAATTGTGCATTTAGTGAGTATAAGAAATTAATACTCTAGACTGTCTAGTAGGAATATTTGAAGCACAGAAGTAGATTCATATAACTGTATACCTACAAAAATCATAGTCACCAACATTGTATGTTTTTTGGTCTGCTAACGTCACGGTGTAGTTATACTCTGTTCCTTCCTTTAGAGATCATTAAACAGAGGAAGACTTGTGTGTTTGAAAACAATGTTTGAAAATAGAATTATCCAAAAATATTGATTTAGCCATAGATAACATTTTTCCAAATCCTGTCTTTTTTTACGGAGACTATGCTAGTTAAAACAAATGATAAAACACTTGCCGTATGAAATTTGAAGGCCGAAGAATTACTCGACCAGGTAATAAGAATAATGATACTGCTCTAAATAACTTGTAGAATTAAACTCAGTCGCTGCTTTTCTTTTTCTTTAACTCAAGACTCAAATCCCAAGGCACAAGATACCATCGTTGTATAAAACAAGATAAACCTATCTTCTGCATTTGTAATGAATATGATGACTACCTCAGATGAAATAAAGATAATGAAAGCAAACGTAATAAAATATTAATTTCTAACGTCACAATTCCTGTGAGAAAAAGGAATTGATTGCGACTCCCTGGAAGCGAAAGATCTGGGTTTTAATAGACGTTGAGTTCATTGATGACTAACTTTATTGCATACACAAATCGAGTTTCAAGATCAGCTCTGTTAGCTAGAGGTAGCGGCAATATGTGCAAGGTGAGATGGGGGTTGATCCACGACGATCAGCCATTGGCTATATTTACGCTTACAACAATAAAATATTGCAAGTGGAGCTGTGATCCAAGCCAGAGAGTATTGTTTCTTATATCTATTTGAAAATTTCAGATAACATAAAGTTTTCTTCATCGGTTATTCGATTCGGGAGCCTCTGGGAAATTCATCTTCGATGCCATCTTTTAAAAAACACGAATAAGTCTTAATTAGTAGAAGATATTTGCCAAATACAATGAAAGGGGCTTCTAAGGAGTATCGGTTATAAAGACCATCCCCTTAATATAACCATCTACGGGAGCTCGTCAGATAATTTATTCCCGATACCAAATTCTAAAGAACATTAATAAGTCTTAATAAGCACAAATTATTCGTCAAATACAGAGGAAGCCGCTTATTAGGATCGTCGGCTGTTGAGATCTTCCTCTTAATAGGACGATTGGTGGGAGCCCTCGGAATTTTTTTTTTTTTGAAAACACAAATGTCTTGATTAGCAGGAAATACTTTTCAAATACTGCGGAAATCGCTTAATATGATCATCTATTAAAACCCTCCGCTCAATAGGACTATCGGTTATTTGGGTCAACCGCTTATAAGGACCAATCTTTAAGAACCGATTCAAACGTAAGCAATCTTTGCTAACTGGCTTCGTTTATTATGACCAATGCACCGTTTATTTGGACTAATGAACTGTGCTACTAAATTGACATTTTTTAAGGTAGAATTTTATTAGAAATAATGAAAATGCTTCATCTAAGAAATTTGAACCACGGAAGACGATCAACGTCAACTAAAGTGACGTGCAAACAAGCAACAAAAATAAAATCAAAGATCAACTAGCCAAAACGTAATAATGCTTACCATGCTTCATATGAGAAATTCGAGAAACAAACCTATTACATCTAATACCACTTAGTACGAAGGAAGAAGAGAAATAAGTTGGAAAATATTTGTAAAGATTAATTAAATTGTAAATGCTTCATCTTAGAAATTCGGACTCATTAAGACTATTATATCTTCTAAAACTAGGAGTAGACAAGCAACCACAATAAGAGTAAAGATAAAACTAATAAAAAATCAATAACATAAACTGCGTTTGTCAAGAAATTCGGACAATATAAGACTGATACTAAGCGTGAATGAATAGACCCATTCCGTCTTCACAGACAGTGGAACGACTCTGGAATTTCGGCTTCCGGTCGCATGCCTCGGAGAAGCGTATGGTGAACCTTGGATACCCAGCCGTTGCAATCTCGTTCTGGCCCTCGCTGATGTATTCCGGATAAGAACAGAGAGGGATACGTCTGGCATACGTCAAATTGGGCACCGTACTGCCGTAAGGGTATTCCGCACGTAGGTTTGAATTTTTTTTTCCAAGTCAGGTTGCCTGCTACAAAACCTAAGCGTCAATCGGACCTCTCAAGAGTAAACAAACAATATGGCGAAGAATAAATCGTGCGAGGAAGAATCCCATTGTCCACACGATTACTTCAACGTCAACTGCAAATCCTAAAAGTAAATAAACAATATCACATACAATATGGCAAGGAGTAAATCGAGCGAAAAAGAATTCCATTTTCCACACTGTTACTTCAGCGTCAATCGCAAATCCTAAGTGTAAACAAACAATATGACATGGCAAGGGGTAAATCGTGCGTGGAAGAAGTCCATTGTCCACACTCTTACTTCGACGTCAATTGCAAATCCTTAGTGTAAACAAACAATATGACGTAGAGTAAATCATACCAGGAAGAATGTAGCTATGTGACGCAGTTTGAATTCCGCATTCAACATATTCCATGTATAGTGATCTGCTAACCGAAATCTGATATATAAAGGAAGAAAAACTGTAAAATTTGATATCATGTCTGCGTATAACTTATTGAAATAAACAAAGACAGGTCTGGTTGGTCGCTCAATAGAAACCGTCTCGTAAACAACGTCTTCTAGCAGCATATCGTGTTGGGGGTGATCAATTGAAAAATGGATATGATGCAGATCAATGAATAAGATACTTATTTCGTCTGTCGTTGGGCCGTAATTACTATAAGGAAAGTCAGAATTCGAAAAAAAAAACGCAATAAAACAAGCGTGAATGTTGCAGGACACAAACTAGGGACCAATTTAGCATTAAACTTGTATTGAAATTTGACCCCCCACTAAAAAATCTATTTAGAGGATAATTTTCACAAAATAATCGTTTGTTTTTTTTTTAGTTATAATAAGAAGTGAATGTTGGGAATTTCAACCCTCTGGCTCCATTGGTACGGTATGTAAGCGTAACACATACATATGTACATACGTAGGTATATACATTCCGTCTTTCATTGGGCAGTAATTACAATAAGGAAAGTCAGAATTTGATAAAACACACAATAAAACAAGCGCGAATGTTGCTGGACACAAAGTAGGAACCAATCTAGCATTAAACTTGTATTGAAATTTGACCCCCCCCCTAAAAACCTATTTAGAGGATAATTTTCACAATATAATCGTTTTTTTGTTTTTTTTTGTTTCTTTATTTTTTAAATATAATAAGAAGTAAATGTTGGGAATTTCAACCCTCTAGCTCTACTGGTACGGTATGCATGCGTGATACATACATATGTACGTACCTACGTATGTACATGGCCAGACAGCCGGACCAACTTAGAAACTGTAGAAACCTATTTTGACAGTTTGGGTGACAGTTTTGGTTGACGGTTTCGAAATTTAAAAAAAAAAGATCTATAGATTAAATAAACGAGACGATTGAGACAAGTATCAGAAATATAATTTTAATCGATTTCTTTTTAAAAATAAAAAAATAAAAACCTGTCTTGTTAGATCTCTGGGGTTTTTTTTTTCTTCCATTGAATCCTTATTATCCGGGGTTCTATCTTTCTTTTCCGGCCGAACATTTGTTGCACATGTTTTCGAATTCCTTCAAAACCTTCGGGCCCTCCCCTTTTTCTTTTTTTTTTCTTTTTTTTCTTTTTCACCTTCTTTCGTTCCCATCGTTCAATGTACATCGTCTCTCTCACCTGCACGTGTTGCGACTGTTCGAATGACACAATATCTACAAAGATATCTTGTTTCGACGGTTTTTCCTTCATCTTATATTTATTTCATTTTCAAGGATTTCGCTCTTTCCCCGGCGTCTCTTTTAATCGCATCAATTTCAAGAGAATGAATTATAATAATAATAATAATAATAATAATAATAATAATAATAATAATAATAATAATAATAATAATAATAATAATAATAATGATAATAACAATAACAGCCCAATATGAACAACAGCCTCTTACTCCATTATTAATTATTTGACAACTATTTATCTTCATATAAGTTTGTTTTTTCTTATAGTAGTTTTGCGTCACAAAAAAATTGAGGTAATAGTTGTCAAAAATGAATGATAATGGACTAGTTGGCCTTATGATGTCGTATATATCATTTTACAGTGTAGTCAATACTTCTTTGTTTATATATATATATATATATTTTTTTTCAGTGTAAGTAAAGTTTCGTGCAAGACTGCAAATTGAGAATTATATGCAAACGCGTCTTTCTGGATCTATGGGCTGAAAATCTAAACAATTATTCCTTATCAAGTCTAGAAAAAACGTATTGTTCTTTGTTAATTTCCATCATGATATTTTTTTTCTTGCAGGGGCTTAGCTTGCAATGTAAGCTTATTCTGAATTGACTCCTTAGTTTATGTCTGCTTGTTCTTGTTTTTTTGTTGTTTTGTTTTTCAATTCAGGCTTTTTTAGTGATCATTACTAAACAAAGGGCAAGAGAAGTAACTTATATATAAACCATCCTCTTTCAAATTCATTTTTAGGATTGTGTTACCAATTGGAAAGGGTCAAGCAGATCCATTTCGTTAAAATTGCAACGTTAAATTGGATAAAATTACTAACCAATACTAAAAGTCTATTTTCTTTTCTCCAGAAAATGATCTCAAAATATTTCACGTATTTGAAATTAAACTCAGAAAAATATCAGAATCATCAGAATCCATATATGAAGTTTGCAATAATATCCAACCTCTTTGGGGTCTACTGCGATCGTTTGGCTAAAGTCAAAAGTTTTTAAAAAACGATGGGGCTCAACAGGAAATCTACCATTGTAAAATGATTTGATAAATCACAGTATTTCATCTGATAGTACAAATATGAATAATAGGACTTCTCACTTATTTCTATGAGACAGATACGATAGGGGGAAAAAGTATCGTTACCTTATCTCATATTCTTGTATACAAACACCTAAAAGCCGAGATTAAAAACAACAACAACAGAAATAAAAAGAAAGATGAAATAATCGACTATCAATAATAGAGACACGGCTTCATCTAAGAAATTTCAACAACTTTAGATTATTATCAATCACTTCAAATTTTTACCTCCATCTTAATTTAATAGTCGTTTTTTTTATCGCTGCTTTCTGCTCAGGCCAATTTTCCCCCGGCGATGAGCGAATAGCTTTGATCGGAAAATAAAGAATAAATCTTTGGTGGGATTCGAATCCACATCCCCAGAGGGAAACAACGTTTAGCCACGCCTTTATAAATCAAATTATCAAGACTCAACCGGAAACAAAATTCCAAATCTGAATTGCTGATTGTCTCGTTGCTTGTTTTTCTTTTATGTGTTTATAAATATTGAAAAGCGTAACACACATAATGTATATATATATATATATATATATATATATATATATATATATATATATATATATATATATATATATATGAATGACACAATTATTTAATTATTGATATAATTAACAACCCCTTATTCAGGGATGAGCACTCTTTAAGTGAGGTAACTCGTTCATTATAAGCTTATGCAACGCTAGTCTAGCTTAGGAATAGAGCTCTCTGATTGATGGGGAATTCTATATGAATAAATATATCGCTTAAATTCAATCTCACTGACCATCCAGTTCTGCGTAGGGCAGGGATAAGATGCCAGCCTACGAGTCTGAAACGAAGGTTTTGATCCTATCTCGTGGTATTGGATGGGATAATGGATAGTCTATGGCCACACTGATGAGTTGTAATACAACGAAACAGCTGTCTGTGGATGACACAATTATTTAATTATCAATATATATATATATATATATATATATATATATATATATATATACTAATACACATATTTCGGTTTCTCATATAAAGTGAATAATAGGGTTCAATCTGAATTCTGTTTTTCATCTGTCACTCATTTATCCACGGTTTTCTTTTTATTTGTGTGCCGTTTTCAACATCAAATGAGTGAGGGTGCAACACTTGACAATTATTACAATCGGCACAACTTTCACTACATCATGGCAAAAAAATCTTCCGCTGTCTGTTGCTATTTACGGACACTAAAATATCCTAGCCCCTCTGAGCATAAGTAGTCGATTTCGACGATGGTTGAAAGTGATGGATGAGTTACCTCACTTAAAGAGTGCTCAACTATATATATATATATATATATATGTATTCCTCAATACATAATCTATTGTTTGCAGGTTTGATTTCTGAGTGATTAAGAATGGTGTTTTATTACATTGAAACTCCTATTTGAAATGGTCTCCCGTAATTACACAGTTAATATGTCATTCGGTCTAGTCAACGTGAATAGAAAAATCTGGGGATGCTGCAGGAATCGAATCTGCCATAGGGTTCCTGCTTCAATGTTGCGTTGCTTTTACCATTGAGCCAAACAGCCACCAGTAATGCAAAGGCCCAGATAATTGTCTCAACTCCAAAGTCTCACTTTTTTTCAGTCTATATCTGCTCTGTTCGTTTCTTTCAACGCGACAGTTATGTTATTAAGAAATGAATATATATGATCCGACAGGATGATTATAAAGGCGGAGTACCTAGTGAGATTCAAACTCAGTCTAGTAGAAATGGCTTGCTTGACTTGCATTGTAGAAGATTTGCTCCCAGTCTGGCACAAGGACATCACAGTGGAAATCCTATGAGGATTAAAGTCACAAGCAATGGCAAATTCGACTCTCCCATTAACCAATGCCCTTTGATAGACTTCCTTTATAAGTTTATAGAAATCTACCATAGGCATCCTAAATGTGCCTATGCATGCGTGAACATATATATATATATATATATATATATATATATATATATATATATATATATATATAAACGCTTGCGTGTATATATATATATATATATATATATATATATATATATATGATCATAAATTGCGTTACATTATATAGAAACTCTTATTTGAAATGAACTCCGGTCATTATATGGTTAATATATCACTTGGCCTAGACAACGTAAATAGAATAAACAATTAAAGAAAATTTCAGTATATATATATATGTATATATATATATATATATATATATATATATATATGTGTGTGTGTGTGTGTGTGTGTGTGTGTGTGTGCGTGCGTTATGACACTAAACAAAATAGTTCCTGGAAGGTTCTTTTCGTCTGACACTCTTCTGAGGATGAAACGTGAGAAAGTAATCTACTTTTTTTTTTTAAGTACCGTTCAGAAGGTTTTAAATCAAGTCACGACATTGTCTTAAAACACGACGCCTTTCATTGTTGTTCGAAAGTGCACCGAGAGTCATTTGTATAGTTTTAGTGATTTCAAATCTTATATATAATATGGGTATAGGCTGAGGTTTCTGTTTA
>OY735238.1:12144017-12149017 GCA_963457665.1 Thysanoteuthis rhombus | reverse complement strand
ATCCACTGTTTCAAATGGTTGATAGGAGATATTTATATCTGGGAAGTGGAAGAGTCCGTTGTTAAGAAAAGAGAAGCAGGAAAATGACACTCTTCATTATCTAAGTTTATGCTATCACCAGAAGCATTTTCCACTCGCAAAGAAAAAATCAGAGTTATAGCAACCGAACCGTAAGTGAGATTGCTCTCATCATAGATATTTGATACAGGACTGCCCCATATTTCGAAAACTATAAGTGATAGAAGCATGCGGTTTTCAACATTAAATAACAAGTGTTGAAGGTTCATTTTAATCTTTTTTTTTCTTTTGTAAAACTACTTGATTTTTCTTATTGTACCTTAATAACTCGGAAATTCATGAGGCTGTTTTCGCCAATGGATAGCATATCATTTCAAGATTTATTGGGTACACAGTAAGCATGATGGTTTCCAGTAATGGGTAATTACAGGAGTTTTTTCCTTAAGTGAGTCATTCATGTAAAATACGATAGATAGACACGGCATACAGACAACGTTATTTTACATAAGCACTAGCAAGGATTACCCCACTTTTAGTTTATCTCGGGAACGGATGAAGATTCCTTGAATATGTTTCTACCACAAGATTGGGCACCTAAAAATGAATAAAAGCGACTTTTTGCAATACATTCATTGTATATATATATATCCTCACTTGCAGTGAGGATTTGTTACTAGTTTTATCTTCGTAAAAATCGTACTATAACCGTAAGATCACTAAGCCCGTTATCTCGATAAGATTGGCTGATTCGCGTTCTTTGTAATAGTTAGTCTGTATTAAGCAAGAACTAATCATCTAGTGAAATTCATTTTAGGTGATTCTAAAGCTTACTAAGTTGATATCAAAATACGTGTATCTCTGTCTTAGCTTATCAGGATTTTTCTGGCAAAAATCTTCTCCGTGTTTCTGATCTGGGAATATCCTGTTATTTGGGAGATTGCTTACAAGATGAACAGCTTTGTTTTCGTATAACTTTTGATAGAAGACTGTATAATCGATAAACCTTCTTTGCTTCTATTAGATTTAAAGGATAATCTTACGGCGAAATAGCTTCTGGTCGCACTCCAGAAACTACAAGAAATCTATTTATGTCTTATTAAGAAGCTAAAACCACAAATATGCATTGGAGTTTTATTAACGGAAACGTAGATTATGAACAAAAAATACATCACACACACACACACACACGCATATATATATATATAATTGCATATTATATATATATATATAATTGTATATTATATATATATATATATACATATATATATATATATATATATATATATATATATATATATATATATATATATATATATATATATATATATATATATATATAAAACTCATCCCTTCTCTTCTCTGTTTGCTGGCCAGTTTTGTTTAGATGTTATGTTAGTTAATTACTTGTATTTACATATTTCTATGTAGATATTATTGTTCCTATGTCGACAATATGATAAGTAATAGATATTTCAATCCGACAACGTAAATCAGGGATGAGAGTTTAGAAACTTAATCTTGTTCGGACTGAATTATTTACGGTATTGAGCAAAACAAGAGCGATGAGGGAGAAAATAAGCCCCGGTTGGCATTCAAACCCACATCTTCTTCCATGGGAGTACCTATGTAGCCTATGTCTACACTAACCGATCGGGTATGGGAAGGTCTTAATATATATATATATATATATATATATATATATATATATATATATATATATATATACATATATATATATATATGTGTGTGTGTGTGTGTGTGTATTTATATATATATAAAGACCTTCCCATACCGCCAGTATATATATATATATGGAAAAGGTCGGGATTTATGATTTTTGGAGCAGTCTGGGATAATTGTGCAATTAAAAATGATTTTCTGCTTGTTTTCTACGGCTTCGAAGTATTTCTTTCTGGTGTTGCCAATTCAGAGATCTTGTATCTAACTTTATACCTGAAAAAGGAACCTTAGGGGAGGTAATCCATAGAGGTTGAAGGAAGATGGAACATTTTGAAAGTTTCATTCATTTTTCATTCATTTTTCAGGGATTACTGATAATAAAAAAATCAATTTCGTCACTGCAGAGTCTGGTGTGCTGACTAATTTATATAACTGCTGTCGAATAATCGCACATTCCTTCATTGTAGTAAGAATTTTGAGAATAATTTCAAAATATTTGATTGCCTGCTCAGAAAAGCAAGTTGCCATTTTGGACCTCAATCTGATAATCGAATATCGATAAAAACGTTGAGGAGATCAATTAAAACATTGGAAGAAGGGGTAATCAATGAAAAGGTTAGTTCTTTCGCGTTATGTTGGGCAATAACCATAAAATGTCTGAATTTTCAAAAAACAAGCAAGCAAAAACTAGGGACCAATTCAGCATAAACTTACATAGCAAACTAAACTTCCTCCTAAAAACATCTAATTAGAGTGGAAAAAAAACTTGAAAGATTGAAAAAATTTATTATGACAGTTTTGATTTACAGCATTTAACGAAGGTTGGAAGAAAAATGATGGCAGTTTGAAGAAGGGAGAAAAGAAAGGAAAGAGAAGGGTGAAGATAAAAGACAAAGAGAGGAGAAGGAAAGAGAATACAGGAAAGAAGAAAATAGAAAAGAAGAAGAAAAAAAATAGAAAAGAAGAAGAAAATAGTAAAGAAGAAGACAATAGAAAAGAAGAAGTAAATAGAGAAGAAGAAAAAGAAGAAGGAGGAGGAGAATGAGGAGGGGAGAGATTAATAAAAACAATAGCACCAAGAAGAATGAAAAGTGAAACCACTTGGCAAAGGAGAGTTTGGAGAAGGAGGGTAAAGAGAAAATAGTGAAGAAGAAATAGAGGGAATAAGTAAAACGTGTCGAAGAAAAAAAGAAGAAAAAGAAGAAGAAAAAACACAGGAATGAAAGCAAAAAGGTTGAAATAAAGAGAGAAAGAGAAATTACAGAAAAAATAGAAGAAAATTATGAAGAAGAAAATAAAAGGAATAGAAGAGAGGTGGAAAAGAAGAAGAAGAAAAAGAAGAAGAAGGAAAGAAAGAAAGATGAAGACTGACCACTTCAGGGCCAAACTCCACCAGCGAGGAGTTTTCAAATATTTCGACTTTAGTATGAAAAAAAACAACATTTTTCTTCAAACTGAAAAGCTCTCTAGATCAGGCCGTATAACAGAATTTAATAGAATAGTATCTTGACAAACGGCATGAAAATCTAGATAATTCTGATTATAACGAGAGGCTATTTCAGTTTTAAAATGATTTCTGTTCTCTGTTGCTTTATTTTACTCTTTTTCGTCTTACTTTTCTCTTTTTCCTTTCTTTTCTTTCTCTCTCTCTCTCTCTCTCGTCCTCTTTCTTTCTCTAATTCTTTCTCTCTTCTCCCCTTTCTTTCTTCCTTGGGTTAATTGACTTAGAAATAAAATCTCTCTTCCTTTCTCTCTCTAATCATCATTTTGAACTTTTCACTTTCAAATCTTAACGGGGAATCTTGGACTTGTCATTGTTGTTGGTTCAGAAAAATAAAGTCAACTCCGTTGGCGTTGGATCAATGGAGAAGAAAAGGAAGAAGAAGAATACGTTTAGAGAATGGAAACAAGACAAGGATCAATTCCAAACTGAAGAAACCTGAAAGGGTGATCAATCTCATCTATCAACTTGTCTATCTATCCCAATGATTTTGATATTCTCCCCTGCTCTCGTGTAGCTGACGCGGAGGAGATTTATCGGACAAGATATCACTTGATGCCTAACGATACCACGAGATATCGCAGCAATTAGAACTTGCATACACAGAACACTACCACCAACAAATCCAAGCAAAACCATTGAATAGACGATTCAATTATAACCTATCAGAAAGTGAGAGACAACAATATATATGTATATTATATAGTCATCGACAGACTGCTGTTTCTTTGTATTACAACTCTTCATTGTGGTTAAAAACTATCCATTATCACCTCCAGTACCACGAGATGGGATCAAACCCTTAGCCTCAGACCCAGAGGCTGGTATCCTCACTCTACTCCATGGAAATGGACAGTCAGTAGGGTTGAATTTAGGCCATATTTTCCCCGTCCACTAGAGTGCTCCATTCCATGTTGGAAGAGCATTGCATATATATATATATATATATATATTGAGGGAGAGAGACAGAGAGACAGAGAGAGACGGACGGACGGAGAGATAGAGAGACAGCGAGAAAGACCAGAGGCCATAAGAGTGATTGCGTTTGAGTGTTCGAGTATTTACTAATCTTGGCGGGACACAAGGCCACAAATGCAGAGCACCCAGTGAGATTCAAACTCAATCTGGTAGAAATGACTTGCTTGACTTGCTTGACTTGCATTGTAGGAGATTCTCTGGTAGTTCTGTGAGGACTAAAGTCACAAGCAATAGTCAATTTGACTCTCTCGTTAACCACCCTAAATACACTCAGGAACATATGGATGTACGAGCACATATACGCATATATATATATATATATATATATATATATATATATATATATATATATATATATATATTAGGGAATAGATACATATGATCCAACAGAATGAATTATAAATGGCGTTGTATTATAGGGAAACTTATTCAAAATGATCTCCCGTCATTGTATGGTTACTTTATCCCTCAACATAGACAACGTAAATAGCATAAAACATTAAAGAGAATGACGCTGTCGCAGAAATCGAGCCTGCTACCCATAGGGTAGCTGCCTAAACGAAACGATACTCTTACCCTTGAGCTGAACAGTCGCCGGTAGTGCAAAGACTGATATTCCTGCTTTTGCATCCAAGTCTTATCTCGTTTCGTGGTCTATTCGATTCTTTCAACGCGACAGTTATGTATCAAGTAATGGATGTATATGATCCAATAAAATTAACTATAAATTGCATTATATTGTATACAAAGATTTTTTTAAATGATCCTTCGTCATTACAAGGAATATGGAAAGTTATTTGGGCTGTTTAGCTCTATGGTTAGA
>OY735238.1:12024017-12141517 GCA_963457665.1 Thysanoteuthis rhombus | reverse complement strand
GACACAATTATACACACACACATTTATATATTATTGTGTCATCCACCGACAGCTGTTTCAATGTATTACATCTCTTCAGTATGGCTATAGAATTTCCATTATCCCACCCAGTACCACGAGGCAGGATTGAAACCTTCACTTCAGACCCGCAGGCCGATATCCTATCTTTGAGCTACGGAACTGGACGGCCAGTAAGGATTAATTTAAGTGATATATTTATATTAGCTTATATTCCCCATCCACAAGAGTGCTCTATTCCTATGGAAGAGCATATATATATATATATATATATATATATATATATATATATTTGGAACTTGAATAATTTCAAATCCTGCGTTCTAACGGTAACTTTAAAAGCACATAGATTAAAACTGGAGATAAATGGTTGAACCAAGAGACATATGCCGGGTAATTTTTCTACCAAATATTTAGTGCAATGATATATATATATATATATATATATATGTGTGTGTGTGTGTGTGTGTGTGTCTGTGTGTCTGTGTGTCTGTGTGTGTCTGTGTGTGTGAAAAGAAACTCACCGATTATTCCTTGCTCTCACCCTCAACCCAGCGATCTCCCTTATTCAATAATCTGATCATATTAATTCAATTATTACAAGTTATCCATTGCAGAAGCCAATAATCATCTAGAAGATTCAAGAAAACAATATACGAATATCATAAAGGAAGTGTTCCCACTTATTCATAAACGTCCATGAAAAGAGATTCTTTCAAGTTAATAATTAATTTTCCTTTCATCTTTACTCTCCTTCTGCTGTTATTAGCCAATCTTTTCTATTTCATAAGAAATATAAATGGCCCATAATTACGAAGAGTTTAGGAACTTTCACATCGTTCCACTTACGATATACGTTTTCTTATTTTGAAAATCAGTTTTGATATCATAATAATAATCGGTTATAATGATAGTCTTCTTCTTTTGATATTTAGTTAAAATATGGTAATGATAATTAGATATAATATGTCATCTTCTTTTATGATATACGTTTTATTCTTTTGAAAATCAATCTTAATATCATAACAATAATTGGTTATGATATTAATCTCCTTCTTCTGATAATTAGTTAAAATATCGTTATAATAATAAGTTATAATACGTCATCTTTTATCTACGTGTCATGGAAGCTGGAGTACTAAAAAGTAATTATTCACTCCATACTGTGCTTAAAGAGATGTTGTTTTTTGGAAAATTCGGTCTTTTTGGTGTCCTCCTTATTATTCTTAATTGATCACCCCTAATCGTGATAATTTCAGTAAACAGACTAACTCTTCTCTCTGGTTGTTAAATATCCGTCTTCTCTATTTCATGAAAAATAAGAATTGCCCATAAACATGAACAGTTTAGAAACTTCCATACCATTCTACTCATTATATCAGTCTTCTTTTGTTAATTAGTTAAAATATCACTCGATACTTTGTTACAATATCAATATTCTTATTTTGGTAGTCAAAATATTATTAAATAATTAGTTATAATATCAGTCTTCTTCTTTTGATAATCAGTCAAAATATCATTCAATAATTTGTTGTAATAACAGTATTATTCTTCACCTAGTTAAAATATCATGATAATCAGTTACAATATTAGTTTTCTTCTTTTGAGAATGAGTCAAAATATCATTCAGCAATTTGTTATAATATCAGTATCCGTCTTTTGTTAGTTAAAATATCATTATAATAATTAGTTATAATATTACTGTTCTCCCTTTCATTTGAAAGATTGTCTGATCTCATCTTTCTCTACTCTCAATTTGAACAACGAGGCATAAAAAAGTGATCAGCCTGTTATCGGTTCACGTAGCTCAGAGGTTTGGGCCAAGGACACGAGACGTAGCAGAAAGAAAGAAATATAAATTTTAGATTTAGACTTAATCAAAATTATCTTTGTTTTACAATCAGTCAAGTTTATCTTTTACAATTCAGTAGTTTTTAAGGAAAATCGAAAGCAATATTCATATTGATTCTTATTCATAAAAGATCTTCGCTGTTAAATTTGTCACTAAGCTATAAAAATGTTATGCTCTGACCCAGCTGGAACATCTTTTAAAACAAACACTGCCGCCAAAGATGGCAAAAGGTTCTATCCCACTTGATATGTGCACGTGCTTGTGGGTTTGTATTCCAGCGCTCCTGGCCATACCATTTTGTCTACAGGCTTGAAAATTGGCATCAGAACTCTTGATGATCTTCTCTAGAAAATATCTTCTTGGTAGGGCTATTTGACTTTTAGGAGGGGCTTATTCTATCAATAGCATCTAGAATCTCCTGATGTTTTTTTTTTCTCCATTTTAGATGATTTCCAGTGGAAAACGCCTGTGATGTCATAAATAGAATTTATTCTGACCATATTTATTCTTTGGAGGAATCTTTTTTACATGATTTCAAATTTTGACGCTACGGTCGTTAAAGTAATGACTGTGATGGTGCATTGTTTTTATTCTTACTAAGCTAAGCTTAGTGTGGGACAAGGCTAAACGGAAGTGAATGGAACAAGGAAGATTGTGTTACACCATCCTTCCGAGTAAAATATTTGAAATCCTGGTTTATATCTGGACTCTAACTTCGACTAAATCAAGTGGGAAATACACATCTATTTTACCTACGGGCCAGACAATTTGTGGATTATGATTTTCTATTTAGCCTAGCTGAGTAGGGAACAAAGCCAAATGGTGTAAATAGTGCGAGGAAGATTGTGCTACGCCAGTTTCCTAAATGGCCAGAGCTTGCTCACCAAACTCCCTGAAAATCAGTATTCAAAATCCTTTTTTTTTTCTATCTGGGCTTTTAGAACAACTTGTGTCATCGGTAAGAAATATGTAACTCTATCCGCTAAAAACCGGGAAAATATAAAAATATAAATGTTTGCAGTAAAATGACTATGTTCTTTAGGGAATGGATGGATTGTTGTTATTGTGGTTGTTATTGTCTCCACAGTTGATTTTTTTTCTTAACGTTGCCATTATTGAGATCAGGAGCTTCGTCTCTCATTATTCGACGTGACACTAACTTTAAAATCGCTGGAGTGACGATCATCATCAACATTTTTTACTTATGTCTCCGGGTGACTCGTCATTTAACTTATCAGTATTGCTTACGCCTGACACCAGTGACGTGCACGGACTCTCAGAGGGGCAAGGGGCACAATTGAAAAAAAAGGCACTCCCCTAATATTTAAAGAAAAATCTAATCTGTAATGCTGTGAACGCTACCACGTATATGTATACACACAGAGAAAAAAAGTCGAAATTGTACGAGGCAAATATTCTAAGATTCCATTAATTGCAATGCCGTATTGTCTAAGTGTCTTCAACTAAAAAAAAAAACTTTTGAATTTTGTCTAAAAGGGCACTTTTGATAAGGAGAAGAAAAGAGGTCGCAGCTCGAGCTCTAGCAAGCTTTCATCTGATGATCTTTTCCCATCGAAAAATATCCCCAAAACTATGATTTCCCAAACTTTATTGCGTGACGGCACACCAAGGAATATTTTTGACTTATGCACCATAGCAACTCTCGAAATAGACAGAAAACACTTCAGTGATTCTGTGAACGAAACGTTCATATTTACAAACGGATATACATACTCACCAACCCTCTTTATCTTTCGTCAGTCGTAAAAAATTTCAGATTTTTAAAAACTTAGTCATAAAACCATAAGATCAAGAACTCGCCATTGCAGTCAATAATTGAACAACCTTACCATCAAATTTGAGACCATGTGAAGACATTCAATCGATGGATAAATAAGGTCAGAATAAATTTTAATTATGACATCACTATTGTTTTCCACAGGAAAACATCGAAAATCGAGTAGAAAAACGCCTAGAAATATGTAGATTCTGGATATCACTAAACCCGTCTCAAAAGGATTTTTTTCAAAAAACCCGAAAAGGAATTTTTTAGAAGTGGTTTAGGGAAGTACTGGTGCCAAAATTTGAAATCACGTAAAAAAATTTAATCGAAGAATAAATATGGTCAGAATAAATGTTATTTTTGACATCAGTGGAGTTTTTCACGGGAAAACATCTAAAATTAAGTAAAAGAAAAACAAAACATGTAGATATATTCTGGAGAATGTAGATATTATTATTAAACCCGTCAGAATAAGGATCCCCGCCCCAAAAAACATTTTTCCAAAAATAATTTTAAAAATAGATAAATTAAGTGTCTAATGGAGTATTGATGTCGATTTTGAAATATGTTGATGAAACAGTATGTCCAGGAACACAGGAACAGAGAAAAAAAGCATACTGCACATATAAAAAAAAAGATAGTACTCTTCACTATCTTTAATGGCCGTGATTGTTCAACCCTGTGAGAAAAAATGGGAATACGCTTGGAGATAATTTCTGCCTGGAATTTTTTGATAAGTTTTTTTGTTTTTTGTCCTCAAATTTTCGTGTTCCTTTAAAAATACTCATCCTCATCATCATCAGTCTTTTAGCGTCCGTCGTTGGACATAGACCTTCCCCAGGATTCGCCACACTTCTCTATCATGGGCGTCACGGAGCCAGTACTTCCTGAACTTGTCTAGCTCGTCTCTCAATCTAACATTTTACCGGCCTCGGTTGCACATGTGGTCTCGGGGGATCCATGTTGTGAGTCGTGATGTCCATCGATTGTCTGCCATTCTTGCAACATGGCCAGCCCACCACCACTTGAGATTTTTTATGGATTCTATGATGTCCCTAACTCTTGTCTTTTCCCGGATATACTGTGCTGTTTTGTGGTCTCTCCATGTGAGGCCCAGCATTATTCTTTCATGTGCACGTTGCATGGTTCTCAATTTACGGGTCTGTCTCTTGATCTCAATTGAAAACATCATCAGCGTTTAATATTGGTTGTAAGGAGTTAAGTTCAACGTGTAAAAATCAGCTTCCGTTTAAAAAATTAGTTCCCACTGAATGGTTAAAGACGGTCAGGCGTATACTGGACCTCATCTGGCCAGAGGATGTGTGTTCGATTCACACAGCAGCTTGCTCTTTATTTTCCGATTATGCCGTTTAAGCGTTACCTTAGAATAACGGTCCGATTCAAAGTTGTAATAAAGAGCAACTGAAAATTAGGACGAAGGTAAAAAAAAAACTAGTCAAAATGAGTAAAATTGGTTTGGAAAAAACAAACCAAATAGCTCTTGTCACTTCTCTAGGGAAATGGTAACTAAAATTAACCCTGTTCCTTTAAAAAGGTTAACGCTCTCGGGCGTGAGACTGTTAGAAAGCGGGGAGAAAGTTAAGGCACATTATTGTGCGGCGGCGCACACTTTGAGAGCTACAGGCTATAGATAAGAAAAGAGCATTAACAGTGATTTAAATCTAAGTAAATGGAAGATCTTATTTAAAAAAAAAAAAAAACGGGTTTTGCTTCGTTTAAGCTTTAATAAATTGAACCTTGTACAACAAAAATAGTTTCTTGCTAATTAAAATTTTGATTGATTTCTCACTTCTTCACTTTTCTTACTCTGACATTTTATTTAAATTGGTAAAACACGAAACACGAGAATGTTCGTGTTTTTTTTTCTTAAAGATTTCTCTACAAACTAACAACAGAACTAAAGTCTCTCTCTAGAGTTGCCTCATAGATCTCATAAGCTTCTACATCCTATTAAAAATTAATTGGATTTGAAGTCTACTTACTCGTCTTCTCAATCGAAGAAAGATACGTCGAACTTCTTATCAAATTGAGATGTAATTAACAACTTTATTACGTTACTTCAATTTACTTATTTATTATTTTATCATGCCTTTTTGGGCATCAACAACCATCACAATATTTACACATCAACTTCAAAACAAATACAAAATTCATAAAAAAACGTGTTTAATATATATTAATACAAACATCTCCAATTTCACAGAATTCGCAGATCAGACTCTCTTGAAAATCCCATCAGAGAGATTCAGAAAGTCTCATGGTAAGATCAAACCCTCTCCTCAATTTTTTAAGTTATCTGAATCATTTCAAAACTCTCTGCACTATCGTTATCTCGACATGACCTGGTTATTTATTCCAAAGATAGATCAGGGAGAAAACTGATTGTTTAGTTGATAGAAATACGGTTCAAGCCGAGATATCAGAAATTGGTGTTCAATATTTAGAAATTCAACTAATTGTTTCGTAGAATCAGTTTTTCAAATCTTTGTCCATAGATTTCTGGTTCAAGCAGATATATCAAAGAATAATATACCATATTTAGACATTCAACTAATTGTTTAGTAGAATTAGTTTTTCAAATCTTTGTCAATAGATTTACGGTTCAAGCCGAGATATCAAAAAATGGTGCTCAATATTTAGAAATTCAACTGATTGATTCGTAGAATTAGTTTTTGAAATCTCTGTCAATAGATTTTGAGTTCGAGCAGAGATATGAAAGAATAGTATACCATATTTCAACTAATTATTTAGTAGATTTTGTTTTTGAAATCTTTATCAATAGATTTCTGGCTCGAGCAGGGATATCAAAGAATGGTGTACCATATTTAGAAATTTAATTAAATATCTTAAATGTCTCAATCAAATGCACCTTCATTTTTCTATCAAGCAAAGTTGTTGATCTCAAGATCCCAATCTCTGTGTATCAGTCAATAGTATTGTATAAATCAGACAAAATATTTTAGTTAATTGAACCCCAAATTTTTTCCGGTCAGCAAGGCTCTCCCAGCCATCTGCATCTATAAAAGGAATGCCCCCAAAGGTTTCAAGGAATGGCCATAGTAAATGTACTTAACCTAACACCTAGTTTCCGCCTTCTCCTTCGAAGTAACCCTCATCATCCAACACACTGGACCACAAAGGGTACTGCTCACAAAGGGCAGCAGCAAAAGTCTGTACTACATGCAGTTTGCATACGTTGTTCGTAGGAGCGAACCAGGAGCAGTGCGGACACTAATATATATGAGGACATTTTTTGTGTAATGATGCACGCACAGCAATGTATTAATTCGAAGGAGACGGTGGAAACTAGCACAGTTCATTTTCATGTTCATCCCTTAACATGTTCATTAGCACTCAACACACACACACACACACGCACACACAACTAGAGTTGACTTTGAGTTTCTTCTATAACAAAAACAACTAGCACGTTCGTTACCTAATTTAGGGGAGTCAAAAATTTTTATTTCCCTACCGCAGTTTGAAATCATGACCTACTGATTGGTAGTCGTATCTTTTACCGACTGAGCCAAACATGAGATGGCTCCGTGACACCTATGATAGAGAGGTATGATGGGAAGATCTATGCCCAATAGAAAAACTGCTGGGGAGCTTTTGTTGTTGATGATAATGATAAATATACATTAAACTTTAGGGCCTGGCTTATATCATTCAAATAGGTAAATATGAATTTATCTATGAAACTAATATTTCTCTAACGTGATTTCATACCACGACCAAGTGAGTGGCAGCCGTCTCTCTTGCCGACTGAGCCAAACTGACAAATCTTACATATTCTCAAAATGTATCTTACAAATATGCAAGTGATTGTTTCATTCTGATAAATTGTTTAATCTATTTATTCATTATATATGCATTTGTTGCAATGATGATCTTCAGAAAAAATATAAGAGTGCAGTTATATATATATATATATATATATATATATATATATATATATATATATATATATATATATATATATATACTCAAGATTTGGGAGAAAAAAAATCACCTGCGTTTCTTAGTTCATCTATTTATCAAGTGTGTTGGATTATTTTTGATTTCAGTATAATTACTTTTAAACAAACTATTAGAATGCAGTATTTACAATTAGCCGAAATAGATTTGATTATTTGGAATTTGCATATATATATATATATATATATATATATATATATATATATATATATATATATATATATATATATATATATATATAATATTTTTTTGATATCCAAAGACTAGATACATAGTTGAAAACCATGACTATTATATTCTTAGTAACAGGACTGATACGTGTGACATAGTATGTTCTACCTTTGTAAGTTAGGTAAAGTAGCAGCAGATTCATAGAAGATGATCGATGAAACATATAGAGATGGCCCAGTTGGAAGCAGTACGTGTCACGAATGGTCTGGGAAGTTCCAGAAAGGTGAATCTGATTTGGAATTCAAATCACGCTGCGGTACACAGCAAAAATTGGAATATGATAGCATTCACGAGCTCTTTTTTCCGATGACCTCCTCTCAATCAACATTGGAATTGGTGTCGATCTCTGCAGGGATGTAAGACTTCTGCAAATTGTGGAAAGGTTCAGAAGAAAGAAAATGGGTACCACATGAATTGCTGGAGCGTAACATTGGACAGGGTCTTACCACTTGCATTTCACTTCTCACAAGATACCTAAAAAAAATTTTTGTGTAAGATTGTTGCTGGAGATGAAAAGTTGTTTCACTACAATATTTCAAAGTGTCATGAGTGGTCAGTCTGCAGTATCAACAGCAGAACTTGACCATTTTTTAGAAAAAGGATTTTGCTTTATATTTGTCAGGATCAGAGCGAGGAGTTTGCAAGAATGGCTACGGGGATCATTTTGCATGTTGAAAGAAAAACTTCATGACAGTAAATTTTCCCTCCCTAACTAGATTTTCCTTGTAAATCTTCAAGTAAAGATAGTATGCTATTTATATGAATTACATGCCATACATGCTGATGAAAATGGCAATTGGAAGGTGGAGAGAAAAACTCAAGAGATAACTATCACGTTTCATTTTTTTTAATTATTCTGTGGGCATATTTCGATGCATTTCGACGGGTGCCAGCCCTCTCGTTCAGATGAAAACCGTTGAAATGCATCGAATTATGCCCACAGTATAATTTAAAAAAAATAAGATGTATCACCTATCTCCTGAGTTTTTCTCTTCACTCTCCAATAGTCACTTTTATCAACATTCAGTCGGATCACTTGACATCCATGATACCGAATGTGGAAATAACAGAACATGAATTTAAAATTCAGAAACTTGGTTTTGATTGAAATTGAACACAAGATAACCAAACCAAATTATGAACTTTGCTCTGAAATGTTAAAGAAAAACTTTAAAACAAATTTAAATGAAATCCACAACATACCTGAAAGCTGGCAAATAATGTGAATTAAAGATAATAATTACTTGACAAATAATACTTTTCACTATAACACCTTTGAATTTAACAAACAAATGAGACTATGTATACTTCGAAAAGTTTTTTTTAAAAACTAATAGCAAAATTGAAAAGAGAAGCAGCTGATTGTGATGCAATTCGTGCTAGAAAACTTTGATGAAGCAATATTATGTAATGTTTACGAGGTAAATAATTACAATTTACACTAATCGTCACATTTCAAATCACGATGAACGTATTTTCCAATAGTGTATAAACAACTTGGAGGCCAAGTTACATTATCTATCTAATGAGCTTGACACAGCAAAACGAGGGTATACCATTATATATATATATATATATATATATATATATATATATATATATATATATAGAGAGAGAGAGAGAGAGAGAGAGAGAGAGAGAGACAGAGAGAGACAGAGAGAGACAGAGACAGAGAGACAGAGAGACAGAGAGAGAAAGAGAGAGAGAGAGAGATTGATATATAGATATTGAGGGGGGGGAGTGAAAGATACCAACTGATACATCAAACAGTAAACGACAAAAATGAAAGAGAAGTATGAATAAAATAAGGTGGAGTTTCCCATCCAGGAAATAGACCCACCCAAAATAACGTCACAAATAAGATTTCGAATAAATTGTATTATTCGCCAGAAGAAGCCTAAAAGGGCAGAAACATAAACGTGTTTGTGAAGCAAATCCAATATTCTAACGTAATTAAAGCTCTACTCTAACTAAATTTTTGTATATAGAGCAGAGATATTGAATCACTAATTTGTACTTTGATATATATATATATATATATATATATATATATATATATATATATATATATATATTGTACATATGGTACGGATCAGGTTTGTAATATAGCATAATATAAAGCAATGTTTGATACGTAATGGATTTATTTCATAGAGTGCTCGATACATTCAACTTCAAACTTCGAAAGTCAAGTTGTTGTAGAGTAGAGCTGGAAATATATAATAGGATGTGCATTCGCTACACAAACAAGTTCATGTTTCTAGACCCAGAGAGGGTAGAAACATAAACTTGTTTATATAGCGAATCTACATCCTATTATATATATATATATATATATATATATATATATATATATATATATATGTGTGTGTGTATGTGTGTGTGTGTGTGTGTGTTTGTGTGTCTGCGTACACGTGTGTGTGTTTGTGTGTGTTTGAAATGAGCATACAAATCCTCTCATCTCTGTGGCAGAAATATTGATACTTGTAGGTTTTTTTCCAATTCCTCACGAAAATGTGTTCGTCTGCCCTCCTTATAAGCAACATCTTTGATGGACAGGACGTGTTTCCCGAATGAAAAGCAAGACACTCCCGAGGAACTCCCTAAATCATGAACTCAGAAAAGCCAGGAGAACAAAGGGTAATTCCAAGTGTAAGATACTAGGATCAACCGAAGGTTACGCTCCAGAAATTTGAAATTCAACAGTACGTTTGTGAAACTTCCGCCCGTGACCGGATAATATTTTACCATTATACTATTAATGAATTTGAGCTCAAATGTAGACCAGATGCAAAAACTAAAAGAGAAACATTCGATCAACGACAACAAATCCCCAACCCGGACATTACAGGGCAATTTTCATTCATTGTGTGTGGAAAAATATGCCTTCCAAGGATATGGTTGGAAGCTTTCAAAGAAGACTTTCTGGACTTTTTTTATACAACGAAAATCAATGATGGTAATGATATACTACAAACCCTGCAAGACTATCAAGAAACTTATTTTTAAACGTCAAAAATAAAGACTATATTCCTTGATTGCGAAGTGCGTCCTTACAACGGTTGACCAAAAACGGGACAAGTGCTACACGTCCAGCAAACATCAAACTATTCGTTTACAATCTAGGAAGCACTCAGAGAGCGCACGCTGCAGCCAACAGCATTGTAACTAGAAACTGAATAAAATCCAGTTCAAATATAGTTACAATGATGGGGACTTTATTATGGAGAAAAATTCCTGGAGCCGTCCCTTTCATTGAGTTTTCACCTTGGCCCACGACCTATCTTTCGACAAAATGTCATCTTGGGGGGGGGATTTGGAGGATATTGTATGGACAAGCAGGAGTGAATATGTAAATGCATAAATTACTGGCTACATCTCCAGATCTAATCGTTTTCTCCGCAGTCCCTTTCCCAACCTTGCACGGAATATCATTGAGATTCACTGAGAACTATTGGAGATATTATGTAGACAGAAAACCTGGAAAGACACAGCTGAATACATGAACCTCTCCCTACTTCATGGGCAGATGTAAATGACTCATCTTAAAATTAGTTGTCTACTGAACTTTTCAAAGTTATTTGGTAGCATGTGCAGGATATCTACGTTTTTCATCCAACACTAGTGCAATGTTGAACGATTTGTTATTCGCCTGACAGATTTTGCTCATTTGCCGACCAGACCCACAAATGAATTGAAAATTGAAAACGCTTCGTGTCATGTATTTCCGGATATGCCGAAAAAAAAACCCTTACCAGTTAAAAAGGTTGCTTCCATTAAGATATATAATGATCTGGTGACATGTGGCACTTTCATTCGACATCTGGAAGTCAGACATCTAGTTTCATATGTCCACCTCTCTCTTTCTCCCACTCTTTGTTTATCCACGTCTCTATCTCTCTCATCTCTCTCTCTCTCTCTCCCCCTGTTTCCTTGCACTTCTTTCTCTCGGTTTCTAAGTGTTTTTTTCTCTTTCTCTTTCCTTGTTCTGTTCTTTCTCTCTGTTTTTTTTCCTCCTCGTGTTTTCTCTTTCTCTGTTTTCTTGTGCTTTTCCCTCTCTTCCTGTCAGTCTCTCATCATCGGGGGCTGGTTAGCTCAATGGTTGGAGAGAGTACCTTATCAGTTGCAGGTTCGATCCCTGCAGCAGTCCCATTTTTATTCAATAGTTTATTCTATTCACACAGTTTGAGTTGAATGACTCATTCTTCGTGTAACAATGAGAGGGAGGTCATTTCAAGAGTTTCAAATAATAAAACGCATTCATATAAAAATTTTCTGATGGATTATATATCCATTTCTTAATATATATATATATATATATATATATATATATATATATATATATATATATATATATATATATATATATATATATATATATATATATATATATGTATCAAACACCCCCCCGGCTCTTACTCTACAACCAAACACATAACTATTCACGTCCTATTCTTCAGCACCGAACATGTAAACAGCATCTTTTTCTCTGCAACACGCTGAAAAAATTTCTTCTGAAAAAGATGGCTGGCCTCCGTCGAAATGCATCGAACTATGCCCACAGAATAATGAAAAAAATCTGGGAAGTAACACCTATCTCTTCAATTTTTCTCTTCACATTCCAATTCGTCCATTTTCATCAACATTCTGTCAGATCACTTCACATCCACAACACACACACACACACATACACACATACACACACACACACACACACACATTCACACACACACACACACATATATATATATATATATATATATATATATATATATATCATGAAATGCTGCTGTAAAAAGACAACAGCTTTGTCGTCAAAAAAGCTTTCGTCAGATAATGACTCATGGGTCGGGCATGGTTTCGGAGCCGAAAAATTATTACTACAAACATAGACCGCTACATAAGTACCTTTCAATACCATCAAACAATAGCAACAAACATGGATTAGAGCATATCTTGTGCCTGAGAGTATGCTTACGTGAGTGCGTGAGTGTATCTCCTTTGATAAAAGCAAACGTATCTATTGATAAGTAAAAAGAAAAGATCGAATATAAAATCCAGACCCTTAAATTGATTCAAGCCAGAAGCGCAATTTTTCAGATAACACCGTCATCTAAATTAGATTCAGTTCAATCTAAACAGCAATTTTGTAAAACTGGTTCTTCATGGTATTCTTTCGTCCTCTTCAAGGGTTCAAAATTTCATATTTCGTCCTAATTCTCATCAGATTAAACAAAAGCAAATATACATAATTATTTGTTAAAAGGGAGGACATGAAAACACGAGCCCAAAATTGCCGTTTCAAAGTCTCAAGACCATCGATCCCCCAACCACATACATACATATATAGTCAGAAATGAAAAATATATATATTGACAATTTTGCTGACAGTTTGATTGGCGTTTAGTAATATCCAAAATCCACTTAGAACAATGTTCTGAAAATCTATTTGCCATGACAATTTTGGGGTCCGGTTTTCATAATCTTCTTTTATCTTTTGCTGATAATTATAAACATTTTATTTCATTTAAGGATATATATGTACGAAGCAATGCATCGCATGTACGGCACGTATTCAACTCTTTTCTTTTCAATATCTGTGAAGGAGAACGTTTGTTGCTAGTTGAAACGGCGTGTTTTCTTGAAATCAGGCGAATCGTTGCTGCAGGCAGGCTGTCAGAATTCTTAGCAATTCTCAGAAAGCTAGCTTAGAAAGCTTCCTCCTACGGCAGTCATCGGTTTCAGGCTTACGACAGATAATCGCCATTTTCAGAACTTAAATTGATTATTAATCGAATTAGGGATGGTCATCTGGATTATTGACTTGGATTAAGTTTGTGTTTACAATCATTCCGTAAATCCGGTTCTTTCATCTCTTTTGCAACCCCCCTCTCTCTCTCTCTCTCTCTCTATATATATATATATATATATATATATATATATATATATATAATCCCTTGACTCTGCGAATGGAGATCTAGAAGGGTTTGTCACCTTCTTTCGAGTCCCAAGTCAGCCGGGCAAGAACGTGAATATCCCCAACACTGCACAATAGAGTTTTAAGGTGGATGGTATCGATACATATATATATATAAAGAGAGAGAAAGAAAGAAAGAAATGTACTATTCAAGTCAAAACAGAAGTATTAAGTGTGTTTGGAATCTTTATTTTAAGTGTGCAATATTCGGATATCTTTCGGAGTTCAACTCCATCGTCGGCGGTTATATGTCCACGTAGACTTCAATTGTCAGAAAATGGAGGCGCAAATATGTGCAGTTCTTCTGTCATCAGTCTTTAGGTGAGGCAATATAAATCAGGCTGTACGCATTCTAATCCTTCCTATGCGCTTGTCAGTGACTATCATTTATAATGTTTTAACCCAGTTATTTGGTAACGTATCAAAGGACAGAATGAAAATCATTGACCACATAATATTACGGCATAATAGAGGACTAAACTGATTTTAATCTTAAAATCTTCAGTACGATTATAAATATAATATGATATTCTGTTGCTCTAAGGTGTCAGAGAAGAGAGAATAGAAAAACGCTTGTCAACTTATATATGAAAATTAGAGATTCTGAATAAAAAGATCCGAACATTTCTTTTTGTGTGTGCGTGTGTGCGTGTGTATGTATGTGTGTATGTGTGTGTATGAGTGTATGTGAATATATGTGTGAATTTGTATGTGTGTGAATGTGTGCGAGCGTGTGCCTCTGTGTGAATGTATGTGTGAATATGTATATGTGTGAATGTGTGCACGTATGCCTCTGTGTGAATATATGTGTGAATATGTGTGTGCGTACATGTGTGGGGGTAAATAGGTGTGGGAATGTGTGTGAATATGTATTTATGTGAATTTGTAAGTTGATGTGTATGTGTGAATGCGTGTCCGTGCGTATGTGTGTAAATGCGTGCGTATGTGTGAGTGTGAGCATGAATGCGGGTGTGAATGCGTATGCGTCTGTATACATGTATGTGTTGAATGTGCACGCGTGAATATGTACGTGAACCTTTGCATGTGGATACTTGTGTGCGTGTGTATGCGTATGTGTATGTGTGTGCATGAATGTGGGTGTGAATGCGTGTGCGTCTGTATACGTGTATATGTTGAATGTACACACGTAAATGTGTATGTGAACCTTTGCGTGTAAATACTTGTGTACATGTGTATGCGCGTGTGTGTGAGAGAGAGAGTGTTAATATGAATGCGGGTGTGTGCTTGTTGATCTTCTTCTTAGGAGGAACGACGTAAAGAAAAAACATAACATGAACCCTTTTCATAATAGATTCCTATATACTTACAACATCGTAGTATTCCGCTAACCCCCCCCCCCTGTTTTTAATCTTCTCGTAACAACGATTCTGTAGTCTAAGTCTCTCCTCACCATCGTGTGTCAAAACGCTATCAGTTAGCAAGATCTATTTTCGATGATTTCAATCTCGTTTCGTTTGTAGATCGTCACACAAGATAAGTTCTTCGCGAGGTTCCCTTCACTTCCTGTAAGTTTTCAAAAACCGAACCGAATTAATTCCGTTCATATTGATTTTCGACCAGCTCTGCTACATTGTGACGATAAATAAAATATCCAACCGGTCTGGTTAGTCGCCCGATAGAAACCGTCCCCCTGTCCAACGTCCTTGGACATCATGCCTTGCTGGGTGTGATCGATTAAAGGCAAGGGGTTGAAAAGGGATGGTCAATGAATTAGTTACCTCTCTCGCCTTTTGTCGCATCGCTAGAGAATCTGAATTTTTGAAAGACGAGCGTGGATGCTGCCGGACACGAACTGAGGGTTCAATTTAGCATCACTATACATTGGAAATTGAATACCCCTTCCCCAACTTGAAGAATTATTTAGAAAGGTGGATTTTCAAAAAACGAGAAACGTTTTTTGTCTTGACTCAATAAAGAGTAAATGCTTAAATTTGTGGCTCGTAGGCAAGACAGTCTTACATAGGCATTCAGAAGAAAAAAGGAAAGGTTTCTAGACACCCCCCCACACACATATATATATATATATATATATATATATATATATATATATATATATATATATATATATATATATAGCCAGACAGACAGACAGACAGACAGACAGACGGACTCGCTTAAAAACTGGAAGAAACCACTGTCGACAGTTTTGGTGACAGTTTGGTTGACGGCTTCTAATATCCAATATTCACTTGGAACAATGCGTTTGAAAAGCTATACGCCACGGCGAAATTGTCAGCTTCTTTATAGATCGATATGAATCAGTCGCTTATCTACAATGGATCGAAAGCTTGGAAGGGAAATACGACGGAATTCTCTTTGAGAGAACAAAGAAATGTCAACGAAAGAAATCTGCACTTTTCAGTCAGTCGTAAAAACGTTCGGATTTGAAAGTTATGTATCGAAAGAAAAAAAAATGCGCTACAAAGGATGGTGAAAACTTTTTTTATCCTTTCTTTTTCAACCATAAATCAATTGTTAAAATTTCCCTTTGAGACAGCCGATTGGAAGACTGCTTTTTCATTGAGGAAAAAAAACAAAATGGAGGATAAGACCAAACACATGCAACATGCGGTTATGTGGAATGTTAAGACAAAACAAGAAAATTTCCAGTAATAATATCTTGATTTATTGTTTATTCTAATGAAACATTGTCAACCATAATCATCTTTTTTTCCCACTCATATTTCTTACGTGTTTTGCACGATCTTAGAAATTTCTTTGAAGTTTACTGATGTCTTTATTTCTCGTGAAATCAGTAAGCATTAATACACCGTTCAAAGGCTTTAGAAAATATTCCAAAGCTAGGGAAATTTTTTCCACAATACCTTACGGAAAGTAAGTTCGTGTACAAGATTCCCGATGTTAAATCGACCTTGCATCATATCCTGTTTTCGTGGGGGGTGGATAAATAGGAACTTGCTGATCATGCAAATTTATATTTTGGAAGAGTCTTTCTGCTCAGACAGACGTAGATACGGCGCCCTTGTAATTGCTCTGTATAGTCTGGCCCTGTGAAATCAGAGTTCGTCTGTGATCAAGTAAAATACTCTTATATCCACGTTACAATAGTTACAAAGACTAAAGATGGTTCTTGACAGAATGTTCATGCCTGACACGTTTGCGTGTGATGTTCTCCGTGTTGAACTGACCTTGAGTCAAATCCTCTCCTCGGGGTAGGGTTAATCAGAACTAACGGAAAAAAACATCGGTCAGTATTTGAATAGTTATCTTTGTCTTCTTTAACGACACAGAAAAAGTCATTTTTGGACAATATATTCACTGGCGAAGAAGAACAGATTTAAAGGATCCAAAATTAGAAAAACCTGGTTACATGAAGGACAGCCCTTGACATCTGAACTTAAATGGGATCTCTTAGGGGAAAATACTGAGGTTAAAAAATATAATGTCGAATTTGTGCCAGGTCGTTTGGAAAGGAAACTGCTCAATGTCAGTCAGCTCTAAACCAAACCAGTATATGAAATTCGCATTTCTTAATAATACAATTATCTACGTTGAGAAGCAACAGTGCTGACATGGGCATGAAAAAAACGGGGATAGAGTATTTGGTGGGGGTGGGGGCTTTGCCTCCTCGTTGGTCAGTTTAGCTCAATGGGAAGCGCACCACTTCGTTGAAGTGGCTTCTCTATCGTTCGCTGGTTCAATTATCACTGCAGCCCCATTTTCATCAGTTTTGATTCTATTTACACTGTCAAGGGAAAGTAACCCAATCTCCGTGTAATAACGGGAAGTCATATCAAATAATATAAAGCATTCATATATATATATATATATATATATATATATATATATATATATATATATATATATATATATATATATATAAATTCTCTTCCAACTCCGGAATGGAACACACTGATGGATGGGGGGTTATGCGTAAGAAAATATATCGCTTAATTCAGACCCACTGACCGTCTAGTTGCCCGTAGGGCAGGGATAGAGCATATGCCCCTGGGTCTGAAGCGTAGGTTTCGACCCTACCTAGTGGTACGGGAAGGGAAACTGAATAATCTATAGCCACACCGAAGAAGCAGCTGTCCGTGGATGACACAATTATCATATATATATATATATATAGAGAGAGAGAGAGAGAGAGAGAGATTTGGATAATCTGTTATTTAACTGTGTTCATGTAATATACCATTTTAAAGCGTGAATTTCACTCCATTTATTCAATCTGTAATTCAACTTCAAACACTATTTTGATTTTAGAAGTATAAAACTGTGTATTTTGGCACACTCCGTGTTTACATATGCAGATCTCAAAAACAAAACAAAAAAAAAACAAGACCTCTTTATGATGTTCAGGGAAATCCTAGCATCTGAATGGACTGGATTACAAATCTCTTCATTTAAGGAAATATCCGGTCTTGGCGGATCAAAAGGAATTTTAGCCGATAAAGATTGGAATCATTTCCTTTGCTTTGAAATGTTTTTTTTTTAACAAATGAGACAACGCCCCAAAACTATCACTTTCCAAATAACGTTTATTTAACTACCACTGTCCAATAACTCCCTTTAATTTTGGGAAATTATAAGACTGCGACTTTTTCTGAAACTGTTCCTGGGTAATATGTGTTATTTTCTGATTGATTACGTCTAAAAAAAGATATAAAAAATATCTATTATTCCCTTAATACTTTGCTTTTGTGGCCAGTATAGTATGATTTTAAATATACTTCTTTCAAGAGAACAACAGGTCAATTTTCCCATACAGCAAAAAAACAAAAAAACTATAATATGTGAATATCACAGTCATGGTCTCACAAAAGCCAAGTTCGTGGCTAACACCAGCCATTTTCTGTAATTTTATTCATGAAAATGACTATTCAGGAACGAAGATCACTTTAGAATCATATTCAGCTCTTATCATGATATCTAAATGGGGTCAAATTAGGTTTATTGTTTTTGCTCCGAGAAAACATCTTTCATTGTCAGTTTAGGGTTGGTCCTAATAAGGCTCTGCCAAACTGGAATTAGCACTGACAGAAGAGGGAAATCCACGTCCATGTCGGATGGTTCAGCATCATAGTTCCATGGTAAATAGGAACCCCTCTTTTGAAGCTTTAAAATGTATCTTTTCTCGAAACCGACAGATTTCTTGAAATTAGAAGGTCTAATAAATTGAAAGCACATGAATCTAAGAGAGAAAAAGTAAACTTTTCTCCAACGGGTCTGAACTCATTCCACCGATTGTATTCACTGTGTTGCTAAGCACTGGTGTATTGTTGCTCTCACTGATTTCATTAGCACTAACACTCATCATGTGTGCGTGAATAAAGGCCCTCCCCATTTTTGATAATATTCGGCCTTGATATGGGCGTTGAAGATAAATTGTGATCTGCTGATTTGGATATGCCAGTTTCTTCCTCTGAGATCCCTCGCCGGTTTGGCCAGCACACATTCCAAGTCAAACACGCACAGGCCAGCGTGCAACCTTGGGCAACCTGGGATGAGCACAGAGAGGAAGAGAAATTCACGCCCATAGTCCCTAATAACGAATGGAAATTGAGTTCACCGTTTAGCATTATAGGTACATTGTAAAAAGAATTCCCTCTCATAAAAACTTGAAATATTTCCTTTCTCAAGCCTGCTAAATTCTCAGAAGGTTTGAAGGTCTGATAAATTGTAAATACGTAATATTCAAAGAATAAAATTAAAACTTAGTGCTTTTTGTAATATACATACATCTAAAATTGCATTAGCACTGAGAGGAAAGAATAACTTCTTCTGTCTGAGATCGAATGGGGTCTGCTAATACCGCTTTCTGGCTATTGAACCGTCTTGGCATTAGAGCGGTAAATTACAGTACCAAAATATTTTTTTCAAAGATATTGATGCACTCTTATTTTCTGTAAGCGCGAACACAGACCCACAGAGAAAGCAGAAAACCTGTTTCTGTAAAATAAAAACTTGAAATGTAGGTTGCAGACAAATTGTGATATTTTCAATTTATTTCGGATATGCTTATTTCCTGAGGTTTTAACCACTCGGCTATTGCACCACTGTGGTTTTGAAACAACGAACACCGCCCATCCGCCCTTCACATGTCAGTCTGTTCAAATGAATATTGACCAAAAAAAAACTCCCCATATGATAGCGATTCAAAAAATACATATACTCTGAATTCTTAGATCTAAAAAATAGTTTTGGAGAAAATTTTAGATGAAAGAAACACCAGAGAAGAAATATTTTCGACAGCCTTGTCTTCTGAGAAAGTGACCGCAGACCCCTTAGAAATCGGCCAACTCGATTTTGAGAAATCCAACCTTAAAATGTGTGCTGCTAGTAAATTGTAAGCAGCTGATTTTGAATTTGCTTTAAGTGGGGGTCCATTTTAGAATTATTGTGATATTGTAAATAGGAGCCCCCAACCCTCTCTAAAAGCTGAAATGAATTATTCTATGATAACAAACAAATTTCTGTACGGTCCAAAGGTCAAAATTTCCTGACGAATTTCTGTGGGGCTCAAAGGTCAGGAAGAATAGAAAATAACTTTTCCTGTTGGAGTTCAAACTTGGTCCAGCAATACTCTTTTCGGATGTTCTAACCACACGGCATTGAACCGCCATGATTTTGAACCTAAGAATTATTGCTCAAAAAGAAATATTAAAAATATTAATGGACCTCTCTCACGTGAGTAAGTTCAAATCGATGATGAGAAAAATATTCTTGGTGATGCTGATTTAAAATATACGTATTGTTTGATTTCGTAGATCCAACTTAAACAGTTTTTTCTGAAAGTCCTAGATGAGAAAACACAAAGAAAAAATGTTTTTCAACAGACTTGTATTCCAAGAGCGTGACTGGAAGCACCATTCAGAATCGATTGTTTCTTTTCTTTCTTTCTTTTCTTTTTTTTTTTTTTTTTTGCAAAACTCGGCCCTAAGATGTGTGCTATAAGTAATTACAGACTTACTGATTTCAGACATGCCTTTATTTCTTTTCTGTGATTCGTAGTTCTCGACATCTTGGGGTAAAAACATTCATACACATACGGTAGTATTTTACAACAGATAACTTTCCATTTGCCCATGAATTATATTGCATTTCGGACGATATTTTTTCCTTTTATTTTTGATGCGATGATTATTTTTGTTTCGGACGTTTAAACAAGGATCAACTTTTAAAATCAATTGGAAACAAATGTCTTTGATATCATCAATATTTCTATTATAAAAACACATGTCGCCAAATGTTGCCAAATGTTTTCGAAGATTGAGCATAAAACGTCGCAGGTTTTGAACATAGTCTGTTCTTTTCCTTGTTTCACATAATTATCTGAAGATCTCTGACGTTTACTAAATTGGGTTTTCACAAAATGCTGACGTCAAAGAAAAAAACCTGTTTATTTCTAATTTGTTAATCAGTGCGTTGATCGCAAGTCATTCTATTTGCTGCCAATGCACCAGACACTTTTGCGTCAAGCTTAGCCGGAAGTTGGCCGTATCAACTGACCAGTGCGCATGCCCTATCACACTCGACTGATCGTATTTCCGTCGCTTTATTAAAAAATTCTCTTCACAGACTTGACGGATATTCGCCTGTCTTTCATTGGTTTTCAAACCGATAACCCATCTTTTCACTAAACTTCTGAGATATCGGAATAAAGAAGAAGAGAAACTTTGTTCCTTAAACTAATGAACCAATTCAGTCAGTTAAAAATCTCGCCAATGGTTTTTCTTAATTGAAAATTAAATTACTTTTCATTTGCCTTCTTTTTCTCGTTCTTTGTATTCCTTCCTACGTCCTATTCATTCTTCTTCTTCTTCTTCTTCTTCTTCTTCTTCTTCTTCTTCTTCTTCTTCTTCTTCTTCTTCTTCTTCTTCTTTCTGCAATCTTCTCGTTTCTACCTTTTCTCCTTCTCTTTCTTCTCAATTCTACCCTCTTCTTTTTCTTCTCTCATTTCTTATCCTTTTTCTCGTACCTACCCTTTCTTCTTCTCCTCCCCATCCTCTTCCTTCTTTTTCTTATTCTTTACATTATCCTACTCTCCCCACTTTCTTCCTCTCAATTTCCTCTTTTTCTTCTCTACCTAATTTCACTCTTCTTCTTCTCTTTCTTTCTCGTCTCTACTTTTCCACCACTGTCTTCTTCTTCTTCTTCTTCTTCTTCTTCTTCTTCTTCTTCTTCTTCTTCTTCTTCTTCTTCTTCTTCTTCTTCTTCCATCTCTTGGGAATTAATTCATTTCTTAAGGAATGATTACTTACGCAAAAATAGATAAAACACTCGTTTAAACAATGTTTTTTTCTTCTTTTTACTTGTTTGGAGACTGATATAGACAGACGCCCTGGAAATACACTTACACCAAAAGCTACGTTAGTTTCCAGCCTCGGCTCTCCTGGCCTTCCAGAGAGGTCTTTAGGTTTGAAATTAAAAGTATAAGATTTCTATTAAGCATATTTAGAACATTAAGGCAACAAAATTATCACTAGAAATGAAATGTTTGGTGTATCAATGTCAACTGAAATTTCTAAAGAAATTATGTGAAATCTTATTTGTTACCGCCAGCTACTTTCCCAATTATTCCAAAAATCAATCATTGATAACTGTCAGCCGGAAATGTCACCCAAACTATCAAAATAGGCTTCTACAGTTTTTAAGTTGGTTCAGCTGGCTGGCTATGCATTCATGTATGTATTAAGAAATGGATGTATGTGATCCGACAGAATGAATTATAAATCGCGTTATATTATATAGGAACTTATTTGAAATGATCTTCCATCATTACACTGTTAATGTATCTCTAACCCTAGACAACGGGAATAGAATAAACAATTGGAGAAAATGGGACCGCTGCATATGTGTGTATGTATGCATTATGCGTACAGACCGCATCAACGGAGCTAGATGGCTGAAAATTTCAACATTTTGTCCTTATGTCATGGGGAAAAAATGTTTCTGGTTCTAGAAAATTCCCACCTAAATAGGTTTTTAGTTTGGGGTTTATCTTAAATTGACACCTCAGTTCATGTCTGACAGCATTCACGATTAGTGCCCTAATCATCGATCATTCCATATCCAATTTTTTTAATTGATCACCCTCAACACAGCACGCGGACAAAAGACGTTGGTCACGTGACGGTTCCAGTTGATCGACGAATTAGACCTTCAAATCATATTTGATAACCATCCCTACATTCCTCATTATTCCGAATATTATTATTAGCAGTATTACTACTACTAATGATGATAATGGTTATTGCCCTTACGCTGTCCATGGCCACAGTCTGCTTCACATATCACAGGGTTCTCCTCGAGTTTTTTGCGAAAACAAAATGTGAAAAAAGACTTAGTAGCGACAGGTACCACTCTCTTAACCATCCGCTTTCGATAAAATTCATGCCTTTCTCAGGGGCATTAGTGTCTGTCTAGTTATCATTCGATAATTTGAACTTGGCTCGCCCAATCCATTTCCCACGCTGTTGACCGATCGATCAGCGGCACTTCCAGTTGTGGCAGCATTCTGAATTTTTTGCACCTTGTGTGAACTAGTGTCCTCACCTTTAGTGTTTGTATCACAAGATTTTAGCCGATATATTCCCCGGCCTTCTTCAAGTGCATGTTGTAACAATCGAGAAAGTATCAAGAGGCTTCTAAAGAAAACGGGATGCAACATATATCGAAGGAAAGTCGAAGAGTACAACGGTCGAAACGTTGTGATAAAAATAATATATCAATTTGAATCCTAATTAAAAGTACCGCTCTGCTACAAGATTTGCAATGTCAGGTTCAGAGGGAACACTGTTGCAGACACCCTAAACATTATTTTACAGACCTGCAGTCAATCATCTGAAAATTGCGTTAAATAATGCAAATCAGGACACAATGAAAATCCATAATGCAATAACTGTAATAATCCTGTTATTGGTTATTAACAATCGTCAACTGTCGCCTAAACTGTCAACAGGGGTTTCTCCAGTTTTTAAGTTGGCCTGACCGACTGGCTGGCTGGCTATGTATATATCAAGCGCACAACGCAACTAGAGAAGTGGTTTCGAAACTAGATTTCGCGGACTCCAGTGGGTCCGTCAAATTATTTTTGGAGTGAATGCAGCAGTATTCCCACTAAACCTGATATTTCGAATCTTGTGACTGAGGGACACCATCCATTTCAGTGCTATCAAAAAACAATTATCATACACAGACCGATACCATGTATTAAGATTCGAATAAATGGAATCCATTTTGGATAAATATGATTTTTAAAGGTCAAAAATTGCTTTTTATTGAAGTTGATTAATTAGTAGAAAAACTAAATGCTGAAATAGGGGTTCTGCCAGAATATTTCCATCATAGAAGGAGTCCTTAGGTTTTCAATGACTCGAAACTCCCGAGGGCTTCCCTAACCACTTTCCATTGATTTCTCCCAGCATCTTCATCCCCACACATAAACTCTCTCTCTCTTCCCCTCTCTCTCCCTCTCTTTGTCTCTGTCTCTCTCTGTCTCTGTCTCTCTCTGGTCCCATTGGTTCATCTCAACTGTTAATATATATCTATCACAGTATGCTAATATATGATTCATCTCTGTTGATTATACTTATTTACTTATCTATCATAATATGCATATCTACTCACACACTATGTATGTATGTATGTTTGTATGCATGCATATATGTATGTATACATATATATATATATATATATATATATATATATATATATATATCATAATATGCATATATACACACACACTATGTATGTATGTATGTATGTATATGTATATATATATATATATATATATATATATATATATATATATATATATATATATATATATATATGAGAACTTGAATATATATATTCCTTATTATATCATATGTATATATATATATATATGCATACACACATATGTATGTAGGTATACACACACATATATGAGAACTCAAATTCGTATTCCTTATTGTGTCAAGAAAAAAAAAAACGTTTTGATGCTCTTTCAAATTTCACCCATAAAATTGGTTTCAATTTGAAATGTATGTATATCCTAAATTGATCTCATAGTTAGTGTCCCCTAACGTTCAAATGTTGTATATGTGGATTATAAAGTTTTCCAAATAGATGTCTGGAAGTCGAAGTTAGGAAAACAAAAAACTTCTTTTTTTTTTAATCTCAAAAGGGTATCTGGTTAGTCAGTCCATAGATAGACAACTTTTGGCAGCATGCTGTGTTAAGTAAGATCAATTAAAAATTGGAAAAAGAGGCGATCAATGAACGAGTAACTTCTCTCGCCTTTTGTCGAACCGTGATCACTAAAGAGAAGTCGTGATTTGCTGAGAACAAGCGTGAATGCTATCGGACACAAACTAAGGGACCAATCAATCATAATTTGAATTGCAATCAGATCCCCCTCCCCCCCACTAACGAATTAGTTGGGGAGGGTTAAAAAAAACTTTTTCTTGACTCAATAACGAGTAAATCTTTTAATTATCGACCTGCAAGATACATCAGTGTGCTCTTTACGCGTGAGACATACATAGTCAGGGGGGAAGCCAGCCGGCCAGGAGGACCAACTTAAAGACTAGAAGAAACCTACGTTAACAGTTTTGATGACAGTTTTGCTTGACTGTTTCTATCTGAAAAAAGTCATTTCTCATCCACTAATAACATCTTGACGTAATTGGCAAATTCCAGTATTCCCCGCCCATTTCCAACAACGTAACCTCCCCCGAGTTAAAGGTCATAGACCTATATTCGCCTTTAGCAGACTTCCCTTTCATTTGTTAACATCTCTGTTTTCTTCCAAAAGGAACCTGCCGACTTTTTCATAGGCTGACAGTCACTTGGTCGTTTGTCTTCTGTCAACGCCTAACTCAAAATAGTGTTCAGACAGACCCGCGACTCTTTTTGTTTCAGAATATATCGTTCGATCAATCTCACTCTTCATATCTATCTCTCATTCCATATATATATATATATATATATATCTTTCTCTCTCTCTCTCTCTCTCTCTCTCTCTCTCTCTCTATCTATCTATCTATATATGTATATATATATATATATATATATATATATATATATATATACATGTATATATATACACACACACACATATATATGTGTGTGTGTGTGTATATATATATATATATATATGTGTGTGTGTGTGTGTGTGTGTGTATCGCTTTATATTATCTATTTATCTATCTCTCAATCTTCATATCTATCCACCTCACTCTTCAGATCTATCACACTTTTCATATCTATCTATCTCGTGTTTTCATGTCTATCTCTCTTTTCAAATCTATCTATCTATCTATCTATCTATATATCTATCTATCTATCTATCTCAGTCTGTTCATTATCTGTCTATCTCAGTCTGCTCATTATCTATGTATCTATGTATCTATGTATGTATGTATGTATGTATCTATCTATCAATCTATCTATCTATCTCACTCTTCATATCTATCTATCTCACGTTTTAGGTCGTATGTATGTATGTATATATGTGTGTGTGTATGTATGTATGTATGTATGTATGTATCTATCTATCTATCTATCTATCTATCTATGTCACACTTCATATCTATGTGTTTATACATGCATCTACCCATATCTCTATACCTTTCTTACTCTATGTGTTTATATCAGTTTTTTGTTAACATCTATATCTCTCAAGATAATGTATATCCATGTGTCCATCCCCCTGCCCCCCGCTTGCATCTGCTCTCCCCCCACTATTGGCTCATCGTTGCCGTCAATATATATCATAACACGCTGATATATTGATACATACGTCCTTTGCTCCCCACCCTCTCCATTGGTTCATCCCTCTTTTTAATTGATACGTTGCTATCTATCCATTTATCGCATTTTTGTAGTTTAGTTTAGTTTGTTCATATCTATAAAGCCATCAACATGTCGATCTTAGCTTGTTCATATCTATCTATATTTCTGTCTATTAATCCATCAATCAATCTCATTCTTCTCATATCTATCTGTCTCTCTGTCTCTTCATATCAATACATACATACCTATCTATCTATCTATCTATCTATCTATCTATCTATCTATCTATCTATCTATCTATCTATCTATCTATCTATCCGTCACTTCATATCTATCTATCTCTGTCTCTTCATATCAATATCTATCTACTTTTCATATTCATCTATGTCAGTCTCCTAATATTCATCTATCTATCTATCCGTCTTATCGTATCTCTCTATTTCTGTCTCTTCATATCAATTTCAATCTATCTACTCGTCTTCATATCTATCTATCTATCTATCTATCTATCTATATATATATATATATATATATATATATATATATATATATATATATATATATATATATATATATATATATATACATATCTGCCTTTTCATTTCAATATCTATCTATCTCTGTCTCTTCATATCAATATCTATCTCTGTTTCATATCAATATCTATCCATCTCCGTCTCTTCATATCAACATCTATCTATCTCTGTCTCTTCATATCAATATCTATCTATCTCTGTCTCTTCATATCAATATCTATCTCTGTTTCATATCAATATCTATCCATCTCCGTCTCTTCATATCAACATCTATCTATCTCTGTCTCTTCATATCAATATCTATCTATCTCTGTCTCTTCATATCAATATCTATCTCTGTTTCATATCAATATCTATCCATCTCCGTCTCTTCATATCAACATCTATCTATCTCTGTCTCTTCATATCAATATCTATCTATCTCTGTCTCTTCATATCAATATCTATCCATCTCCGTCTCTTCATATCAACATCTATCCATCTCCGTCTCTTCATATCAACATCTATCTATCTCTGTCTCTTCATATCAATATCTATCTATCTCTGTCTCTTCATATCAATATCTATCCATCTCCGTCTCTTCATATCAACATCTATCTATCTCTGTCTCTTCATATCAATATCTATCTATCTCTGTCTCTTCATATCAATATCTATCTACTTCAATCTCTTCATATCTATCTATCCATCTATTAATCATCTTAATAGGTGTCTATCCATCGACATTTCTCTCCTTTAATCACTCCATACGCGTACCTAAGTCTTCTGTCAACAGGAATACAAAACAGTATTCTGTTGCTTTTACTCTTCACCACTTAGTGTTCAAATGATTTATTAGTCTCAGTTACAGTATTAGTCTACCAATCGTTCTATCCATCTAGTAATGAATGAAGTTTGTTTTTTCAGTGGCTCAAAATGGATTGTACTCCTGTTCCCCTCGAAAAAGATTCTCAAATGAGCTCATTTCAATTGAAAGTCTTTTAAAGTAAAACAGAATATGGTGGACAGTTGAAAATAGTAATTACTCATTTTATAACTGCTATACGGATGGTATTGAGCACTTTTTTGAATATTTTTATTACATGTACACCCGCTTGTATTTTTATTATTGTTCGGTACTACTGTAGTTATCAGAGATGGTGAAGGGTTTTATCCTTCTTTTTTTTTTCATTAGTGAGGGTGTTTGTTTATGCGTTTGTCCAAAGACTTGAAAATTGGCATCAGTATTCCACTATACCCTTCTAAAAATCTTTTATTTGTTTTTTGGGGTTTTTTGTCGAGGAGCTCTGTTGGTCTTTTGGGGCCCTATTAATCTATGATAACAAGATTCTCCAGAATATAACTAGATGCTTTTTTTCACACTTTTTAAATTGTCTTCCAGTGGAAAACGCCAGTGTCGTAATTTTTTTTTTAAATTGAATTATTTCTGGGCATATTCATTCATTCTTCGTTGGAATTTTCTTCACATGTCTTCAAAATTTGATGCTAGGGTTATTTCTATTGATATTCAGACTATCCTCATCTTGATTGTTTTTCATACAACGTTTCGGCCGTTGCACTCTACGGCCTTCATCAGGTATCATTTGGTAGATGTGGAGAAGCAACGAACCGAACCCTTTATTTATCCGACGGGGGTATATTGACCGTACTACCCTTAGCATTAGTATTATTGTTATACTGTCTCGCACTAGGATCGAACCAAGAAATTCCGAGAGATGCTAGGGTTGTTCAATCATTGACTGCGATAGCAACTTCTTTCTCCTTTTTGTAACTTTTTTATTCTTTCTTTTCATCTCTCTTGTCCCTCCTTCTATGGCTTATCTTAACTGTTTTCCTAACCCTTCTCTTTTATTTGTTTACAAACTTATCCTCTCAATCGACTTTGCCCCTTGCTCAACCCGATTTAATCTCTCCTCCTAGTCAAGTAGATGTCCCTCCCAAAATTGATACCTATCACTTCCTTATAAGGTACCACCCGATGCTCTCTCTGTCTCTCCCCTCTTGCAGTCTAGTACGCTCAGTGCATCTGTAGGTCTGCTGCTTCTATCGCCTTGTTGGAAACCGTCAACCCAAACTGTCACCAAAACTGTCAATATAGGTTTCTCCTATTTTTAAGATAGTGTAGCTGCTTGGCTGGCTGACCGTGTACGTATGTATATGTGTATTCATTATTAGTATGTAAGTATATACGTGTCGCACATAATGATCACACCAGTAGTCCAAGATGGCTGAAGATTTCAACATTTACTCTTTATTATGTCTGGGAAATTTTTTTTTCTTGTTTTCATTGATCACCTCTAACATGTATTTAGCCGTGGGTTCAATTTTCAATCTGAGTTTATCTTGAGTTGAACTTTCGAGTTCTGGATGGTCGTATTCAGGTTTGTTTTTGTCTTTTTGTTTTTTTCTTGTTTCGTTTTTCAAATTCAAACTTTTTTTGTGATCACCTCCCAACAAAAAGCAAGAGGAAAAACTATTTCATTGATCACCCTTTTTTCCAATTTTTTTTAATGGATCAACCCCTATACGGCATGCTGCCAAAAGACGTTGATTCTATGATAGTTTCTAATGAGTGACTTACCAGTTTCACAGGGATTCTCTTACCATTTTCCATTGTCTCTGTCCCACGCTCATATCAGCTGTTAATATATATCTATAATAGTAGCCATATATATATATATATATATATATATATATATATATATATATATATATATATATATATATATATCCTATCTCTGCTAATTTATCTCCGTAGATAAAACTTATTCACCAATCTATCGATCATTGTATACATATATATACAAATATGTAGATGAACTATATATATATATATATATATATATATATATTGTGTCGATATATATATATGCATGTGTGTGTGTGTGTGTGTGTGTCCACCTCTTCTTCCCATGTACCCATTGCTTTCTCTCTCTTAGTCTTTCTGTCTCTTTCTGTTAATAATGTCTATCTCTCAACCAATCATAGTATATATATATATATATATATATATATATATATATATATATATATATATATATATATATATATATATATATATATATATATATATGGGCAGCATTCCTCCATACATGAATGCTAGGTTAGATATAACGGACAAGGAACATCTTTTTATTAGATTGTTCTTGTTTCAGATATATATGTGTATGTATATATATATATATATATATATATATGTGTGTGTGTGTGTGTGTGTGCGTGTGTGTGTGTCTGTGTGTGTCTGTGTGCGTGTGTCTGTGTGTGTGTGTCTGTGTCCATCCCTCCTCCCTCTCTCTCTCTTTCTCTCTCTCTCCATTTTTGTTTCCCCCCTCTCTGCCTCTTCATCTCCACACAGCTCCCGTCTCCAACACTGAACGACTTCTAAACTTTCCGATCCGTTCCGTTCGTTCTCTATTTACTTTTTTTCCCGCCTTTTTTCCACCTTCTCTTCCCTCTTGCCCCCTCGCCCCCTCCTCCACGCTATCGGTTCCGTCTTCTCCCCCTCTTTTTTTTTGTCTCCCAAGCTATTCACAGAGGCCAATAGAGAGTTCATAGCCCTGGCTTTCGTGGCAAAGATCACCGACTCCGATGTGATGGTTTCATTTGCTTAGCAGAGGAATTGTCCCAAGAGAAATCAGAAATTACCGGTACACACTTCCAAGAAGGCATTTTCTGGTCTCTGCCAATTCGCTGGTGTCATACCATCGTCTCTAACCTCCAGCAGAACAAATGTTACTCACACCTCCAGTAAATATGAAAGGCGGAGCCTGGGTCTTGAGAATCTCATTGCCAAGGAAATGAGTTTTAACGTAGGGGTCTTTGGAGACCCAACATATTTAGTCTTCTTTCAGAATATTAGGTACCGTCAACTAAAACTGTCAACAAAACTGTAAACACAGGTTTCTGCAGTTTTTATGTTGGTCTGGCTGACTGGCATCCATCCAACTTGTATAGCTTTATTAGAAACTGTAGCCCGAAACTGTCACCAAAGCTTTCAATATAGGTTTCTTCAGTTTTCAAGTTGGCTGGCCGATTACGTGTGTATGTATCAAGGTATATGTCACACCAATGGAGACAGAGGGATGAAAATTCAAACATCCACTCCATGAAAGATTTAGAGAAAGAGTTTTTTTTCTTTGAAAGCTTACAGCTAAATAGGTTCTTATTATGTGGTTTAATTTGCAATGTAAGTTTATGCGTACTCACGCCTTTTTTTTAAAAATTCTGACTCATTTTAGTGATCAAAAGTCGGGAGAGATATTTTTCGTTGATCATCCCTGTTTCCAATTCTTTAACTGGTCACCCCCTAAACAGCATACTGCCAAAAGATGTTGGTCACATGATGGTTTCTATTGAGTGACTAACCAGACATGTTTCTATCAGTGTTCACCATATCTCCTCATTTTCTTGTTCAACACTTCTCAATTCATTCTTTCTCTCTCTCTCTCTCTCTTTCTTTCTTTTTTTTTACGCACACACTTACAGACGCACCCCCCCACACACACACATACATACATACATACATATATATATATATATATATATATATATATATATATATATATATATATATATATATATATATAGTGGATTCTGCTTAATGGTACTATCGGTTATGAGGATCCGTGCAAGTGAAAAGACCAGTTTTGTAAGAACCGACTCAAATGTATTTAATCTTAATATATATAATCTTTTGACTTATGAGTCGTTCATTTGGACTAATCAGTGGTGGTAAAGAATCGATGTTTTTTTAAAATAAAATCTGTTAGAATTACTGAAAGTTTTTTTTTCTCCAGTTCTCTTGACAAGTATCTCTCAAATATTTTCGTTCGTGGCTCAAGTCACTAAATATATACTGTGTTATGTTGCAGCTGACCAAGTTACATCTCTTGCAGTGACTGCTTCAAACAAGATATTTCAATGAATATCCTTTCGTAAAAAACGTCGGTCCTGATACGATCTTATTAACCATAATCCATGACCTCTTTCACAGGAATAGAGCACTCTGGTGGATGAAGAGTTTCTGCATAAAATGAATATATCGCTTAAATTCAACCTTACTGACCACCCATTTCCATAGTCCAGAGGTAGGGTCCGATGTGAGGGTTTCAATTTTACCTCGCGGTAGGTACTGGATGCATAAAAGTCTATAGCCACACTGAAGAGATGTGATACATCGAAACAGCTGTCTGTGGATGACACAATAATATATATATATATATATATATATATATATATATATATATATATATATATATATATATATATATATGTATGTATAATGATGTGAGGATTTGCTACGCAAACACGTTTATGTTTCTGTCATTTTGGGGATTCTTCAGGCTAATGATTTCGTTCATTTTAGATTCATATTTAGGACATTTTCTATGGTTGAGGGGGTATTACTCTTGGTTGTCTTCCTTTTATTCTCTCTCTCTCTCAATATATATAAATATATATGTATATATATATGTGTGTGTGTTTATATATAGATTGAACAGACAGATAGACAGAAAGAAAGAAAGAGAAAGAGATTTTATTAAGTGGTCGGTCATTGCTTGCTATGTTTTTCTGTTTTATTCAGTCAAGATGCTGTGCTTGTTGGTAGATATAAATCAGGAAGGTGTAGTGTATGCATTTTCGTTATCAATATGTTGTTAATTATATTTGAAGCTTTATTATAAATCATCTTGATATTTGATGTTGAATGTATTAAGCACTTTATAAAATAAACCCATCACACAGGATATTATATCATATTATTTCATATTCCTGATTTGTTTATATATATATATATATATATATATATATATATATATATATATATATATATATATATATATATATATATATATATATATATATATATATATATGAGGGGAAAAACACATACATATATATATATATATATATATATATATATATATATATATATATATAAGGAAATCAATGAAAAGGGCATTCATATTACACTACAAATATTCACATCGAATATAACACATTGAAAAATTCAGATAAAAATTCAGCTAATATCTGCGTCGGGTCTGGACTAACTGATTATATAAACACATACCAACGTATCAATAACACATACGGAGAGAAGCAGAATAACATTAAAGACTTGTCAATTTAGCTCAATCGGTAAGACAGCCTCCTGGCTTATAGAAGCAAGAAAACACACACACACACACACACACACACACACACACACACATATATATATATATATATATATATATATATATATATATATATATATATATATATATACACGCACACATATAATGAAAATAAACGATATACACTCACGGCTATATGCATTAATGTAACTACATTTAGATACTTGATATAAAATATTAATAAGTCAAGCGTCACTGACAGGATAAGACTCTCATACGTATGTTAATATATCAATAAGACTGCATCCAATTAATGAGGCAATAAAACATTAATTCCAAGCAACAAATACTTAATTTTCAACAAAATTTCTCTCTTTATCCATGCCTTTAAATTGGTTGTAAATATTTACAACATAGACCAAACAGTATACAATGAACATTTCCTATTAAAGTTCAGCGAATAATCGGGTGCCATAACACAGACTTACTGGCGCATCCTCGCATACCAGTCCTTCCTTGAAAATCAGCATTACAGTTTTTGACTCATCTACCAACGTATAGTACCTGTGAGAGATATGCAATCATCACTGTCACATTACTGTCCTTAACTCTGTTAACATGAAGTTAATGACAACAAACATGTACATTCTGTCCATGAGGCTTATTCGCCTTTGTATATGATTAGTTCAATCGTTTTTGTAATATATCAAGTTATATGGCTTGACCGAATAGGGCCAGGGCTGTCGTGACCGAAAATATGTCTTCCACATTCGATAACAAGATGATTTTTAAAAAAGACACGGCATATGACCAACTAAGGACACGTTTTAGATTTGATCATAGATCCAATATATAAAGCAACCAGTGAGCATTTTGCACTAATATTAGACCCAGCATTTCCTCACCAGCCCTACTTTTTTGCTTTTTGGGCGTCCAGCACTTCGGAGCGAGAGCATAGTTCGCACATTGTTGGATGTGTTCAGAGGATTTGAAGTAAGGAAATCTTATTCTTGCTTGCTCGTCTCTCACTCTCTTCATTTCACTTCCAAAAATAAAGCGTTAGCTATTAAACAAAGAACGGCATGTTTTGCTTCTTTTTTTTTATTTTTTTAGATGCATTTGCACCTTTGGCAGGGATCCCTGCCACTGACTGACATACCGGAATGTGAGTTACATCCCTTGCTGAGAATGTAGATGTTTTCTGATTGCATCCAGATGTCAGAAATTGCTATTTAGATGATTTTCTAAATGAAACAGTGATAAAATAAGTATTATATTTGATAAATGAAGTATTACTTCAATGTGATAAATCTGGGAGATTAAAATCGCATTTGATTTATAGATAATACGTACTGTATTTCATAAATATATAGATATAGTTGTAATATATATATATATATATATATATATATATATAGTTGTAATATATATATATATATATATATATATATATGTATTTATAGTTGTAATATATATATATATATTTATAGTTGTAATATATATATATATATATATAGTTGTAATATATATATATATATATATACATATATAAAGTTGTAATATATATAGATATAGTTGTAATATATATATATATAGTTGTAATACATATATATATATATATATATATATATATATATATATATATATATATATATATATATATATGTAGTTGTAATAATCCATATATATATAATTGTAATATATGTACATTATATATATATATATATATATATATATATATATATATATATATATATATAGTACATATAGTACAAATCAGGTTTGCAATATAACATTAAATAAAGCAATGTCTGATATGTAAGAGAAATATTTCATAGAGTGCTCAGTACATTCAACTTTAAACTATTAGTGCTAAGTTGGTTTGGAGTAGTGTAGGGAAATAGAGTAGAAAGTCGATTCACTACAGAAATACGTTTATGTTTCTACACTGTTTGGGCCTCATCAGGCGAAGGGCGGAAACATAAACGTGTTTGTGTAGCGAACCTACTTTCTTCTATTTGTATACGTGTATGTGTGTGTTTGTGTGTGTGTGTGTGTGTATTTAAGAAATGGACATATCTGGTCAGACAGAATGAATTACAAATTGCGTTATATCATGTAAAAAAAACTTATTTGAAATGATTTCCCGTCGTTAAACGGTTAATATAAAACTCAATTTAGACGATATAAATAGAATAAATAATTAAAAGAAATGGGACTGCAGTAGGAATCGAACCTGTTACCGTTAGGGTAGTCGCTTCAACGTTTTGATGCTCTTACTAGAAAGTTAAAAAAGCAGCCGGTTATGCAAAGATCCAAATAACTGCTTTGAACCCAAATCTCGTCTCGTTTATTCTCTGTCTATTCGTATCGTTCAAAGTGTCTCTTATGTATTCGAGATATGGACGTATTTGGTCTGGCAGAATGAATAATGGATTCTGTAATATTATATAGAAACTTATTTGAAATGATCTCCCTTTATTACACGCTTAATATATCACTGAACCGAGACAACGCAAATAAAATGAACATTTTAAGATAATGGAGCTGATGCAGGAATCGTATCTGCCACCGATAGGGTAGCCGCTTTAACGTAGGGATGCTCTTACCACTGAGTTTCAGATTCCTGCAATAGCCCCATTTTCTTTAATTGTTTATTATATTTACGATAAATTGAGTGATATATTAATCGTGTAACGATTGGAAATCATTTCAAATAAGTTTCTATGTAGTATAACACAATTTATAATTCACAAATACACACACACACACATATATATATATATATATGTGTGTATATATATATATATATATATATATATATATATATATATATATGTGTGTGTGTGTGTGTGTGTGTGTGTGTGTATTATATATATATATATATGTATATGTATATATATATATAGAGAGAGAGAGAGGGAGAAATTTAGTTGTTTATTTGTGGTTTTAAACTCAATTTCGTTGTAAATCTAAAATAGATTTAGCAACTCTATTCCTGCTTGGTCAATTCGCAAAGAAAGAACCGATGTAATCGGCGGAGTGAATTGGCCCCTGAAATATTTAAACGAATAGCTACGACCTATAACAAGAACAATGCCAGTAGATAATTTTTGCAAACTACAATAATTAAAATATATAACCCGTGAAACAAGACTATTTGATTTTACCATTCTGGGACTATTGCTATTTGACAATAGGAATTCACTCCTAAAGTTTGAGACAATGTTAGATTTACGTACCATGTACATACACAGGAAAATGAGAAATAGAAAGGAGTCCATGTTTTTTTTCTTATGTATGCCAACGTTACCAACATGTTCAAAAGTACTCAGAAGGTATGAAAGTGTCGTCATGATGATGATGATGATGGGAAATTCTACAGTGTAGTTAAATCTGCCTTAACGACCCCGAGTTTATTTTCTCACAGATGCAATTTTAAATATGGACCCACGCCCATAAGAGCTGTTGGCGTCCGACAGGGACACGATTATGAATTTCAGGACTCATCAATCATTCTGATATTCTGTTATTGCTTGTGTCAAACTCCCTAACTGGAGTCGACTTCGTTTTTCCACCGTAACATTGAATCCAAGAACATGAACAACAAGAATGACAAGAACAATCCCCACAGAAATGAGAGGTGTGAACCGATTTGTGAAACTTTCTTCCATCTACGATTTGAAGTACCGACCAACTGATTGCCAGGGAGCTGACTTACTGATTGAGCCAAATTGACAAGTCTAAGATGTTAAAAAATCATACAGATGCACTCTATTTTATTTCATTCTAATAGATGAATAGATTTCTACAACATATATATATATATATATATATATATATATATATATATATATATATATATATATATATATATAATCCTTATTTGTTATGTCTACAATACAAAAGTTGCTGTAGTCATTTTTAGTCGGAATAGAAATTGGAATGGAGTTTGGCCCTGTAGCAGTACGTCTTATAATGTATCTATTCTCCTGGACGTGTTTCAGCTTATATATATATATATATATATATATATATATATATATATATATATATGAATGCAGTGGCTCGTTCATTATCAAGCCTATCGTATCAGAATTATATAACCAAATTGAAAACCAACCAAAACAAAAAGGCTATATGGGATCCAAAACTTTTGCCATTAATTCTCGGTTGCTAGGGTCGGCAAGGATATTCTTTCTGCCTGCTCGGTTTTTGTTTTTTTTTTCTCTAAAGTGGCGATCAGCTCGTGCACCCTGGGTTCACTCTCTCAGGCAGGATGGACTTCCTCAGAAGCTTGGTGGGCCAAGACTCTCCTCTAATCTGAGAAAACCTAGAAAGTATGATAGAGTCAATTTTGAGGAAACAAGTGACAGCTGTTGTGATTTCCTTGACAATGACACACTTACTATCAGTAGTAGCCCTATGTTCTGGTTAATGCTATAGAACCTTCGGATCAGAGACGTCGGCGAATATTCAAATAAAGTAATTTATTACCATCGATACAGGTGAGGAGACTTCTTGCCTACTAACTAGCCGTTTGTACGAGCGACCAACTGTTTACAGCTCGTCGGGATGAATGATTCCATTCCTTAGATCAGGATAATACACAACATCAGGTTTTTCGAAGGGAAAATCTCTCAATCTGGAAGAGTTTTTTTACAACTTGACGAAGAAAATAAAAGGGTACAACATGCTAAGCCTAAAAATGGATCTAACAAATTTTTGATCAAATTTCAACTTTCTATCTTTTTCCAGATTACGGGAAGACTTCCATGGCGGTTTCGAATGGCAAGTACAGATGGTGGTCATCAGAATAGTCTTCGCTTAGATTGATTCTCTTGTAGGGTTTGGGATTCCATAAGCCTTACTATTTTATTCATAGCAAGGTACCTGCGGAGATTATTCATACCTTTCCAAATGCGAAGTGATCATAAACTAACTCAGTCAGAAATCGGACTCGGTTCGCCGATTCCATATTCTCTCTTATCAACGCTTAGGCCACTCTGAACCTCCACACTTGTGTTGAGCGATTGAGAAAAGAATACACCGAGAATATCTCTTCATGATTTCCAGTTCCTTTACTAAATATTGGATGATGAAAAACACTGATTGCTTACATTGAGTTCACGTTTTCTCATTTCTGGCCTCACTCACCGAAGGCCAGACAATCTCTCTTGCCGATTGGCTTCGAACCAACAAATGCAAAATTAGTAGCAAAATTGACTTGGCACAAAGCCAAATAGCAGATGATCCTTTCTTTTTTTTTTTTTTTTTTTTTTTTTTTCTTTTCTTCCAAACGCTTTTGACGACCAAAGTGCCCGGATATAACTTGCAGCAATCCCCGCCGTCTCTTTTCAGCTCATCAATTATTCGAATATTTGATTGGCAGGTTGGTCACTGGTAATGGCTACTGAAAAGTCGAGTCCCACGGCCGAAGGTATTCTCACGTACACTGGTATACTGTGATTGGCTCTTTATTTTCACCTTGGTCGACAGCGACTGACAACTCGTTGCCCCGAAAGGCAACTAGTCAACATTATCCAGCGTTTGTCGTGGCCTTTACGAATTCAGCTGACCACTTGATACACCATCTGACAACTCAATTCCCAAGCGGCCAATCAACTCACACAGCTCTGAGTGTTCCATTCAGACCAATGCGATGACATCATGGCCAAAAGTAAAATTAGGTCCTTAGTCCAGAACTCCAGTTCAGGATAAAGTGCTTCCGGATAAATGAAGCTATTGTGTTGACAACAATTACTTTGCAGATAATCGATAACCTTGAAGATAAGCAAAATCAAGTTATAAATTATAAAATATATTTTGAAAATTTAAACTATAGTAAGTAGAGACCAATTAAGGTGTTTTCATTCCATGTATATGACACTGCTTAAGAGAAAAAGTACCAACTGTCGAACAGAAGATACCATCATTTTCGTCTACATTATTTTAGAAAATATCAGTTTTGTCTAAATCACTTTCGTCTACAGGCACTTTAGTCTACATGCACTTTAATCTACAGGTTATTTATATTATTTTAGTCTTAAAACACTTACGAGGAGCATACCTAATGTTTTTTATTGGGGGTCAGACCTATAATTTGTCAGCAGATGCATTAGACTAAAGTGACCGTAACTAAAGGGATTTTAGACCGAGGTAATTTAGACAAAACTGATATTTGCTGAAGGTTTTTAGACAAAAATACCGTTACCCATTACACTAGCAAAATATAACCCATGATTATAATTCCCAGTAAACTGCGTGCAATGAAACAATTGAATAACTTTTGAATAAATCATTTCCTGCAACTTTGATGATAATAATAATAATAATAATAATAATAATAATAATAATAATAATAATAATAATAATAATAATCTGAGTATAATTATGTGTTATTGTCATGAATTTATATCAATATAGTTACACATAAAAATACTTGAATTAATCTTTTATATAATGGAGCAACAAAGTAGTTCAAAGTATAGAATAAAATTTTGACCAATGCATCATACTTGTGGTGGAGCCACTTAACTGAAAATGTCCAACCAATTGTGCATTTTTGATAAAAGAATAAAATTTGGTGCACGAATTTTCCATATGTCACCCATAACACCTGTGAAAGCTGTTTTCAGATCAATTTTCCTAACAATAATGTTTATATTTACCATACAAAGTTTTAAGGAATTGCTATTTGGATAATACGTGCAAATCATTGTAAATTCAAGATGGTCGTCATGACTGGTATGAAAATTGTGAATGCAACAAAGTGGCGTAGACCAATTATACATTTTTAATGATACAAAATTCGAATTTGGACTTTTTGTATTACATAGAAGCTTCTGTCAATCACTCAGTTCATAATGACAACCATGTGTCGTGTCAAATACAGATGTCTATACCAGAAGTATCTTCATTATGTAGATGGAGTTGATGATAGTGATGATAGCGATGATGATGGTGACGGTGCTTACGCTAGTAGTAGAGGCGGTGGTGGTGATAGCGATGCTATTTGTCATGGAGATGGTGATGGTGGTGGTGATGGTGGTGTTGATGGTAGTGTTGATGATGATACTGATCATGACCATCGTCACCACCAGCAACATCCCCACTACCACCAACTCTATCATTATCATCACCACCGCTATCATCAACACCACCACCATCTTCTCCATGTGCACCACCACCACCACCATCATCACAACTCCCAGCACCACTACCGGGAGCTTATTCATTAATATCAACGTTGTTTATAGAATGTCATAGAATCACAGCTTGAGTGAAATTGTGATTAAAAAAAGGTTTACCATTCGTCTAACCACTGAAGCGGGAAAAATATATAAAAAATTTTTTTCTTTTCTTTTTTCAGAAGAAAAGTTTGGTGCTTTCAATCAATAAGACCTCAGTTACATTTTGGAAAGTATTAATTCTTCAGAAAACTAACGCTTATTCTTTTCTTTTATGCGTGTGTGGTAGGGGGTAGCTTTCTTGACCCTTGATTTACGTCAGTCGTACACAATAACAGCTCTGAAGTATTCATGTTACTGCTGATGTTGAATAATTTGGGGGGTGGGATTGTTTCACTTTCTATTATATTCAGAAAAATTGCTGTTTTCGAAAAATCATTTCAGAAGGTCATTCGATTGAGAGAAAGTAAGTTTCCAGTTCAACTTTATGGTTACATGGTAGATTGCGCCTCGGAACGAACATCTTTTTCTTAGCAACTGACACTTATCCAAAGATAACAGAGGTGTTATTGATTGGAAACAAAAAAAAAATGATTTTTACGACTTTTTTTGCTTTTACTGGTAAGAGAACTCATAAGCTAAAATCAACTAAGAAAAAAAGATTATGGTGAATAGTAGTAAAAATAAATAATAATGGTGCATTATTAAAAAAAAAGGTGTGATTTGACATCAAGATCCTTCGAATCAGACTAGTCTAGGTGACTTTATTGCAATTACATTTTTAGAGCCATGTTGAATTTTCAATTTTTTGCTTATATTATACAAATGGAATTTCCCCAGAACTGTGTATGGGAAATAATTTCAACTAATCATTGATAGTTTGTGTCTCACAAGTTAATTCTCTAGTAAACAGTTGCTGCTGGTGCTGTAGGTGATAACAGTTAAATTTTTGTCGTGCTTTGTTTTCTTTTTTACTAATGTCAGATGTGCACACAGACACGATTACCGACAAACCAATTTATGTACACATGAACGCACACACACGCATAAATATATATATATAGTCTAGAAAGCTTTGAGCTTTGAACACTAAGCACATTAAAAAAAACTTCTTTGTGTCACTTATTTGCCGATACCTTTTAATGTGATTATGTGATTTTCTTCAGTGTTTTTTACGTTCTGCTTGTACTTAGTTTTTATAATATTATTTCAACCATTGTCGAAATCAATTACGGATGTAAAAAAGAGCAACAATAAAGTGACTGGATTTGCACAAATGACTGATTGTAATAAATAAAGATTGTAAATTGTAAATTTCCACACATTCACTTACTCGATGTTAAAAACGACCTACGACTTTCGTGTGTCATTCTCAACATCGAGTGAGAGAGTGTGTGGAAAATACTCAAAAAGGAATCAAAAGTTAATACATAAATTGTATTTTTATTTCTTCGAATATCACCTGATGTAACATAATAAGTCTTTTCCCTTTCCTGCGCCGCTATCTATTTTAACAGAGAATTTTTTTTGTGTGTTCACAAAACGAAAAATTGTCTGATATCTTTTAAACAAGACAGGAAGTAACTGAAAGCAACTAATGGAAGTAACCAAGTACTTTGAAGGCGTATTTCCGTATGTTAGTTGGAAAGTAACGGTCCGGTTTAGCATTGTCGTTACAATGTATATACAACCCTATCTTAAAGGCTCAAAAAAATAATTTCTATCAAAACCGAATCTTATCTTAATTCCTTCGGATATTTTTTTTTCTTTTTGAGGAAAAGTAATGTGTGTAAAAGTTTCTAGTAGGATTAATTTTCAGAAAATCTGTTGAAAAAAATTACGAGGATACATTGGCTAAATACGGTCAAGTAAGAAGAAAATACTTCAATGATGACGGCCAGAATTTTTGACAAAATTTATCATGGCGCTATAAGTAGAATGTCCGACTGTCAACAGTTCACATGTTCAAGTGAGAGTACGGTTACAAAAATATTAAATATCTCTTTCCTTTTATTTCGATTATATGTGGATACAAACATGGTAACAGACAACCAATATATATATATATATATATATATATATATATATATATATATATATATGTGTGTGTGTGTGTGTGTGTGTATATATATATATATATATATATAAGGATACATATATAGAGGGCGTGTGCCAATGAACTAATTCATAATACGGTGGTGTGTACTTATAGACTAATCTTATGGTTATCATGTTTGTATGCCAGACATTTGCAATAGTTATGTAACCTTACTTCACTTCGTGTCCTAAAATTGTGGCCAAGTGCCAGAGTAAGCTAATCTTAGCAAATATCCCAAACACTGTCTTCCGTGGCGTGAAAGTTGTCAGACCCAAGTAGCAGACAGTTGCCAATGCTATGCATTTGAGCATTAAAGCCACACCATTATTGTTAGCCTTGTGCCAGAGGATCCTATCCGTTGTAAATAAAACTAGGCGTTTCCCAGAAAGTGAGGGTTATCAGTTAGTTCTGCAACACATTTCTGCTGTGGCATGGTGGTTAGAAAACTTGTCTCAGAGATCAATATATACATATATAAGTATATATGTGTGTGTGTGTGTGTGTGTGCATGAATTTTAAGATGAAAATCAGTTGATAACTATGTGTCAGAATATAGGCCGATTGAACCCTGCTCGTTTATACACATACACACACACACACACACACACACACATATATATATATATATATATATATATATATATATATATAAGAACATGGATATATGATCCAACAGAAGTGATTATGAATTGTGTTATATTATATAAAGACTCTTACTTGAAATATTCTCCCCTTATATCTCGGTGAATGTATTACTTTGGTCTAGACTTCGTAAATAGAATAAACAACAAAGAAAATTGGGCTGCTGTTGGAACCAAAGGTGCATGCAATTAAGCTTTAGCTTTGTATCCCTATCCTTATATACATGTATATATATATATATATATATATATATATATATATATATATATATATATATATATATATATACTGAATAATATATATATATATATCTACTAAATAATATATATATACATATATTTATATATATACATAAACATATACTAAATGATATATATATATATATATATATATATATATAGATTATTGTGTCATCCACAGACAGCTGTTTCGATGTATAACATCTCTTCAGTATGGCTATAGTCTTTCCATTATCCTATCCAGTACCGCGAGGAAGAATTGAAACCTTCACTTAATACCTGTAGGCCGATATCCTTCCTCTGGACTTCTGAACTGGACAGGCAGTAAGGCTGAATTTAAGCGATATTTTCATATTACACAGAAATCCCTCATCCACCAAAGTGTTCAATTCCTATAGAAGAGCATATATATATATATATATATATATATATATATATATATATATATATATATATATATATATATATATATATATATATATATGTGGTACAAATCAGGCTGGCAGTATAACATAATATAATAATATATCAATAATATAAAGCCACTTCTGAAATGTAATGGATTCATTTCATTGAGTGCTCGATACATACAACTTTTTACCCATGGAGTTAAGTTGTTTTGGGGTAGAGCTGGAAATAAATAGTAGAATGTGGATTTGCTACACAAACTAGCTCATCAGCCGGAGAGGGCAGAAACATGAGTTAGTTTGTTTGGCGAATCCACATTCTACTATATATATATATATATATATATATATATATATATATATATATATATATATATATATATATATATATTTGTATTTGTAATTTTATCCTTTATTGTTGAGTTCGACGCTGTTTTTTAATCTGAAAAGTTCCCAGTACACAAATATTTTAAAGATATTTGTAGCCTCATTGTTTGAGTCATCGTCCATTGAAAGCTCAGCTCGTTTCCTCTTTCCGAATTCCAGCAATTTAGTCAAATGACTGAAGAATAGAACAACTGAAGAACGTTGCTATAAAAAGCAATGGACGAAAGATAACAAATCAAAACATCGCTATTATCAATTCGGACTATTTTTTACCTTCATCTTAACTTTCAGTTAATTTTTATCGAAGCTCTCACTCGGAACGTAACTCTGTGGCAAGCAGTAATCAGTATAATCGAAAATAAAGACTGCTGTTTAATCGTTGTATATTTACGGTCCGATTCAAATCTGTGATTTTAAAAAAAGCAACTGAAAGTTAGGATCAAAATAAAAAAGAATAATGCTACGATACTTCACCCAATGATGAGACTAAAGTCAAAATATGATTTGATCCTTGCAAGATTGACTGGGGAAGAATATAGCAAGAATGTCAAACAGCCAGTGGATATCACGACCTACAACGTGGACCCATTGAGTTCACATGCGAAACGTGGCCAGCAGAAAATAAGATGACGTGAGAAACTAGACAAGGATGTTTTGGCTCCGTGTTACCCACGATAGAGAGGTTACTTGGGAAAGGTCTATTTCCAACGATGGATAGTAAACGGCTGATGATGCTTATGATCTAGATTGATTGAGTTGGCAAGGTAGTTATGGGAAAGTGGTTGTCCCAAGTGATTACTAACGTACTTGCCAACTGTCTTTTCAGACAATTCAGTCTCTTCTTTCCATCCTTGATATAGTCATGATTTTTTGGCCGATTCATCTCTACGGCCTTCTTCATGTGTAAAATGTAATATCCGGAAAGAGAGTCTCTTCTATCGGTGTCCTTTTCCAGTCGTTCAAAGCAACAACAAAAAAACGACATTTTCTCCAAGTTACAGAAAACCCATTCTCTTATCTGTCAGTCACCATTGTTAAAATATCTTGTGATGGGCCAGAGTGCAGGGGAACTGGATTCATGCCTTTCCTAATAGACCCAATGTGAAGTAAAATTAGAAATCGAAACCGAAATTCAAACATGTTTAAATTCTTCTCTTTTAATCCTACATCGTCAGAGTGGAATAAGGAATGCACAGTTTTGCTGCTACTGTCTGGAGATGTGAGGGCGTCATGGGAAAGTGGTTTGGCCAAGTGCTCACTCATCTATCTTCTTCGTTGTCACCCAGCGACGAAATATTTCCTCGAGATATCTGGTAATGGCGGAGAACGCAGGGAGAAGTGATTTTATGCCTTTCTCAAGGGCATTTCAGCAAAGTGGAACATGAAAAGCTTCAACCAGAATTCGAACTTGGTTTGCTGATTCTCTATCTAATAATGAAAGCACTTCATCACAAAATCTCAAAACAAGAATAGGTCTGGTTACATTTTTTATTTCATATTTTAGTTCTTCATTATCAATACACCTCGTTTCAAAATCCACCCGTTATAACAGAAGATTTGCAATAACAGCATTCTTAAATCCCTGATAATAACCGTCCACTACCTCTTTTTCAAGGAAAGGAGTGAGATTATATATATATGTATCCCATCCAGTACTGCGAGGCAGGATTGAAACCTTCGCTTCAGACCTGGAGTATCCTACCTCTGAGCTACGGAACTGGACAGTCAGTAAGGCCGAATTTAAGCGATATATTTATTTTTGGATAAATTCCCCATCCATCAAAGTGCTCTATTCCTATGGAAGAGCATCGTAGAGTCAAAAGGATACGTATCCGGAATATATCTTGGTGACAATCCGGTTACTTCTGAATAATAATAATAATAATAATAATAATAATAATAATAATAATAATAATAATAATAATAATAATAATAATAATAATTCAGTCGTTTTTATATGGAGATAATAAGTTGGTTTTTCATGAAACATGCTCAACTTTACATGAAGAGAACACAAGGCAACACAATATATCAGGGAGCAAAAACAACGACGGACGTTGGAAGATTGATGATGATGATGATGATGATGATGATGATAAAGATGATGATGATGTAAAACAATTGTCCCGCGCTGTTATTCTTTATTTACTATAAAGTTCCAACTTTCAAACTCCTTCGCCCATGGTGAGAAGGCATGATCCGGTGAGTGTTTGGGAAAGGGAGAGGGCGTGGTTCACGTTTGACGCCGATGTCCCAGAGGGTGTCGTAATAACTGTAGTCTACTGTATACGTATGTATATGAATGATTTTAGCATCTTTATTTCATTTTTTTTTCTTTCATTTTTTTTCTTTTTTTCTTTCTCTGAGACCTACTTAAGTATGTAAAATTGATGTCAATAGCGCACTGCCTATTCGGTAGGGTTGTCGGTTGTCCACTGGAATCGTTGCTCCTTCCGCTCGTTGCTTTGTGCGTATTGGGAGAAGAGATGTTCCATATAGATAAGCTTTATCTCTGCGCTGCCGATAGGCGAACGCCTGACCTTGGGGTCGTTGTCGCTCGGAAGGGCTTCGTTTTTATACATGATGGACGCCGAGGCCTTCTCTTCACTGACAGATGGTCGTCTGCAAAAGTAGTTTGCAGTTTAGAGGCTATGTCCGTCCCTATTCGACGTTATTTACCGCAAAAGCAGTGGTTTTTGGAGACAAAACTAATCGCTTTTCAAGATCTAAACGTCCGATAAACTTGTATTAGACAGTCAACTCAGCAGATGTGCCGCACTGTCTTGGCTCTCTGGAAGAGAGTTGGTAGTATTCAGACAAAAACAGGTCTGGTTAGTTGAACCAATAGAAACCGTCACGTAACCAAAGCGTCGTGTTGAGGGTGATTAATTAAAACATTGGGGAAAGGGGTGATCAATGAATAACCTATTTTTTTTTTTCAAAGTTTGAATCTTCAAGAAAAGCAAACAAAAAGGGAAAAGTACAAAAAACAAACTTGAACATTATCGGACATAAGCTAATGAATCAATTTAGCATAAAGCTACATTGCAAATTGAACCCACACCAAAAATATATTTAGGATGGGTATTTTTAAAATAATATCTTATTTCTGGATACAGTAATGTGTAAATGTTCAAATTTTCAGCTCCCTATCTCCAGTGATGCGACCTGTACGCACGACAGATACAGCCATGCAGCCAGCCAGATCAACTTGGGAACTGAAGAAACCTGTGTTGGAAGTTCTGGTTGAAGGTTTCAAACTTACAATTCTTGAAGGAGGTAAAACGAAAATAAAATAAAGTGAGTTTGAATTCGGCTAAAGCCGCGTATGTTCATTTTACATTTATACCCTTTGGAAAGGTATGCATCTGTGAAAAAATAATGTAGGCGAAATCTGTTCGAAGAATAATTTCAGTTATAAATATACAGATACGATAACAAAAATATTGAGGTCACAACAATTATAATGCATTTTATCTGATACATATAATAGCCGTGTAAGAAGGTTAGAAATTCCATTTGTTTTGTACATGTAATTATTGAAGTTTCCAATTATATCTACACAATGTCTGATGTCTGTCGTTAGACATAGACTCCCCTTCGCCAGATCTCTCTATCGCAGGTATCGTGGGTCATATCTCCAGAACTTGACTAAATTGTCACGCCATCTTATTTTGTGTCGGTCACAGTTTCTTATATGATCTCTGTGAACTGACGTTGTAAATCGTGATGTTTAGCTGTTATCTTACATTCTTGCAACATGACCTATACATTGCCGTTCGGATTTTCTTATGGATTTTATATCTCTCACTTCAGTCTTTTTTCAAATATACTGTGCTGTCTTTTGGTCTCTCTTGTGTGTGCGTGTGCTCGCACGCACTTTTATGCCTGTGTGTGAGAAAAAGATTGCAGAAACTTACATATAGATCAGTGGTCAGAAAGAAGCTCACATGAAAGAAGCCGAAACTAAAAATCCCCACAAAAAAAATCACACAAAAAAATCTCATACAGAAATAATCCCACGCGCAAAAATGCCCACATAAGAACAAGCTCACATAAGAAATAGCTTACTGGGACTCCCCCGCATGAAATTTGCATACGGGCTATTATCATGGGAGCATTTTTCATGGAACCAGATAGACCATGTGTAGAAAAGACAAAACTGTTGATGGAGGCAGCAAACTATTCCAGTCGGTATTTGAACTCGATTTGCATATTTCATTCTCCTAACCGTTAGGCCAAGTGTATCTCCAGTCCGGAAGATACATTGTATAATACTCAAGTCATATTTCTAATATGGAGAGACCATGTGATTTGAGGCCTTGCGATTAAAATTTGTAAAAGTTCACTCCATATTATATCTTGGAAGGACAGGTTTTCTGTTGAGGGGGGGGGATCAATTTACGATGTAGTTTTATACTAAGTTAGTTCCTTAGTTTGAATCCAGTAGCAGTCGTACTTATTCTTTGAAAATTCCGATCTTTTAGTGGTCACCACCCAACAACAGTCAAGAGAAGTAATTTATTCATTGATCAAACCATTTTCCCATTTTTTTAATTGATCACCACCAACACGTTGGTCATGAGTCAGTTTCTGTTGAGTGATTAACCAGACCTGTAGTTGACTGAGTTACGATCCGTGAATAATTGCATGTTTACGAATTCAGAAAAGAATGTTCATTATCTGAAGAATTGTGCAAGACTAAGCAAACTTTGTATATATTAATCTGACTATGAATTGAAGGAGGCTGCACACTACCCATGGCCTTGTGCCAGATTGTACTAAGTCTAGTAAGTATTTGCTTTTTTGTATATTTACGAAATGGTCTAGTTTTTACAATTTTACCTTGGCAGAGGTGATTAGGTTCTGAAGGATTCGTGTCAAGCATTTCATCTGATATATATAGATAGATATGAACAGACCGAGATAGATAGATAGATAGATAGATAGATAGATAGATAGATAGATAGATAGATTGGTATGAAGAGGCTGAGATAAAAAGATAGATATTTACTGAGATTGATAAACAGATTAATACATATGAACAGGTGGCTATATATTGGTTGATATGAACAGTCAGTGAAAGTTAGATTTAAGCTCATTGAAAAAGTTTGGGCCATTTCTGTTTTAACCGATTACAAAAAATGCTCTGTTATTCCTCCGGACAATTTGGGCTGACAGATTCAAAATTGTGACCATGTGCTGGACTTAGCTCAGTTCCAATAGATTTCAACCCAAAGATCAGAACCGTTTTGTTTTACTTTTGAACACCGTGATCTGTTTGTCCTGGAGGATAACGTTTGACTATTTCCGTCTCTTTTGAAACACGGGTAGAGCGGCTGGAGAAAAAGCTGACACCCCCAACCCACTAAAGAGAATAAGAGAAAAACAAATAAATCAACAAATAAAATAAAACAGGTCTGGTTAGTCACTCGATAGCAACTGCCATGCGACCAACGTAACATGCCTGGTTGGGGTTGATGTACTGAAAAATAATAGAAAAAGGGGTGACAAATAAATAAATTACTTACTTCACTTTTCGTTGGATCACTAAAAATATCCGAATTTTCATAAACAAAACGACAGCAAAAAAATAATAAAAGCGTGAAGGTTACCGGAGACAGAGTAAACGATTAATTCAGCATAAACTTACATTGCAAATTGAAGCTCCAAAATAAAAATCTATTTGGATAGAGAATTTTCAAAAAAAATAAATCGTTTCCTCTAGACCTAAGGAATAAATGTTTGAATTTTCAATCCTTTATTCCATTAGTGTCTGTACGCGTGATACATGCATATATAACCTGCTAGCTAGAATTACTTGAAAACTGAAGAAACCTTTGTTGCTCCTGTTGACAGTTTTGATCGATGGTCTCTTATAAACAGAATAAAATATACAAAAACAATAAAAGTTTTAAAAGTCTGATTTCCCAGTGGTGAGCAGCTTGTGTCCGCGCAGACATTTTATCTCCGAATCAGGTGAAGCTGACAATTTGTTTACTAATACGAAACGCCAAAAAATATATATATATATACAGGTCTTGTTAGTCATTCAATAGAAACCGTCTCAGGATCAACGTCTTTAGGCAGCATATCATGTTGGGGATGATCAATTAAAAAACTGGAAAAAGCGATCATCAATGGTTAAAGTACTTCTCTCGCCTTTTGACGGGCAGTGATCACTTGGAAAAAGTCTGAATCTTCAGAAATTAAGCGTGAACGCATCCGGACACAAGGGAATAAATTTAGTATAAACTTACATTGCAAATTGAATATCCTGCCAAAAACCTATTTAGAGGGAAAATCTTGTGTTTAATTTCTGGATGCCTCTTGTCGGGCAGTGATCATTAAAAAGAAAATTTGAATCTTCAAAAAGTAGGTGTGAACGCTTCCAGACACAAACAATGGGACCAGTTTAGTATAAACTTAGATTGCAAATTGAATATCGTGGTAAAAACCTATTTAGAGGGAGAACTTTGTATTCAATTTCTGGACATAATGGAGAGTAAATGTCGAAATTTTCAGCCCATTCGCTCATCTCGGCGCGTGCGATACATGGGCAGCCGGACCAACTTGAAAACCGAAGGAAACCCATTTTGACAGTTTAGCTGACAGTTCTGGTAGACGGTTTCCAATAATGTTATAACGATGATAAATAGAAGTCTCTCTATCTTCTGTTTTGGAGAAGTTTTGCATTCGAAAAAATTGAAGGATAAGGAGAATTGGTTCTTCGGTCGAGGAACAAGGAAAGCCAGTCACGTTTTGTCGGTTGATAAGCCGAAACGCGCGCCGAGGGATTGTGGTAATGAGAAGTTGTTTATTGTTTTTGATTCTACGTCATTTTGGTTACGACTCAACACAAAAAAACAAAACAGGGAGAGAGATAGACATAAATATATTCATGAATTCATAAAATACATTGGACGAGTCGGAATCGACAAAGGAAAACGTAGCAACACAAGACATGGACACCAATTAAACAATCTATTGATATTTACCAGGTCAGGCGCAACGCCCAGGTGTGGAAAGAAGTGGGGGCATCTGTTTAAATATGCTCAGCGTTACTAAACAAAAAAGACCCCCCAAAAAGTCAAAACGCATAAAAAAATGGCTAGAATATTCAAACAAACCCCCGTGCAAATTCAACGTTTTTTCGTATAGCCCAAACAAGAAACACGCCGAATATAGTGCAAAAGGTGCTAGATTGGCAACATTAAAATTGATTTGTGATAGTTATGATAAAAAAAAATCAATTTGCATAGAATTCACCGGAAGTGGGGTTCATGCGATTTGACGAAGAGTTTGTACAAGGCTTAGATCTGTGTTGCACAGTGGTTCACAACGTGGTGAGATTTTAGCCCCGAAGGGAGAAATTCAGAGACCAACAAAAGAGCGACCAGTAACAAGATAAAATGGAACAGAGATCACATTGATGTGTATATCAGTTACGATAGTAGAATTCTTATCTCTTTTGTGATAAATTAGAATTTCCTCGAGTTCTTTGAGTAACGAATACACAGCAGCGGTTGTACAGTTATAGAATTAAACCGATTCTTTTTATAAAGCTGGATAATTATCATCATCAGCAGCAGCAGCAGCTTTTTAGCGTCCGTCGTTGGACATAGACCTTCCCAAAGATTCGCCAGTCATCTATTATCATGAGCGCTGTGAAACCAATACTTTCAGAATTTGTTTACTTTTACACGCCATTATATTTTGTCGGTGTCTGTTGCGCATGTGATCTCTGGGGATCCATTTTGTGAGTCATGATGTCCAGCAGTTGTCTGTCTTTCTTGCAACATGGCCAGCCCTTTGCTGTTTAAGTTTTTAGATATATTCTATGATATCTCTGACTGTTTTTCCTCTATATTGTGCTGCCTTGTTATCTCTCCATATGAGGTTGAGCACGATTCTTTCGTGTGCACGTTGCACAGTTCTCAGTTTGCAGGTCAATCTTTAGGTTAGGTTTCATGTTTCAGCTCCATAGGTGACTACTGGAATGATGTCTACCCTTCTTCTATGTAAATGTTGTGGCTTAAGTTCTCCAGTTTTGAGTTTTCGTTGAAATTATTTTTTGTCGCAACTTATTTGAATGGTAGGTGTGAAACGAGTCATCTGGTTGATAAAAGTCGGATGTGATCTCAAAAAAGGTTGGGAACAAAATAATAAAATGTTGCTTATCAAGATGCATTTTTTTTTCAATTTTTCAAATCTGGGAATCACTCCCCAATTCGAAAATCATCAAAACAGGTCTGGTTAGTCAGTCATAAGAAACTAACGCATGATCAATGTCTTTTGGCAGCAGGATTTGTTCGAAGTGATCAATTAAAAAAATAGTAAAAGGGGTGATAAATGAATATGTAATTTCTCTCAACAATAGTCGGACACTGACCACTAAAAAGTCAAAATTTTTCAAGAAAAAAACAAAAAAAAAAAACAAGCGTGTACGCTGCCGGACACAAACTATGGGACCAATTTAGCATAAATTTATATATCCAAATTGAACCCCAAATCAAGAACCTGTGGAGAGGAGTAATAACAAACAGTTTTTGGATATAATAAGGAGTAAATATTCATAATTCAGTCCTCTAGATCCATTGGTACGAATCATTCATAGATAGATAGCCAGTCAGGCAGAATGACTTAGAAACTTAAAAAGCCATGTTGATAGTATTGGTTGGTGGTTCCACATGTATCAGAACTAATTATCTCAAAGGATATCTAAAATCATCTACAGATTTGACTTCTAACCTAGAATTATCTAAAAAAGTAAATCTTCTATGTAGAATTCCCTAAAAAAACAAACAAACAAACAAAAAACACCAGCACGAAATTTGGGATTTATTGATCAAAAATGGCTATAGAAAACAAGAGGAGTTTTTAGATGGTACCTAGTGGTGTATTCATGCAAAACTTCAGGGTTGTAGCTATAAAAATGTGACCAGGAGCGCCCGGAGACACTCACCCATTCACAGACACACGAATACTCAAAGAGAAATGAATCTTTAATCCATTTGGCTGGTTGATCCGACAGGCCATTTCTTTCGCTAAGATGATTTGATCGGTAGCACTGGTCTCCTAAACACGAAAAAAATCAGAATCTATCTGGGATATTAGTGCAAAGTGAACTCAAACAGCCCCAGCCGGAGTTCGAACGCAGTTTTACGAGTCCATTTTTCCTGCCGACAACTGCTCGGCTACTTTGCACTTCCTCATTAGTATCGCCATCAAATAATTTCCGTTTTTTTTTTGTTTTTTTTGTAAAAATATTTCCTTTTTAATATTTCTAAATATTTTTCTTTTATCGAAAATATCTAATCTTTGTTTTTCAAACATTGGCCTCCAAAAAGCGTTCGCTCTGTCACCTGTCTTATCAATCGATCTTTCATTTTACTGACCTTCCGATATTTGTCACCAACGTCTGCTGAAAAACCGATTACCATCGAAAGACGTCAAGTTGGGAAAACTTGGCTGGTTATTATTAAAATTATGATTATCTTCTCAAGCATATTATCGAAATCATTTCGAGTTCCCTTCATTAGAGAATTATTAAATAAAAACAAACGAGATACAAAATTTAAAAAAAAAAACGCTTAATAGAAGCCACCCCCCGTTTCTAGGCAGAACAGTTTCTTTATTAATTCATTCAGCCTTACTGAGTTATTCATTCGCGTGTCCAATTCATAGATAATCATTTGTAATTAATCAGTTTCGCAATTAACAATGAAACACCCACTTTTTAATTTGTGCTTCGTTTGAAAGGGAAACCGGATATGTCGTCTGTTGTAGCATCTGCCACACCAGCTTCCCTCCTCTTCTAGCTTGAATGCCGCAGGCAAACCATCTCATGCCTTATTGATGGTTCTTCGACTGCAGATTTCAAAAATTTATGTCATCGCACTTCCAGAGAACAATTTTACTCTTCGCAGTGTTATGATTAATCTTCTAGCAGCGTAGAGAGTTTGCCGATGCGTAAGTAAAGGGCAAAGGTCAGTAGAATTCGGGCAAAACTCATTAGATGCTCCTAAATCTGATTTCAGCTGCTGGCATCGGGCTGATCCTCGGATCAACGATTTGAGCCGACAACTGAACAAGGAATGCGATGCCGTTCGTCCCTGTTAATGCATTATTATGGCATGCAAACTTTTAAGGGATACGGCGAGCGAATTATCTACTTTTTAATTTACTTGTGAAAAGGTAGGTTCTATGACGATAGTCCTGCAAGAATATTTAAAAAAAACTGTGACGTTATTTATGTAATTTCTGATAGCATTTGGCAATATTTGTTTCTGTGATAAAAGTATGTGTTTCCAGTTGATTTTTCAAGTTAATTCCTGTTAAAATATCAAAAACAAAAATAAATATTGCATGTTATTTTTTTAGAAAAATATCGCCTAAAATGCAATGTAATTCATATGGGAATAAAAAAAGTTATTCTCTCTCACGCACACACACACTCACACACACATAATTATAGAGAGATATAGATATGTGCGTATGTGTATATATGTGTGTGTGTGTATGTGTACATGTGTGTGTGTATGTATATATTGAGAAAAAATTTTTTACCATGTTCTAATACGGCACAATTCGGGTCAAATTTGATATCAACTCACATTGCAAAATCCGCCCCCTCAAAAATGATTAAAAGAAAGGTGTGGAGGATTAAAACTCAAACGTATTTTCTAGATGCAATAAGGAGTAACTGTTTAAATTTTCAGCCCTCGAGCTCTATTGAATCTATCTAAAACCGTCGCGCCTTCTTTTTCTGTCAGTCATAATTTCGTATAGGACCTCTGCATATTCACATTGTGAGTCCTGATTTTCAACGTTTGTCCGACGTTCTTGCAACATGGCCAGCCCATTGCTATTCGAGTTTTCTGGTGGATTCTGTCATATCTATGGCTCCGTGGCGCACCTAAAGATATTTACTAAGTTTAGATTAGTCTTCCACAAGGCCACAATAGTCCAGTATGCAGTGAGGTCTGAACTCATTTGCATTGACTTACGAGCTGCCAATTCAGTAACCTTATCTTAGTCTAGCACAAGGCTGCAATATTCATAAAGATTGGCTTGATCAGGAAGAGAATTCATGGAATATCCAGAGGAGATTCAAGTCAGTAACAACGGAGACTGAAGGTGGGAACACATTGATATCATGTCACATGAACTCATGCAAGGTCACGTGATTTTACTTGTGGCCACGTTTACATTAGAAAAAAATAGATTATTACACTGCTTGCAGATGTGTGCAAAAAAACCCAGAAAATATGAGACGTGCAGTCACAATAGCAAGGATTCATGATATCACGTGACTTGCAGTTATTATAGCAGTGTGTCTCTTTGCAACGCGAAAAATTCGTAAAGTTCACAATAACTCATATGACGTGATTGCAATGTGTTGCCGCCTCACGTGAACTCAAATAACGTGATGGCAATGCGTTGCAGCCCCAAGTCGTTAACTGTTGTTCTACGGCAGGCGCTTATTTACTTAAGCCTTACTTATTCTTACACAGTCATAATTATTGGACACCTAGAGTGGATTAAAGCATCTTTTTTTTTTTTTCATAACCTCAAACTAACAAAAATGATCTTTGATGTGAGCATAATAAGCGGATATACGTATTGTACCGATGATGATCACAATATATCTTGGCAAAAAGAGCACGAAGGTTGAAGAAGAGGGAGGATGGGTGAGCACTTGGGAAAATCTCTCTCCCACAACTACAGTCCAGTAGTTATGTCAAAAGTTGTTACACCTATTATCAACCTTGACATGGACCAGCTTGCATACGTACATAGATAATGAAATTATTCAGCCTTTGAATATGATATGATGTTTTGTACATCAGTTAGTTTTAACACATTTGAGAATTAAAGAACTTCGAAAAATGTTTGTATAAATACTTCATTGGAAAGTTGCTATCATAACACTTCATTAATACTCGATATTTTTTTTCAAATTATCTCCCAAACTTTTTCTTTTTGAAATGTTATTTGACAACTTCAGCCATCAGAGATAGCGAAGGGCGTGTTTTTGTTTATGTATTCGTGTGTTGATGTGCTTGTGTGGGCCAGCACTCCTGGCCATACAGTTTTATCTATAGACTTGGAAATTAGCATCAGTACTCCAATAAACCCTTTCCAGTAATGTTTTTGTTATTTTCTTTTTTTTTTTTTTTTTCGGGAATCTTTTTAACCTTTTGGGAGCCTTATTTTGACGGTTTTAATAATAACACCTTGACTCATCAGAAACTAAATGTTTTTAGATGTTTTCCATTCTATTACTTTGCTTTTACTCCAGAATCTAAATGCTTCTAGATTTTATTTTTACTTTATTTTTGGATTTTTCTCAATGGAAAACGCCAGTGATGTTACAAATAGAATTTATTCTAAACCATTTATTCTCCAAATGAATTTCTTTTGAATAACTCAAAATGTTGACGCTGCAGTAGATTTTTTTCGTTGTTTTTATTTTTTACAGTCAAACTCTAAGAGTTGATTTAATTTTTCTACCGTAACAAAAACAAGAACAATCCACACCAAAATTATGAGGTGAAAAACCGATTTGTAAAATTCAGATTCTCCTGCTGTGATTCGAACTCATGACCAACTGATTGTTAAGAGGCAAACTGTCTCGATCGGAGTTGGAACTTGATTTACTGATTCAGTGTATACGTAGTTTTCATTGGGTTGAGGAGATCCAGAAAGAATCACAGAAGGTGATCAAGGCCATCACGCTTGGAGCCTTCCAGGGATGAATTGAATAGTGAAAAAAATCTGAGATTACTGTATACATGCCCAAGGGAACAATGTCGGAGGCGGTATTTAGAACTAGTAGCTAACGTAACTTATTTTCCTACTATCTTCAAAGTCTTAGAACCTTCGGGTTGCACCCTCAAGTCTACACTTCATTTTTCCCGAAGATTTATTCTTAAAGATTCGACCTATACACGAGCGAATCTCTTTGTGCGTGCGTGTGTGTGTATGCATGTGTGTGTTTGTGTGTGTGTGTGTGTGTGTGTGTGTGTGTGTGAATGATTGGATAAAAGAATCATGTTTTTTTTTCTTAATATGCCTGAAGTAAGGACCGTTAGTGTGTTAACAAACGTTTATACGAATGCGGGACTGAGCAAGCGTTGAGAGAGAGAAAACACAAACGAACCCAAGAAAGCTAAAAGGAATATAAAGTGTCCGTCCCCCCTCCTTGTCTCCCCTCTCTTTTTTACCCCCACTGCCTGACACTCGGCGTTAAATCTGATTACAGGGGAGGGAACCGGGCCGAAAGGTGTGAGAAAGAGAATGGATTTTGTATTATGAATATAATATCACTTAACACTTAAATAGCATTATCAAAGATAGAAGGTCCAATATCATTGGAGAGCATAGATGAGATCCGACAGGAAAGTTCTGTCGGACAAAGGCGGAAGTTTTTGATGTGGTGAATCTTGTAACACCGCTGTCTAATTCTTTCCTCGTTTGTTTGAGTGCTAATGATGGTCGCCATATTGAGACGCAGCGAGACGCTGGCTGTACGCGCGGGAAAAAAAAAGAAGGGAAGGAAAACGCGGGAAATTGGTCTGCAGATTGTGAGGTGTAGAAAAAAAATATGGGAAAAGGACACACTTGGTGTTATCGTCAGGGATTGTTGTAATGATAAGTTACCTGTTTTTAACTCAACCCATCTGCATACTCGAAAGCCATCTTGGATTATCTGCTTATATGATGAACAGTGTTACCTTTTTCGTTTCTGACCGTGCCAATGGACTCTTCCTCTTGAATGTAACGATTTAATCGGTAATAATAACTCCCAAACAACGTTTGAAACAATGGGCTCTTGTACTGAATCAATTTTAGTACTTTCTTCTCTAAAGAAATCATCACAAAAATTCATACATATCAGTATATATATATATATATATATATATATATATATATATATATATATATATATATATATCAGTAAGGCTGAATTTAAGGGATATATCAATTCGCACAGAAATTCCTCACCAACCAGAATGCTCTATTCATAAGCTTACAATGGATGAGTTACCTCACTTAAAGGGTGTTCAACCCTGAATAGAGGAGCATTATATATATATATATATATATATATATATATATATATATATATATATATATATATATATAATTTGAACTATAGGGAGTGAGACTGACTCAGGAGTGAAAGTGTATGGAAGTTAGGTTTATCTATTCGTAAGTGTTTTCATTGATGGTCTAGAAATGTTTATATATATACATATATATGAAGCAAGTGTATAGGTCGACTTATGGTATAATTCAATCCCTAGAATTCTGAGATCTTAATTAATGGACAGAGCATAAAACCAGATAAGTTTTTGAATAGGTGTCTCTTACGGAATACCAGCTGTTGTGAGAAAATTGCTGTATTTCTTAATTTGCAATATTTCTTAAATGAATACTGCATGCAAACAGAAAAATATTACTTGAATATTTTTATTTATTTTGCTTGCTGTATTTTTTATTTTGCTGATCGTATTTTTTTATTTTGCTCGAGAATAGGTTGAGTTGAGCAGACAGTCAACTTTTGCTACCCTGTGATCAGTAGTTACCTACGATGTTCATTAACGCAGGTTAATAAATAATTGGTGCAATATGCAATGAACTCTATTGCATGTATAAAGCAGATTATTGCTTGTATCATGGATTCAAACTCAAAGTGTTTGGTACTACAAATGTGTCAAGATGCCACACTCGGCTCTATTGTGTAAATATCTACTTTTCCCATGGAGTCAATATCTGTTTTGCAATCTTACAAATGTGCAGCTATGGAGAACAGCTCGATACAGAAAATGCCTGTCAGTTTGTTTATCTCCAAACAAGTTCACTCTATTCAACAATGGATTTGCTCTCCCAAGTCTGCCACAACGACACAACTATAGGATAAAGTGAGAACCGAATTCATAACATGACAGACATTGCCTGCTGGACTAACTCAATAATTATTACTTGATAGTGAAAACTTTATATATATATATATATATATATATATATATATATATATATATATATATATATATATATATATTCTCAACATTTCAAATAAAATAGAGCTACAAAAATAATCCAGAAACCGAACTAATACAACGTACGAACATGGGGTATATATAGGAACATGTATTGATTTTCATTAGAAATCGCAGAGAGGCGTGATATTTATATATATATATCTATATATATATATATATATATACTTTGTAATTCTCAATAAAAATTTGTTTCACACCTCTGCGATTTTTAATTAAAATCGATACGTGATTTATTTCGCCGATTTCGTACTTCAAATTCTTTCGACATTCAGGATTATCATTTTAGCTCTATTTCATTAAGAGAGAAAAATATGAGAAAAGCTGGTGTTACGTTCCAAAATATTTCATTTTGCGTGTTTCGATGCATTTAGACCGTTGCCAGCCATCTTTTCAGAGAAAATTGCCACGGTACATAGATAAGTGTACGCTGTTTGCATGTTAGAGGTTGAGGAAAGAAATAGGGATATTTTTGTATTGGTGTTCACCTTGCAATTTTCATTTTCATCGACATTAATAATCGAGGTATCTTGATTTTAAGTTCTTTTCAAGTCTCATTTCATCTTGAGCTGCTTCAATGTGTGATGATCAGACATGAAATCTTAAAAAATTCTATGGTGTAATCCCTATAAATCACTAACAAATAAATTGAAGAAAAAAAATGCATATCAGCTCATTCTATGGATTTGATGTGAACAGAAGTAGTCGTCCCTGATAATCACATGTTTACTAAAAGGCTATGGGATTCTTTATTCAACTCCTACTATTACCATACAACTGAATGTAGGCCGGTGATTAGTGTATGCAAGAACTGGCAGAAAGTTTCTGGTCTTAATGGACGGAAATTTTTTAAAAAAACTGATTACAGACGGTAATTATTTTTTCAAATTCGATTTTTGAAATTTTGACATTATGGATCAATCATTCACATGTGTGAACACTCAGTAGAAGTTACGCGAACACCTAGCAACTTCTATTGTTATACTCATTGATCCCTCATCGTTAAATATGTTTTTGGTTAACCTACGTAAGTAAGCCCTGTTACAAAAGATTCGATGATGTGTATTATAAAATAACAACCATGTACAATACAATATGATAATTGCCTATATGAAATAACAAACCACATGTGTGATATGAGCTTTATATTAAAATCATAGCTGAAAGGGAGATAGTGTTTGATAAACACAGCTGAGGTGCCATACAAATATAGCTGTTTTGTTTTTAAAATCTCGCAAACGGTTACATGGTAAACAACTTATGCTCCCAAACAAGAAGAAATTTACACATTGTACCATAATAATGAAGTATATGTAAAACTGAAGAAAAAACACTGAGGACAATTACATAAATTGCATTGATAGATACTAGGGAAATGAGTGACTGAACTGACACTAAAAAATTTGAAAAAGTTTTTTTTTTTAAATTTTAGTGTTTGAAGCTGTAAAGTTTTGTAGACGATATAGAGATATATGTTCATATTCTGGAGTGGAAAATAAAAGTGGTCCATATCAATAACAGTAGAGCCTCTGAATTTGATAATTTCGTTCGAATCCAGGTGTCACATGTCAGAAGATTATAGGCCTAAAGTCGAATCGGCACTTCCATTTGTATGGCCTATACGCATGATATATACATAGCCAGCAAGCCAGCCAAAACAAATCAATGTATATATATATATATATATATATATATATATATATATATATATTTATATATAATGGAGTGAGGATTTGTTTAAGCTTTGCTCTAAATCAACTTAATGTTTAATGGTGAATGTATCGATCAATTCATGAAATAAACCCATCATAATCAGATTTATCATACTGTATTAGATTATGTTTTATCATATTCCTGATTTGCATTTTATGTATATATCAAAACTGCTGTCTGTGGATGACACAATAATTAATGCTCCTCTATTCAGGGTTGAGCACTCTCTAAGTGAGGCAACTCATCCACTGTAAGCTTATGCAATGCTCTTCCATATAAATAGAGCACTCTGGTGGATCTCTCCATGTGAGGATAATTCTCCCATGTGCTTGTTACATGCCTCTCAGTCTGTGGGTCAGTCTCTTGGTTAGGTTCCATGTTTCAGCTCCACAAGTGACTATCTGGAGAATGTGTTGGTTGTATACTCTTTTTTTTTTCAGGATTAATGGGATCGTCTTGTTTTTGAAGGTCGAGCTTGTTCTGTGGCAGGCTTGCCATCCCATCGTGATTCTTCGCTTGATTTCTAATATATCTCAAATTCTTTATTTGTAGCAAACGTTTCGTCCAGAATTCAGGCTCCATCAGAGCTTTCCCAGAAGCTTTAAATAGTTTCAAATTTAGATACCCATGAAGAATTTGAAATGCAGTAATCAGCTTCATGTCTTTTCGTTTCCACATTGTCCACTCTCCTCACAATATATATTTATATGTGTGTGTGTGTATACGTTTGCAGGTAGACGCACGTGATATATTATTCATAAAGTATTAGACCAATGTAGACCAATGTAAATGCAAATATATTCGATTTGGTATACGAGAATATGTATGCAAATATGTATGCAGAAGTGTGTAGGTATGTCTGATGGTACACGACACACAACCTCTCGTTTCGCCGATAAGATGCTATGTTATCACGTCTCACATTCTAGATATTTCATTTCCGATTTCGACATCCACCCTCTTTTCTTCACCTCTCCACTCTCCCTTCTTTTGCACAGCCTTCACCTTCTGTCCTCTCTCTCTCTCTCTCTTTCTTTCTAGACCCTGAAAGCACATTAAGTTATTAGAAACCGTTAACGAAAACTGTCACCAAGACTGTCAACATAGTTTTCACCCAGCTTTTAAGCTTGTCCGTCATTCTGACCGACTTGATGGCTCTGTATGTACGTACGTATCCCAAACACTCATCGCACCATTTTACTCTTAATTTCAACAACAAAAACATGTTTTTGCAAGTTCCGTCCCTGAATAAGCTTTCGGTGGCAGGTGGTTCAATTTGCAATGTAAGTTTATGTTAAACCGATCCTTATTTGAGGCCACATTTGTTTGAGGTTTTTTTGGGTTTTTTTGTTTTGTTTTTTTGAAAAATTATGCCTTTTCATTGACAGACAGAAATTGACAGAATTAACTTATTCATTAATCACCCCTTTTTCCGATTATTTCAATTGATCTCCCCAACATAGGATCGCTGCCAAAAGACATTGGTCGCTTTACAGTTTCTATTGAGTGACTAACCAAACCTGTTCTTCGCTTTTTTTTTTCTTTCTTTTTTTTGTTCTCTTCTCTGTACATCCTAGGATAAAATTCTCTCACGCTAAACCCAAAGACCTCGTCGTCGCCATGCAGAGAGAGAAGAAGAAGAAAAAAACAAAAAAACAAAAACAAAAAAAAAAAGAAAATACGCGGTAGTACGCCCGGCTAAGCCGATGCTGTCTACCAATTGAAGCAAGTACTGCCCGAGTCCCTCTAGACAATGGCTGCCGTTGTGTAAACCACGGCCCGTTTTTCGCTGGCACACCAAGACACTAGGCATGCGGAAATGATCTAACGTTGTAACTGCTTATCACGGCGGGAGAAATGTTTGATGACCGGGAAGATGAGGGGAGGGGGTCAGGAATCTGTTAGGGGGGATGCGAGGTGAACAACATTGAAATTATAAGCTTAAATCAACGTATAGCATAGTCAGATTTGCAACTGGATAAGCCAAAAGAAGATTAACTCATTTAACTATCGACTTGTGTGCCTTCCGTAGCGTAATGGATACCGAATTGCTAGTGACGTGCGTTCGATCCCCATTGACAGCTACATTCGAGAAGACTCACACCTACCTGTCAATTGGTCGTAAATTCAAATCACGTCAGGAAAATGTCAATTTCGTAGGTGTGTTTATTCATTCATTTAAATCAAATAAGCTATTTCGTATTATTACATTAATTCGGGTAGATATGTAAGACTTGTCTATTTCATTTCAGTCGGTTAGAGACACCCATACCAATTAATTGGTCGTGATTTCAAATCACAGTAGGGGATGTTGATTTTTACTTCAAAAGATTTAATGAGGATTGTTCTTGTTATCTTTGTTTTTGTGACAGTAGAAGTTTCGTCTACCGTAACATGTTTGGACTGGAGTTCGGCAATGATAATACTATTGAGTATAGACCACTATTGGATACCTACCGAAGCACAATGATTTGTGAGCTAGACTCACCAACCAAGTTGCAAGTGATGTGTGTTCGATCCTCCCTGGGATCCCTACCTGTGGACTTGTGGCCGATTAAGCTAAAATTAGTCTGTCACTAAGCCACATTTACAAGCTAAGCCAAGTGTATAAGTACCTTATCCAGTATGAAGCAATATTACACATCTATAATAGAGCAGTTACCCATCTATCCACGCCAACAATTCACTAAGAAAGTGAGCGTGATCCTCATTGGGTTATCTGCCGCTTTGGCTCTGTGACAGACTTACTAAAAACAGAACACCTGCTTAGGTGCGATGGTTAACACGATACTCTCACCGTCCAATCAGCTACAGGAGTGAGTTCGATCTTTGCTCGAATCCTCGTCATTTCCGATCAAGCGAATCTTTACAAATATCCATACTCTGAACATGAACTATTAACAGGTGGATACGGTAACGTTAAGGTTAAGCAAGTCTCGCCGATCGATTTGCTAGTGACGTAAGTCTGATCCCCACAGGGATCTTCATCAATGTGATCAATGGATGCCCAGGCACCCCACTACCACATCCTTCGTGTCAGACTAAGCTAAGCTTACTGAATACAGGACGCTTACTTTGGCGCAGTGGTTAGCAACCGAATTTCTCACCATTTAGGCCCTTGTGCAAGACGAAGCTAAGGTTAATTTAAGCCACTGCAAGGTGTCTCGGAGCCCTATGCTTCCTGGCTAGTTACCACTGACTGTTTAGCTAGTGTAGTAAGCTCGATTCCCACGAAGGGCCCCACGAAAAATACTTAAGATCAAGTCACGCTGAAAGCACCCGTTCGCACCTGATCGCTATTGATGTACCCATGTAACACAAGCTCTCAGACCTATATTCGCTGTACAAAGCTATCAACTGTATATAAACTAGACAGAAAACGAACGTATTCACACTAGATTAAACATATACACACTACACACGAGCAATCAGACTCACATTCAGTAAATAAAGCTATCAACCACATACACATTAGACACAAAATTATCAAACATATACGCCAGTGATTTTTGTTCTATTTCATGGCATGCCAAAATAGACCTGGCTCTAAAATGGTCCAGACAGAACGCTGGTATTTAAGGAGAATGAATGAGAATAATGTGCTCATAAGTTAGACAAGCTAATAATTTATTTCCGTATTTCCCAAAAGAATATTGTTGATCATGGTTTTCAAAAGATTTTGAAAGTTTTGTGCATATTTGTTATTACTACACATAGGAATAAGATTTCATAGCAAAAGATGCTATTCATTAAAAAATAATACGTGATCGGCGGTTTTACACTATGGAATTAAGAAGAGAATTTATAACTGCCATTCGGGCCTTTTACTAAAGAACACATTTATTTATTTATAGCATCATTGAAAAAAAAAGGAGTCCAGCGTGCTCCATAAAAGTACAGTTAATGTCAAAACATATTCAAATGATACTTTAGTATCCATAGTGGGAACCCTGTCCCACGGCCCTTGTTTGAGGAAGGATCGACCCCCCCCCAAACACCCGCAGAACACCCACTGACGTTTTGCGGCACACTAAAGTGTTGCGGCACATTGTTTGGAAGTCGCTGGTATACACACTTGACATAAAGCTATCGGACTTATCATCATCATCATCATCATCATCATCATCATCATCATCATCATCGTCATCATCATCATCAGTCTTTTAACATCCGTCGTTGGGCATAGACCTTCTCCAAGATTCGCCACAATTCTCTATCGTACGCGTCGCAGAGCCAGTATTTCCTGAATCTGTCTAGTTCATCTCTCCATCTTGTGTTCTGCCGTCCTTAGTTTCTCATGTAATCTCTGGGGATCCGTGTTGTGAGACGTGATGTCCATCGGTTGTCTTTCATTCTTGCAACATGGCCTACCATTGCCATTTGAGACACCTGTTTTTATTCTTATATACTGTGCTGTCTTGTGTTCTCTCCATCTAAAGTTGAGCATGATTCTTTCATACGCGTATTGCATGTTTTTTAGTTCGCAGGTTTGTCTCTTGGTTAGGTTCCATGTGTCAGCTCCATAAGTGACCATCGGGAGAATGCATTGGTTGTATATTCTTCTTTTTAGGATTATTGGGATCGTCTGGTTTTTGAAAGTTGAGCTTGCTCAGCCGAAGGCTTGCCATCCCAAAGTGATTCTTCACTTGATTTCCTTCTCTTTTGAGGATCTCATGGAGATTCGTTGTCCTATGTAGATGTAGTGGTCTACCTTGCCGAGTTTTGCATCTTCTATCTGGACAGTTATGTTCTTATTCTCAATGTGATTGTTGCACATCGGACTTATGTACATCAGCTACCAAACGTACACACATAGAAAAAGATCCATCAAACGTATTCCCAGTAGACACAAAGTTGACAAACGAATACACACTAGACACAATCGTATTTACTGTGGACAGAACTATCTGATGCAAACACGAACTACTTGACACATACACACTTGACAAAGCAATCATACTTCTACACACCAGACAAAAAATTATTATATGTATACATTAGAGCCAAGTGTATAAACCGTTACTGGAAATGAGCTGCCGGACTCATATTCACTCGCTGAAGCTATGAAACGTATACACACTGGACTTAGCTCTATAAAACATATACACACAATGCAGAACACTATTAAACGTATACACACTGGACATACCACTATAAAACGTATACACATGAGAAACAAGATTATAAAACGTATACACATTGGACCCAGTACTATAAAACGTATGCACGCTAGATGCAACACTATAAAACGTATAAACACCAGATACAACACTATAAAACGTATACACAATGGATCCAGCGCTATAAAACGTATACGCACCAGACTGAACACTATAAAACGTATTCAGACTATATACAACGCTATAAAATGTATACACACTAGACAGAACATTATAAAATGTATACACACCATATACAACACTATAAAACGTACACACACTAGATACAACGCAATAAAACATATACACACTAGACAGAACACTATAAAATGTATACGCACTACATACAACACTATAAAACGTATACACACCAGACTGAACATCATAAAATGTATACACACTATATACAACACGATAAAATGTACACACCAGATACAACGCTATAAAACGTATACACATTGGACCCAGCACTATAAAACGTATACACACAAGACAGAATACTATAAAACGTATACACACTATATGCAACACTATAAAACGTATACACACTGGATACGGCACTATAAAACGTATACACCAGAGATACAAGACTATAAAACGTAGACACTAGGTACCACACTATAAAACGTATAGACACTATATACAACACAATAAAACGTATACACACTAGCTAAAACACTATAAGACGTATACACACCAGACACAACACTATCAAACTTATGCACCCAAGCCACGGTGCTATCAAACTTATTAGATTTAAATTTATCAAGCGTACACACCCTAGACAAAGCAATCGAACATATACAATTAAGAGACGAGCTAACTGACTCGTATGCACGAGACAAAGCTAGCTATCAAACGGATACTCACTTGACACAATGTTATCAAACGTTTATATATCAGACACAACGGTTCAAAGAGTACACACATTAGACGTGAGATATCATTCTCATATTCGCCTGACTACGATATCAAAACGTATTCCCACTAAACGTCAGCGGTCTAACTCACATACAGAGACTAGACACAAGTCCATCAAACACATACCTAGCACACAAAGAGCTATCAAAACTCGAGGAATGACTTTTCTGAGCGAGATAAAGAACATTTCTTTCCGTCAAATGATAATCCAAATTTGATTTTAAACACTTTAAGAAAACGACGAGTTTCCATATTGGCTCACATCGCAATTGTAATTAGCGCCGACAGCGCGGGAATCAATTGACGAAAGCGAGAGAAATTTGCAATGAATAACGTTGGTGAATGCACGATGCGTTCAGCACCTAATTACCTAGTTACAAAAGCAATGGCTGGGTGTCTTTTTTTTTTCTTTCTTTCTATCAGATACAAAGGAAAGGAACATGAATTTGACAAAATGAAACGTTTTGGAACACACCTTCCGCGCCGTTGATAACGCCACACACCACTGGAAACCTGGTGAATGAAAGGGGCTACGTTATTTACAAGAGAGTTAGTCAAACTATCTGATCTCGCAGACCGACAACGTATTTTTTTTCTTTCTCCTCCAAATTCGTCATGAACCAGTAACATGTATGTGCCAAAATATCATTTGAACATGATCAGAAGAATATCAATTGAACATTCGTAGCAAAGTTAATCTTTAACGTTAAAATAACAAATACACATCATTTAGGTGTCATGGGAGCCTAAGCAACGTGTATTAATTAATTATCCTTACGTCAACAGTGACGTCTGATGACGTAACTGTCTTAAACAGAATTTTATGTTACGTTAAACTTATTAAATTTATTTGTAAACTAAGGGAATACGATTAAGAATGTGAACTCAAAAACACGTGTCAATGTTAACTTTCGGTTGGGATTAGAATGACGCCATTCTTTCGTTGATAAATTGTGACTTTACTTAATTCAACTTTAGCTTAACATCCTGGAAATGTTACACATATATGAGGACAAGTCTGGCTGTGCTTGGGTTAAACTTCCTTGTTTCAGTGAAATCTAAAAGATAAAACAGAATTGATTTCTATTTGGACTATCCTCATCTTGGTTGTTTTTTATACAACGTTTCGGCCGTTGCACTCTACGGCCTTCGTCAGGTATCATCTGGTAGATTTGGGGGAATTAACGAACCGAACCCTTTATTTATCCGACGGGGGTATGTTGACCGTACTCCCCTCTTAGCGTTAGTAGTATTGTTATATTTTCTCACACTAGGATCGAACCTAGAACCATCAGATTACTTTACAGTAATTTGTCTGATGCTGTAACCACTGCGCTATGTGTCCATGTGGTTTTGATTTCACCATACAATATCATTAAAAATTCACGTATCCCATTTCAACTCCTTTATTAGTAGTTCTTGTTATAAAAAATATCGACCTGAGTTAAGACAGTGAATTCGTCATTGGTTTTTGCTTACACAATTCTTACTTGAGCTGTCGTGACGTCACTGGTTTTGGTGATGTTATTGTCATTGTCGTGACAGGCAAAAATAGAGTCAAAAATCGATAGCGGAAGTTCGATAATAATATTTTTCATTACAGAAATTCAATGTTTACAACAAAATACCGAGAGCTCGTAAACACAGGTTGATACGAGATGACGTCATGGCATCATTCTTTCTTTCCCCTTCTCTATTCTATTCACGTCTTAAAATCAAAAGTCTTAATTCCCAATGTCTTACGATGAAAAAGTCAACTGTATGATTTTAACAAAACGCAGCACGGCTTAATCTTCTTTGATATTTCTATAAGTGCAGTGCAATTGTCGGATTAATTCATTATCGTTGTCATTTTTTGACGCCAAGGGTTAACTAGTAGTGAACTAATGCCTAGGTATGACCAAAGATGACAAATAGTAATGTACATTTCAAACATCATTAAAGATGTTAACACGACCGAGTATCTGAGGCCAATGGTTCGCGTACCGGCACCGGCTCATGTACTACGACACTGACATACAAGACAGCCAGATATGACCGTTTGTTTTTTGTATGCATTAATATGTTCTCGTAAACCAATGCATCCTCCCAATAGTCACTTATGGAGCAGACACATGGAATTTAACCAAGAGACAGACCCGTAAATTGAGAACCATGCAACATGCACATGAAAGAATTATGCTGGGCCTCACATGGAGAGACCACAAGGCAGCACAGTACATCTGAGAAGAGACAAGACTCAGGGACATCATAGAATCCATTAAAAATCTCAAATGGCGGTGGGCTGGCCATGTTGCAAGAATGGCAGACAATCGACGGATAACACGACTCACGACATGGATCCCCCGAGATAACATGCGCAAATGAGGCCGGCAGAATATTCAGTGGGGGGACGAGCCAGACAAGTTCAGAAAGTACTGGCTCCGTGACGCCCATGATAGAGAAGTGTGGCGAATCCTGGGGACGGTCTATGTCCAACGAAGGACGTTAAAAGACTGATGATGATGATGATGATGATGATGATGATGATGTTTCTGACTTGATTCTACCTTAGCTTTTGAAGCATTGGTAACATCTCATAGCCATTTTTTCCGCTGTATGTAATGTGATGTACGTACACATTTTTTTTTACCAGGGAATCTTTTCCATTTTTTTCAAATCCGGGACTATTTTTCATCTCTTATTTCAAATGTGCAATACTTTCAAGAAGAAAACATATGTTGCCTCTTCGTAAATTGACGAACAATCATACAGCAAATACCACCATTGAGGTTATCCGGGGATATCTCGTTCACGATTCCTCGGTGAATTTTCAATGCGAAAAATTTACTGTATATCATTTTAAAATGGTCGGTTTTCGGTCAAACCATTTATTTTTTTCAACTTTTGACATTACCCAGTGCCTAAAACGATTCGGATATAGCCCCAGGGGGACGGCAAATGTGTGCAAAATTAACACATCGTTTCCTTTGTCACACACATGTGGGATCCGCATTCGCCCTCAAACCGATTCTGATGACCTGATTTCCATATATTTCTATGTATTGTCAGATTTCCCGGGTGTAAGTTTTAATAGATAAACATCTGGTTGATCTAGTCCAAATGATATATGAGTAATTTAAAGAAACGCAAAAAGTGTTGCAGCCGTCACCAGTCCCCTCTGCTTGGCTGCTGGGATGGTTGAGTATTTTCTGCCGGTGCCATTGGTCAGCATTCAAGTTCGTACAAAAGCCAGGGTTTCAAATGCTGATTCCCAAAGCATGTAGCTCCTATCCAGTTGGTGATACACTATCTTCATCCATTATATGACCCCGACCCAATGTTATTATCAGTATTTGTCACCAAGTACCACTTTAGATTGTAAGTATAGCTCAGTAGTACAGCATAAGATTACAGATGGTTGTAGGTCCTATCTCTGGTGCTCTTCTACGGATATTATTCACCAAACAAATGCTGACCGGGAGATTGTGAATTTAAAATTAAAAACAAGCTCTTTTAGGAGATATCAAATGGTATATAGTATAACGGGATACAGCATTTTCGTCTAAATCACTTTGGTCTGAAATCACGTTTGTTCACAAAACATCTCTGAGTGCTCCCCATGAATTTCAATGACATTCTGTCGAATTGTGGGTCGAGAGCTAAGGAAGAATTGACGAAATTTGAGGTGGATCCAGGGATTTTCTTTGGATTGAGAAGGGGAAAAAATCCAGGATCTGCGCCAGAACGTTATCAAAAAATATTTTTCAATCAAAAAGATCCCCGGGTCCGCCCCAAAATTTCATCAGTTGTTCCTTGGCCTATAGTCCACCAATCGACAAAATAACATTGAAATTCATAGAGAATTGTTAGAGATGCTGGGCTGACAAAAGTGATTTAAACTACAGTTATTTAGGATAGAATAATTTAGACGAAAGTACCTAAACCGATTTTAACGAACCGATTTCTCAACAAGTTTTTTTTTTCAGGGCTTATTGGTTGGTTACCCTAATGCAGTACAAAAAAGCCACATCGTAGCGCAGTTTATGCCGATTCAATAATGGGAAATGATTTTACGGAGAATAAAATTATTTCCGATCCCATATAATTAGTTTATTTAAGTAAAATTGACGAACACATGTGTCCAAGGGAGATAACCCCATGTATATCAACTTCTAATTACAACTTTTTATATGAAAATAAGAGGAATAAGCCAATAGTTTCAATATTAATTCTATAAATGGGAAGTGACTTGCCATCTAGCTAAAAGGTCACCGAAGGCGGCTTTCAAGCGAGTATCCTAAAAATATATTATTGATCTTGGCAAATTCGGTCAGCAGAGATTGAAAAGATGGAAGATTGTGTTGCACCGAATGAAGATGGTGCATCTATTTTGCAAGTCAGCATTGGAAATCTGAGCTTCTACCTTGGTTCTGAGTTGAACTTCTGGTGCCGGTGCGAAATACGTATCTGCTCCAGCAAACATTTCCTGTAACTTGGTTTGTTATCAACCAAAATATTTTTAATAGTATCTAACGTATATGTTTGAATATATTGGGATTTTCTTTACTTGAAAAGAAGATTTTATTTGATTAAGACCTCGACTTATAGACAAGTCAGTCACAAAGAAAGGCCAATTCTTTGTATGGGACAGATGTCCGAGTGAGCGATAATGCCGGTTATTGTGAATCGTATATTTAAACCGACTTATTTAAACTTTTATTAAGCCTTGATTTGCGCGGAATGTAACTGGTTGATAACTGACACCAAATCGTATACGAGTTTTGTTGATTCGCCATTTTCTTTGTGACTTTTTGAATGGATAAAGATTACATTTCCATGATATTATTAATCTAAATTTGGTCGGTGTTCAATAAAAAATAAAAAAAAGAATTAAAGAAGTCAAGATGTAAGTTTGTTTTTGTTTAACTCTTCCACATTAAGGTGACATAATCAAATGCCTTGTTTATGGTTTTGGGCTCGACTCAAATTCGAGATTCTATTTACTTTTCTGCACTAATTTGACCTCGTCTTATACTCACTGACGAATTATATCAAAAAAATATAGTTATTATCTTTCGATTCACAATTCAATAAGACGTTAGGGCCTCTTAGATTAATTGGTTTAGTCCAATTCCCATCAACTCTGTTCTTATCATTTTGTTGCTCTCATCAAAATATACGAGCACTTATCTTACTTTTTTCTGATTTATTTATTCCATGGACGGTAACCAGTCTCATTAAGTAATCTTGAATAATTGATATTAAAACTGTACTGTTTGAAACGACTTGCAGTGGAGTCTTATATTTACCTTTATTCTCTTTCAGATCGAAATAAGAGATCTTTGATGAGAATTAGATTGAAAATTAAATCGTTGATATGAGGAGAATGGATGAGGTAAATGCTGTGAAAAATATTGGGATAAATATAACACTGATCGATAAAAAAACAAAAGGAGAGCATAAATTCAAATTAAAACATATTGAATTTTATCAATAGACGAACCTCTGTCTAATACAACGCGGGCCGCGAGTTTAGTTCATGGGTAATCTTCAGCAAGATGAAGATCATGTGCAACAACCACATCAGAAATAAGAACACTGAAATCAAAATTGAGGACACAAGAGAAAGTAGATCACTGCATCTACCTAGGACAACGAATCTCCATGAAACTTTCAAAAGGAGAGAAAATCAAGCGATGAATCACGCTAGGATGACAAGCCTTTGGCAGAGCAAGCTAAATCTTTCAAAACAAGAAGATCCCATTAATCCTAAAAAGAAGGGTGTAAAACCAATGCATTCTCTCAGTAGTCACTTTTGGAACTGAAACATGGAACCTAACCAAGAGACAGACCTGTAAATTGAGAACCATGCAATTTGCACATGAAAAAATTATGCTCAACCTCATATGGAAAGACTGCAAGACAGAACAATATAAGAAGACTAGAGTCAGGGACATCATAGAATACAATCGGACGTTAACAGACTGATGATGATGACGATTAAAAAGCATTCTTTTCTGCTAAGCTTAAATGTTAAAAGTATACAAAATGCTTTCCATTCCCCTCAGATTTTGCTTTTGCGACCAGGACAGTTATATTCATATGTGCAAATCTACCTATTATCCAAATGGAAGTAACAAGATTCTAAACTTTTATTGTCTTGGTCTCGAAAGGAAAGTTTCGGGGAATAATTGCCATTTTCTATCATTCTACTCAATTAGAAAAATAGATCTTATTACCCAGGAACAAAAAAGAGGTAAAAATACATTGCACAATAATATTAGATTAGACATCGTCTAATCCTTATTTTTTCATCTTTAAGAAACTCAGACATAAAAGTATCCTTGAAAATTGGTTTCTGATGCCTTTTATTGAAACTACTCGGACCGTAATTCTACAGCTATTAGAAATAATAGTAGTAAAATTGATTGAACTTCTCATACAAAGCATTGTCGATTATTCTAAAACTCATATAGAACCCGTCAAAAATTGCAGGTAACATTTTTGCTGCACTATGGAAACAAGCCAATAAACATACAGAATTTGGATCTTCAGGTAAATTCGAAGTAGGAATTACTGTGCAAAAACTGAATCTGTGTTAATTTTTGTGGGGTTTTTTCTAGGTATTCAATTCTTGTGTCTTATGCATTTATGAATTAGCTGTGACAAGAGAAAAAATATATTACTGGTTTTTCGCTACAAAAAACAAAGCTTGCATTATATTCGAGCTTGCATTGTACTTGAATGAATACGGCAATAAATATTAATATTAATCTCATGAGGTGAAATATTAACTTAAAAAATACTTAATAATTCTTGTCCATTGTAGCTTTTTTTCTATCTATCCATCATTTACTATCTAAAGTGAACCACTATATCTAGTAAAGTATTTTTGTTTTTTTTTATTAAGCCGTTTGTCTAGTAACTTTCGCTGCTTTGAAATCCACTTCCCTCTGCCCCATGTGACTGGTTCATTTAACATCCGTAATGGCTGCTCATGTGTACGTCATCAATCTATGACGGTTTACGCCAGACGATCGAATTGCAGTCACGATAGTGTTACTTAATTATATATTCATATATTTATTTGGAATAATGTGACAGACAGACAGGTACAAAAGTGAAAAACAGTATTTATATAGTTAGATCTAACTTCGAATATTACATCATCATCCTCAGATCTTTCCCAGGATTTGTCACACCACTTTATCATGGGCATCGTGGAACCAATATTTTCTGAACCAACCCAATTCGTTTCGACATCTCATATTCTACCCGCCTTGGTTTTACATTTCATCTCCAGGGATCCGTGTTGAGAGTTGTGATGTCCATCGGTTACTTGCCATTCTTGCAACATAACCAGCTAATTGCCATTTGAGTTTTTTAAGGGTTTTTATGATGTCTTGGACCACTGCTTTACCCCTAATACACCCTATTTACTTGTCTTTCCACGAGGACAAGATGTGACACATGGTCGTATTCAACGTGGGAATAAGGAGACCACCCCACCAAAATTGCTTCAGTCTCTGCAACCGAAGTCGCGAAATCATCAGGACAAGCTCGATCCATCCCTCTTAGTGCAATGGGATTGCACCGCTCCGAGACGAACTGCTTCCCACGACTGGGCTGAGTAATAATGTGGTGACTTAGGACGGGTCCATAGGCCTCAATGCACATAGCAATGCCGGGCCTCATAGACTACGGCATTGCACCGGGGCACTCGGTCTAAACACACCTGTCAAGCAATCCCCGACCCATTGGATATCTAGGAGCAGCACCTACACTATGGGCAATGCCATGGTGTAGATATTAAACTTTGATCGGAGCCAATAGGCCAGAGAAAAACTTTTCAGTTATGCTTTTCCCCTTAATATGCAGTGCTTTCTTGTGATCTTTCCATGAGATGTTGAGCATGATTTTTTCATGTGCATGTTACATGGTTCTCAGTTTGAGGATCTGTCTCTTGGATAGGTTCCATGTTTCAGCCCCATAAGTCACTATCGGGAGGATGCATTGGTTATACACTCTTCTTTTTAGAAATAATGGGATTTTCTAGTCCTTGAAAGTTGAGCTTGCTCTACCAAAGGCTTATCATCTTACAGTGTATCTTCCCTTAATTTCTTCTTGAGGATTTCATGGAGAGTCCTTGTCTGAGGTAGATGAAGTGGCCAACATTTCCCAGCGGTTGCCTTTCATCACATTTACTATGGGTCGTCATTCCATCGTCTTTATTGATAGTATCCGTGATATTATTTGAAATTCACGAATGAAACAGTTTCAGTTATTGATTTTTCGACATGTCTTTCTTATTGAATGAAACTGAAAATAAAGTTGGACTAATTTACAGCAGAAAATAATGTGAAACATATAGAATGGCTCTTTGGGGATCTCGAACTCGTCTTATCGAAAAAAAAGTCTTTCAAAATCGACAACTGGTTATACCTAGTAAAAACTAGTCAAATTTAGTCAAATAAAGATATACGTTAATAATAATTATAACGATAACAATAATGATTAGAATGAATAGTATTATTACTAATAATATATGATAATATATAATAAAGTACTAATAATAATATTACGTCTAATAATAAAGATAATAACGACAACAAAAGACTCCTAGAAATTAAGACCACAAAAATATGGCAACTTGAGATTGAAACAATATCTGTTGCTACAGGAGTACTGGGAGTCAGAAAAGAGGATATCAACAAATATGTATGGAGTATCCCAGGAAACCCAAGCATCCATGAGATACGGATAGTTGTCCTCATGGGTACCGCCCATATCCTTCGCGAAGCACTGTCAATGTAAATATTTTGTCTGTTATACAACTGCATGATGTTTTTTTTTTGCTGGAACCTCATGTATTCATCTTGTATTACCCCCCCCCCTACACACACATACTTTTTGTAGGTGAGGAAAAAAGTGCCAGTTCGTACCAAGTCATAACATTGTTGTCTGCCGTAAGTTTAAAGCCAAAACTCCGTGTGCAACGAATTCTACTAGACTTCAAAGGGAATGATAATGATAATAATAATAATAATAATAATAATAATAATAATAATAATAATAATGATAATAGTAATAAAAGCAACAATAATAATAATAATGTTAAAATTGATGATAATAATGATAATAACAACAGCGATGATGATGATGAATAACATATATAATAAAATAAATAGATATACATGAAATTTGAAGAAAAAAATATCGTAAAATAAAGTAAATCATAGTAAAAAAAATGTACGTACAGTTGGTCTAATTTACAGCATAAAATATGAAAACAATTCTGTAAAACATTCAGAATGACTCTATTCCGTACTCAAACTTCTTTTATCAAAGAAATCTTCCGGAGTCGACAGTTGGTTGTGTAAAGAAGGAAAGAAGAAAAAAAATGAAAATAAAAAAGATGGACGTCAAAACAAGTTAATAAAAAAATATATCTTTAATTCATAAGATTTGAAAATTTGGTGATAATTTTTTCTCGCTTCCATAGGAAGATAACACCGCTCAGATAAGTAACAAGTGGTATGTGTCGACATGTGTTTTTGGTGAGCAAAAAGACTTCCATGGAAATATTATATTTACATTATTTATTGAAGAACATATGTGCGGATATGTTTTTTTACCTGGGTTGGTGAGAGGTTTCCGGCAAAAATTATGAACATATATGCAAAGATCTACGTAGAATATACATATATATATATATATATATATATATATATATATATATATATATATATATATATTATATATATATATATATATATATGTATATATATATATATATATATATATATTTATATATATATATATATATATATATATATATATATAAAAACATCAACATCAAGTATAAATTTTCGTGACTTTGAGATATGCTAGTCAGAATATATGAATGTATGTGTCTATAAGGATTTGTAACTGTTCAAATGAATTAGTAAGATTATTATTAGGGTACCCAACGTGAAGCGATGGTTTGAATTATGCGCTTATATAGTGGGTTTAATTTTCATATATACACACACACACATATACATATATATATACATATATATATATATATATATATATATATATATATATATGTGTGTGTGTGTGTGTGTGTGTGTGTGTGTGTGTGTGTGTGCATGAATTGAATGTGGAAATATGGTCTCCCCACCTTTGATTGATATGTTGTCTCTACTCAAAGTATTGAGCACCATTGGAATAAAAATGTTTTGGATGAATGAATACAACTTGTAGTACATATATATATATATATATATATATATATATATATATATATATATATATATATATATAAAGAAATGGATGTATGTGATTCGACAGAATGTTATCAAATTGCGTTATATTATATAGAAACACGTTTGAAATTATCTCCCATTGTTACACGATTATTGTACCATTCAAACTTACAGCAATTCCCTTTTCTTTAATTGTTTATTCTCTTTCCGTTGTCTGGGGTGATTGATACATTGTCCGTGTAACTGATTATCAGTGAGATTCTCTTAAATAATTTCGTACAATGTCATGAGATCACTTTTCGATTTTCAATGTCCTATCCCATGATATCACGCGAAAATATCTTGTCGCTGTCGTATCATCAAATAGAGTTCGAGTGAATATTTGAACGAACTAATTTCCCAAAATCTTCCTCAGGCAGTTGTACTAATATATCTTTATATCCATTAAAAATCAATCAATCACCTCTCTCTCTGTCTGTCTGTCTGTCTGTCTGTCTCTCTCTGTCTCTGTCTCTCTCTCTGTCTCTCTCTCTCTCTCTCTCTCTCTCTCTCTTTCTCCGTCTATGTATGTACGTATATATTCATATATCAAAAAATGAGAAGTGCAGTATCTTCTGAGAGACACTTGCATATACATAAATGTAATAAGGACATCTGAGTACAAATATACAACTACTTACACACGCACACACACACACACACACAAACACACACACACACATATATATATATATATATATATATATATATATGAAATATAGCATATAGTATAATGTAATGTGATGTCAGATGTATGATGGGTATATTTCATAGAGTACTCGATACATTCAACTTAAATGTTAACCGATTCTAATATATACATAAGTATATATATATGTATATGTGTATATATATATATATATATATATATGTATATATATATATATATGTGTGTGTGTGTGTGTGTGTGTGTGTGTGTGTGTGTTTGTGTGTGTGTGTTTGTCCGTTGTTAGTCTATCCGAGAATTTTGGTTCATATTCTTTATATATATATATATATATATATATATATATATATATATACTTTAGGGTTTATATATTTGTACACATACAGACGTAATTCAAGGCGTGTTGATACACTTATACGCTCATCCCTTTCTCTGTGAAAACGTTTACACACGGAGTTCATGTGTGCGTGTATGTAGGTCTGAAAATCGTGTACGAGTGTTTATACTTATGTAAATATAAACTTACAAGTGTTTTTTTTTCTTTTTTCTTTTTTTTGTGCGTGTGTGTGTGCGATGGCAGCCCATTTATTTACGTAAACAGTTCTCAATGCAAAACGCCGTGGGAACAAGCCGAAAAGCCAAGGAGATAAGATCAAATCTGCGCTAACTCCTCATTCAGCATCCCCCCAACCGCCACACTGACCCTCCCCCACATCTTGTCCCTACTTCGTTGCCCTCAAACCTCGATCCTGTAGGAAAACAAACTTCTCAAGATGATTATAGTGAGATAACAAGAAATGCGCCCCTCACTCTTGACCTGCTATCAACAGCGAATTAAAAACTTGTGCAAATAATACTCGCTCTTATTCTATTGAGTGAATCAAGAAAACTCCAAGAATGAATTCAATGCAACCCTTTTGATTAACGTTGACTATAATCTATGCAATGTGTCGTCAAACCTGTGGTTCTCATACACTGTGTGCCGTGGCACCAGGGTCACCCTCTGGAGCTGCGGGTCCCAATTGGAAACATCCTTCTTTTGTAGGGGCCCCTGATTAAGTGTCAAGCTGTATACATTCTTAGAGATGTTTATAAACTTTGTTATAGAATTTTTTTTTAAATCTCCGTTGGAGAGTGGAATGTAATCAAAATGTTTGTTTGAAAATTTCAGAAAAATAAATTTTGGCTTCTTCTCTCATTGATTATTTAATTTAAGTACATTATGAAAAGAATTAAAAAAACACAAGCAATCTTTAAAACTTCAGACAAAATTTGATATTGTAGTTATTCTCTATACAACTTGTAATGTGTTGTTATGTATTTTTGAAAAGACTTGAGCATACCCGAGCGTAGGGGTCCCTTCGGTGTGGGGCCCAATAGGGAGCCATTGGTCGAATCGGCTAAAAGCCGGTCCTGCATGGTACATTTGTGCGTTCCAAATCAGTGCTGCAAATTTAGCGCTTTTCGCGTTCAATTCAGTGCAGTCTTTCGACAATCCAGAAATAGCTGTAAATTAGCGTGTTTAAATAATTTGGCTATATTGGGTGTGTGTGTGTTTTTTTTTTTGTTGTCTTTTTTTCTTCATCTTTAGCTTCCTCTTGGTGTGTCTTGGCAATTTTTTGTTTTTGTTTCTTCAATTTTTTTCTCTTATCAAGAGCTTTTTAACGCTTCTCGGCAGTCAAAATAGCGGGAAAATATTTCCAAGAGACGAATTCAGCATGAACTTCCGTTGCAAATCGAACCCCCCATTAAAGCCTACTTGAGGTGGAAATTAAAAACACAAAAATAAACGTGAGCACAAACTGGGCACAAACTAGGGGATCAATTTAGCATTAACTAATATTGCAAATTGATGCCCCAATAAAAACCTACAAACAAAAAAAGTATACGTGTTCATGTATTATGTTGATCTTAATTTATATAAGTGTTCAATGTCTTCAGTAGAGCCGTTATAAAATGAATAAATATTTTTTCAATGATTCATTACAGATTGTACATTCAGTTGACACTTAAAAGATGTTCAAATGAAAAGGCTTTTTAAAGATTTTAAAAATCTTTAATGAACGATTGAAAAAATCTTTACTCATTTTACATATAGATATACAAAGGGTGTATAAACAATGCATCCTCCCAATAGTCACTTATGGAACCGAAACATGGGACGTAACCAAGAGACAGACCCGCAAATTGAGAACTATGCAACGTGCACATAAAAGAATTATACAGGGCATCACTTGGAGAGACCACAAAACAGCGCAATACATCCGGGAAAAGACAAGAGTCAGGGATATCATAGAATCCATTAAAAATCTCAGATGGAGGTGGGCTGGCCATATTACAAGAATGGTGGACAACCGATAGACATCATAACTCACGACATGGATCCTCTGAGATCATATGCGAAACTGAGGCCGGCAGAATATTAGATAGAAAGACGAGCTAGACAAATTCGGAAAGTACTAGCTCTGTGACGCCCATGGTAGAAGTGTGGCGGATCTTGGGGTAAGTCTATGTCCAACGACGGACGTTGAAAGACTGATGATGATGATGATGCAATCTGTCCTCTCTACAGGTGACTGAGTTTGCCAACCCGTAGTCGACATTTACGAGTTCGAATCTGAAGGTAATTCTTTTGACTTTTGAATAACGACTTTTTAGAAGTTACTTTTGTTTTTAGAAATTTCACTTAATTGGCTTTGATATAAATCAAACAACAAATGATTGGCTTTGAACTGATCGAACGAAAGAAGTCAAATCATTCTTTTTTTTTTCTTCTTGTGGGGGTGCTATCAACTAAAATGAAAGGATACGTATTTAACTTGTTTATCTCTTGTCTCCATAACCGGGTCAATCACTTCATTGAGCCTAATTTCCGTTTCCGTTGTGCCTTAATTAATGCCTTAAAATAATCAAGCACACACACACATTTTGGTCCTCAGAAAGTCAGTGCTTCATATTGGGGCCCTGAGAGGAGAAGGGATCCCGAGAGTCTCTTGGTTGACTATTTTTGCAACTGAGGAAACAATTATATATATATATATATATATATATATATACAATTATTTTGTCATCTGCAGACAGCTGTTTCGTTGTATTACAACTCTCCAGTGTAGCTATAGACTATCCATTATCCCATCCAGTACCACGAGGTAGGATAGAAACCTTTGCTTCGGACCCGGAGGCTGGTATCCTACCTCTGCGCCACAATTAGTAAGGATATATATAAGCGATATATTTATTTAGCATATATTGCCTATCCACCATATTCTCAAAGATGATTATATAACTTGGTTGGCGTGCAGTTCAAAATTGAAACAGACACAACAGATCTAATATTCACATTGGTGAACACTCAATAGAAGTGACACGATAAATGGGTCATGTCTGTAGTTATAATTTTAGATCCCTCGTCGTTGAAAACTTTTTGGGGGTAACCCGTGCAAGTAAGCCCAGTTTTTAAAAAACAAATGATATGCAGTATGAAATGAAATCCATATAAAATGCATAATGATAATACCCTATATAAAATAAAAAACTACATGTATGACATAAGCTGTGTATTGGAACATACCTAAAATGGAGGTGGTGTTTGATCAACACTGCTGGGATGTCATGTTAATATAACTGTTTTGTTCCTAAGATCCCTGAAATGTTTACATGGTAAACAGCTGATGATACCAACAAGAAAAACATGTATACATTGTACATTGATAGCAAAGTATATATAAAAAAGCGAAAAAAGCATTGAAGAAAATTACAAAAGTTACATTAACAGATATCGGGTATTAAGTCACTGAAGTGGGACAAAAATCTTTTTAAAAAAGTGTTTCAATATTTAGCGTTTGAAGCTTCCTAGATTATATATATATATATATATATATATATATATATATATATATATATATATAGTAGGTTGTGGATTCGCTACACAAACTAGCACATGTTTCGGCCCTCTCTGGGCCTCTTCAGGCGAATGATTGTCTATGTTTTGGGGGGTCTATTTATTGGGAATTTGGTGAGAATGTTGTGCGTGTGGTAGTGGGTGGTGTGGGGATAATCATTTTGTCAAAGGGGTTCGAACTCTAATGCCAAGATACCTACATCAAAATAGAAATTACTCCCAGACCACTACTAAGCATCATTGCAGGAATGACCCCTATATGGAGACAATCATTCGCCTGAAGACTCCCAGAGAGGGCCGAAACATGAGCTAGTTTGTGTAGCGAATCCACAACCTACTATTTATTTCCAGCTCTACTCTAAAACAACTTAACCCCAAGTGTAAAAAGTTGTATGTATCGAGCACTCTATGAAATAAATCCATTACATTTCAGAAGTGGCTTTATATCATTGATATATGATTATATTATGCTATACTGCTAGCCTGATTTGTACTACATATACTGTATATATATATATATATATATATATATATATATATATATATATATATATATATATATATATATGAATTAGAAATTGTGTAATATTATATGCGTATTATATTTGAGATGATCTCCCGTCGTTACACAGTTACATGAGTTGTTTTTTTTTCCTTTTTGATGCTTGTAATGAACCCATTTGTTTTATTGCCAGCAATTATCTTCCTTCAAGACCTTTCCTGTGTCAAAGAAGAGAACAGCCAATGTTTAAACATTGACAAACGTTCGTTCCTCTTTCGTTTTTGCTTTTTAGAAAATAATCTGGATAAACTTCATCGCACCAACTATTTCAAAGATTCAAATTCTATTCTATTTCATTTCTATTTATTTCATCAGATGAAGATTTTAAAATCATTATTAGTTATTGTTTGCTACCGTCTACCTCTATCTTGGATTGAACTGAACTAATAGTTACCACACATGGCATAGAGATCACAATAGGGAGTAAGTTTAACAGTTCGATTCGGAGTGGCATTTGCCATTGAGTTACAGTAGTTCAGTGGTAAGAGCGGTCGTGTGTTGAGCATGCCACACTCCGGTATAGTGGTTTGCTAGTGCAGTGGTTTGTTCTCACCTGGAACTTGTTCTTTATTCCGATCCGTGATATTAATTCATTTACTCACTGCTTAAGGGAACTCTGTCTGAGTGTAGTTGCGATAAAAAGCAGAAAAGGTTAAGATAAAGTAAGATAGGATCAGAAAATAAATAATAATGATATTTCAAGAACCTTTTTCATTCTCATAAGTATGAGGAACTCTTGATCATCCCCGGCAGATTCTCTTTAAATAAGGATGTTGCTCCCTTACTCCAAGTGATTTTTTCCCATCGATTGTACCAAACAAGAAAGAAAAGAGAAGTGTTTAAATACTGACTGAAGCAAGCTGTCCAAGTCTGAGCAATTCGTAATGAAAAATCACCTTCAGATCCCATCAAACGTACAGCAGATTTTTACTTCAGATTCCGTTCACGCTAACATGTTAAAAACATCCAGCCACAATATTTTTTTGTTCTGGATAATTGTAATACAAACAATTTAGAGAATAATGCTCAAACTCACGTGGAGAGATAACAAGGCAGCACAGTAAGCCAGGAAGACATCATAAAATCTATCTGAAAAAAAAAAGTTAAATGGAAATGGGCAGGTCATGTTGCAAGAATAGCAGACAACCAATGGATATCACGACTCACAACATTGATCCCTAAAGTTCACATGCCCAACTGAGGCTGGCAGAATACAAGATGGAGTGATGAACTGGACAAATTTAGAAAATACTTGCTCCACGACGCCTACGATAGAGAAATGTAGCAGATCCTAGGGAAGGTCTATGTCCAGAGACAGACGTTAAAAGAATAATGATGATGATGATGATGATGATGATGATGATGATGATGATGATGATGATGAAATCCATTTTTTTTTTCATTGCCAGGAACTATCTTGCTTCGGAAAAGACTTTTTTTTTCTCTATCGAGCAAGGAGTATTAGTCGAGTGTTTAATCTTTGATTGGTGTTAGTTTCAGTAATTCCATGTGGAACCCATTCTTCTTAAGACTTGTCTACTTCGTAATACAGTTGACTGATTACTGGGTTCCTGTGAAACGTTCTTCCTCCTTCAGCTCAATATCATTTTTCTTTAAACATCGTAAACCTTCCCTGACAAAATGCTTGCACCTACTGTATCATTACCATAAGCTTTAGTAATTAATTGCATAGCTTCTTCAGCTCGTTTTTTTTCCCCCAGTTGAAATATGAAGGATAAATAAGCCTGACTGATGCAGGGTCAAATTCCATCCTTACTTCTATTCCGGCAATAGATGATTACAGAAAATATTGCATAGTATATATATATATATATATGTGTGTGTGTGTGTGTGTGTATATATATATGTATACATATATATATATATATATATATATATATATATATATATATATATATATATATATATATATATAATAAAGATTATTTGAAATATTTTTTTTCTCTAGAAGTGTATTTATGTCTGAGAATGTTACGTAAATGTTTGCAGATTTGTAAGACTTGTCATGGCTCAGTCGGTGAGAAAGCTGCTCTTATGATAATAATAATTATGAGAAGAAGATAAAGAAGAAGGAAAGTTGATACACGGTGAATGAGTCAGTTTGCTTGGACAGAATGAATAGAATGGATAAGAGTTTCAATCATCATCATCATCATCATCATCATCAGTCTTTCAACGTCCGTCGTTGGACATAGACCTTCTCCAGGATCCGCCACACTTCTCTATCATGGGCGTCGTGGAGCCAGAACTTTCTGAATATGTCTAGCTCGTCTCTCCATCTAATATTCTGCCGGCCTCGTTTTCGCATGTGATCTCGGGGTATTCATGTCGTGAGTCGCGATGTCCATCGGTTGTCTGCCATTTCTGCAATATGGCCAGCCCACTGCCAATTGAGATTTTTTATGGATTCTATGACGTCCCAGACTCAATAGTATAACGCAATTTATGATCATTCTGTCGGATGAGATATCTATTTCTTAACACACACACACACACACACACACACACACATATATATATATATATATATGTATATATATATATATACACGCACTGTAATGCGTATCACGTGATCAGCGTTCTCTCGCAGAAAAAAAGAGATTAATGAATGAGTTCGCGCACCCAACATTCTTGAAAGGAGCATCCTCATTCAAGAGAGGGAAAAGAATCGGGCACTTTTACCACATGTTAGCGACTGCTCACTTCCACCCTCATCCATGCCCTGACCCGCCTATCGCCTCACCTAATGGCACATATATTCCCCTGTTCCACTTCTGACCCCCAAACACTTCACCACTCAACAGTCGTAAGTGAACGGCACCGAGGCCTCTTCTTTTCTCTGCTATTCATTAGTTATTTAAGAGACAAGCCCGAGGCGAACAGTTAGAAGATAGGGCGAGAATGAATGTGGAAACAGAGGCTCATTAGATAAGTAAACGCCAGGTCTCCATTTTGAATAGGGTGAGCAGATTTGTGAATGTGCCTAATATTTCTATGAATCTAGATCTCACTTCCGCATTAGTTCGGAATTAGTTCGGAATGGGTACTGCAAGTATGTGAACTAAAGAAAATTGATATGTAAGGTTCATCGCGATATTATAAACGAAAAGTTTAATTAGAGTTTTCGTTGTCGCTTTTTTAATTGTGTCTTTACTTTTGGAATCGCAAGGCCCAATAAATAACGGAATATTTACTGACAAAGGTCACGGAATAGAGTGACCTTTTTCACTAACTAATCAATGTCGGGTTAATGTTAACGAACGCGAATAACAAACAGACAAGTCTGGTTACAAACCCAGTAAAAACCGTCACGTGACCAACATCTTTTGTCAATGTGCCGAGTTGGGGATGATCGGTGAAAAAAATCGGAATAGGGGTGATTAATGAATGAATTACTTCTCTTTTTGTTGGGTAATGATCACCAAAAGAGGCTGATTTTTTAAAAATCTTTTGAAAAGCCTGAACGCTGTTGGACTCAAGCAGAGGGACCAATCTAGCACAAACTTACATTTTAAATTGAGCCACTCATAACAACATATTTGGTGAGGGGAATTTTCAAAAAACAATTTTTGTTTTGTTTTTTTCCATAAAGAGTAAGGAGTAAATGTCTGAATTTTCATCCCTCCAGTTCTATGTATGTGACCTGTACGCAAAACATATACATACATTGCCCAACAGCCTCAATCTCTCAAAAACTGGAGAAACCCATGTTGACAGTTTTTGTGAAATTTTTCGTTGACGCTTTTTAATTGTGTTTTTACTTCCGGAATCGCAAGGCCCAAGAAATTACGAAATATTTACTGACAAAGGTCACAGAATAGAATGACCTTTTTCACTAACACACTCCCTTCAGTAGTTAAACCTTGTCTCCACGCATCCACCCTTCGCATTAGTTCGGAATGGGTACTGCAAATATGTGAAAAAATGAATCTTAATATGTAATGTTGATCATGATATTATACAAACACCTCTGAAGAGAATGCCCCAAATAATTAGAGAAATTCTTCCTTTTTATTATCTACGCCCCTCTCATAGGGGAACATGCCCCTCTGGTTAAGAAACGATGGATTTGAAGAATCATTTTCAGATTTGGTACATGGAAGAGAAGGAACAAACGTTACGTAGTCTTTTAGTGGAGCGAAACTCCAACATTTCCGTGAATAGTAGATTAATAATAATAAAAAGAAGGTATAGCGTCAAGTTTCAAAAGAGATAGCTCCCAATGGAGTGTGACGACCGGTGTCTGTCAAGTCTTGGGTATAATGGACAGTGACGGAGTCACAAGTTTATTATGACCAATCAATTTGCAGGTTGCAAGCCCACAGAATGGATACCTCCATCTTGATTACACAGCTTGGAACGTACTTCTTACAGGAAACAGAGAAATTCGTCCAAATGAAGAGTTTTCCTCACTTTCTGCTCATAACGGGAATCGAACCCAGGACTTTCTGTGTGTGAGGTAGACGGGCCAACCAAGACACTATCTAAGTATACTGATGTATAGCAGAGGTAAAAATAAGTTGAAAAAATTCTAATTTGTTTTTGATGTTTAAATACATTCTGAAAGCTTCCTTTGAAAAGTGTCAGTCGAAAAAGCTTCCAGGATTTATTTTAATAATATGCACTAAAAACAAGCAAATTTAAAACCTTTTCTTCAACTCGTTCATGCCTTTGCTATGTTCTGCTAATTACAGAGATGTTAAAAGTCGTGTACATCAACAATAAAATGAAAAGAAAATTCGTTTGCCATCTTACGTCTCGCAACCCATCCTGAATTGCCTTCCGCGCCACTTGAGGGGTGCATGTACCCCGGGTTAAGAACAACTGTGTTAAAGGGTATGGTGTCGGATTTACGATGTTGTAACCGGGTTAAACGAACCGGTCTGACAAGGTGTTTATGTATTTTTATGAATGAAAATATTTGTGAAATGTTTTGAATTGTGATTACTGCCCTTGTGTATATTTGTACAAGTTCAAGCTCTGTTCGTCTCTGTTTGTCTTCGAGGAAATTCTTCATCCTTGTCCAGGTTCGACCGCAACGCAACACATTCATATGTCTCTAACCGTTTGCCACAAGCACGTGCAGGGCACTTACCACCACCCCCCGACACTCAACGGCAACGGCAGCAACACCCACGCGCAAAACATACATACACACAAAATTATCTACGTCTACGCATTCCTCTGAAATGTTTCTTATTTCACGGCTGTTTATTTTTCTGTCTGTCATAAGCACATAACTATTTTGAAATATGTACTTGGAACATATGCATAAGGGCTTATCTGGTCTGGTATCAGGTTTTTTAATTGCACAATCCCCAGTGAGGATTGATGCACAAAGAAATGATTTGCAAGACAAGTTTGGCAACAACTATTTTACAGCTGGAACCTTTTCTAGCAATATTGTCAAACTCCTGATCTGAACAAAAACAAGACCAGCAAGAACAATCTACACTAATATTTTTGAAGTAAACAGATTTGTAAAATTAACATTACTCTATAGTGATTTGAACTTGCGACGAAATAAATGCGAGAAGAGTAGTCAGACAGATTGAGCTAAACTGAAAAAGTGTCAGAGGTTAACGAAAATTTATAATACAGAAATGCAAGGACTTTTTCATTTTAATAAATCAATACATTTATGCAGTAAAAGATATTTCTATATTTTTTTTTATACGATATAAAAGTTGTAGTTATAATCTTCAATAATAAGAGAAATAAGCCAGGAGTTTGACCCAGGAGCTGTCAGGCTTATCTTATCTTATTTTTTTCCATATTGAAACACAATGCAATTCAAAAACTTATTACCAATGAAATTCACATAAATTTTAAAATTTCTTTGAGATGATTTTTGGAAGAAAAATAAGACATTTATATATATGTGAATATACATATATGGTCACGTGGTAAGCAACTGATGATCCCAATAAGAAAAATGTAACACATGGTACCATAATAACAAAGTAAGTGTGAAACAGGGGAAAAATTACATGAATTACATTGACAAATATTGGAAAATAAGTGACTGAAGTGAAAATTTTGAAAAAGGTTAGTGTTTGATGCTGTAAAGCTTTCTAGACAATCAATCTATCTATCTATCTATCTATCTATCTATATATATATATATATATATATATATATATATATATATATATATATATATATTATGGTGTCATCCACAGACAGCTGTTTCGCTGTATTACATCTCTTTGGTGTGGCTATAGACTTTATCGCATCCAGTACCGCGAGGCAGAATTGAAACCCTCACATCTGGACTACGCAACTGAGTGGTCAGTAAGGCAGAATCTAAGCAATATATTCATTTTATATATATATTTGGAAATAATTGACTGAAATGACAAATATTGGAAAATGTTTCTTTTATATATTCAGTGTTTAAAGCTGTAAAGTTTACAGAATACACACACACACACACACACACATATATATATATATATATATATATATATATATATATATATATATAATTTGTAAAAATACAAACAGGAAGGAATAGAAAATAGATTTTATCTGTCGTAGATGTTTAATAACAGTGCTTGATTTATAATATAAATTGCATTATAGCATATAGAAGTATATAGAAGCAGCTACCCTATCAGTGGCAGGTTTGATTCCAGCAGTAGCCCAATTTTCTTTGATTGTTTATTCTATTTACGTTGTCTAGGGCGAATGATACATTAACCGTACAATTACGGAAGATCGTTCCACATGAGTTTCTACATAATATGATGCAATTTATAATCATTTTGTCAGATCTTATACATCCATTTGTTTATACATACACACACACACACACACACACACACACATATATATATATATATATATATATATATATATATATATATATATATATATATATATATATATATACATTAATATCAATTTTGTTGATTTAACAATTTATTAGAATGAAACAAGCCCGTGCGTATTTCTAACATAAATCCTTGTGGGTGAGTAAGACTTGTCAATTCAGCTCAGATGGTAAGAGACACGACAATCAATTACTTGATCATGATTTCCTATTACGGTCTTGAAATTCTAAATTTTTACTCCCTTAAATTGGGTGAGGATACTTCTTGTTACGGTTGAAAATTCAAGTCAACTCCACCTTTAGACTGAAATTTCACGATAGATAGATAGGTTATAAATCTAGATATTATACCAAAAGTGTAACTCGAACTAACAAGATTTATATCAATGTCTTACTGAACAGACCTTTTCAGAAGAAGATGCACGACCTTTGCTTTAGGCTTAAATTCAGATTACATTCTATTCATCTATACATCCACAATGTTACTTGGATACCACAAAAATCGTGCATGGAAATCAATTATCATTTATGACCACTGGAAAATCTCTGAATCACATGTTTTTCGTCTTGTAAAGAATAATGCTGGGCCTCACATGGAGAGACCACAAGACAGCACAGTACATCCGAGAAAAGACAAGAGTTAGGGACATCATAGGATCCATTAAAAATCTCAAATGGCGGTGGGATGGCCATGTTGCAAGAATGGCAGACAATCGATGGACCTGTGCGACTCACAACATGGATCCCCCGAGACCACATGCGCAACCGAGGCTGGCAAAATGTTAGATGGAAAGACGAGCTAGACAAGTTCAGGAAGTACTGGCTCCGCGACGCCCATGATAGAGAAGTGTGGCAAATCCTGGGGAAGGTCTATGTCCAACGATGGACGTTAAAAGACTGATGATGATGATGATGATGATGATGATGATGATGATGATGATGATGATGATGATGATGATGAAAGAAAATCATTTCAAAACCTATTACCCAGGGGCAGATCAATGCTTTTGAGCAAGGAGATCCATTCTTTTTACTCTTTTTCACTTTTTCTCTCTTATTAAACGATGAATATGATTTTTATTTCTCTTTTTGCAAGGCTGGTTTATGAGTACTTGAGAATATATATTTTTCTTAAAACTAATTTTTCTTTATCTAAGTATTTTTTAAATCGTTCTTTGCATGAGGATGGAAGAGGTTCCGAACTCCCTTGATATCCCTACCCTGGATCTACAGCTGCCACTGTTGGAAAATAGCTGGCATCCAATAATCAATAGGCTACCATTAGTGTTTATGTATTCTCATAAACCCACTTTTTCACCTTCTTGTGAAATGAGATTCTTGTTTGACAGCGCGTGTTTTGCATTAATGTAAGTACAAACATATCTGAAACCGACAACTAAGACTGTCACAAAAACTGTCAATATAGTTTTTCGTCAGTTTTCATGTGGGTCTGGCTGGGTATGTATGTACCACACATACAGGTCACACCAATTGGAAATTTAAAGATTTATTCTTAATTATGTCCCCAAAAATCAATTATTTTGTTTTTAGTCAAGGGTTCAATTTGCAATGCAATTCTACGCTAAATTGGTACCTTAGTTTTGCGTTCGGCAACATTCAAGCTTGTTTTGTTTGAAAACTTAGATTTCTCGTCAGTGATCACCGCCCAACAAAGAGCGAAAGAATGAATTTATTCATTGATCAGCCCTTTTTCCTATTTATTTTTTTTTCCTTTTTTTGTAATTGATTGCCCCAAACACAATATATGCTGCCAGAAGACGTTGGTCACGTGACTGTTTCTATTGAGCGACTAACCAGACCTTGAGTAGATTTTTGTTTATGATTTTATCGTCGAGTGATTACGCAAAAGTGTTGATGTATTTCTAGGAAAAAATATGCGATTTTCTCAGGATTCTTTTTTTTATCTCATTTTTTCCCCTCGTTCAATCCGATATTTGTATATGAATAAGTAAAAAAAGAACTACCTTAATTTCTTATCGGTATCCTGTATCTTAGAATAGAAAACTTCTTTGGATTTCTTATAGCAATGACGCAAGTGTTAAGGAACTAATTTCTTTGTCGGATTTAGAAGATGATTTTTAGCAATGAAGCTATTAGAGACCTTGTCATACCAACAGATCAATATGCCTGGCATGTGTGACGATCTGCTGCAGGGTAAGTTAACCGTATGAATGGTGAACCTATGATATGTCACGCCATGGGTCTTTGGGTAACACTTGATGGACTTTGAAGAAAAGTCTATCTGTAATATTGAAAAAACAGAAAGGAAAGTCCATCTGCAATATTGATCAAACAACAAGGAAAGTCCATCTGCAATATTGATCAAACAACAAGGAAAGTCCATCTGCAATATTGAACAAACAACAAGGAAAGTCCATCTGCAATATTGAACAAACAAAAGGGAAAGTCCATCTGCAATATTGAACTAACGTAACCATTGAAAATAGCAAAGTGTTCAATCATTTTTTGTATGGGCGTATATTTGTTCGTTTCTCTAAGCGCTTACATACTTGAAAATTGCATTAGTACTCAACTATCACACTAGGATGGCAAGCCTTTGGCAGAGCAAGCTCAACCTTCAAAAATAAGAAGATCCCATTAATTTTAAAAAGAAGGGTGTATAACCATTGCATCCTCCCAATAGTCACTTATGGAGCTGAAACATGGAACCTAACCAAGAGACTGATCCGCAAATTGAGAACTATGCAACGTGCACATTAGAGAATTATGCTGGGCCTCACATGGAGAGATCACAAGACAGCACAGTACATCCGGGAAAAGACAAGAGTCAGAGACATCATAGAATCAATTTAAAATCTTAAATGGCAGTGGGCTGGCCATGTTGCAAGGAGAGCAGACAATCGATGGAGATCACGACTCACAACATGGATCTCCGATGATCACATGCGCAAACGAAGCCGGCAGAATATTAGATAGAGGGACGAGCTAGACAAATTCAGAAAGTACTGGTTCCGCGACGCCTCTGATAGAGAAGTGAGGTGAATCCTGGGGAACGTCTATGTCAAACAACGGACGTTAAAAGAATGATGATGATGATGATGATGATGATGATGATGATGATGATGATGATGATACCTCTTTTATTTTTGGGGAAAAACGCTTTTTCGACTTTTGGGGTGGTTCCTTTCTACAGGTTTATCTCATGTTCCTAGATGATTTTTTGTTTCTTTTTTACTCTTTATTAGATGTTTCCAGTGGAAGACGGTAGTGATGTCACGAATAGAATTTATTCTGGCCATATTCATTCTTCAATGGAATTATTTGCATGGCTTAAGATCCCACCGTGTTATGACTGTTCAATTATTGACTGAGAAAGCGGATCATCTTCATATTCTAGTTTTAGAATAAATTTCAACATATAATTTTTTAAAAAATCCTATTTCTATAAACATATTAGAAAAATACGCAGCTTATCTATGGGCATTCTCCAGAAACTAAAATACAAGTATACATGTAAGTGACTCTCCGATAACAGTATTATAAAAAAAATCATAATGTTGATACACTTGGCTGAAAAGTTCGGCCATCACTGACCTATAGTGTAATCCTATTTTTGTAGAAACCAATTCCTTAACACTTTTCCTGCCTATCTGTTGATCACTTACAGGCTGGTGATCATTTATCATCTGAAGTAGCACTTGGAATGATAAATAACTCAGGCCACCGACATACATATATATATATATATATATCAATCCCCCTAACAGGTCTGTGGTTAAACAGCTGATGATCCCCACTATAATATTCAACGTACGCAAAATATCTGAATGTATTACATCGATGTGGATAGGAGAGTAACTAATTTGGACGACAAGATATCATTAAAAAAATTTCAAATTAAAATTCTTTTCAGCTCAATTATAAAGTTTATTAGTATATATATATATATATATATATATATATATATATATATATATATATATAGAGAGAGAGAGAGAGAGAGAGAGAGAGAGAGAGAGAGAGGGGGGGGAGAGAGAGAGAGAGAAAGACAGACAAAAAAAGACGGACAGAGACATAGAGATATATGATATTAGAGTGCAAGGCAGTTTGAAGAAGCATACAGGGTACAAATAAGATTTCCTCATTTAATTTGACGTTTCATTTGCCCAAAACTAACTTCATCAGAAAAGTTTTCAGATTAATACTTTCGGTCGAATCATAATCCACATCGCTGGAGATAGATAGATAGATAGATAGATAGATAGATAGATAGATAGATATGATTCCATTAAAAAAGACAGGCAAGGATTGTCTTATCATTTTTTGTGATATTGGAATTAAGAGCGTTCAAATCGTGTTCTTTGTCTGACTTTCTTTTTTTTAAAAGAAACCTGCTAAATGAAAAGCAGTTACCTATATGTGAATAACTTTTTAGAACATCATTATCCTTCTTTTAAAGTTATTAACCTTTATAGCTGTTATTTCTTAACAGTAGTCAATCTTTAATAATAATTGTTAGCAATACTTCGTCTAATAAGGAATGAATAATAAAATAATTTGTTGGAATATACATCAGAGTTACTGAGAGGAAAATTACACACGCTTCAGTTCCGCCCACTCAGCACGTAACAATTAGTTTCATATATGGTGTCTATCATTCATTACTCTCTGATTAGTGAAGAATGACGTCGCAGTAAATGACGGCCTTCAATGGAGCAGTGTGTAAAGCCTAAAATTCTTGGAGACAAACACTTCTCTCTTTCCTCTTCCCCAGTTAGTTTTGAGGTGTCTGTCTGTCTGTCTCTTTTCTCCTCCCACTAGTTTCGAGGTGTCTGTCTGTCTCTCCGATTTCGGCTTAGAATATCACACGGGAAATGAATTCGTCATTGGTAAACCAGTGTAACGTCCCGGATGGAAGTTACAAAGCTTCACAAATATGATTAAGCCCGGGTTCAGAAAACGACAGAGGAGCAATCATTCGACCGTTCTCGTCTGCCAGTCACAAATAAAGAACATGTTGTCAAGAGTAGCGCTGCCCCTCTTGGTACGTTCGTACCGATTTGATACTTTCCCCGCCATTTTGGTAAGTTCGGTTCGCTGGGAGATTTTTGTTCGTACTAAAAATTACCTTTCGAATTGGTATTCCAAGCAAAATATTGAACAACCATAGCCATCAAGGATGGCAAAGGGTTCTCTCTTTTTTTTATATATGCATATGTTTGTTTCTCTTTTTTTTTTTTCGTTTTTGTGCGTATTTCAGCGCTCCCAGCCATACCGTTTTGTCTACAGACTTGAAAATCGGCATCAGTATTCCATTGGACCCCTTCTATACTATATAGTTTAACAACAATATCTAGATTCTGGACAATCTACTTATTTTTAATATTAGTTTTTTAAACTATACTTGAAATGTTTTACGGTGAAAAACGCCAGAAATAAGTCATTTTTAGAATTTATTCTGACCATATTTATTCTTCGATGGAATTCTTATTACATGAATCGGACGCTACGGTTGGTCAATTATTTACTGTGATGGCGAGTTAACGTATATTTTCATTGAGCAAGTAGATAAGAAAAAACTGATCAAAATGAAACAGTTTTTCTAGTATTTGAGTCAAGTTTGATCATTTTTCATTTGTATTTGATTTTTCAGCATCAGGTAGTTTTATGGTAGATTTGGTACATTATTCTAAGCTTTTGGTACATTTGCTAAAAATATTTTTGCCAGTCCTTGTCAAGAGATATCAGAAGTATAATTACGGTGACAAGAAATAACAAAATACCTTAGATAAAGCATCTATCTTTCAAGTTTATATATATATATATATATATATATATATATATATATATATATATATATATATATATATATATATATAATTGATATTTGAAAGAATTGAAAGATTTTCCTAATTGCCATTGAATCTACTCACACGCACGCACACGCACAAACACGCACTTACACACCCACACACCCACACACACACACACACATATATATATATATATATATATATATATATATATCACAAAAGAAGCTATCGTTTAATATCTGATGTTAACCAAAGTTCCTATGGTGTAATTGTATATATATATATGTGTGTGTGTGTGTATGTGTGTGCGTGTGTATGTGTGTGTGTATGTGTGTAATTTTCTTTATTATGGAGTTCATCAGGTGTTTTACCATAGCCCTGTTTTGGAAGTATCAAAAAATAGGACAGTTTTTGTAGGTTTTTTTGCTATTGCACTATCAGTCATATATACATACATATATATATATGTATATATATATATATATATATATATATATATATATATATATATATCACAAATACAAATAAAACTAAATTACACATACCAAGAAACTATAAGCCAGTATAATGAAATAGTTATAAGACAACACATCAAAATAATACTGTTCGGCTTAAAAGTGGCTTATGTGGCACAAGGCCATGGTTGCTTTAGGACTACATATAAAAACAGACGAAAAGGTTTTTTTCTCTTTAAACATTGCAAGACGAAAAGTTTACATGACTATATATATACGTATTTAACAGATTAAATCATTTAAAGCAAAAATAAGTTTCATTTCATAAGAGGGGCGTCGGAATTTTTACCAAGTGAAGAGTGGAACCGGGGAAGTTGTTAGGGAAAGTGGTGAAAGGTGAGAAATTTAAAAAAAAAAAAAAAGAAAAAAAAAAGCAAGAAGGAAAATAAAACTGATTATAAAAATGTAAACCCGAATCGCATGTGCTCAGAACTTTGTATTCCGAGTCGGGGGGGTTGGGGATAGTATGAGGAGGTGGAAGGAGTGGATCCCAATGATGGCAGACAATTTACGTTGGAGAGGAGCACAGTGCGTTTGAATCACTGTCTTCTCCATCTCTTCATACCAAAGTCTCGTTATCTGGAAGATCATCAAAGAACTTCTTGATAGACGGTTAGGGACATATGTTTAAGTGCCCTGAAATCTGTTAGCAATTGCATAGTCATCTAAAGGAAATAAGGGTGGCTCTGCGTTCATCTACTGAGTAAGTGAAAAGAAACTCCTTATTGGAAATTGGTAATAAATCTATTATTCATCGGTCGATTGTAGTCAAACTAGTTTCGGTTAGGACAATACAATTCTAAAATATTACTACTCCAAGTACCGAAATTGGATTTGTTTCACGAAAATAGAACAATACAATATTGGTTTCCGCAAGTTCAAACCCAATTCCGACTCGTACATCGACTGACATTTGTCATGTGATGATTTTTATTGAGCGATTAACTAGATCTGTTTGATTTTAAATTGCGTTTTCTACCCTTGCACTGTGCATTTGTCATACTCAAATACGCGAAAGATTTTCTGCTATTCAATCAAGAACAAATGAACAAGGTAAATCAAAACCATACATATACCCAATCAGTTGCTAACAGATAATCAGTATTCTTTTACTGGGCTTGAATTATATCGTGCGACGCAATTTTCGTTCCTTGGCATTGAGTGTTATTTTCTATATGTTTATGTGTAAAGAGAGTATAAATAGTGAATCGATTCCCTCAAAATTTGCTTCCAAAGATATTCATATATTGTTATTTTTCTGACTTTATGTGATTAAACATATGCAAATTTAACCACTGGTCAAATTAACTCTGTCCTGGTTGCAAAGGTGAAGTCTGAAAGAAATAATAAACATCTTTTAATACTTCTTACATACGAACGATTGAAAATAATACTCATTACGCAGGAACAACAAATGATGAGAATATATTGCTAAGTGTTATAGACTTGTTCTTCCGAACGTTTCGTGTCGCACAATCTAATTATGGCCAAAGCGTGCTTCCATACACTAACACATGCTACGTTTTATTAATCGGATGGTTACCCGTGGGAGAACGACCCATTTTCTGCGAGAGAGCGTCATCGCATTGAGTTATCATCAGAGCAAAAGAAAGGCAGGCAGACGTTTGCTAGAGGTTTTAGAATTGGACAATCATTGTTTCCTTGTCTTCAGCGTCGGAGATAACGTCAGCCTCGTTTTGGTGAGCATTCAGCCAATAGCATTCATTCTATAACATTCACCTCTCGCCTCTTTCTTTCTTGAATAAAAACCAGCGAATAATTGTCTATTTCGTCTTAGAAAAAAAAGCTAAGCTGTGAACTTATTTGTTTTCCAGATGTTTATGTAATTCATGATACCACTAGTGGTATTTATTAAACAAATTAGTCAACAAATCCATTCACTCTAGTGCAATAATTCTCAAAAGGGAAGCAATTGGCTCCCGGGGTGAAGAAATATAACCGAGGGGATTTTCAGTTAAAGGGGGAACGTATACTGGAAAATATCATGAAAATATTACTAGATGAAAATTCGAAATCGGGAAAGAATTAAAGAAACCTAGGATTGAAATAGGGGTAACTGTGATCTGAAATTGAAACTACAGAGCAAATACTAAGTCTTATTCATATGTAATCTGATATCAAAATTGCAATAGTACTTTAAGAGTATGGACAGATGTAACGAATATCAGTAACAGCAGCTCCTTCATCATGCTACATGAAGACTTGGAGCCCTTACAGCTACAAAAAAAAGGTAAAACAGGGAGATACCCGCCCAGCCAAACTCTTCATAGCCTGCCTTGAGATTATCTTCCGATACCTACACTGAGGAAATAAAGGAATCGGAATAGACGGCGAATACTTGAGCAACATCAGATTTGCAGACGACATCGTCCTTTTTGCAGAGAATCTCCAAGACCTCCAACTATTGCTACATGGAATGAAGAAGCAAGACAAAGGTCATGTGCAACAATCACTTCGAAAATAAAAACACAGCGATCAAAATCAAAAGCGCAAAACCGAACAAAGTAGACCATTACATCTACCTAAGACGACGTATCTCCATGAAATCCTCAAAAGAAGAAGAAATCAAGCAAAGAATCAATCAAGGATGGCAAGCCTTTAACACAGCATACCCAGCCTTCAAGAAAAAATAAGTCTCATCAGTCCTAAAAAGAAGTGTATACAACCAATGCATCCTCCTGATAATTACCTATGGAGCTGAAACATGAAACCTTACCAAGAGACTGACCCTCAAACCGAGAACCATGCAACATGTACATGAAAGAATCATGCTCAACCTCACGTGGAGAGATCACAAGGCAACACAATATATTTGGGGGAAACCGGAGTCCGATACATCATAGCATCCGTTAAAAGATGCAAATGGCGATGAGCTGGTCATATTGTAAGAATGGCAGGCAACCGATGGATATATCGACTCACATTCTGGAGATCACATGCAAAGCCCTGGATGACAGAATACATCATTAAGAGACGAACTAGACAAGTTCAGAAAGTATTGCTCTGCGACGCCATTGACAGAGAGGTCCAGCGAATTCTGGGAAAGGTTTCTGTCCAATGGAGGACGATAAAAGACTGATGATGATGATGATGATGATGATGATGATGATGATGATGATTACTAGCACACCACTCCTCAAACATTCTGGATTTGGGGACAGAGATTATTCTCTCTTTATATTGAACAACGGACTGGTTCCCGAAAACCGCACATTTTGTTAAACTTTGCATTGAGAATGCTTATACAATCAACAGAGTTTCAATGTATACATCAATATTAAAGGTCGCTTTTTTGATGTCAAGTTAACATTAGTGTGAGAAATGAGTCTGTTTACTGTAAATATATCAAGTCATGGCTTGATTGATGAAAGTGCAACATGCAGTGGTACTCGAACGTCCCTCAACGTTTCGAACGTTTCCTCTTCTTGATTTTTATTACAAGCATTGTTGAGAAAAAAAAAACCCGCATTGACATGTCAATGGAAATGGTAAAAACGTCTTGAGAGTGATTTCAGCTTGTCAAGGATATTCAGCTCTAACTTCAACCCAGAAACAAGCCAAGAATCGTGAAGATTCGAACGGTATCTTCATGCTTCCATCAGCAGCAAGTTCCAACAATTGATCTTCATGTGCAGCCGACGAATTGTTCTGGAACCAAAACAGGATATCCGATCCATCCGTTATCTTTTCGTGGGTCTCTTCCAGATGAAAAGTACTCCTTGGAGAGGTTTCTGATAGAGCTTTCAAGTATTCACTGATGATATCTTCAAAGATGGACGATTCAAACTCATTGTCAGCTTTAGCAGCAGTTGCTAATATGTTGTGGAAAACGTCGGGGCAGTTTTTCGACTCTTCCATAATTCTAATTTACGCTTTATTCCATCAATTTTGTCATCCTCAGAGAAGCACAAAACATTTTTCCTTATCTGGAGGTATTGGAAGTATTGGACATGTCAACTTCCACTTAATATCAACCAGGTACGCTGGCTTGGCAACCCATTCATGGTTTCGGGATAATTCTGACCAATTTGTTTTCATAGCTTGAAGTAACTGGTCCAGCTCATTTCGTAGTTCGAATAACTTAGCCTATCGACAACCAGCGTACGTCTGCACACAATATGAGCTGAGAGTGCTCAGCACTTGCATCTTGACACAATTCACCTGACAACCTTAAGTATAGTGTGTTGGCCTTCACACGATTTACCATTTTTACAACTTCACTCTGGCACTGAGTTAATTTCGAAGGGCATTCTTTTCCTTGCTAAGTGTTCTCTATGAATGATAGTGTTGATAAGCTTTATGGATAGTAATCTATCTACTGCATTTTTATTATAATCATATGACACCGACGAACGGAAATTTCACTCGGTGGACCGACACCGGTTAATGAAAAGAACTAAAATACAGAGTGTCCTTAAAATTTTTGAGTCTTTTTAAAGAAATTATTACTCAACGCGTACAAAACATAGAACTATACAGTGTATACCATATGGGAACAGAAGTTTTAAAATTTTTGTCCAAGGGGAGCTAAATCCTCAATCTTAAATATACCCACCATCATTTCCAATACATCGATCAAGCCGATTTCCGAACTCTCTAAAAATATTTTCAATTGCTAGTCTGTGATTGTTTGAATTGTATTCGCAATGTTGGCTTTGAGGTCACCATTTGTTTATTGAGTTTTTATGAGTTGCATCCTTTCCATAAGGAGTAACGGACTTTTTTCTTGCAGCTGTGACCAATTTGAATTCTGCCTGCCACGGCTCGTTTTTAAGCGTTTTTCACGACACTTGCCATTGTTGAACCCTTCAAAGAATCTGTTAAACAAAAGTCATGATTAATTCTGTATTTATGAAACTACTACTACGAGATCTATAATAGTTAAGCTTTCACTTGCTATTCACTGTATGATTTTGACATTTGTACATTCCTACTTATGATCGTCTAAAATACACTAAAGTGGAATTCAGGAACACCCTTTGTACCCGTCAAAAATGACAGCTTTATTAATGTATGGATCGGCACTAAGAAGCCTTAAGTTATTTCAATGAGTAATTTATTTTCAATAATTCAAAAAATATAATTAAAAGTTTTCTTCACAGTCTTAACTCATCTCAAGCTATTTCAATCTGTGATTGGACATGAAGTTTTTAAAATTTCTATGACGAAAGTTTCATTGTTATATCACAATTGGCAAATAGGTTAACCAATCATAGCATCCCATTTGAGCCCCAACAAACAAACAGAGACAAAATTTGCATACAAGCTTATTATATGTTTAGACTAGAATATACCTGTCAGAAATGACGGGATTGTTTGTATATAGATAGGCACAAGGATCCTAAAGCTATTTTATGAGTTAATTTATTTTTAATAATTCAAATATACTTTCAAGTTTTTTTTAAGTCTTAACTCATCTCAAATTGGTTTAATGTGTGATTAAACATAAAGTCTTGAGCTTTAGAGTCTGTATGGCGTAATTTTCATTGTTATATCACAATACGGAAGTTGTTTAACGAATTATAGCATCCCATTTGAACCCAAACAAAGAAACAGAGATGAAATTTACAAATGATGGGGTTATTTATGTATGGATCGGCACTTCGGAGCCTGAAGCTATTTTTTTAGGTAATTTGTTTTTAACAATTCAAGTATTTCTTTAATTGATTTTAATTCAGTTTCATCCCAACTTAACCTGTTTTGATGTGTTTATTCAGTTTGGGTACAAAAACTTTGGCTCAAAGGCCGTTGGGTGAATGGTGAGTAGAAGCTTCCGGTCCTCTGTTGACTATCTTCCCCTTAACTAGATCCTTCCGTGATCCAGTCATTCTTACAATATCCTTCTATGATATCCTTCCATCCTTCTCTTCTAATCCTTACATTATCCTTATTTGCTTTGTGGATCTTAAACTACTTAAAATATCCCCTGATGAATGTCTTATCATGTTTACGATTTCATGATGTTTTGATGTGTGATCAGACACAAAGTCTCTAGAGTTTCTATGACGCAATATTCACTGTTATGTCTTAATAGGAAGGTAAATTGGGGAATGAAATCATTGCGCAATCGTAAGATATGTTTAGTCTCGACTTGACTTTAAACATTTCTTTCTTTTAGTTTCTTACACTCATTCTTTCCTTTTCTTTCAAGTCCAAACATCCAGCGATTCTCAGACATGTTATTCATCGTTATGTTATAAAAGCCTATTTCATTTTACTAAAAGCCTATCATTATATTTTTAGCTCTTTGAATCTATTTCCCCCGGACTAATCCATTAAAACATTTAGGTACAACTGCACAATCAATAATAAAATAAAAAATACTAATTTACTACGTATGGTTTTTATAGAAATAGACTAGAATATACTCATCAAATATTACAGGGTCGTTTATGTACCGATCAGCACCAAGAGCCCCGTTGTTATTTCATTAGATAATTCATTTCTAATAATCCAAGTGTCCTAATCTTGAGTTTTTAATAAAGTCTCAACTCAAGCCGTTTTAATGTGTGATCAGATCGGATATGATGTCTTGATAGTTTCTACGGTGTAATTTATACTGTTGTGTCCCAATGAGAAGGCAAATCAACCAATGAGATAATTCCGATCGAGCATGAACAAACAAACAACTGAATAGAAAAAGTTGCTTGTAAGCTCATTATATGGATACGTATTAGTTTTCTGCAAAAATTTTCAGCATTTTTTCAGTATAATCTTCCATGCAGAGAAACTGCCTACTGCCATTATAATTATTGATCAGTCATCAATGTATTTCCTCGTTTTCCTATGATATTAGCCACTTTTTTGCTAAATTGAGCAATTTATCATATCAGGTTATTTATGTCTAAATGTTTCTATCATTTATCCGAAATCGTTGCGTTATTCTTCAGTCATCAATGTATTTCAACTATTTTTCTATTATATTAGCCGCTTTTCAGCTAAATTTTGTAGTTTATCGTATCAGGTTGTTTCTGACAAAATATTCGATTCAAATGATTTTGCAGCATCGTTATCCAGTCATCAATGCATATCACCTGGTTTTCTATGATATCAAGCCAAATTTTAGACCAAATGCATGTGTTATCATGAAAGAATGATACCGATTTTGATTTAGCGAAATTTCCCCAGAGATTTTCTGATATCTTGAATTTTTTGACCAACTGAGATAGTTTCAAGGAGCAAAAATGTAATACTCTAAAGGTGAACGCCTGAAAAATATAGTGGATGTAGGACAACTTCCAATTCCAGCTCCATGATTGGTTTTGTGTTTTGTATTCACAACAGACCACGGGAGTTATCATACAGCAAAATCATCTATCGACAGAGAGTGTCTTCTATTACAAGGCACCATTCAAACGGGCCAGTTTCTCACAGAAGCATTACATAGTAACTGCTTGTCTAGGTATCAAAGATTTGTGATAAAGAATTCCCTTTGAATTCCAACAAGCATAGATAATCTTCTTTGGTAAATTCTATTCGGTTAGAAATGTTGAAGGCTTCTGCCACTAGGGATTATCTTGTCGAAAAATAACTTACAATTCTTTTCCAAGTTTTCATTAATACTTTTTTTTACTTTATACTAATCTTATGAGTTGCTTTTTACCTCAACTTTTTGCTCAGACCGATTACCCTCCGATGGGGAACAAGTAGCTTCGATCAAAAAATAGAAAATAAGCCTCAGGTGGTTCTAGAACCCACATCCCCTAGCCCAAGTCTTTTTTTTACTAATTTAGCTGTCGAGACTATTCATATGAATTCGAAGCATTATTATTATTCAGTCATCAAAGTGTATTCTCAGGCTTTCTATGACATTAAGTCAAATTTCAGATTAAATCAACCGAGAGCAGAAGCTCAAATAACACCCTTAAAACCATCTTTCTATACGATATTTTGTTTACGTTTTGGTAGTTACACCTGAGGCTTATCAAGCAGAGCCATTTTATTAAATACAGTAAATGTAAAATTAAGCTGTAAAATTAGGATGAAGGTAAAAAAAATAGTCATAAATATTGAAAAATAAAATGGTTTATAACACTTCATTTAACGAAATTGAAAAAAGGAAAGAGGAAAAATAACTGCGTTCACCAAAAAGAAAAATACAAGTGTCAAAATATTGACTAATATTCACGTCGATAATTACATGCAGAACTCTTTACCAAGTTTCAGAAAGTTTCATGGAGCTTGTAAACACTTTATTCTAGTTGATAAAGCAATAAACAGCCGAACAAATCGCAAAGACACTTCTTTCAGCGATCTCTATCCAACAAAAGCAGAGAGATGTAACTTATCCATAGATCAACTCATAGATCCTTCCCCCAACACAGCATGCCGCCAAAATACACTGGTGGTAGAGTCTATCAAGTAACTAACCAGAGCTGTTCTGTTTTATTTATTCCTTTGACGAGAAAGGCTGAAAAAAAAGGATAACCCCATAGCGTAAAATGCTTTGATATAACGTTGAAACTCAAGTAATGGCTGGCATTGTTTTTTTTAATCTTTTCTAGTTGTTTTCCTCATCCAAAACTTACAGATATCCTTCACCGCATCGTCTGTTTCGCTTCGTCAATTTGAAAGCTCAAACAAAGTTTAACCAAAAAGAGAGAGAAAAAAACAAAAACAATTCTTCTTTAAACCCAAATACAGATATGGCGTCTGGAACACGATAACCCCCAAGACCGAGGATATCTCAAGTTTGGGAAATCCACGAGTTTTGGGTGTTTCATAGGCTAAACCCAATTTCAGTACTTGAAGAGCCGGTTCATCAATACTATGAAGTTGCGTGAATAGCCCAGAATCTAAACGTACACTGATATCAGCTAAATATAAATCACCTATACCACACATGCATAGCCAGCTTGACCAACCTGAAAACTGAAGAAACCTATTTTGATAGTTTTGGTTAATGATTTCGAATGAGATAACAGGAATAAAGGAGAGAAGCCAGAAAAACTGGATTCCTAATCATCATCATCATCATCATCATCATCATCATCATCATCATCATCATCATCATCATTGTCATCATCATCATCAGTCTTTTAACGTCCGTCATTGGACATAGACCATCCCCAGGATTCGCCACAATTCTCTATCATGAGCGTCGCGGAGCCAGTATTTCCTGAATTTGTCTAGTATATCTCTTCATCTTTTGTTCTGTCGGCCTTGGTTTCTCATGCGATTTCTGGGGAATAACAGCAACATGCCTGGTTAGTTACTCAATAGAAACCATCAGGTGACCAACGTCTTTTGGTAACATGATGTGTTGAGGGTGATCAATAAAAAAAATTGTGGAAAAATGGTGATCAGTGAATGACTTACTTCTTCCGCTTTTTGTTGGATCACTGAAGAGTCCGAATTTACAAAGGACAAGGGTGAATGTAAATGCCGATTTAGCATAAACTTACATTGTAAATCAAAGCTCTCTTACTTGAACCCCCTTTATTTTCTATTATTAATCCATTCAGAATTTCGCTCGCAGAATTACCAACTTACAGGTCTGGTGAGTCACTCAATAGAAACCGTCAGGTAATAAACGCGTCTTCCGTTGCCAGAGTTATTGCATTTGAGTCGGCTGTGTTTTTTAGCTCAAGTGAGGCTCAAGTAATTGAAGCGAAAACTAAAAACGGTGAGGCTCAAGTAATTGAGGCGAGAACTATAAATATCGAGGCTCAAGTCATTGAGGTGAGAACTAAAAATATCGAGGCTCAAGTCAATGAGTGGAGACCTAAAAAAATCGACGCTCAAGTCATTGAGGTCAGAACTAAAAACATCGAGGCTCAAGTCATTGAGGTCAGAACTAAAAATATCGAGGCTCAAGTCAATGAGTTGAGACCTAAAAACATCGAGGCTCAAGTCATTGAGGTCAGAACTAAAAATATCGAGGCTCAAGTCAATGAGTTGAGACCTAAAAACATCGAGGCTCAAGTCATTGAGGTCAGAACTAAAAACATCGAGGCTCAAGTCAATGAGTTGAGACCTAAAAACATCGAGGCTCAAGTCAATGAGTTGAGACCTAAAAACATCGAGGCTCAAGTCATTGAGGTCAGAACTAAAAATATCGAGGCTCAAGTCAATGAGTTGAGACCTAAAAACATCGAGGCTCAAGTCATTGAGGTCAGAACTAAAAACATCGAGGCTCAAGTCATTGAGGTCAGAACTAAAAATATCGAGGCTCAAGTCAATGAGTTGAGACCTAAAAACATCGAGGCTCAAGTCATTGAGGTCAGAACTAAAAATATCGAGGCTCAAGTCAATGAGTTGAGACCTAAAAACATCGAGGCTCAAGTCATGAGGTCAGAACTAAAAATATCGAGGCTCAAGTCAATGAGTTGAGACCTAAAAACATTGAGGCTCAAGTCATTGAGGTCAGAACTAAAAATATCGAGGCTCAAGTCAATGAGTTGAGACCTAAAAACATCGACGCTCAAGTCATTGGAGTAAGATATAAAAAACGACGAGATGTCAGGTCTTATATTGGAAGTTCAGAGAAAGGAGAATTATATTTGAGAGTGAAAAACTGACTGCAGTATGATCAAATATCACTCTATCTTCTATTCTGACTGAAGATGAATTTCTGCAAGGTTTGAATTTGAAAAATTATGAAAAATATATTCTTTTAGGAAAAACCTTATCTATTTAATAGAATGAAACAAGACCTTTACGTATTCCTAGCATAAATTATGGTAAAACTTGCCAATTTAGCAAAATCAGAGATACGACTACTAATTACTTGATACTGATTTTAAATCACTTTAGGGGAATGATTTTTTTTTTTTTGGTGATCACTCCCTTGAATTAAGTGAGGATTGTTCTTGTCGTTCTAGTCGCAGCAGAATAACAAAGTGAACTCCAGAATTTGAACAGGAGTTTGAAAACAGGTCTGGTTAGTCATTCAATAGGACGTGACCAACGTCTTTTGATGTTAGGGATGATCAATTTGAGAAAAAAAATTGAAAAAGTTAGTGTAACTACACTCATCTTTTGGTTTGGACAGCAGTTTGGCGAAATTTCAGGCTTGCACTCGAGTGGAACAGAAATTACGAATAACTACGTTCAAATAAAAAGAAGTCATAATTCAGTAGAAGTTAAATTTCATCAGATAACATTAGAGAGATTTTTGTTTCTGAGTTGTGAGTCTTAACTTCTAATTCTTTACGTGTAAAAATGTATAGGAAGTGGTTTTTATTCCCTTATTCGTTTTGGGGACAGGGCGGCGATATTTTGAAATGCACATATTTCCAATTGAACGACGAGTGAATTTTCATATTTTTATTCAAAAAAAAATATTTAAAAAAATGAATAAATAAACGCAACAAACAAATATGGCGCCTGGTGATCGTGGAAAATTTAGGCATAAGTCAATATGGTTAGATCTGATCTTTGGCCGACCCGAAATCTCTTTTAATTCAAGCAACAGTGCAGCTGGTACTGTTAATCAGGTTTCCCTGGGCCAACGGGAAGCGATTTCGAATTATGCACAGAACTTATCCTTCATTTCTAATCGACGATGTTTACAAACGGTTGTAGACTGAAATTAAGATAAAATAAACACTCGTAAAAAAAAAAATTAATATTGGTCAACTTCCGCCATGTTGTGAATCCCCCCAAGGCCGTTCAAATTCAATACGTATCTTTCTTCTTCATCTGAGTTCGTCTTTCCCTTTCTTACCCTTTCACAGATCAAGCGAGCCTCTATCTCGGCATTTAACTGTGTGCGCCTGTGCGCAGGTATGTGTGTGCGCCTGTGTGTGAGTGTGAGTAAATGTACGTGTATTCATGTATGCGTAAAAAATGTATCGGTATTCGTGCTTATATGTGATTGTGCCTACGTGAACTCTATTAGCTAAAATCAATCTAAAGTAAGGAGAAAACTGATGCTGTCAACAGATTTTAAGGAAAGAGAACTCTAATTAGAGACAATGAAAAATAAAAAGAAAGAGAAAAATTGTTTCCAATTTGATTATCGACCTTTTCTTTCTTTAGGCTGGACTCAATTCTTAGCAAGTCACATCTTCGACAGCCAAGATCCACTCGATAATTCAATAGCCGCATCCCACGTGATTCTTCAATTGTTCCTGATCAGATCAAATTGTCGACTCTTTGTTCTTCTAGCAAATGAAAGTGTCCCGAAAACACTACCACCTTGTCTCGTGTGTCGTGGACGGGTGACAGGCTTATCATTGGCTCACCTCGGCAAGAATTGTTTCACACCTCAGCTCGAAGAGTGAGTACAAATCTCTGAGCCAATGGAGTATTGAAGGGGGGGGGGGGTGCTTGTGCCTTCCATAAACGATTTGACGCTGCTCTGAAAGAAGGTGAGGAGAACAGTAAGTGACGAGTCCCTTATCGTGATTGCCACCTCGTCTTGCGCTAAAATGTTGTGCTCTGAAAGCAAAACTCTGGTGCACAGCAGATAAAGGTTTCATTTGAAAAAATCAAATTATTGGGAATTATCGCCACTGTCACGGCGATAACATCTTAATGAGGGCTTTAATAGAAACGTGAAGAGACAGTTTGCGTTCACTTCGCACCATTGCCCTTGGAAGAGACATGAATGCATCTCTTCTCCTCGAAGATATGGACAAGTAACGGCAGAGAGTTGACTTTTTAGCCTTGGTTGTCGACCAGTCTAGAAAAATAACGACTCTGAATTCAAACCGGGAATTTCCAACCGATGGTCTCTGGCATCATTATTTGCTGCCAACGGCTTGAAGAGAAAAAGGCCTTCCCGAAAGGTATGCCTAATGGGACTCAAGTGAATCCTCGATAGGACTATCAAACCGGATGCGGATTATAATGAATATCTCCAGTGAAATAAAAAGAGAAAAATGGACTGACATCATGACGTAACCACCAGCTTTATTCCTTTATACACACACACACACACACACACAGACATATATATATATATATATATATATATATATATATATATATATATATATATATATAATTTGGGTCCTCGCTGACCGTTGAGCCGATGGGACCCGCACCATAGGCAGAGGTCCTTAACTCATTCCTTTCCACCAATCGTGGGCCTGTTCTGTTTTTGAGTTCCATTAGTCTAAGAACGACTCATATTGACGTATTTCAATGTATATTTTTGTTTATTTGTCGACAATATGATAAGTAATGGATATAAGTATCCGACTGTGAAATAAGGAAAAATTGTTTAGGAACGAAATTTCACACCGACCAAATCATTTTACATTAGTAAAGAAAACAACGGTAATGATAGGTTATATATATATATATATATATATATATATATATATATATATATATATATATATATATATAAATATTTATATATATATATATATATATTTATATATATATATATATATATATATATATATATATATATATATATATATATATATATATATATATATATAAAATCACAAGAATATTTTATCTCAGAATATCGCACAATTTAAAGTGCTATTATTGCTATATTGTCATCGGAATGGCGTGTAGCTAGAACAAAAATAGTACAAGTACTAATAAACACTTCGTTTGACCATCAACGGCTTTGATAGTCAATTTGAGTATCGGTTGCTCCAAATTAGTCAATTGTCTGCTCATAAGCATAGCGAACTTCAATTACACTCTAGATTTTGGTCCATGAAAATTAGTTTTTTTTTATTCCTGCAAAATGAAGACCAAAGAAAATATCGGTCATAAAATGTTGTGATGAAAAGAAAAAAAAACACAGGAAGGAATATACTAGTAATGGGTGCACCACCCCAGTAGCGGGTGGGAGTAATTCTAGGGGGTGATTTCGGAATTGGGCCTGAGCCCGTACGGAAAAAATCCGATTACTTGGGGAATTCTCTCAACATGTTCTTATAATATCGTCATGAATTTTTTTTTCATCCACATATTTGTAGTACCCATTCCTAATAATTCTTTTGGTTAAAAATAGCGTGGAGGTAAGATCATTCAGTTTGTCTAGAATTCTATGAGGGTCATGGAAGTTTTCTGTAGAAAGCACTGTGTCATCTACAAATCTGGGATTTTTTTAGGTATTCACCGTCTATTCTGATTCATTTCTCCCATGTCTAAATTTCGGAATATCATCTCGAGGCAGGTTGTGAAGAGTTGGGTGAGCTTGTATCGCCTTGTATCACCCCTCTTTCGAGCTAAAAGGGTTTTGAGTCTTTATGTAGACTCATATAAGAACTGATGTGTCGGCAGATATGCTGGAAGATTATTATATATACGGACGGGGTCAACGCCTATTTGCGTTATTGCATCAATGACTTTGGAAATTTCTAGTGAGTTGGAGGCCTTTTTGAAGTCAATAAATGCTGCAGTTTAGTTATTTTATATTCTACAGCTTTCTCTTTTGGTTGATCCACTAAATGCAGATGGGCTGTGGTAGAGTAGCTCCTTCTAAAGCCAGCCTATTTCTGTAGCTGGTTTTCATCTAGCGTTTTGGTGATTCGGTAGCTTATCATTTTGTGAAAGGTTTGCAGATGCAGTTGAATAAGCTTATCTACGTGTATTTTTTTAGATTTTTGAGGTTTTCCTTCTTATATAATAGCACTATGATTGTACAGTTCCAAACTTATGAAATTTTATTCTGTTGTATAAAATGGCTTGTTTCTTTAGGATGACTTTACCAGCTTTTACGTTGGTCGATGGGGATGTTATCTGGTCCTGGGGCCACCCGGTCTTCTTTTGTTTGTATGATGGCTTGCTTCATCTCCCACGGAATAGCTTCTGGGAAGTCTTCGAAATGGTTGCTCAGGGCTTTGTATATCCTGTTTGTTGTTTTGTATACCTTGTTTGGGGAAGTAAAGGTTTTTGTAGAATTCGTTGTGAGGTCTCCATATTCCAAGGACATTCTGGTTATTTGCGTTCTCACTGCACTGAGAGCTTTTTTTTGAAAGCTTTAAAGCCCTACCTTTCGTGAGAATGCTTTCGAGTGCATTTCCTTGTCGCCTCTCTTTGTTTCTGTTTGATGGTTTTGTTTAATATTTTTCCTTCAATCTTTTCTAACGTTGTTTGGAGTTTAAGATTTCTGCGTTTTCCCATGAGATTTTTGGTTTCTTCTCGTTTGTTTGCTCTTTGGCTTACAATATAAAAAAAATAGATTTCACTCGCTGATTCGTGGCCGTTTGTCTGCCACCTTGATTTAAAGATGGCTGCCAATTGGGGTTCAGGATGGAATCAATTTTCTAAAATATGGTTAATCGTATATAGTTCGAGAGGAAATTTTATGCTGAGTTAAGTTAACGGGAGAACCACCTGTCTTAGATTAAACCATTTTGAGTTATTTACAATCAAATGTCATTAACCCTTTTTTTTTAAATTGAAATACTTGCGCAGTGGGAAATAATTTTTGATTGTACATACGGGATCTAATCCAGCTCCTAGAGTATAGTAGGTCCTGTCAAACTTTCATCAGTCCGATTAATCGTGAGAAGTGGTGGGGGGACGATCCCAATACTGTCACTTTCCAGGCTCTCACCGCACTGGACAATGGATAAAATATACCTCTTTTTTTTAATTCTTTTCTATTTTACTTATAGCTGAGGGATGGAAAGACGGTTACATGCCTCTCCCAAGGGCGATAGTGCGAAGTGAATGCAGACTGTCCCAAGCCAGTGTTTGAACCCGGTTCGCCGAGTCCATTTTCCGTATTACTAACCGCTGGCCCACCGGCACCTAGTAGCAATATTTTTTTTTGCCCACTTCCAACTTCAAGGCTATGGCGCCTCGGTGAAGAGCCTATCGTGCAAAAGTGACCAGGCCAATTCTGTGCACAAGATAATCTGTCGAGGCCCACACACCAAGATCTTATTATAATGTTTTGCTGTCAAACCTGCCGAGCCGGCGCCCTGTATATAAACACACTCGAAGACCTGTCAGGAATATCACGTCGGCGAGAGAAAGTCTATTCAAAAAAAAATATGAGCTCGTCTCTCTATTCTTGTTTTTTAATCACTCTGTCGTTTGACTCGGCAGTCAGCCTCCCAATGTTTCATATTATGACATTGTGCTCTCTTTCCGCCCAGTCAGTAAAGGCTATAAATAGAAAAAATAATAATAAACAGGGTCTGGTTGGTCAGTCAATAGAAACCGTCGCGTAAACAAAGACTTTTGACAGCATGTCGTATTGCAGGCGACGGGGGAGGCGATCGATCGAAAAAAAAAATGAGAAAGAGGGGTGATCAGTTAATGATACTTCTATCGCCTTTCGTTTCCGACTGTAGTTTGGCAAAAAAATTACCGTGTAAATAAAAGGAAGTTATACCTCGGTGCAATTTGAATTTCGGTGGATAACATCGTCACGGGAACAAAGTCTTTTGACACGTCGCGTTGGGAGTGATCAATTAAAAGAATTTTTAAAAAAAGGATGATCTTTTTGTGAGTTACTTCTCTCGCTTTTTTGTTTTACAGTGATAACTATGAAAAAAATGTCTGAATTTTCAAAACACGAGGTGAATGCTACCGGACGAAAACTGAGTGACCAATTAAGGATGAATTTATACAGTAAATTGGACACTCGACTAAACAAAACGTTTTTTTTTCTTAGACGTAAGGAGTAAAAGTTGAAAGTTTCAGCCTTCTAGTACCATTGGTGCTGCTTGGGCGCGTCATTCATACGTACGTATATAAATAGCCAGCCAGTCCAGCTTGAAACTGAATAAACCAATAATGACAGTTTTTAGTGACAGATGACAGTTGATGGTTTCCAATAGAGTAATCTAGACAAGACTTGTAGGTATAGGTCAGCAGTTAGAGCGTTGGTAGGTTGACTGGATGGTTTGGGGATCCTATTTCTGAGTCATTGTTTATGACGGCCAGACAGAAAAAAATCTTCCATTTCTTCATTTATCAATACAAGTTTACTCTTGTCGTTGAAAAAAAATGACAATAATTAAGTAATTTTTCTGTTGAATTGTACTTATAGAGTATCAAAAACGTTATTCTGCGCGGTATTTTCGCATTTACGTCCAATATTTTCCCAATATTAAACTAATCTAAGGGTAAGATCAAGTAAAAATACAATTTATCAAGTTGAACGTAACAAACATTCTATTTCTACTGAGTTATGTCATCTGACGTCATTGATGACGTGAGCATGACTGATGACAAATTCACATGACCATCGTCATCATCATTATCACCATCATTATTTCTGCGAGAGTATACCCGTCCAAAATGACGGGGTTATTTATGTATGGATCGGTACCAGGTAGCCTAAAGCGATTTTATTAAGTAACTTATTCCCATAATTCAACTATCCTAATTTCAAGATTTTTTGAAGTTTCAACTCATCTCAAGCTTTTTTCAATCTGTGATGTTCAGACATGAAAACTTAAGAGTTTCTAGGACGTCATTCTTATTATTTTGTCATAATTGGAAGATACATCAACCAATCGGATCATCCCATTTTAACAGAGAAACAAAATTGGTTTATAAGCCCAATATCTGGTTAGATTATTATCATTATTATCATTATTATTATTATTATTATTATTATTATTATTATTATCATTGTTGTTGTTGTTGTTGTTGTTGTTGTCGTCATTGATCTTAGTTCATGGTAGTCACCAGCCGGGTCTAATCCAGAGACCTGGCAACCTTGTAAGTTATGACAGTTCAGGCTTTAGAGAGAGAGAGGGAGAGAGAGAAAGAGAGAGAGAGAGAGAGAGTGAGAGAAAAGAGAGAGAGAGAAAGAAAGAAAAGAAGGAGGCAGGGCTTCGAAATATACAGACAATACGACCTTTTCCCATACTTATATATATATATATATATATATATATATATATATAAAGTGATGTATGTTGGGTGAACTGCATACATTCACATTGACAAGACCTTTCTAGTAATGTGTGCAGCGGAGGTGAGAGCTATTTTCTCTATTTCATAAATGCTGGGTTTTCCATGTATGCCGTCGGCAACTTCACTGGTCCTTTTTTTTAATTTGTTTTTTGAGTAATCCAAGGGCTCCAACCATGATCGGTACTATCTTGACCCTGAGTTGCCACATTCTACTGACTTCTATTTCAATGTTTCTATATTTTAAGAGTTTCTCGAATTCCTTGACAGCCATGTTTTTATCTGCTGAGACAGTCATATCAACCAGCAGGCATGTTTTTTTTTCTTTAAAGTCTTCCACTATAATATCTGGCCCGTCAGCGTTTATAGCTCTATCAATATGGATAGTGAAGTCCCGTAATATGGTCACATCTTTTGCTTCTGGCTCGGGCTGGTATTCGTACCAGTTCTTAACATATGGTGCGTTATGATATTTGCTGATGTTCCACTGTAGATACTGTTGTGTCTCATCTTACATTCATTCGCAGCAAGGATTAAGCATCTTGCTACCGTGTAGTCAATTGTTTTGAGCTTATCTTCACATATTTATTCATTTATGGCTTTGTTTCGCAACATGTAAAACCAGGTCCGAATTATGGCCCCAAGGCGTTACAGAAGAGTTGTCACTTTATTGACTGTACTTTGTGTACGTTGGCTGATCCGGAAGTGGACACTGGAGATGTTGATGTTTACAATCTTCACGAATTGTAGAGCTCCGATGATCACTGGTGTTATATCGGTCTCCATATCCTACCTCCTGTTGGTCTTTTTTTATGTTTCTAACCTTTGTATAAAGGCAGCAATGGTTCTAACAAGGATTCCTGATAACTGAAGAAAGTCCATCCCTACCAAAAGAAAGTTACAACTATATATAAACCGAATCTGAGTTTAAATACTGCACCGCAATCTATTACGCCGTTTTCTCTATTACATTCCTTGGGTTGTTTCTCTCGGATAGCATCGCTATGACTTTGCAGGGAAAATAGAGATTTGCATTGCTGTGAGCTTGTAGAATAACCTTCTGTACAGATTGCATTTTATAGACATGGATTATAGAGATTTGAATTGCAGTGAGCTTGGAGAATAGCATTTTGTTGTTCACGAACGGGTTTTTATTATTTCTGTTGACAGAAATAAGTCCATTCCTGCAATAATGAGAAAGTTGAAACTATATATATATATATATATATATATATATATATATATATATATATATATATATATATATACCAAACAAATCACACATGAAAATATGCTGGATATGTATGGGCCGACACAACAAATGAAATACACTGACCCACTAACTTATTACTTTATGAATCTGAGTTCAAGCACCGGACCTCACTTTAATTGGACAACTTCTCTAGTTATTTAGGGCTTCATTTTGCATCCCGTAAAGCCAGGTCTAAATTATGGCCCCGTGGCGCTACAGAAAAATTGTCATTTTATCAACAATACTTTGCGTATGTGGGTTGTTCCAAGTGAGTGGATTTTTATCACTTTCTTGGGGGTGTTCCTCTTGGATGGCATTGCCATATCGATGTGCTAGCACCTCTTTCTGGCTCTTGATAGTGATGAAGGGTCTGTTCGGTTTTATTTCTTTGTCAGAGTGGACGAGCATTTCCCAGAGAATGGCGTCCTAAAACATGATGACATATATGCTATATACGGATATACACATTGCATTTTATATACATGGAAAATAGATATTTGCATTGCAGTGAGCTTTGAGAATAGCCACCTATGCACACTGCATTTTATAGACGTAGATAATGGAGATTTGCATTGCAGTGAGCTTGGAGAATAGCCTTTGATACACATTGCATTTTATGTACGTGAATAATAGAGATTTGCATTGCAGTGAGCTTGGAGAATAGCCTTTGATACACATTGCATTTTATATACGTGGATAATAGAGATTTGCATTCCAGTGAGCTTGGAGAATAGCCTTTGATATACATTGCATTTTATATACGTGGATAATAGAGATTTGCATTGCAGTGAGCTTGGAGAATAGCTTTCTATACACATTGCATTTTATAGACGTGGATAATACTTAATTGCATTGCAATGAGCTTGGAGAATAGCCCTCTATACACATTGTATTTTATAGACGTAGATAATACATAGTTGCATTGCAGTGAGCTTGGAGAAAAGCATTCTGTAGCTCACGAACGGTCATTTTATTATTTTTCTATTTTTGTTTACATAATATATTTTTCTACTATCCTTTGAGTTTAGTATTTTTTTACATCATCAAAACATAAAATTTTATTTTACCAAATCAGCTATGTCCCTTAGAATGACAAAGAGCGACACACGTTGCTAATTAAAATATATACGTAGGCCATCATTTTTATTATCAAGATTATGCGGTTTGCTTTCCTGGGCAGTGGATCTTATTTAACTTCTAACAAGGAAGCATCTCTTCTTCATCAAATTTCGCTCCAAGTCTTGTTGAAATACTGTAACGATTTACAATGTTATTATGTAATCGATATTACCGTTCATATTAAATAAAATACATTTTAACTGTTTCGACAAAATGCAAATACTTCTACAAAGATCTTAGGGGCAAGAATAGATTTTAACAATTATTTTCTAATAGAAACCAAATTTTGAAATATCGCTAAGTCTCAATTTTAATCTTTTTTTCTTAAAAATATGCGAAGTGCTACACTGAAGTTTGGTAAAAAACGGATATTGTGCGGACTTTTACTGCAACCTATATGGATCTTTAGCTTTAATCGGACAAGTATCTCAGCTCACTAAGGGGCTTCATCGAAGGTAGAGACTAATTGTTAGCATAAGTAAGGTTTAATGGTAATTCACCAGACTTCTGGAAGCATATCGTATGCATGGATTTAATATTCGTTTATTTTTTATTTGTTTTCGTTCGTCAGAGACATGTCGGTGTAGAATTCACTTCCATTGGAGACCTTCTGTCACTGTTATCCTTGCAAAACCACAACTGCTCTTAGGGGCGTATCCAAGATTTTGAGCAGGGAGGGTTACATTTTCTTCTTTTTTTTTTTTTTTTTTCACTCCATCTGCTTAATTAGACAATGGATATATATATTGGGGGTGGGGTAGATTAGTTTATGATTACTTGAGATTATTTGATGTTTTTGTTTATAAAATTTCTCTATATAGATATATATTTTGAAAAAACAAAAAACGTTGATTGGACTTACACGATTAGAAAAGGGGTTCCAGGCCCCTTTTACCTCACCCCCCTCTAGATCCACACCTGACTTCACCAGTCCTGCTTAACCTTCCGAATTAGGAGCTATTGTTTCTTCTCTCTCCTCACCTCTCTCTCTCTCTCTCTCCCTCTCTCTCTCTTTTAGAGTTACCCCTGTCATAATACGGCAGGGCGTCTCCCCACCTCATAACGTACACATCTTCATCCTCCCTCCGCCCGAGACACACTCAGGTTTTCATTTCATCTTGATAAAGAGCCGACGACGATTAGCGAAATGCTTGGCTTTGTTATTCTTCTTTTAAAGAAACCAAAAACTCCCTTTTCTTTGCAGACCAACCGACTTGATCACATGACCTCCCGTTACAGCATCTCCTTCTCAAGTGATGTATCGCCGACTTCGTCTTGCTGAGCCCCTTCAGGAGCGTATGGCGGAGGGTTCTGGTTGAAGTACCGTATTTCACTTCACTAACACTGAGATTGCAATTACCGCTAAAACTTGAAGGGATTTTTCGACCGTTTTCTTTACTTGTTTTTATGTGTGTTAACGTGTATGAGAACTTGTGCGTGCGTGTGGTTATTTGATAAGCTTTGCCAAGTTAAGCGCGAGCTCACGAATTGCTCACAGTACTTGATGTCTCAAAGCAGACACCCGTGTAACTAAGCATCAGGTTCTGCTCTTCCCTATTTGAAGCGTCCAGAAAATAGACAATATACATACATATATATATATATATATATATATATATATATATATATATA
>OY735238.1:11964017-12016517 GCA_963457665.1 Thysanoteuthis rhombus | reverse complement strand
GTAGAGACTGGGGAGATAGATAGATAGATAGATAGATAAATAGATAGATAGATAGATAGATTATGAACAGGCTGAGATAGATAGATAGATGGATAGATAGATATGAAAAGGCCAAGATAGATAGATAGATAGATAGATAGATAGATAGATAGATAGATAGATAGATAGATTATGAACAGGCTGAGATAGATAGATGGATAGATAGATAGATAGATAGATAGATAGATAGATAGATAGATAGATAGATTGGCAGAGATATAGATTGATGGATACGGAGATAGATAGATAGATAGATAGACAGATAGATAGATAGATATATGGATAGGGCTGGTCATATTGCAAGAATGGCAATGGACATTTCGTGTCACAACAGGAGATCATATGCGCAACCGACTGCATTGTTTTGGCAAATAAAAATTAAGTCAAAACTCCACAATACTAGGAGTTGGACAATACATCTAAAGAAAGCAGAATAAAATCTGATCCTGCAGCGATGCTCAATAAACGCGGACTTAATTGCATGCGATCATCAATGCAGTCAAAGCCGAATTAAAAGCAGGAACATTGCTATCACGTCGCGTGAACTCATGCAAGCTCACGTTGCTGGAAAACCATGAAAACCAGCTACAGTTCTCACGCTTGCGTCATCACGTCAACCCATGTGATTTTACATTTCAAATGCGATCAACAGATATCACACGTCTAGATGAGAGGAAATGAAGCCCCACGCCATCACGGAAATCCTGAAAATGGGTGCTGCAACCAAGGATATGAAAAGTGAGCAGGCCAGCAAGGACTCATGATATCACGTGACTTTCAACGTTACAACAGCGCGTCTCCTAGTAATTCAAATAAGCGTTGAACCGGCCTCTACACTGCTATACGCTCATGTGAACTCACGTGAGATCGCGAATCATGATAGAAATGTTATTCCGCCTCGACTTTATGGCAAAAACAGCATATGCTACAAACCCCGCTATTTCAATGGCCCCGCGCTAAATTATTTCCAAGCCATCTATTCTGATTCAGCGACCACTTGCTCAATTGCTATAGTACAAACGGTGTGGTACCCATGTGATGCTTACACAAGATATGAATACGGATGTAGTTTAAACTTAAGTCATTCCCTAAGCACAAAACTCAAAACGAAAAAAAATACCATTACTAAAATGTCAGATATATTGGTTGTATCATCTGGCCACGTAGAAAATGAAAAAAAAAAAAATTACTTTGTAAGTAAAAAAAAGTGTGAACCGATATTTATGTGTATTTTCTACACAGACCCCGCTCTCGCTTAATCCAGCTCTGGGTGCACTTGTAGGTAAATTCAGTTTTTTTGAGTACATCTTGTATATGAATATTGTTGTTTGTACGTACAGCTCACTGGTAGGATGATATCAAGTGGGTACGTCTTTTAGAGATGACATTTGTGATTTATTAGTGTTTCCATAACTCTGATCTCTTCTGACTTTTCATTGTATAAATCATGCAAGTTCGTATACTTACATTGGACTATAAGTACGCGCATATTCTGTTTCCTGTCATTATACATATTAGCCGAATAACCCGTTCGTGGGCTGGGTATTCGTCTTAGTAGGTAACAGTAGCCTCCTATGTGTCAGGGTTATGTATTTTGCACCAGTGCAAATGAACAGATTTCGAGGTCAACTTAAGACAGGATTTCTAAAATGTTTTTTCTTTAACTTTTTTGCTAAGTCAAGCAGTTTTTCACAGCCTCCATAGATTGATGTAATACAATCTTTCTTAGCCGACTAGCGCCATGATTTGTGTTTGGTTATTTTCACCCACAATCAGTTAATACTCGAGTTAATTAATCAAATACTGTCGACAAAGATAACATCATCCATATACTCACAACTCAAAGCTGACAGACAAAAGGAAATAATTGAGCAGACATCAAAATATTAACAGCAGTTTTGGTTAAAAAATCCTTATCAAACCTCCATTAGAAAGAGGATATAGAAGGTATATTTTCTCTATTATTCCAATTTTAGTATATAGCACTACCGAAGCTAGTAGATTTAGTTTTATCCAGATTCGATCGAGACGAAATGCTCGGGGCTCACTGATCACTCGAGACAGAGCTGGGTATTTTTTTCTCGAGGTCACAGGACGAATCCTGGACCTTTGCAGATAGCAAAACGGATCTTCAATGAAACCGAATCGGCTACCGTAAGGCATCCATGCAAAGCTATTGCCAAAAGCAAATAGATTTGGGTGGGTTACGTCATTGGCAGTGTATCCCAAAATACATCAAATAGATATTTTGCCCTGGATAGCTTATTTGCTTATATGATGTATCAAATGAAGAATGATCAAATGCAGTTTTTCATAAATATCAACCGTAAAAAAGATTCATCATACAGTCGCCTACACCATGGCGAGGCGTCCGATGGAGATTTTGAAAACTCACTTTAGCACAGACTTAGCTTTTGCCAGTTCTTAGTCTAGGAAGCTTTACAGCTTTAAACACTAAACATCACAAACCTTTTCAAAATTTTTTTGTGTCACTTCAGTCACTAATTTCCCAATATCTGTCAATGCAATTTATGAAATTTTCTTCAGTGTTTTTTTTTTCCTCTTTTTCACATATATGTTGTTATTATAGTGCGTTGTGTAATTTTTTTTTGTTGGGATTTTCAGTTGTTTATCATGTAACGGTTCCGAGGATTTAAAAAACAAAACAGTTATATTAAAATGGCACCCAGCAGTATTAATCAAAACACCACCTCCCTTTAAGCCATGGTTTTAATATATTGTTCAGTTCATACATTTAGTTTGTTATTCTATGAAGGGTATTATATATAGATATTATTTTGTATCTCATATCATTCATTTTTTCAACTGGGCTTACTTACGCAGGTTACTCCGAAAATGTATTTATCTATAAGGGATCAGTAAATATAACAACAGGCGTGATATATGGTTTGTGTCACTTCAATTGAGTGTTCATCCATGTGAATGAATATTAAATCCGTTATCGTTTGGTCATTCTTTTTGTGAGCGAAATCCAAATAATACAATCTATATGGATTAATTTGAAATACGTTTATATAGTTTTTATAGTAATTAGATTTAAATTGAAAATAATCCGCGACTCATTATAGATAAATCAACCAAGAAACACTTGTCGATTGGATTCTCTCCCTTATCTAAGGTTTTTGTGCATTTCTTTTTGTAAATGATTGTATGTGAAATTTGCTTTATTAAAATTCACATACATTCCTGAAGATTTCTTTTCAGGGCTGTTATGATGCTTGTAGCTTTTTGAGATTGTGTAAATTGTTAATTATTGATCGGGTTCCCCTGCTAGATGTAATCTATTGAATGAAAGAATAGTGTATTAGTTTTGTACTTAGAAGTTCTAAACTGTTATACAAAACATAAGACAGAAATCATAGTTACAAATGTTTTTTCAATCAGTAGCATCTCTTGGGTAGACAATATTTCTTATTCTGTGATTTGATGATTTGAGGGAAATCTATCTGCTTAGTCAAACACGTGAGTATCTGATGCAGAGCTGACCATAAGAGAAACATGGACATGGACAGGTCAACTCGTATCTTGCACACGAAAAGAATGGCTAAACGATATCATCATCAGAATGACTGACTCATTCTTTATTGATTATTTCATGTTCCTGATTCAGTTAAAAAAAAGGGTTATTTTGTCATTCTCATAACGTAATTCTCAGATTCTTAAATTCAACTTTTATCATTTCTAGAAGATAAAACTGATATAATGATGAGTTAATTTTCAATTTAGAATTAGATTATAATTTGTATTCTTTTATAAATCAAATAAGTAAGTGAATGTTAACTCTATATTACTCTCAAATAAAAATCTACAAGAGACTAAACAATATTATACGATAATATATTATTATTTGATAAAGTAATTAAAATATTTCTATGACAAATACTATTACTACTATAAAAGATTTGTGCTATATTGTATCAATAATATTATAAAAGTGAAGAAATTAAATAAATAGATACATCAATATAATTCGTGATTATCATTTGATAATGTCTAAATTCATTATAATTGACTTGGATTTGAATTTTTCAATATGGCGGCATTTAGAGAGCATTTCACGCATTTGATCCAACAAAAACTTTTTGTCCTTAAATAATACAATTTTTAATTTTTCTTCCAGACATAGGTAGCATCAATTATTATCACTAATATGGGGTCTCGGGTGACTGAGTATTAGCCTTTTAACTATGGGATTAAGACATTTTTTTTTTGTTTTTGAACCCAGAATGATTTTGAAAGTGCAGTGTCGGTTTTTTTTAGTTTTTATATAGAAATGATATTTTGTAGTTGAGTAAATATTGTATATATCTCATTATTGATAAATTGAGCACTTTTTATAGGGTAAAACAATTAAATTTGAAATTCATCTGTACTACTTTCTGTCAATTTTTTTTTAATCATTTCAAGATAAGCAATATTATTGGTATTAAATATAGTTCCCTATTTATTTGATTGGTTGATCAATTTTAGCTATTTTTACCTCTCGGGGAGGAAAAAAAATGGAGAAACTACAACAGGACTGAAAAATATACCATACCCATCTGTGCGTTATTCTTTAATGGATATCACTGAGAGAACAGTCGGCTTTATAAAAAGAATATTATTCTTCCTTAATGGAGACAAAGAAATAGAAGATAAAAATAATGAGTTCGGATTCAAATCAAAATACAGAACTCCAATTAACAAAATTTGGGATAAATTAGGAGAATTATTCACTATTATAAAAAAAAAATCAGATTCAAGAACAATATGAATAACTTTTCAAAAAATTTATGTAAGGATTTAAAAAGCGCGAAGAAATCTAAAATGATTTATGTGAAGGCGGACAAATCTAGGAACATATGCAAGATGTAATCATGTATACTACAAATTATAAAGATATTGAAATACAGCAATATGATATTGGCAACGAAATTTCTGCCTTAATCGATTCATCTATTTATTTAACTGTTTCACTTTTATAATGTTATCAATATTAATATAGCACAAATCTTTATTACTAGTAATAATATGTTACAGAAATACTTCAATTACATTATTAAATAAAAATGTAATATTGCATAATTATGTTTATTCTTCATTGCAGAATATTATCTAATTGTTATACAGAGTTGATATTAACTTTTTTGTTTATTTAATACATGGAAAAAAAAATATATATGTATATATATATATATGTATATATATATATATATATATATATATATATATATATATATATATATATATATATATATATGTTTCAATCTAATTCAAAATTGAAAATTAACACATATTAACTTTATCTTCTGAAAGTGATAAAGTTTAACCTTGATAATTTGAGAATTACGTCATGAGATTGATAAAAATGACACCTTTTTTTCCAAACTGAATTAGGAAGATTAAATAATTTGTAAAGAATGAGTTTGTCATTTTCGTGACGATATTGTTTAGTCTTTTTTTTTTTTTTCTTTCCATGTGCAAAATCCAAGTAATAAAATCTTTTTGGATTCATTTCAAATATTGCGTTCTAACAGAAATGTTGGAAGTAATTATATTAAAACTAAAAGTAATTCACCATTACTGATAAATGAATGAACCAAGAAAGACGTGACGGGTATTTTCTCTCCCTAAACTCGAGTAAATATTGCTCTATATTATATTATTGATATGCTGAGCACTTTTGATTTAATAGAAATAATTATTTTGAAAATTCTACTGCAAATTATTTCTAAATAGAGTTGTATCATATATATAAATGTATAAATATATAAATATATATATATATGTGTGTGTGTGTGTGTGTGTGTGTGTGTGTGTGTATGTGTGCGTGTGTGTATACGCATAAATCCATATATATATATATATATATATATATATATATATATATGTATGTATGTATGTATGTTTGTGTGTGTGTATATATGCATATATATATATATATATATATATATATATATATATATATATATGAATAAAGAAATCTATTTATAATCCGATACAATAATCATAAATGCGTTATTTCTATTTGAAACTCTATTTGAACTGACAAACCGTTATTACAAAAGTTGTCCTTGATAGGGTAAAGAGAATTTCTTCAAATGTTTATTCTTTTCATGATATACATAAATATACACACATATATATATATATATATATATATATATATATATATATATATATATATATATATATTTACATATGTATATATATGAATATATATATATATATATGTATATATTTACATATGTATACATATATATATATATATATACATATATATATATATATATATATACATACATATATATATATATATATATATATATATATATATATATATATATATATATGTATGTATATATATCACATTACCATGGTCTCTCATAAAATGTACATGTAATATGAGCGACGGCAAACAACACGAAAACATAATTAGATTAGATAAATATTTCTTTTTCTGGGTTTGTTTTTTTTAATTTTGCATTGATAATAGGTAACATTAACATTAAGAATTCAACAGCAGATTTAATTATATGTTTGTAACAATTTTATCAAAATAATCGACGCATTGCTATAATATGAAGGCGAACCAAAGTTTCGAAAACAATTTTTACGTGAAAATGAAAAGATATTATTTTTGAAATGAGATATGAAATAAAGAAACAAGTACGATTCCATCACCGACCATCTTCTTCTCTGTTTCTTGCCCGAGGGCTCGGCAGTCGCAAATCTTCAACAGAAGTCAGAGTTTCGATTGAAAAGGCCCCACAGTTCTTAGATCGTCACAATCATGTTTCGTTTCAAATATTTCTTGAGATTTCTATCTCGGCCATTTTTCTATTTCGTGCGTGAACATCTCGTCTCCGAACAAAGGAACTCGCTGCAGGAAAGAACCATCTCGTATTCTGATCATAACTTTCTTCTTTTTTTTCCTGTAGATTTCGCTGACTGATAACCCCTTCTTCGAAATTATGCGTATCAACAAAAGAAACCAAGAAGGAACTATAAGTTAGAACATCGATCCCATTATCGAAGTCATTGTGTATTTTCTCGTGCATTGTATAGAAATATACAACTAAAATCTCTTGTTTACATTAATCTTGTTAAGGGGTGGATTCATATGTTACAATATACATCAGTGAATTATCCATTCAGTGACGTGAAAAGGGGTCTTCTTTAATTCAATTATAATAATCTGCATTGTGTCGTGTTTTTTCTCGTCACCCGTACCACTAGGACTCTTTCGTCTTTTCATTTCCTGAATATAACATAAAGATAATCGGCTTATATTCGCTTTGTTAATATATTTAACGAAAGACAAAAATTGTCGACATATCTGTACGTCACAGTATATGGAAATAAGTAAACAATGCCAATACATTTACCAGAAATATAAGTATTCATATACATTTACTTATTCACATGCATTTATTGATACGTATTTGTGCATATATTTGTATGAGTATAGAAATATATATATATATATATATATATATATATATATATATATATATATATATATATATATATATATATATATATATATATATTATATTATATTTACATGTGTTTGTCAGCGTGCAAATTTGTGTCACTGAATGTACAAATACACACACACACAATTATATATATAGATATATACATATATATAGATATATATTTATATATATATATATATATATATATGTGTGTGTGTGTGTGTGTGTTTGTGTGTGTGTGTGTAGATAGATATATAGAGAGAGATTGTCTGAAAATATTTGTATGATTGAGAACAGATCTTATATTCAATCTATGGAGGAAATATATTTATTTGTGAATATATATCTGTACATTCCAAGGCTGGACATCACTTTTGACCACCGCTGTATATAAATACACACACATATACAAATATATATCCGTATATATGTTTGTATATGTGTGTGTATTTACATACAGCAGTGGTCAAACATGATATCCAGCCTTGGAATATTAATATTTTTACTCCATATTTCATCACGTTATATGCGCTTTGTGCAGTTGACCCTTGAGTGTAAAACCAACGTGTTCTCTCTGTATTTCATCGGTTATATCTCTCATGACACAGTGAAAAATGCCGACTTGCGCGAATATCATTTTTGACCAAGTGATCATATAAAGCGTACAAGCTTTTTTTCTAAGACTATAACTGCTACAAGTGAATGAATAACTATTAGGCAAGTATTGCCGATAAATATAGACATCATTTTGTAGGCTTTGATAAATTGCCCAAATGTGGAGAGCTGTCTATTGCCACAGAGGAGGATCATGTCAAAATAGGTGCCGCGAATGGCACGAAACCTTTCCCATTCCAATTGTTATGTTTTTTGGGGGGGGGGGGGTGCAGGGGGTACAAAGAAAAGACGTTTTTTGCTGTTGTCATGAAGCGGGATATCCCTGTTATTTATCTGCACTAAATCGTGATTTCATAAATAAAATTTACTTTGATCATATTCATCATTCAATGGATTTTTTTTTTTACATGACTTCAAATTTTGACGCTACGGCTTTTCAATTATTGACTTTGATGACAAGTTTCAATATTGATTGTTTATTGAGATTACCATTGCTATTTTTTTTTTTTCGAAGTTTCTGATATGAATTTCTAGCATGATGATATTAAATGGTTGGATAGTTTACGGACAATCCTTGTCTATTCATACGAATTTTCAAACTGCCAAAAGTTACAAAATCCATTGTTATCCTTCACCAAAGGCGTAGCAAGAGGGGGCAGTGGCTCCCGAGCGCTGGTGTGCTGGGGTACAAAATACTCTCTGGTCTATGATTCCAGTTAATTACACTGGTCAACAATAAATTTTCATCAGGTAGGTGTTGTAGTGCAATCTTTGTAATCCAATTTCTAATATCGCAGCTAGTTTTCATCGTGGGATAAAACCTGTTTTTTTTTTAGCATATAACACTTACAAAGCGTCATAACGGGTCCAAAGCTCCATTCAGCTTGTCATTCTGCATAGTATATTCTTTGAATATCTGCATTGTCAACAGCAGCAGCCTTTTAGTGTCCTTTATGGGACAAAAGATTCCTCAAAATTCGCCAGACATCTCTGACTCCTGTCTATTCTCTAGTATACGGTGCTGTCTTATGATACCTCCATGTGAGGTTGAACATGATTCTCTGCCATGCATGTTGCATTGTTCTCACTCTAAGGGCCAATCTTTTGGTAAGGTTCCATGTTTCAGCTCCGTGGGTGACTATTTGAAGGATGCCTTGGTTGTAGGCCTTTTCAGGAATAATGGGATCTTATGTTCTTGAAGGTTGAGATCACTGTCCCGGACGATTGCTGTCCTAGCGTAATTCTTCGCTTGATTTATTCTTCTTTCGAGGATTCCATACAGATTCGTTGTCCTTGGTAGATGAGGTGGTTCACTTCCTTTGATCGTTGTGTCTTTGTCTTCAACGTGTTTGCTATGCATGATATTTTCTTAACTGAAGTTCATATGGAGACCATCTTTCTTGCTTTCTTCATTCCGTTCGCCAAGCATTAATTAAACATCATGAATGTTCTCAGCAAAAAGAATGATGTAGTTGGCAGACCTGAAGTTACTTGGGTATTCGTTTTTACATCTTATACATGATAATTTTTCGTGTTTGTTTTTCAGTATGAAAATTCTGACTGATACAAATCTTGTTTTCATTTAAATATGGCCTATATTGCCACGTATACATTAGAACTGGTAACGGAACTTTTCTGTATCAAGAGGAAGGAATGGGGTAGAGTGAAACGAACCCAAAATTCTTAATCTGTTTTGAATATTGGTCTAAAGAAGCTGTACTACGTACCTAACGAGCGAAAACAAATCAATTTCGTTGCAGGTTATTGTACAACTCACAATTGTACCCAGACGCGATCTCCACTTTCTGGCACAGTCTTTGCTGACAACTGTTGTTATATCTCTGCTATTTACGATACCAGTCTCTTCGTTACAGCTATTTGTCTATCTTGAGCAAGGTAGAGTTCGTTTCGTAATAATAATCTGTCTCGATCTCCTCCGATGGAAAAGTACACGATAACTGTCGCGCCAATCTTTCTCTTGATTTACTGGATGCCAGCAACAAAAGCATCAAAAGCCGTAAAAGTCAGATACGTTATCTCGGAGGAATAACCGCACTAGCTACGTTTATGTCTGCATAATCTTACATTGATTCGATCTGGGGTTTGAAAGCTATTCTACCGTGATACATTTTCCCGCAAATAATAATGCCTATTATTGAATTATTAGAAAGAAAATTTCTGTTAAATACTTTAAGTCAAGTGTCGCTTGAAATTCTTGAAATGATTTTTCTTGCTCGGAGCATGTTTCCAGAAATTTCACCTTTTGTTCAATGTTCGGTGAACACGGAAATATACATGCGGCTGTCAGAGTTAATTTCATTACGGAGTACCTTGTAGCGATACAGAGACATACTCTGATATTTTCTCTCAAAGACACAATCACATTTATATATATGCAAGTGTATTGGATGGGTAAAAATATTGATGGATAGGTAAAGGGTTGAAGAGAGAAGATAGATACCGGCAGACCGAAATAAGTAAGATAGATAGATAGATTGATATGCATATCTCTTCATGTATCGACACTTATATACGCGTCTATTTACGTTTGTAAATATATAAGTATGTCGTAATTATTATTCACACATTTCTGCATACTCTCACATGCAGAAACATATATATATACACGCACACATACACACACACACACATATATATATATTCACGTGTGTATATATGTATATATATATATATATATATATATATATATATATATACACGTGTGTGTGTGTATATATATATATATGTATATGCACACAAACACACACAAGCGTGGTATTTAGTTTACACACATATGGATACCTCCGTGTATGGGGTGCAGGAATATATATATATATATATATATATATATATATATATATATATATATATATATATATATATATATATATATATATATATATGTATATATATATATATGAACTGTAAAGAGTGAGACAGACTCGGGAGTAAAGTGTATGGAAGTTAGGTTTATTTATCTGTAAATGTTTTCATTAATGGTGTAGACATATTTCGGGAGGTATTCCTATCTTCAGTAGTGTGTGCTGCGTGTGTGTACTGTTTGAGTTTATCGGTTTGATGTGAAACCCGAGTCCATCATCTGGAGCTTTGCTTTTTCTTATTGTTTATATATATATATATATATATATATATATATATATATATATATATATATATATATGTATATATATATATACATTGACGGTAGTCAAAGAAGGTATATATGATGATCATAATTGAACCATCATTGCATCAGAACTCGAAGTCATGTGAAATGTATTTGCTTTCCACTGGAAAACATCTAAATTAGAGTGAGAAAATATCTAAAAAAACATCTAGATTCCAGACAATCTATATATTATTTCTAAACCCGTCAAAATAAGTATCATAAAAGTTCAAAAAACATTTTTTCCCAAAATTGTTTTTAGAAACGGTTTGTCAATTTTCAAGTCTGTTGGCAAAATGGTATGGCCACGAGCACCAGAACACACAAACACATTAACAGACTCATAATCTTCTTTGATGTTTATAGTTATTCAATTTGTGATACTCCATCCAATAAAAAAAATACTTGTCCGTAGTCCTCATTAAAGCCTGCTTGAATGAAAATTTAGCTACCCATATATACACACAGCGCTGGTCAGGATCATAGCGTCTCTTGAGTTATCCGTATAACCTGTACAACATCCTCAGGAATAAATGGAAACCTCACGAATTTTTATCATTAGAATATTTTGATAAGACGCTCAAAGTAGTTCAACAAAAATTATCATTTCCCATATGTATATTAGTTTCAAAGAAAAAATATAAAGTTGATTTCAAAAAAGAAATATGAATATGAAATATAACCTGGACAGTAATTTTGGTACCCTTCCTTTATAATTCATTGGTAGTCTTTTGGAGGTGATGACTTCCTCAATAATGTTTCTTTCAGCCATCTATAAGCTTATTGCACTTGTCAGCTGGTAGTTTCTCCCACTAATTCTAAGTGATTTGTTCAAGTTTCACAGATTCTTGCGGTGGAAGGTAGGTGTCCAAACAATGACTTCAGATTTCCGCTCTTTCCACAGATTTCCGATGGGGTTGAGATGAGGACACATCGTTAGCCAGTTGAAAACGGTCCATATCTCCCTTTTCAACCATTTTTGTGTACTTTTGGATGTTGTGGAGCACTCATGATCTTCGGAACACACCTAATTTCGCCAGATGAACTTCTGATTTCATCATTCCTTTGATACGATCAAGTCCACCAGTGTCAGGGACAGCAAAGCAGACCTATAATAATATGGATTCTCCACCATGTTTAACTTTGGATGCAGTGTTTTAAGTGTGTTAAGATTCTTTACGTCGTCGATTAACAAATGTTAGAGAACATTGCCCAGAAACCTTTATTTCAGAATCACAAGTCCACATGACATTTACCCAGAAGTCATCTTTTTTTTAAATTTTCATAATTTTCAACTATGGTATCCTCCTCAACTCTCTCTCTATATATATACATATATATGATAAATATATATCAATTTTCGACCTTCACTTCAATCTGCATATTTGGGTTACTTCTATGAATGGGACTGCAGACCTTTGCAGCCAGCTCAAATATCTGCTCCAGTGGAGTACCTCAGATCTGCGCTACAATCTGCACGGGAAGTTGTACTGATGGGTTATTCCTCTAAGAGGTCAGCAAACTTCTACAATCAGCCCGGGCATCTGTTTACAATGCTGTATCCAGGATCTGAACTACAATTGCTCAGATCAGCTATACTGATGGAATACTTCAAAGGGATGACGGACGTTCACAGCAAGTTCTGGCATTGTTCAGGTGAAGGGAAGCATGCAACAAAACATACGACCAAGGGACATTCCTCCTATCATTCTATCTCAATAGACATCGCATGCAAACCCTTAGTTTAAAGGGTTGGATCGGCAGTGCACACTCTGCACTTAACCTTGACATGTAGTTTACTAACGTACAAGCCCCGCCGGCTTATAACGTGTAAAGATACTGAAAACCCTCCTGGGTCTCCATTCCCTCCTTTCCTCTCTCTCTCTCTCCCTCTCTCTCTCTCTCTCTCTCTCTCTATATATATATATATATATATATATATATATATATATATATATATATATATGTATGTATGTGAGTATGGATTTATGTAAATATATGTATAACTCGTTGGCTTATCATATATGCACTACCTGAAGCAAATTCCTCTGCAACTATTTTGTACATATATCAATCTATCTCAGTCCTTTCTTATCTAACTATCCATCTCTGTTTATGTGCACCTTACGGTTGAAATTACATCGAAGCAGACTCACCAATGTTAATAACTTATAGCAATGAATTCAATTGATCTAGTCCCTCCTGCACCTAAACAGAATTACTTACCTTCTGGAAATCCCTTCAGCTACAAAGATCCGTATATTCGTACATCAAATCAAACGAGAGCTTTCTGGATGGTAATCTATATACCTGTGTCAACTAACATTAAGATGTAAATGCATATTTGTGGTTGTAATTGTTAGAGTATTTATAGAAGAATTCTAAATTTTTAAAGTAATTATATATATATATATATATATATATATATATATATATATATATATATATATATACATATTGTGTCATCCACAGACAGCTGTTTCGATGTATTATATCTCTTCAGTGTGGTTATAGACTTTCCATTATCCCATCCAGTACCGCGAGGCAGAATTGAAACCTCAACTTCAGGTCTGCAGGCTGATATCCAACCTCTGAACGACGGAACTGGAGAGGCAGTAAGCCTGGATTTAAGCGATATATTCATTTACATAGAAATACCTCATCCACCACAGTGCTCAATTCCTATAGAAGAGCATTGCATAAGCTTACAGTGGATGAGTTACCTCACTTGAAGAGTGCTCAACTCTGAATAGAGGAGCATTATATATATGTGTGTATGTGTGTGTGTGTGTGCGTGTGTGTGTGTGCGTGTGCGTGTATAATCATAAATTACTTTATATCATATAGAAACTCCTAATCCGTCAGATCCATTTCTTAGTACATAAATGTCTCGTTAAATGAAACGAATAGAACAGATATAGACCGAGAATGAACGAGATAAGATTTTGGTGTTAAAACGGTCGTCTGGGCCTTTGCATTACTGGCTGCTGTTTAGCTCTATGGTAAGAGCAATGCAACTTTGAAGCGGCTACCCTATCAGTTGCTGGTTCGATTCCTGCAGCAGCCCCATTTTCTTTAATTGTTTATTCTATTCACGTTGTCAAGGCCAAGTGGTACATTACCCGTGTAATAGCGGGAGATCATTTTGACTAAGGGCTTTGATATGATATTGCGCAATTTATAATCATTCTTTCAGATCATGAATACATTCCTTAAGATATATATAAGAATATATATATATATATATATATATATATACATGTATATATATATATATATATATATATACATATATATATATATATATATATACATATACATATATATATATATATATATATATATATTTATTTGCTCATTGATATCTCAACTTTCAGAAATGATAACAATGTATATATATATATATATATATGTGTGTGTGTGTGTGTGTGTGGTACAAATCAGGCTAGCAGTATAACATTCTAGGAAGCTTTGATAACAAAATGTGTAACAAACGAAAGAATTCCAAAAATTTAACTCAATCATTTCACCCAGTATCTGTTAATGTAATTTTTTTTTTTTGTTTTTGCATTTTTATGTTTTACACAGGGTATTCTTGTATTATGCGTGATTTTTTCAATTGTTGGGATCAGCAGTTGTGAGTGAGTGAGCGTGTGCATATGTGTGTGTGTGTGTATGTATGTGTGCAAGGTGCTACGTTGATGTTTGATGAACTTATGAACTTCTTTATTTCCTGGTGGATTGATTTCGACAAGACACAGGAATCGTTGGGAAACCCGGACAGATAGAAAGATTGATAGAACAGAGACGGTAACACCGTCGACGCACTCGTTCTTTTCTTGTGTGAGGATCTAGCTAAGTAGTGTTGCCAACGTTATTTTTAAAGTCTACTTCAAAAATTGAGTTGCACACACGCACGCACACACACACAAACACACACACACACACACATACACGAACATGTGCATACGTGCATACACACGAGTATACCTGATCTATCTTTCCCTTTCTTCCTTCTTTCCCCTCAAATGCACAAAATGAATAAATATATTTCCTTGTTCAGTCTTCAGCGACGCATAAGCATATTTCTTTTGTCTGTATGTTATTTCTGCATTCATTACCTATGTGCACTCTTTCTCTCTCCATATATATCTCTCTTTCCAACTTTTCACTTCATTTCTCTCTTTTCTCTATCCCTCTCTCTCTCTATCTCTCTCTCTATCTATCTATCCATATATCTATCTATCTCCCACTTTTCACTTTATTTCTTCCTTTGTTCGTACCCTCTCTCTCTCTCTCTCTCTCTCTCTCTATCTATCTATCTATCTATCTTTCACTCTACTTTATATCTCTCTTTTCTTCATTTCCTTCCTCTCTCTCTCTCCTTCTCTCTATCCATATATCTATCTATCATCCACTCTTTACTTTATTTCTCTTTTCTCCATCTCCTTCCCCCTCTCTTTCCCTCTCTCTCTCTCTCTCTCTCTCTCTCTCTGATTCTCTCTCTTTCTCACACACACTCTCGATTTTTTTCTTTAATCATATTTAAAAATCAGCTTTTTAGCATTATTTAGTTATGATAACGTCATTCATAAAATAACACATTCGCGAAATTCTCCTCTGGGTTAAACGTACGTATCAGTTGTTAAATGCATTCGATATCGCAGAGTCTAACCTGAAGATCTTATTCAGTTTAATTTTTCTTAATTTGATGACAAGCCTCCAAGAATTTGAAATCTTTTTTTTAAATTGCAATTAAAGGTGTAACGTTAAGCAAACACACTTTTACGAGTATATGTCAATTCAAAAAATCAAAAAAATAAGAAAATCAACTGACATCCATAGTTTTTTGTACTCTCATCTTAATAATGGACAAAGGTATAGACGAAATTGCTAGCTCCCAAACGTTTGGACCATATTTTACGCAAATTGAATCTAGATATGCGTTTTCTTGTACGTAAACAATAGAGCTTCACAACACTCCTTTAAAGATAACTGGAGTTGACTTTATTTTTCTGACTTATAAAGAACAAGAACAATCCTCACCAAAATTAAAGGTGTAAACCGATATGTAAAATTTACATCTCTTACCTTGATTTCAGGGGCTGTCTTGAACAGACAGAACTAAATTGACATGTTTCAAGTATTAACGAGAATTTGTTATATGAATGCTTGAGTGTTTATTTCATTCTATTAAACAGATACATTTATACAAGAAACACATATTTTTATATTTTGTTATGTATTATATGTACAGTAGAGAAGTTATCATCTTGACTCAGAATAGAAGTTCGAGCAGAGTTTGAACCTGCAGCAGCCGGTTATGTTTCAATGGTCTCCAATCAAAATTGAATTTTTATATATATATATATATATATAGATAGATAGATAGATAGATAGATAGATAGATAGATATGAAAAGCTTTACAGCTTTAAATACTGAACATTAAAAAGCTTTTCAATGGAGTTTTTGCGTCAATTCAGTCACCTATTTACCAATATCTGAAATGCGATTCATGTGATCTTCGAAAGTGATTTCCTTTGTTTCCCTTATATATATATATATATATATATATATATATATATATATATATATATATATATATATATATATATATATATATATATATATATATATATATATATATATATCAGCAAGGACTGATCCATCTTTTTTGTCACCTCTATTATCAAAGGACCTTTTTATCCCACTCTCTCATGACTGCCAGACAGGCCTCTCAAAGCCTCAGTCAGGTCCATTCTTTTTTTTTCTTTTTTTTTTTTGCTACCTCTCTAATAAATGGATTTTCTTTCCCACACGATCATCACCGTCACGCAGGCTTTCCAAAGCCACAAACCATGTCACATGACATTTTCACTACGATTGACAGAGCCACAATGATTGCAGAAAGCTATGACTTTCAACTCTGAAGGGGGGGGGGCGTAGGTTTAGGGCAGGTTTGCGAGCATGATTTGAGTGCCTACAGAGAACTTGAACTTCGATATCAAAGCAGAATGACGAAAATATCATTTAAAGTCTGGGAACGTTTATAAAGTTTTCCCGTAGAACCTAATGGTAACGCTTCTTCGCTCCACAATTTTTCGGATAGCGGGTCGAAACCGTACTTATATAAGTATTCCGTGAAAGCAAAGTTGCGTAAAGCAGAGGATACTTATTATATATATATATATATATCTATCTATCTATCTATCTATCTATCTATATATATATATATATATATATATATATATATATATATATATATATATACATATATATATATATCCTAGTGTGTGTGTGCGTGTGCATGTATGAGTGTGTTTATATGTGAATCGTGCATCGCTCATTATTACATATTCTTGCCTTTCAGCAGTATACATAGGAATCAGAATATCTACTCATGTATATTGTGTTATTCATAATTGCAAATCTATGTGCGTACATGTAAGTAGGTTTGTATATTACAAGAATCCTCGGTGGATTTTCCCAAGTGGAAGAATTCAATAAACTATTTTGAAGGGGAAAACTTCAAATATGAGATCATCTGCACACAAGTCAGAAGCTTCCAGAACACGTGTACTGTTGTTGGGGCTAAATTGAATCGTGCTGAATCCACTAAGGGCCAAATCAATTAGATCTGCAATCACAATAGTGTTCACTTAGCTCGCAACTTTCGCTGCCAGACGTGACAATTACGGAAGACCGTCTTATCAAAAATCTTACTCTGGGCATTTTGGTTTCAATCCTATTTACCGACAGATTTTTTTCAAATAAGTATTGACAAAGTCTTCGGATTTTTCTCGGCATTTCCCTCAAGATTTTTGTACTTTCTTCGTCTCATATATAAATCGAAATTATTGCAAGAGGTTTGAATGAGTTCTCAGGTACAAACAGTTGATTTAAAAGTAGTGCTGAGGAGAATTGCAGAAGAAATTTTATGTTTTATCTTTGAGTTCAATTTAAGCTAATGACAGCAATGTTCCAGGTTTGTTTGTTTTTTTTTGTCGTTTTTTTTTTTTGAAGCAGTGTTTCCCCAAACCTTTTAGCTAAGTTCGTCAGGATTTCTCACCAAAAATCAGAAAATACTGTATCATCATCATCATCATCATTATCATCATCACCATCATCATCATCATCAGTCTTTTAACGTCCGTCGTTGGACATAGACCTTCTCCAGGATTCGCCACACTTCTCTATCATAGGCGTCGTGGAGCCAGTACTTTCTTAATTTGTCTAGCTCGTCTCTCCATCTAATATTCTACCGCCCTCGGTTGCGCATGTAATCTCGGGGGATCCATGTCGTGAGTAATGATGTCCATTGGTTGTCCGCCATTCTTGCAACATGGCCAGCCCACTGCTATTTAAGATTTTTAATGGGTTCTATGATGCCCCAGACTCTTGTCTTTTCCCGGATGTACTGTGCTGTCTTGTAGTCTCTTCGTTTGTGGTCCCTGCATAATTCTTTCATGTGCACGTTCATCACATCTGAAGGGTCCAAGTTCAACATTACATGAACAGAATGATCTACGATGTGCCAGTTAGATGTCGCTTCCTATCATTGTGAATAAGCAATACCACTTTGAATTACGATTGGCTGGAATTATTGAAATCTTGTAATATCCTGCTGCGCTGTTGGGAGTTAACCGCAGCTTCCCGTGGTGCAGCCTGGAGATCTCTGTTCTACGACTTTCTATGCAGATGTTATTTTTCACTCGTACTGATAAGCAAAAGCACAAAATGGCCGAATACTTGTTATAGAAAATGATACATCAACTCAAAAGATAGAGCAGTGGACTGACCACCAACATTCATGAGTGTCTACTTGAAAATTCAATCCAGACATGTGACCATAAAATAATTTCTAAGCAAATAAAATCATATATGACGAAGCATGCTATTATTTCTGAAAAACTTTCCAAGATCTTGAATTGCAGGGACTGGCGCTTTAGCAAAAGCAACCTCCCAAGTCTCACGTATTCTGAATGAGACCCACGCATTTTGATACACTCTCACGCTTCCATGCACGAAAGGAAACTTCTCACGCATTTTTATACACTCTCACGCTCGTATGCACGAAAGGAAACTTCTCACGCATTTTATGAAAAAACAAACAAACAAATTAGTTCATATGCTCAAGGTTGCAATTTTAGCCAATTTAAATACATAAATCTCAAATATTTTCTTGGGGAGTATCCAAGACCCCCAACCTCAATTTTCATCCATGCCCTTGGCCTTTGGGGATGGGCACACTATTCTCTTTCATTCTTAACAATGAAACTTGGTGGATGTGATGATAAGTAAGATGATAACTTTATTATCCTAACCATGAAACCACAACATATGGAAAGTTCCATTCACTCTCATCACAACTTATACAGTGGCGCTGCGATTTCTGGAGATAGGAAGGAAAAGGACATTAGGTGAACCACTTTAGTATGACCGGTAGCCTTGACACAATTACACAAGAATCCATTTTTTTCTTTTTTTAAAAAAGATCTTAGAATATTTCTAAGAAACCAACACCAATCATAGTTGTATTGAAGCGTCGACTGCATTGGAAATCAATATCTATCTATAATTGAAGAAGTCTATATGTGTGTGTGTGTTTCTGTGACTCTGTGTGTGTGTGTGTGTGTGTGTGTGCATGTGTATGTATGCACGTGCTTGTGTGTGGATAGGTGGGTGTATGCACTGTATTTACTCGACAACTGGACAGTCTATGAAGACACTCGCCTGACATATTAGTCAGCACACGGGACGATTGCAGGGTTGAGTTTGAAGTTGTTTTGATTAGCGGTTCTTGATCAATCTAACAAAAAAATATTTGAAAAACTACTGATCATAGATCTTTTAACTAGAATTACAGATCTAGCTTTCGATATAAAGTACTTAAATTAGCAACACTTGAGTATGACTGACGAAAATTTATTTTACATGAAGATTGCGGCCGGCTACTCCACACACTATAAAGCCAGACCCCTTTCAAACAGGCACATTTGGAATGGGCATCGTCCTAGTGTATGTACACAATGTTTCGTCTTATATAATCAATGTTTACTGACTTCACCACTACTCTGTTACTCCGTGGTTTCGCTTTAGGCATTTTCTGCTCAAATAAATTATTATTTCGGGCGGGAAGGATATCTAATAATCAAATACCGAATTTCGTCATTTATTGAAACAATCAACCAAATCTGTCAACTAAATTTTCTTCCGTTTTCAATTTAGTTAGGATTGCTGGCTGGCTGGCTGGCTGGCTGGCTGGCTGGCTGGGTATCAAACGTACAAGTCGCACCAGTGGAGATACGGGTTGAATCTTTCAAGGCTTACTCCCTATTATGTCTCGAAAAAAAAGTTTACCTTTTAAATAATCTCTTAATTAGGTTTCAAGAGTGGGGGGATTTGCAATGTAAGCTTATGCTAAATTGATCTCTTAGTTTGTTCAGTAGCATTAACGCTTGCTTTCTTCAGACATTTCAGTGATCACTGCCCAACAAAAGGGGAAAGATATAACTTATACATTGATCACCTCTTTTCCCAGTTTTTTTTATTGATCACCTCGATAGAGTATACTGCCAAAAGAAGTTGGTCATTTGGCTTATTTTATTGATTGGCTGGTCAGACCTATTGACCTAGAATTTGTTTTAGCGTGTCTTGATATTCCATTTGTATGTTGATGTACTGAAAATTCGTGCAAAGGGATTGTCTGTGGTCAAGAATTAATGGAAACGTTACAGCATAAAGGAATAAATTAATTGCTAATGGTTTTATCCAGAAATAAATTTCTAATGGTTGTATTATCGAAATGAAATGTGTACAAAAGAATTATCAGTTGTCAAGAATTAATGGAAAGGTCACTGCATGAATAAATAAATGAATAAACATATTCCTAATGGGTTTTATTTAAAATGGATGTTTAATGGTTGTATTATAGAAATAAATTGCAAATGGTTTTGAAGAATAAAATGCAAATGGTTTTACAATAAAAATAGATAGCTGATGGTTTTACTATAGGAATGAATTTCTAATGTATTTACTGTAGAAATAAATTGCTAGGGGTTTTACTGGACAACTAAATTTCAAATGTTTTCAAAACAGAAATAAATTGCTAATGTAATGAATTTACTATAGAGATGAATTGCTTATGTTTTTTTAAATAAATAGCAAATGGTTTTACATAGATATAAATTGCTTACAGTATTATTAGAGAAATAAATTGCTTATGGTTTTACTGAAGAAATAAATTGCCAATGCTTTTGCAACGGAAAATAATTGCAAATAGTTTTACAAGATTCATAAATTGCTAATGATTTTACGACGGAAATAAATTGCTAATGGTTTTACTAGAGAAATAAATTGCAGATGGTTTTACTAGAGAAATAAATTGCTTATGGTTTTACTACAGAAATGAATTGCAGAGAGTTTTACTAGAGAAATAAATTTCTAGTGGTTTTGCTAGAGAAATAAATTTCAAATGGTTTTACGAGAGAAATAAATTGCAGATAGTTTTACTATAGAAATAAATTGCAAATGGTTTTACTAGAGAAATAAATTGCAAATGGTTTTACTACAGAAATAAATTGCAGAGAGTTTTACTAGAGAAATAAATTTCTAATGGTTTTACTAGATAAATGAATTGCAGAGAGTTTTACAAGAGGAATAAATTGCAAATGGTTCTGCATTTGGAAATAATTTCACTGGAACAAATGCTTTGCGTACGATTTTACTTTAGAGAAGACACTTGCATACAACAATGAATAGTTGATGGAAAAGAAAAGAATGTGTTTGGTGAACTCTTTCGACATATCCACATACCTGACGTACTCCGTCAGTAGTAAACTACAAATGCCTGGGTAAGTGATATAGAAGCATTGACAGGTCACCAATCATAGATATATATCTATGCAATTTTGATTGAAGTCCATTAAAACAAGACTGTCTGATGCAAAGTCAGACTCAACTTCTATCCCGAATGAAGATGGTTACTGGAACTTATGTGTTTTATATATAACAAGTTAAATAAATATTTCTTAAATATATTTTCAAGGCTCGGTCGGCAAGGTGAATTTTAAATATCGTTGTACACCCTTGATTATAGTGAGAATTGTTATCGTGGTTTCTGTTATTCTTACGGTAGAAAAAATAACGTCATCTTGACTTTTGGAGTTTGCAATACGGGAGAAAGGAATTATCAACGATCAGCGTTATTATATGTGTAAATAGATGAACATTTACTATAGAAAATAAACTGAAAATTGAGAAGAAACGAGTTGATAGTGGTCTGGAATGAGCGTAAGTCTTATCGTCGGAATGTACAATGTTTTTCTTCTATATATTACCAGTTGATTGATCCAGCACGACTGGGATCAACAAATACATTATAGCTATCATGATCGGAATATAACACGGATATATCTATGATGGATATGTATATTCTGTCTATATATATATATATATATATATATATATATACAAAGCAAGTGCTATATATATATATATATATATATATATATATATATATATATATATATATATATATATATATGCATTGCCTATCTATATACGCAGACAGCAAAGACAATATCTACGTCTATTATAGATACACATACTTACAAAATATAGTAGACACTAATTTGCATTTATCACTTGCCATTAGCGGCCATTGGCGCGAATGTGCTAAATCCGTGAATAATTTTTTACTTACCCCCAGAACTCATTCGGCTTCAAAAAACATAAATATTGCGCTGTAAACCTTTTGATGAACAACCACTTCACCATTCTCAATTTGTAATAGTACAGACCAATGGATACTGAGTACAGTTAAATATTTATCATTATTTAACTACGAATTTCATAAACTGATAGTTCAGAGAATCGGGAAAAAAATTCATTGTCTTTAATACCAGTTTACAAATGTAAACGAGTTTCCAACCTCTGTTACATCCAGAATTATATTTTGTATATAGATAATTTTAGTTGATAATTTTCAGCAATCTTCGTTGCTGTTATTAACGCAAAGATTATTGTGAAAAAATTCATGAATTACAAGTTCCAGACGTTTTTGTCGACACAAGCACTTTTAGTCAAAAGTCTATGGAAGTTGCAATATCATAAATATATAAGCATTTATGATTTTCTAAACTTTTTACCTTTCGTTTATACTGTACATCGTATTTTCCGTAATGTGATTTCTCATGGTACGCAGCAAGACTCCAAAAAAATATCCCCAGTAAATTAATCAAAACTGAACCGTTAATTATCGAAACCGCTATTGGAAAATCCACGAATGACAATAAATAACTGTACCCTTAAACACAAACATTGGATCCTTACATACAATGTTAACAAAGGTAATACTATGATAGATACACACACGTTATCTAATTACATGCAAAGATTTAAACACTAATAGTATTCTATACACACATATATTGGCTGCCTATAAACACAGCTAACGCAAGTATATATATATGTATATATATATATATATATATATATATATATATATATATATATATATATATATATATATATATATATGATAAAGGCACATAAACTATATATCAACATACAAGGTACACACTGATATTTCTATACACAGACATGAACTATATATATATATATATATATATATATATATATATAAAGCTAACAAGAGTGTCTATTATAGATACACGAACACAACACATACAAAAGCTGGCGCGGATATCAATGAAAACTTATTGGCTACCTATATACTTAACTAACATGAGTATGCCTATAATAAATACAAACACACTGATATTCCTATGCACACATACATTGACAATCTATATACATAGCTAATAGAAGTATTTTATATAGATTATCTAATTATGTACAAAACACACATCAATATATCTCTACAAACATACATCGGCTACCAAGATACATAACTAAATCGAAGATGTTTATAATATATGCACATACACTGTATAACTACATGAAAAACACATTCGAATATTTCTATCCACGCGTACATAGTCTAAGCACATACACAGCAAACAGGAATATGTCTATCATAGATATACTTACACAATCTCTACACAAAAGCAGACACTATATGTATATATATATATATATATATATATATATATATATACTTGAAAATAAAAATATTGACTATATATATATCTATATATATAAAATACTCATACACTATCTATCTGCGTACAAAGCACACTCTATTAACATACATAGATATTTATGAACACAGTAACACAAGTATCATACATAAACGATCTAATTATATACAAAGCACACAGTAATATATCTCTATAAACATACGTCGGGTACCAATACATACAACTAACGCGAAGATGTCTATGATAGATACATACACTCTATACCCACGCACGAAGCACATACTAATATTTCTAAGCACACATAGACTGTCGGCCTTCTTAGAAAACCAAAGTCTGTGTTACACGTATAATTTAGCAATAAGAAATCTGTTTATTTGTCTAACGATATTGATAAGGAACACCGAGTGTGTTTCTCGTGTTTCGATTCCTGGTAATCTCCTATTGATCAAAAAGAACAACATTTCAAACATTTAGCACAGTACCGATAACATTCCAAAAGGCCTCTGATTCATGTCTCATAATTTCTCAAACATTCTGTAATCGCAAAATAAACACCTCATCGTTAATTTGCGAGGCTGAAATCAATTGACATTCAACGACTGACAGATCAGCAGATTAGATTTTGGGGGAAAAAACGAATAACTTGTTTTTCTTTCTCGGTGTCTATGCGAAGAGAAAACGAACAGCAACTTTCTGTTTTCTATGAAACCGCCAACCTCATTATTGTAACCGCAGATACTCGTCTATAAGTCGAATGACTGAGACTCTATTTTCGGTGCAGCCGCCGACCTCATTACTGTCTTTGTTGATACTCGTCTATAAGTCGAGTGACTGAGACTATTTTGTTTACAGCCACCAGCCTCTTTATTCTAACTGCAGATACTCGTCTATAAGTCGAGTGTCTGAGACTCTATTTTCATTACAGCCGCTGGTCTTGTTATTGCAACCGCACATACTCGTATATACGTCGAGTTATCAGGATTATTTTCCATACAGCCACCGGCCTTATTATTGCAAGTCGAATAACTCTCTCTATTTTCTATACAGCCACCAACCTCGTTATTGTAACCACACATACTCGTCTGTAAGTCGAGTTACTGAGACTATTTCCCATACAACAGCCTGCCTCATTATTGTAACTGCAGGTATTAATCTATAAGTCGAACTACTTCAATTCATAATGTAATTTTATGCTAAATAGGCCCTTCAGTTTGTGTTCGACTGTGTTCACGCTCATAGTTTTGAGAATTTGGACATTTTAGTGATTCCACAGAACAAGAGAGAAGTAATTAAATTTTTGATCACCCCCAACACAGCATGATATCAAAAGACGTCGGTCACCTTGAGGGTTCTGTACAAGCACTATCTTCGTTATTGTTACCGAATATATTCATGTATAAGTCTAGTTTCGGAATTATATTTTGTCTTTGATTCGAATAAATGCTTAACTGGGAAAAATGATATACTTTTGCTGAATATTCCCACATTTTAAAGTAAAGGGTCACAGCCTTTTTATCTTGTTGGTTTGCATCTATTTAGTCACTGTCCCACCACAGCAATATTTGACACAAGGTCGGGCTTAACGTGGGAAGAAATAGGAGCAACCCATCCAAAAATGGCTCCAGCCGACGCAGTTACCGTTGAAAAGCTCATCGTAATGGATAGACAACGTCACCCGCGAAAGCATCCACCAGGGGACCTGCTCCTTTAAGTGCAATGGAGCAGTGCTGACCCGGGGTACCGGATCCCCTGCAGCTGGGCCAAGTAATAATGGGAGAGCCGAAGGACGAGTCCAAAGGCTCCTCAATGCGCTTAGCAATGCGCTTAGCAATGCGCTTAGCAAAGCGCAGCCTCAGTTAAACCTCATTGGCTAACGCTTGCACCAGCGCACTCAGGCTTTGATGTCAACCCACACACAATCTCCGGCCCATTCGATGGGCAAGTGTCAGTACCGACTCCTCGGTCTTTGCCGTGGAATAGATACTACATTTTGATCCCCAAGGAAAGGCCAAAAAAGTTAGTTTGGTTTGTTGGTCTGTAGCTCCGATTTCATCGGACCATAAGGTTATGTGATCAAGGGAGATGTTTACCAAGACTCGAGATCTATTTTACCTGCCGTCAGTGGCAATAGGGCCAGCATTTTGAACCAGCCCGGGCAAAATCTGACCAGGAAACTATGAGGACGGGCAAAGTATTTATGCATCTAATAATATGATTTTTTTTATATATAATAGATCGAATTCAAAGCCATTATCTAACACAGTGTCCCTCAAAATCTTAGTGCGCTTTAAAAAAATGTACTACTCAACACATAAAAAATATAGAACTATGTAATAAATAGCATAGGGAAGCTTTAGTATCAAGTTTTTTTGTCCAAGTAGAGTTTAATCGTCAATCTTCAACATAACCATCATCATTCCTGTTACGTTGATCAAGCCGATTACCGAACTCTCTGGAAAGATTATTCAGTTGCTGCTCTGTGATTATTCTTATTACTATTATTATGCTCAACCTCCCACTTTTTCTGGCCTTGTCTTCGGGATCAAAATGTAGTATCTGTTCCACGGCATTGCCCGAGGCGCAGTTACTGACACTTGCCCGTCGAATGGGCTGGAGATTGTGTGTTGGTTGGCATCAAAGACCTAGTGCAAGGGTTAGCCAATGAGGTTTAACTGAGGCTGCGTTTGCTAAGCGCATTGGGGTGCCTTTGGACTCGTCCTTAGGCTCTCCCATTATTACTCGGCCCAGCTGCGGGGTCTTTCCCCGGGGCAGCACTGCTCCATTGCACTTAAAGGAGTGGGTCCCCTAGTGGATGCTTTCGCAGGTGACGTTGTCTAGCCTTTACGATGAGCTTTTCAACGGTAACTGCGTCGGCTGGAGCCATTTTTGATTGGTTGCTCCTATTTCTTCCCACGTTAAGCCCGACCTTGTGTCAGATATTACTGTAGTGGGACAGTGATTAAATAGATGCTCTGTGATTATATTAATTGCATTTGTAACCCTGGCTTTGAAGTCACCGATTGTTTACTGAGTTTTTATGAAGAGCATCTTCTCCATATTGAGTAACGACCTTTCTTCTCACAGCTGTAACTGATTTCAATTCTGCCTGCGACAGCATGCAATTAACCTTCTCTTCAAAAGCTGCCATTTTTGACCACTCAAAGAATCTATGAAACAAAAGTCATGATTAGCGAAATATTGATGAAACTTCTTCTTGGGCTTACACGAGCTAGTTACAGCATTATTTTGACATCAGTACATTTCTACTCATCAAGGAATTTGGGGAATAATTCCAAAGTTACAGTAAATAAAAAGAATGATACATGAAAGATGACAATGTGTTTTACGAATTTCAGTAACACACATTACACAAGGGCGATTCTCATCTTTGGCACCGGCAGTGAATGCCTTTGGTCGAACTACAAACAAGGCATCTAGCTACAACCTAACTACAATTGGAGAAATCACTGTGTATACGTACTGCGATTACTCGACAGCTGGCCTTTATAAGAAGTTGACATTCGCCAGATAGATCAGTCAGCACATGAGACAGCGCAGTGTTGATTGTAGAAATCTCTCTATGTCTATGTGTACACACTGCAATTACTCGGCAACTGGACCTTGTAAGAAGTTGACATTCGCCAGATATATTAGTCAAGTCACAAGGCAGGGCAGGGTCATTTGAAGAAATCCAAAACTAAATATAAAACGTCTAATTTGGCTAGACTAAAGAGATGTAACCGAAATACGTCGAAGCCGTAGTTTTGTACGACGGGCAGAAAATCATTTTACGTGACAATTATGGCAGGCTACTTATGAAGTCCGACCCCTTCTAAACATGCACCTGGTATCATAGATTAATGATATCTTGGCCCCTAATCAAGGGTCAGTTATAATTATACTGTTTGAAACCATCAAGCAAAACTGACACCAGAAAGCGTCAAGATAGGTTTTTTCAGTTTTTAAGTTGATCTGGCTTATTGGCTGGCTATTTATGCTCATATCACACGTAAAGGCCGCACCAGTGAAGCTAAAAGGCTGTAATTTTACATATTCACTCCTCATTATGCTTGCAAAAAAACAACATTTCTATGTATCTGCCATATTTATAGTATCTACGGCAGCCATTAACCTCTCTTTCTTCCAACCCTCTTATCAAAATACCTTTCTTTTCTTCTCCCTTGCCAGTCTATCTCCTTATTAAACTACCTACCCTTTTCCCTTTCCCTACCCACCCTCTTATTAAACTTTCAAGTTTTCCCTTCTCCTTTCACACGTTCTATTGCGTCTGTCACATTTATAGTATCAGTAATAGTCATCAACCTAGCCTTTTAATATACGCATATGATAATTGTCAGCGAAGCGACGGGTCGTGAAAAAGTGATGATAATAATAAAAATGACTATACATCTCACAGTGGTGCTCAAATCACGAATTGGTTCAAAACAATCATATTTTTTTTTATTCCAATATTCTTGGTTTTCCTTCCCAGGAATATTAAGGAGCCCTTGGGAATCCATCATGGAAAAGTACTCTACTGAGCAACGAACTATTATAATATGATAATATTTTAAATACTATCTATCACTAACGTTAACCCAAAGAGCATATTTGATTGACCTCCACAATGGCTGGATTTAACAGCTCCCAACTTTTTTTTTCAAAGGGTTATTAGAAGGATAAGGTCAATGTTAACACACCAAAAATTATCCAGGAACTAAAAAAATGATATCCAAAAAGGAATGTAGCCTAGGACCATGTAACATTCGAAATATTATGCAGAAAGTTATTGAAAGAGCGAGAATTTGTGAAGTTCAAAATGGCGGGCATTTACACGAAAATTTTCCTTGTATAGGTTAGATGAATTTTCCCATTACATATATATATATATATATATATATATATATATATATATATATATATATATATATATATATATATATCAATCATTTGATGAAAACAATTTTATGAAATCATTAAAGCCAAAAGGATATAATTGTTTTAAACCCCTTTGCCACTTTTTTGTCACCCTGTATATTCTGGTAATCGTATTCCAGTAGAGTAATGAATAATTTAATGGGTGTGTCAGTTGCCCAAGCTAACTGCGATCATGATTATGCAAATCCTTAGTCACAATCTGCATTTTGTTCCGGAAGTGATGAATCAGAAATATGCGGAAGTCATAAATAAAGCAAATCGATGTCATTGCCTGCCGTCGACATACCACGGAGCCAGCGATGTAGCCTAGAGCAATGGTTCTCAAAACTTTACTGTATAACGGCACACCAAGAAATAAATTTGACTAACGCGGCACACCAACGGTGAAAAGGAAGAGGAACTGGCCGGGAACATTTCAATAATTAATGAACGAAACGTATACATCATCATACTGGTATGCATATACATATACTTTTTCTCCTCGTCTTTTTCTATGAAGATTCAGATCTCTCAAAATCTTGAGATAAAAACAGATCGGCAAGTCGGAATCGGGATAGACATAATACCTGTACAGGAGACATCTAAGGCTCAAAATACATGTTCGCAAATTTGAAAAAAAAATTACACTAGGGAGGTAAGATTGACCCGCAAGCTGAGAAGCATGCAACGTGCACAGGAAAGAATCGTGCTCAGCATCACATGGAGAGATCACAATACAGCACAATATATTAGAGAAAAACAGGAGTTACGGATATCATAGTATCCATTACAAAAGCTCAAATGGCAATGGGCTGGTCATGTTGCAAGAATGGCAGACAGCCGCTGGGAATCACGACTCAAAACGTATACCCATATGTGGAAAGGTGACCAGCAGATGTAAGATGACGCTGTAAACTACACAAGTCCAGAAAATATTGGCTCGCGACGACCATAATAGAGATTATTATTATTATTATCATTATTATTATTATTATTATTTGCAATCTTACACCAGTTGCCTAGCAGTAACCGTTGCAGTTTGAATGACAGCAAGTCTCCTCAAGTCTCCAGCCCTTCTCTCCTAATAATCATAGTTCGCAGTAATACTGCGATTTACAGTTTCACACCGGTTGCCCAGTGGTCATCGCTGAAGGCTGAGTGACAATAAGTCTCCTCAGGTCTTCAGCCAACATCTCTTCTCTCTTTGGCCTATTAGGTCAGTGCTGTAATTTGCATTTCTGCTTTCATTTCCTTTCCTCAGTTGGGTCACTCTTGACACTTAACGTTGCAGTCCTCATATTTCCAGCACTTTCCTCAGTATCTGTGCAGTTCCCAGCAGTGCTGTGGTCTTTACAGTCTCAATCCTTCCCTTTATAATAATAATAATAATAATAATAATAATAATAATAATATCATCATCATCATCATCATCATCATCATCATTATTATTATTATTATTATTATTATTATTATTATTATTATTATTATTATTGGGCAGCAATACACGGTTAGAGAACTACCGATTAGCACAAGGAATTGCCAATCAAATTATTGATCTTCCATACTTTCAGTTCTATTTTTTTTTTATTATTCGCATTGAGTTGAAACGATAACATACGAGACTTTTTTAGTACAATAATTTTAAAACGTGTTCTCCCTTATTCTGAGAACATTAACATTCAAGGAGTTTTTCTGGCGGTTGAGCTCATTGTTCATTATGTTAACACGACGTTGGAAACTGAGATGAACAAATAAGCAGTATACATCAAAATGTTAGTTCAGTGTATGTCAGATAAATGCAGGGTTGAATTCGGTGTGGTTTCCGCTACCTAACAGCGACAAGGTATGAGAATCTAGGCCTTACAAGGAGATAAAAAAGATACCATTCGAATCAAATGGTATGAGCATTGTTGCCACTGGATAGAAACATTTCTGTTACCCGCCATCACATTTGGATAGGACATATTAAGAAGGCCGTAAAATGGATCGGCTGAAACGCCGTGTTAACAATACAAACACCAAGTAGGAATTCAATCGTCCGAAAATTTCTTTGAACTAAAAGATGATCTCAACGAATGTCAGGAAATGATAATCTAAAAATCTAGGGAAAGTATTTTGCCCCATAAAAAAGTGATTCGATCTATTCTGAGATGAAGCTTTCTTATATGCAGAGAAAATAGACTGCAGCTATCAAAAGATAGTTTTATGCCGCTTTTCGCATTTACGAAAAAAAGGCGAAAAGCGGAAATAATGTTCAATGTGCGTTTTGCAGCGAGTTGTTATATAGGGAGTGTGTAACTGTTTCTCTCGTCAGTGTCTTCTATCATTCTAACATCAGGCGCCTCAGCCTAATATACCATCATCATTATTTTGGGTGATCTAGGGATACTCAAAATGTTTTCTTTATATATCAATGGTAATTGCTTGGTACTATTTCGGTTTACGAAAGGTTTTTTTTTATAGAAACGTTCTTCTTTCCATAAAGCGTATCAGAGACTTGTATTTACATTATTTATATCTCAGAATTGGTGGTAAAATAAATTCTTGTATATGATAAAAAGTATATGATATCAACTAGAAAATGATATAAAAATCAAGTATCTGAATTAGTTTCTTGATAGAAGACAACCCAGTGAGGACAAACTCACTACTTTAGTAAATAATTTCGCCAACCAATGTTTCAACATGGGCGTTCACAGTGAAGATTCGTTTACATCATAACTTCTAAACACATTACGCCTCGAGTCAGATTTTGTTGTAATTCGAAATATGGGGTAAATGAAAGAATATTAGCTTAGTGATGTAAATTTATTTATCTTTCTTCTTACTGAAAGTATCTTTTTATCGTCTTGAGAGTGTTCATATGTAATCTGATCCGTTATCTTTTATAAGTATATTTTCTGCGGCAATTTCTTTGGGTGAACTAAGTACTTGCCTGTATATTGGTTAACCTGGGGTAAATTTACTTCTTTGTTATAAGGTGCAAATGCAATCGCGGGCGAAATAGGGAGTACGCGTATCTGATAATTAAAATCTTATCTCTATTATTCATTCGAGTATTTAAACCGAATCTACGCCCTGGTTTAAAAATTTATGTGACGATAACATGATATAAAGCAACATTTTTTTCATTGTTTGTTTGTTTTTTTTCTTTCTTTGCTTAACCGTGTTAACACTCTAATGAGTTTAGTGGAGCAAACTTTTCGAATGGGTGAATCATTCGAAGATGGTTTAGAACCGCTTAATTGGAAACAGCAGTACTTAAATGGGGTACTGAATTAGGGTCAATCTCGCTGAATTCGCTGATGGTCACCGAGACGAGCTTGAAAAGTCTAGTTTCACAAACAATAATAGTGTATTTGATGAGGAACAATCTCACTTCTCTAGTATTAGATTTCTCTAATTGGGTTCTACGAAATTCTTGGGTTCTGCATCATATATTTTCGGTTCTGGGACGATTTTGAGAAATAAACCTTAAACACTTTAAAATGAATTATTATGTCGTATAAATGCAAATAGTCAAATAACGTCTGTTGTACCAGACTTCAGTTGGTAGAGTCTATTCATAAAGTCAGGCTTAAATAGCGTTGAATTAAGACTAACTTTATAAATATGAATAACCGTAGTTATGTATTTTTATAAATTTCGTGTTTAAAAATTATACTATATATCAAGTTTACAAAAACATAAACGAAACAAAAATTTGGTCGTTGCGATGATAGTGTATCGTACAACGAAGAGATTTCCAATTCTAACAATATATATATATATATATATATATATATATATATATATATATATATACATCAACGTCACATGGACAGATCACAAGACAGCATAATTTAATAGAGAAAAACAGGAGTAACGGCTATCATAAAATCCATTAGAAAGCTCAAATGGCAATGGGCCGGTTATGTTGCATGAATGTCAAACAGCTGCTGTGAATCACGACTCAAAACGTAGATCCCCAGAGATCATATGCGAAAAGGTGGCCAGCAAATATAAGATGACGTGACAAACTAGACAAGTTCAGAAAGTATTTGCTTGCAACGGCCATAATAGAGATTATTATTATTATTGTTATTATTATTATCATTATTATTATTATTATTATTATTATTATTATTATTATTATTTGGAATTTCACACCAGTTGGTGGTCAGTTTGGATGTCAAAGTCCCAGAGTAGTTTGTGGTTGTCATTCTCCAAAACTGCCTCTGGCTTGTGCTGATACCACTTTTCCACATGGTTGAATCCCATTTATTTGCTCAGTTCCCAGTGTATCATCGTTGCTACTCTATCGTGTCTATGCTTATACTCCTTCTGGGCGAGTTGGCTACATTCACTAGTTATGTGGTTTACTGTCTCATCTCTTTCACCGCACATGCGGCATTTGCTATTTGTCTGTATTCTGTCGATTTTTGTTTTCATGTAGTTTGTCCTTATGCTTTTGTTTTGGGCTGCCATGATGAGCGATTCCGTTTTATTATTATTTGCAATCTCACACCAGTTGCCTGGTGGTAACCGCTGGAGTTTGAGTGACAGCAAGTCTCCTCAAGTCTCCAGCCCTCCTCTCCTAGTACTCATAGGTCGCAGTAATTCTGCGATTTACAGTTTCACACCGGTTGCCCAGTGGTTATCGCTGAAGGCTGAGTGACAATAAGTCTCCTCAGGTCCTCAGCTAACGTCTCCTCCATCTTTCGCATATCATGACAGAGCTACAATTCGCTGCAGTACTTATATCTCTAGCACCTTCCTCAGTATATTATTATTATTATTATCATTATTATTATTATTATTATTATTATTATTATTATTATTATTATTATTATTATTATTATTATTATTGGGCACCAGCACACAGCTTGAAAATTTCTGATTAGTGCAGGGAACTGAACCAACCAAATTAATTAATGAATATAAATGATCGTAGTTAAGTATTCTTATAGATTTCGCATTTAAAAATTATACTATATCAAGTTTACAAAAACATAAACGAAACGAAATTCTAATCGTTGCAATGATAGTGTGTCGTACAATGAAGAGATTTCCAATTCTAACAATCTATATATATAATACATCTTTTGTGTTCTCAATATGTTTCATTCAGTTCCAGGGGTTCCGTAAGTTGGAAAGATTGCACATTCTGATAATCAAAATTCTATGTCTATTAATCTGAATATTTTAAACTGAATCCACGCCCTAGTTTAAAGATTTATGCAGTAATATCATGTCATAAAACAAAGTTTTTCATTGTTTGTGTGTTTGTTTTTGGGGGGTCTTTCTCTCTCTTTCTTTGATCGAGATTTTTTTTTTGTTCAGTTCCAGGGGTCCCGTGAGAGCAGGGAGTTTGAGGAGCCCTGCTCTTGTGAATGGTCAGTGAGACTATCTCTCAATGGATCGCTTCACAACAGGCGTCCCCGTTGGAGATTTTTGTGTGCGTCATAGTATTTATTCATGGTTGTGTGATTCGTATGCTATAACAAGTATCTGAACCAGTTCTTCCAACCCAAACTCTAAAGTTATAAAAATGATTGCCACACATGAATATATCACTATTTGATGACAGGACTGCATGCAAATCGTCAGAGACTTGATGGCGTCGTTTGCCGTTTTGATTAAACGGAAGCCGGTTTCTACGTCTGATGGCTCCTTTTGTTTTCTCCACTTCTTTATAGTCTTTACAACACACTCTCTGCCATTTCTTTTGCGTCACTAATATTTGTGCTTTTTCATTACAAAAGAAACGAACCTAATCCGTCTGTTGTATCCTCATCTTACCAAATGCAATCATCAAGTCAATTTTCTGTCTTGCTTGTTAAGTTATTGTAATGCAATCATCATATCCATGTTTAAATATCGAGCATTTTGTCTGGCTCCCGGGCAAATGTATCGTCTTGTTAAATAAGATTTCTATCTTTGGTTTTTCTCTATTCGCGAATGGCAAATATCACTTACTCTCTCTCTTCTCTCTCTCTCTCTGTCTCTGTCTCTGTCTTTCTCTCTAGATCAGAATATTCGTAGGAAAGACAAGTTTCTTTCCAATTGCATAAGTAATGATCATAAGAGGAGATAAGAGCGCTGCAAGCTTTGTTTTCGTGGACTGGAACGAATCGGAAAGAGAAGACAGAAAAGATACACCAATTTGTAGTACGAACTAATAGGATCGGATTTGTTTCTTAAATCAACCGACCATGTCGAACCTGCGGCTAGGAATAAAACACCAAATTCAGGCGCCAAATATAAATTGTAAAATGAAAAGCGAAACGAGGAAATTGGAATCCGATGCGAAGACGAGTCTCTTCAGTAACGATTGATTCCCTGACGCTTATCATTTATAGTTTTTGCTAAGCATTCAGTAATTCTTTCGTTTGGGAGATAAAAATCTTCAGCCCGTTCACTCACGATAAATAATAAAAAAAGACTCTATAGAAAACAATATGGACGCTTTCGTTCTCTGTAAGGAAAGGACAGGACAAAAGAAAATCAGTTATCATAGATTTTGTCATACTATGTTTTAATATCTAATTAGTATTACCATTGCATACTGATGATGTTCAAAATGCTATGATATTTGATTTGTGTAATAACGATGGGAAATTAGAATGGAGGAACAGATATTAATTATGATAGTTTGTAGTGTATCGTTATAGTAAAAAAATGATTATATGAAAAAATACCGAATTGATATTTACTTATTTATTTATTTAAGCCCTTACTTTAACGCCTGGAAAAGCGAAATGAAATGAACAAAACATTTCAGTAGCCAATGAATAAAAACTTTGTATCAGCATACTGCCTGATGTACTCACCATCTCTCTTTTTTTTTTCTCTTTGTGATGTTACAAACAAAAAATAAATATACGAGTACAATTATACGCCACGTATAATTGTAGCTAGTAAGACGGCGAGCTGATTAAGAGAATGAAGAAGGCTTGTCCTTATGAACTGAATCAGGGGGCTTGGGGGACGGGATATAGAATTCAGACCACTAAAACTACTTCGAAGAATATTGGGACTTCCAGTCTACCTTTTTGTTTTGATCAAATCAAATTAAATTTTGTTTACGGTGTGAACTGAAAATTTGCGCTTTTGACTTGAATTAATTTTGGGGTCAGGATTTGATATTTGATCCGGTTTCTCTCCTCATATCCGGACTCACCAAGGGCTCAGATACGAAACTGCTTTCTCTTGGCTGGTCCCATTATACAAATGGTTAGACCCGCTTCTTTTGAATTTTGTCAGATTAATTATTTTGTTTTTATGTTTATTATATGAAATCCTGTCTGTGATCAATGATCTCTCTCTCTCTCTCTCTCTCTCTCTCTCTCTCTCTCTCTCTCTCTCTCTCTCTCTCTCGTATTTTTTGCGCATTCATACAGTCTCAAGCTGTCTTTTGCAGAGATGACACCGTGTATGGTAACCTTTTAAGAATTCGTTTTGGTTACTTATTCTCCTTCTTCCCGTTGTGGGGGTTTCATGCCTGCCACTCAAAACTTGTTGGCAGAGGACTGTGTTTAAAAGATTGTTCCCCCCATTGTGTGAACCTTGTTTATTTTAGTCCGTTATCCCTATGATCTGTATAGAATCATAGGATTTAGCAAGAGAATATCTTATGTATCTTTATTTTTACTTATGTGGTCAAAATGACGGCAAATGGGAAATATATTGATACGCATTGCGTTTTATATACGTGTATAATAAAGATTTGCATTGCAGTGAGATTGAAGAATAGCCTTCTATACTCATTGCGTTTTATACACGCGAACAAGAGAGATTTGAATTGCAGTAAGATTGGAAAATAGCCTTCTATATATATATTGCATTCTAAAGACGTGGGTAATAGAAAATTGCTTTACAGTGTGCTTGGAGAATAGCTTTCTATACACATTGCATTTTAGAGATGCGAATAATAGAGACTTCAATTGCAGTGAGATTGGGGAATAGCCTTCTATACACATTGCATTTTATATAATTAGAGATTTGCATTGCAGTGAGATTGAAGAATAGCTTTCTATACACGTTGCATTTTATATACGTGGATAATAGAGATTTGCATTGCAGTTGGCTTAGAGAATAGCCTTCTATACACATTCCATTTTATAGACGTGGATAATAGAGATTTGCTTTGCAATGAGCTTGGAGAATAGCCTTCTATACACATTCTATTTTATAAACGTGGATAATAGAGATATGAATTGCAGTGAGCTTCGAGAATAGCCTTCAATACACATTGCATTTTATAGACGTGGATAATAGAGATTATGAATAGCGTTCTGTTGGCCATAAACGGATTATGTTTATCATTGCTTTTATTACTTTTAATTAATTTTTATGTTCTTTTAATTCAGCATTTCTATGACGTCATTAGAACATGAATGAAGTTAAATTTTACGTCAGTTGCGTCCCTTAGCGTTTCAGAAGACATCTGCACAATTTGAATTATCATATTTGTGGAGATAAAGTGTGATATTTGATAAAGAAAAAGAATTTCATAAGGATTTTTTTATATATAACTCAAGTTTTTATGTTTGAATAGTTCTTATTGTGACACTAACCGCAGCCGTGCGACATACTCTCAAATAATTTAATACGCTAGGGCTATTCCTGTTCAAAAGGTGCACGTTTGGAAGCGGGAAACTTTATGGTGTGTGATACAGCCTTTCATAACTGACACATGAAATCATTTCCATCCATCGTACGAAACAGCAGTTTCGAAGTATTTCGGTTACTCTTTTTGAGCGTTGACAATCGAAAAATTTTACATCTAAATCGATAATTAGACAATTCCAATAGACAGAAATCACGATAAACAATTTGTAGAAACTATGAAGAAAGATTTATAATGTTAAAATTTGATTCATTTTTAATATATTTCATAAACCGTCGATCAAAAGAACTTCAGACCCGACATTACAAAGCCATGTCTGCTGATTTATGTATCTGGCGAATATCAACTTTGTAAATTAGTCAGTTGTCGTGTAATCACGGTGCATTAGATTTCTCGAGAACAGCTGATCCAAACAACTTCAAACTCGAAACTGCAATGTTCTGTGTGCTGTATATTATACTTGGCGAATGTAAACTTCGTACAAAGGCTAGTTGTTGAGTAATCGCGGTGCATAAATTTGTAGTTAGAATGCTGGTTCTCGTTCCACCTCTTTAAGATATATCTATCTATTCGTTTTGTCGTTCACTTTCGTCAGATTTGTCGAATATATCCAAATATGTTTGCATAATGAATAAAAACAAAGGAACTGAACAAAGTCCGAGCGGGAACTGACCCTGAGAGTCGAACAGGGGAAGAAGAAAAAAAAACAAAAAAACGGAATAATAATTTGCTATGTATAGATGGACTCGTGCAAAACCTTCACCTGGGGAAACTCGAAGGTGCTGACATCGAACAGAAAAGAACTTTGGGGATTAATAACGAGAATGGAGGCAAAGGAGTTATAAAGACAATAGAAAGACGAATTGAAGAGAAGAGGACAGGTTAGTCACTCAATAGAAACCATCAAGTGACCAATGTCTTTCGGTAGTTATCAATTGGGGGTGATCAACTTAAACATCTCAAAAAGGGGTGATCAATAAACAAATTACTTATCTCAGTCTTTGATGGGCCATGATCACTAAAGGAGTTTGAATTTTCCAAGAAACAACCATGAACGCTGCTGGATTTAAACTACGTATCGATTTAGCATAAACTTACATTGCAAACTGAATCCCTCTCTAAAAACCTTTTTTAGTTTTTTTTTTTTTTTGTAGACATGATAAGGAGTAGATGTTTATGTTTTTATCCATCTGGCTCCATTGGTGCAGCTTATACGTGTATTAAATACATAGTCGGTCAGTCAGCCAAATCAACTTGAAAACTGAAGAAACCTGTGTTGACAGTTCAGACGACAGTTTTTGTTGACGGTCTCTAATTGTACCAAGATGTTTTCAATGTGGTCAGAAAACATGGACAGCAAGTAATACCAGTTGTTTCCTAAAGGGTTCGATACGTTCCTTGATAAATCGTTGTGATTGGCTGGTCAAAATTAAAGTCCCAAGGCGTACTTGTAATCATCGAATGTCTATTGACACACTCTACAAAGCTGTGTACAAGACGGGGCGAAATTATAATCTGATTTCGGTCGGCTCTCCCGGGCAATATTCATTTCTATTTCCATATATAATGACATCCGCCGGACCGACTTTGTTGACATCGTGACATCAACTCATTAATGTTGATATTTGTAATTGAAGATAGTCATCACACCTGCAGCAAACGAGGATAGATTTATAGTTATTACACAATGATTCAAGTAGATTTTTCAGTTATGGCACAAGATTTCCAGTCGTGAGTGACACGGTTATATCCCTGGTGTCAAACTAACAAAACCCGTTATCAATTGCCTGCATTTCAAACTGAAGCAATCAATACCTTTGGCAGCAATAGATTATAAATATTTATTGATTTAAATTTTTATCTCCGAAGTTGATTACATATATATAGCCTGGAAATATTATACCTCGGCAGCACTCATACACTGTTCGTTACCGTCAGATATAATGACAAAGCCACGGTGGTAGAGAGAAGAGTTTGGGTAAGCTAACTGTAACTTCCATAACTCTATTACCTGACCAGGCAGTAACAGCAGGAAGCTGGTATATCGATTGTAAGACAACGGACAAGTCGTAATGCAAAATCTATGATTATTCTCGAAAATAAGATGCCATTTCTTAAGGTTAATACTTAGATTAGTCGTAAATCATCAAGGTTGGTTTTAATTTTGTTCTAGCCTATAAAAAAAGAGAAAGGGAAGAAGATAGAATAAAAGAACTTTTGCAGACATAGTTCTGGGTTTGAGCGCATAATTGTGAGACGTAATGTACGGAGTTTAGTTTGAGTTAAGGGGATGTTCAGCTAAACTGATTTTGAATGATCCAATGATCCATTTTAAGCGTTCAAAATGCCCAGAAAAAACGAAAGTGGCTTAGTTATAAGCAGATCAAATGTTTAAACCCTTTTTCAGCAGACGTTTCTTGTTTTGAGAAAATGCTTATACAGTAAAACAGTTTTGTCGGTTGATGTTTATTTCAACATTTATTCTAGAAGTTATTTTTTTAGATTACCTTTCATGTAACAATCGAAGCTGCTATTATCAAAGTATTCTTACATTTGAGGAGATGCTTATATATATATATATATATATATATATATATATATATATATATATATATATATATATATATATATATATATATGTCTACTCCTTTCCGTGCCAACTCGGTGGATCATAGTTCGCTAACCCTTTGTTTGAAGGATGGGGCTGACCCTTGGCAAGTTGGCCTTACCTTGAAAATCCATTGCTCAGACTGGAAAGGAAATCTGCACATAAGCCCGTCGTCTATGGTCCTACTGCGTCCACGAAGCCATGCTATATCATTCATTCATTCATATATATATATATATATATATATATATATATATATATATATACTCCTCATCTTCCAACCCCGACTATAGAAGTAACATACATTCCTCTCTCTACTGGCGATATACAACAGATATCACATGAAAACTCCGTTTGTAAAAATGATGCAAATATTTGTGTTTGTATCTCGCTTCAGTTGAAGTTATCTACCTCTAATTAACAGTTAACTGCTGATGAGTGAGCAGAACTCCAAAACATGTCCGGAAAATACACGATTTGAATAAAAATTCCACACACTCAATACTGCTTGAATCCCTATACATATATGTATATATATATATGTGTGTGTGTGTGTGTGTGTGTGTGTGTGTGTGTGCGTGTATGTGCCAACAAGGATGGTTTAATAAATTTATAGCCTGATATGTAGGTATTAGCTGATTTTTTTTCATCTGTAATTTTCACAATATAATGTTTGATCTATAGGGATAATATTCACAACTGGATTAAATGTATTGTCATGGAGGGAGATAAGTTTAGAGGATAAATATTTGCATGTAAAATAAATGCTTACTTCATAATCAATCACAGCCTTGTTCATCTTGTAGCTGTGTGTATCACTCTCATGGGTGTATGAAATTACGGACATTCATGCGTCTATCTATCTATCTATATATAAATATATGTAAGATTAGAGAGGGTCTATATATATATATATATATATATATATATATATATATATATATATATATATATATATATATATATATATCAGCGCTTTTTACAAAGAAGGTTTTGAACCAATGTATACGTAGAAATTACAACTGTGTTTTTTTTTCTCTTTCTTATTGCAAATTACACATCGGGAAAAATATTACTTTTTTCCAATAATTTTATTAATGAAATTCATAACTCTATCACATTTTTTCCGTTCGTTTTCTTTGTGGGGAAATTCAGCGTCTCCCATTAATTTCATATCTGGAGAGAGAGAAAAAAATCCTTCCATCTTTTTTTCTTTCAACTCATTCCAAATACATTTTTGTTCTTTCCAAAAATAATTGAATGCTGGAAAAAGCCGCCAGTGGACTTCGGAGTCTCCTGGGTCGAGTTAAGCGACAAAACTAACCTCGCTTTTTGTCAACTCGAAAATTGAGGGACACCTTGGATTCCACCAGACACGGGGAGAAGCAAAACAGAGTCGAACAGGGGGGAGGAACGGTGATAGATAATGTAAGTAAGAAGAATTCGGTGCCGGTTTATTGTAAGGCGTATTCATATGGATGCATAGTCTCCAATATCACAAGTACATTTATATTCAATGAAACGAGAAATAAAAAAAACAACTATGTGTAGAGAAGACAGACCGGTATCTGGAGGAGACAGGAGTATATGTGAAAGAAAACGAATAATTCTGAAAAGTTGGGGTTGAAATAATGACGCATTTTTAAGTAGAGAATAAGGATGCCATACTTTTGATGAAGTATGTTCTAGATTGGGAACGCAGTAGTGATGAAAAGGAAGAAGAAGAAGAAGAAGAAGAAGAAGAAGAAGAAGAAGAAGAAGAAGAAGAAGAAGAAGAAGGAAAAGGAGAAAAAGGAAAATAATTGGAAAAAATGGAGGAAGAAGAAGAAACAAAGAAGAAGAAGAAAAAAGAACAAGAACCAGAACAAAAACAAGAAGGGGGAAATGAAGTAAGTAAAAGAATGAGAAGAAAAGAAAAGGAGAAAGAGGAAAATGATGAGAAAAATGGAAGGAGGAACGAAGAAGAAGTAGAAGAGGAGGAGGAGGAAGAAGAATAAGCTGAAGAAGAAGAAAGAAAAAGACAATAACTACAAAATTTAGTAAACAAAGAATAAAAAGAAAAAAGTAGAACATGAAAAACAGAGAAGATAAAACAGAGAAGGAGAAAGAGAAAAACAAAGAAAAAAGAGAAGAAGAATTTAACACGATGATAATGATGATGTATGAAGGAGAAAAAAGAAAAGAAGAAAATACTCCGAAACGAAAAGGAAAGAGAAAATAAAGTCGACATTGGAAACAAAGAAGACACATAAAAATATAACATGAAGAATGAGAATAACGAGAAAGAAGAAAGAAAAATATTAAAATAAGAAAAGGAAAGAAAAACCCCAAAGAAAGAATTGAACGAAGGAAACAACAAAATATCAAACAGATCTGGTTAGTCACTCAATAGAAACCGCCACATGACCGACGTCTTTAGGCAGCTGGCTGTGCTGGGGGTGATAAATTAAAAGGGGAAAAGCTGTCATCAATCAAGTTACTTCTCTTGCCTTTTGTTTGATCAATAAAAACACAACTGGGTGTAAGCTTGGGACCAAATCAGCATAAACTTATATCACAGATTGGACCCCCACTAAAACCTATTTAAGAGGGGATCTTGAAAAAAGAAATAAGAACGTTGTTTCTAATTATAATGAGGAGCAGATTTTTAAATATTTCACGCCTCTAGCTCCATCGATTCGGCCTGTGTGCGTTATACATACATACGTACATAGCCAACCAGTCAGTCAGAAAGACCAACTTGAAAAACTGGAGAAACCTCTGTTGACAGTTTTAGTGACAGTTTTGGCCGACGGATTCTAATAACAAAAAAAAGGAAAAAGAAAACAATAGAATAACAAAAAAATGATAAAGAAACAAAATCAAAGAACAAACAGAAACACACACAAAAAAAAAACCGAAAAAATAAACAATATGGCTCCCCAGAGGCGCGAAAGTTAGTGACATTTTTAGATTTTGTACAATTCGACGTTGTTGTCTTCTTATTTTGATTGACCTTCTCAGTTCGAAATGTAAGTTTTGTTGACTGTGTTTGTTGTGTTTATTTTTGATTGAAAACAAGATCAGAAGTTACAAGACCGAGATGCGGGGATGTGCGATAACACCTACTGAATTTTCAAGCAAAGAAAAGACACAAAGTTTCTTATTTGTGTAGAGTTGAAGGTTTTCCTATTGGTCTTCTGTCTTTAAGAATTGTTGCTCATTAGAAACCGTCTACGGAGACCGTCAACAGATCTGTCAGAATAGCTTTCTGGCCTCCTGGTTCGATATGTATCATGCATGCAGTCCGCATCGGTGATGCTATTGGGCTAAATATTTAAACGTCTATTCTTCATTAAGTCTAGAAAAAAACCTCTTTATTGTCTTTTATATCTCTTCACGTTTTTAATGGGGTGGGGTTCAATTATTAATGCAAGTTTATGCTAAACTGTTCTTCGCGTTCGACTGTGTTCACGCTTGTCTTTTGGAAATTCGGACTCTTTTTAGTGATCATTACCTAACGAGATGCAAGAGAAATAAGTTATTCGTTGATCACCCCTTTTCCAATTTTTTTATTGATCACCCCCATTTCAACACAGTATGCTGCCAAATGCAATGGTTGCAACTCTCTTTCTTTTGAAAGACTAATCAGACCTGTTATTTTTTTTATTTATTTATTTTATACATATATATATATATATATATATATATATATATATATATATATATGTACACAGTATATGTGGTACAAATCAGGCTAGCAGTATAACATAATATAATAACATATCAATAATATAAAGCCACTTCTGAAATATATCGGATTTTTTTCAAAGAGTGCTCGATACGTACAACATTTTACTCAAGGAGTTGAGTTTTTCTAGAGTAGAGCTGGAAATAAATAGTAGGTTGTGGATATATATATATATATATATATATATATATATATATATATATATATATATATATATATATATATATGTATATATGCTTCATCTGGTTTTATTGCCCAGCTCATTGTTTTTTTAACCAGTGGTATTCCATAAGAATTATTCAACGACAGTCGATTCATCTATTGATTCAGCATGATCCTACCTGCGTTTGGATGTTACGCTTTCTGTGACAGCACAAGGGAATGTTAGGTAGTTTAATAAGAGTCTGAGAATAGAGAAAACAGAAAGGAAAGTTAGGTAGTTAAATGAGTGAGTGAAAAGAAAGAGAGAGGGCAGAGAGAAAGTCAGGTAGTTTAATAAGAGTATAGGAAAAGAGTGAACTGAAATGGAAGTTAGATTGTTTAATTAAGAGGGTAAGAAAGGAGAGGGCAGCAATCAAAATTAAGTTGTTTGTTTGTTTGTTTACTTACTTCTATACTTACATTAAAACCTACGATGAAGTTCGGGAAGGATAGAGGAGAGAAAGAGAAAATACAGGAGAAGGTTGAAAGAAGACCGGGGGCATGAGATAATGGACAATCTTAGTTGTCAACACACATGGAATTTCTACGGGTTCAATTGGTAAGAAACGTCTGCAAGCTAAGCTCAATTGAGGATGGATTAAGTTGATTTTGTTGTAGTTATATTTTTGTATGTGTATGTGAGCGTGTGCGTATACAACAGAGTTGCAATCTTCAATAAACAATTTTGTGGCCAAAAACGTCTCCAAATATCTGATGAACCTGGATTCGTGCATCGTTATTTAGCGAACTTTACTATATAAACACGTCCACAATGGTAAGATTCGAACTTTCGTAAATTAGTCAACGAGTTTAGCTTACCATAGGTACGTAATGTCTCATACGGAGTCCTAGCATTCATCAACATCTTAAAATTCTCTTGTCTTGTCGTCTCAGTATCCAATTCACTACCAGAGTGAGAGGACCAGAAACAAACACCTTTCTACGCGAGATATTTCGTCAGCCGCCTGCGTTGTTAATTAGCTGTTGACTTGCAACCAGCGACCCCAGTCGGAAAATTTTAAGTGCCCGTCTCTCAAGAAGCAACTTCCATTTGAGTATGAACGGTCGACGACGAAGTCCCGGTTTCTATAATATGCATCGGCTTAGTGATCCTTGTCAAAAAACAGGACTTCATCATTGTGAGTTTTTTTTTAATGGACACTTTGTAGAAAGCAAGTCCACCGAAAGGGATATCTCCATGAACTTGATTAGCTGCTAAGAAATGTTGCTCATACCGGGAATCGGACCCGGGACCTTCTCGCAAATGAAACAGACATGCTAATCATTTCAGTATCCACGTGGATTCAGTCAATGAACCCGTAGCTTTCATAGCCTTCATTATCATCTACGTATTGCCTTGTCTCAATATCCAATTCAGGAATAAGGAAACTGAGGACGAGACTATTTCTCGCGAGATATCTCGTCAGCCGTGCACCAGCTTAATTTGTTTTTGATCGACCAGCAACCCCAGTCGGTAAATTACCGGAACATAAACGTGTGAGTAAAGATGAAGTTTGATTCGTCTGCACATTTCGTGAAAGTTGGCCCCTTTGATCCAGTCTGCCATGTACGGAGCCCCTTGAGGCCGGTGCCGAAACAAAAAGTGTTAGTATTGTTTAATCCATTGGAAACACTTCATAATGGGTCGTTTAAACCCCGGTCGCTTTGAAATCTTTTTATTTTGATTCCGGGTGATCGGCTTCTTTATGATGTTAATTAACCGTGTAAAGAAAGAGATCTTAAGAACCGGGTTCGACTTTTCTATGACGCCTGACTCCATGCAGAGCCTCACCCACTATCTTCTTCGTCCCCCACCAACCGTTTCTCTCTAAGTCTCCTCCCATATTTCTTAGCCGCCACACCACGCCTCGCCGTCATTCTACTTTCTCTCTTTTTGTCTTCTAACTCTATCTTCTCTCTGTCTGTCTCTGTCTATCTGTCCCTGTCTGTCTGTCTCTGTCTGTCTCTGTCTGTCTCTGTCTCTGTCTCTCTCTCTCTCTCTCTGCCTCTCTCTGTCTCTCATGCACAAACCACGATTTAGTCATCCTTTCCCCTTCATCCTTGTTAAACTCTCCTTTTAACTCCCTGTAATTGCATCTCTCCCTTAAAAAAAAATTATTTTGATCTCTCTCTCTCTCTCTCTCTCTCTCTCTCTCTCTCTCTCTCTCTCTCTCTCTCTCATGCACAAACAACGGATTGGTCCTCCTTCCCCCTCTTCTATATTTCTTATTGTTAAACTCCCCTTTTAACTCTCTGCGATGACACCTCCCCCTTGAAAAAAACTTCTTTCTTTTCCACCCCTCCCTCTCTCTCTCTCTCTCTCTCTCTCTCTCTCTCTCTCTCTCTCTCTCTCTCTCTGGGTACTTTACTTCTCTTTCACGCTCCCCGTTTTATACTGCTCCTCCCATGTTCGTTTCCCAAGTTGCCAATCTGTCTGCCGTGCCATTCCTTTCAAAAAGACGACCGACTCGCTATAATCAGTAATTAACTAGCAGCCGACCGTAAAGCGTTATTTAATGATTCTGCTATGAGGGCCTATCACCACAACCTGCTGACAAGATTCAACAACTGTTCTGTGTTGATGGTGGGCTTCAAGGTGGGCGACAGCGCCAACGAATCAGAGTTCGAACCCCATCAGATGTTGGCCTCAAGATTCGTAGCCAGTACGGAGAAACATCGATTATCCGAACGAGATTCTCTGGGAATATCTAGTTTGGATAATCGATAACTAATCCGATCATAAAAAAGGAATCTATTCTGGTCACAACTACGGGATCTTGAAATCTTTTCCGGATAATCCTAAAATCGGATATTTGATGTTCGGATAATCAAGGTTTCTTTGTACCTATTTTCACCAGGAGATTAGCGCTGTGTTATTTTTAAACAACAGAATATCCTAATCTACTTATTAAAGATTAACTCTACGATCCCTAAGATATCAACTGCTTTCATAAGACCTGGTGGATGTTGGGTAATGTTTATGGAAGACTAGACTCATAATCGCAAACATCAAAAGACAGACCTCATCCCTCCGTCAATAATAGGAGATCAAAAAGACCAATGAGTGAAATATTTCACACAGTCTCTGTAGGGATTTTCTAGGTTATATCCGCTTGTCTTTTTTACAGTAATCCTATAGCATCCAGTTTCACTCTTGGTAAAGCGGAAGTCAAATTAAAGATGGTAGTTTTACAAACGGATAGGATCAAAAGAAATTTCAAGGAGATAAAAGAATTGGCGGGAAAACACCATAAATATATCAAAACCAGCCCAAACCTGGAGTCGACTTTAATTTTCTACCGTAACAAGAACCATTTTCGCCAAATTTAGGAGAGTAAAATGTAACATTCGCCTACTGTGGTTTGAGGTCAAGACCAACAGATTGTTAATGGTGTCACTTACCAACTGAACTTAATCGAAAGGGCGAAAATTTATGTTGGATACATTCAAAAAATAAATAATTCTGTAAAATTAATATTGGTAGCCGGCTATCTTATCGACTGAGCCAACCTGAAAAGTCAAACATGTCCACAAAATTTATCCCACAAATATGCATTGGCTTATTTCATTCTGAGAAGTAAATACATTCATGCTAAAAATTATATTTTTAATTTTATTATTAATTATTGATACAATTGGAGAGTAGCAGTAATTATCTTCACTTGGAATAGAGATAAGATCAGTGTTCGAGTCTGTAGTGGTTAGGTTTGTTATTGTTATTGTTGCTTCCTGGTTCCAAATTTCCAAGCGCTGTCTGTCGCACGGTGGTTGGTGAAATATCGGTGAGTTCGGAAACCAGCCAATTGCCATTTGAATTTTCTAATGGATTCTATGATATCTCAGATTCAAGTTCTTCTGCATTAAGCGTATTTTCCATTTCTGTCACTTTCAGACAATGTCTGGTCAGTGGTGCCAACAATTCAGAAATGGATGGAATAGTCCAGGAAGATTCATCATCATCATCATCAGCAGCAGCAGCCTTTTAACGTCCGTCGTTGGATATAGACCTCCTCAAGGATTCGCCAGATCTCTATGTAATAGGCGCCGCAGAGACGATACTTTCTTGTCTATTCTAGTTCGTCATGCCATTTTACATATCGCATGTGGTCCCAGGGGATCCATGCTATGAGTGATGATGTCCAGTGGCTGTCTGACATTCTTGCCAATGACCGATCCAATGCCATTTGAGTTTTTCTCTTCTGTTTTCTCTCTAATATATTATGCTCTTTTGTAATTTTTCCATGTAATGTACAGCATGATTCTCCTATGTGCACGTTGCATGATTCTCAGTTTGAAGATGAACCCTTTGGTCATGTTCTTTGTTTCAGTTCTACAGGTGACTATCGCGGGGTGACGTTGTTTGTAAGCTCCTCTTTCTAGGACTTGTGAGATTTTCTTGTTCTGGATTTTTCTTGCTCTACCGAAATTTTGCCGACCTAGAAAGATTCTTTGCTCGTTCCCTCTTCCTTTGAGGATTTTATGGAGATTCGTTGTCTTAGGTAGATGTAGTGGTCTACTTTTTACAGTTCAGTGTTTTCGATTCGATTGTTCCGTCTTTTTCTTGATACGAATCGGAAACCAGATCGCTGTTTATTTATGGGATCCAGTGGTCCCCAACCAAGAAAAAATCCGCCACCACCCAAGCAGAATTTAGGTAGTCCGGAGCTGAGGGCAATAGGTTATGAGGTAAAAATAGAAATCGTAATGAATGTTCATTTGTTTTTTGGCTCAAGTGTAAGGGGATGCACTCTCACCAACAGATAACAAATGCTTATATCAGTTACGATAAGCAGTATCCTTATCTTTTTTGTAATTAATTGGAATTTCAAATGATGTGTTCCTGATTATTTTCGCTTGCTTTCTTTGAACGACAAATACACGGCAGCATCTCCACTGTTAGAAAATTAAACTAATTCTTAATTTAAATCTGTCTGATTATACGCTGGATAAAATAATTATTTGAAATGTTTCTTTGATGCAACTAACTTGAATGGAAGCGGAGGAAACTAGCAATCTTATCGACAAAAGTGGAGTTTGGCATTGGATACGATGAAAACAGGGGGATACACAATTTGTCTGGGTTATTGCTTCAGTTCATAGAAATGGAGAAAATTATTTTGATGACGGAATAATGTTGTTATGGATTTTTCACTTACTAAAATATTTATGACACTAATGCTATGACCTTTCGTATCAGTGAAATATTTTATAGAACAATTTGTCTACATGGTCAAAACAAAAATTTCCAACAATTTTTTTATTAATATAATTCCTGGTCATTACCATTCATGGACTCCAATTATCGTTTCCTTCCTATCGAACAACCGTAGCCATCAAAGATAGCAATGGGTTCTATCATTGTTTTACATATGCATGGGTTGGTATTTGCTGATGTGTTTGAGTGTTCAAGCCATACCATTTTGTCTACAGACTTGGAAAATTGACATCCGAACTCAACTGAAACTCTAAGATTATCTTTTATCTATTTTGAGAACAAAACAACTCTTATTGACCTTTTTGAGGTCTTTTTCTCCAGAATCAAGATGTTTCCAGAATTTTTTGTCGAACTCCTAGAGAGTTAACTTTATTATCTCAATTAGTCAGGCTATCAAATTTAAGACACTTCAATTTCAGGGAAGGTAAAACAGAAAAATAGATGCAAAGAGTCTATGTTGGAATTCGTAGCAATTGGTCAAAATTAAAGCCGACGTTGCTCATTCAATAAATACGTTTTGTTTTTATTTAAATAATCATCTGTTTCTACTGCCTGCTTTCGTCTGATTTAAGAAGATTTTTTTAAGCCCTCGACCTCATTTACACTTCTTTCGGGTTCACCTATTTAAAATGGGATAAGTTTGAAGATGAATTAGTCCCCCCCCGTTTCCAGCTTAATCGTGGGCAATAGCGTTCAGTTTGAGGAAGGATCTCGAAAGCAACTACAATAGGCTTTTTGTTTTAATAAAGATTCAGCAGAAACAATTTCTAAGTAAATATCTCCACTCTTGATAACTCAACTATGCAAAATGAAATAGAAAATATTTCTTTGTTGTTAACTTATCAGTCTTCGTTGTTACTTTGTTTCAATGGTCATTTTGTTTAATTACGTTTGTTCGCCAAGACGAAAGAAACATTCTGAAAGATAAACAGCTTTAATTCTATTTGAAAACACATTGTTTGTTCCAAAGCCCCCCTAAAAAAAACTCGCACGAAACAAAACAAAAAAAAATACATTGTTCCTTTTCAAGAACAAAGTACGATGTTTTGATACTGTTATTATTAGATAAATATTTTCTGCTATTCGTCCGACCAATATACCATTTATAATATCAGATAAGTTGCACTTTTACTTCATGTTTCTGTGGCTCAGTGGTCCAAGTCGTTCAGATGATTGGACCTGGGATCGATTCCACTCGTGAGAGACTCATTGATTTCTTAATGATAAGGATCTTCTGATAATCGGACGTAGATATTAAAAATTAAAATTAAATTGTATATGAAAGAAGATTTACCTCATAATATATTGGTATTATCAAAAAACTTGACGAAAAACTTGAAATTATATTTTTAAAAATATGCTTGACACCTTAAAGACTGAGCACCTATCACGTTTTATGTTTTAGGATCATTGGCGAATTTTGTTACGGAAGTTCATACGCGTAAATTTCTCCTCTTTTCAGATATACAGGTATTATCTGTATTCTTTCGGCATATAATTTAGTTGAATATATTTTTCTTTTTTAATTAAATCCAAGTTAAAGGAAAACTGTTTATACAAGAGCTATAATACTTTTAAAAGTTATTGGTCATTCAAGTAACAGAGCTGAGTTTGACCTTGGAGCAGTTTACTCAATACTAGATGCCAGGGGAAAAAGTCAGAGATGTCATGAATAGAACTTATTCTGACCATATTTATTCTTCAGTGGAAGTTTTTTTTTATATGTATGACTTCAAATTTTGATGCTACGATTGTTCAATTATTAACTATGACTTCGAATTATCATTAATATCATTATTATATAAGATGTTTAAGGTGACCGTTGGTGTAGATCAAGGGGAGAGAAAATCTCCTCAGAAGTTTGGCACTCTTCTTAATATTTCCACCCACTTCAACAGTATCTCGATCCGAATCATCTCAATTTTATCTCGGATTTCCAGTTTTCTATTCACCATGGGTTTTGCGACTGTTCCCAGTGCTCCCGTGATTAAGGGCACGACCTTCACTTTCATGTACAACAATTTTCGTGAGGGAGGGGGGGGTCTTGATATTTGAAATCATCAACGGAAACAGTCAACAAAGGTTTCTTCAGTTTTCAAGTTCGTCTGGCTTACCCTCTGGCTAGGTATCATTCGTATAGGCCACATCAACGGAGATACAAGGCTGAAAATTTAAATATTTACTTTTTATTGTGTCTAGGAAAAACGTTTTTTGTCTGTTCTTTTTTTCAATCCCCAAACCCTGAATAGGTTTAAGATGGAGGGTTCAAGTAGCAATGTAAGTTCATGCTAAATCGATCCTTCAGTTTGTGCCCGAAAGCATTCACACTTGTTTTTGCTTTGTTTTGTTTTGTTTTTGTTTTTGTTTTTGTTTTTTTATGGAAAATTCGGACTTTTTTAGTGATAACTGCCCATCAAAAGGCAAGAAAAAAACTTATTCATTGATTCCCCTCCTTTCCCAATTTTTTCATTGATTGCCCAAACATGGCCTACTGCCAGATGACATTCGTTAGCTGACAGTTTCTATTGAGTGACTAACCTGACCTGTTCATCAATAATTTCACCCCAACTTCGGGTTTGCTCTCTAATCTGTCACAATCGCTGCATATGCTATATAACACATGTTCTCTTCTTTGAATACAATGGTTGATATTTGTACCTGAGTCTAGATAGATTGTTTAAATCTCAAAAAAAGTTTCATGTCTGTATGTTAGAACCTAAATCGTTTGAACAAAATTCCAGTGAAGTGAAAGTGGGTGATTATGAAATCCTGTATCTGCCGTCAAACTTTAATACATTGTCAGGGTTGACTTT
>OY735238.1:11936517-11959017 GCA_963457665.1 Thysanoteuthis rhombus | reverse complement strand
AATTCAACCAAAGATTAAAACCTGCATTATTTTCTTTATTTAGATTGAGTTACTTCTTTTCTTTTTTTCAGGTGGACGTCAAGGGAAGCTTCCTGTAGACGCTTTTGAAAAGTATGATTTTTCTTCAAAGACTTTGGAAAAATTATCTAACGTACCTTCAAAAAGAGTCTTTGCACTTTATGCATCGAATGACACACATTTTTAGTGTTGGTGGGTTGAAACAAAAGGCTGAGGAAGGTTTCTCTAATACTTTGGAATGTTCTAATGTTACTAAAAGTGAGTAGCAGTTCTATTTCTAACTATCTATACAACTCATGGGTAGGATTTATTGAACTCGTTCAGGCCTAGGTTTTCTAAAGCTTACGAAGTAAGGACATCAACTTTATTCATCGAGCCTGGCACTTCTTTTTTGCTATTTTCATGGAAAGTGCCCAGAGGAGCTCCATCAACTGTTTCTACAAGTAAAAGATTTTCCAGTCAGAACACAATTTGCAAACTCAAATGAATCTCACCCACATACAAAAACACACAAAAGGAGAATTCTCTTACTAGGGTACTAATGCAAAATGAACGTAGCTTCAGCTTAAATTTGACCCTGGTCCATCGATTCTACGTTCTAAGCTGATAACCATAATGTCACTGAACCTCTACGATATACGGTGGACCCTCTATTAAAGGGACTCTGGCATAGCTGATTTCATATTTAACGGACCTTTTTCGTTAATATTTGAAACTTTCAACTAAAAGTGTCAACACTAGTTTCTTCAGTTTTTAAGCGAGCCTGGCTAGCTGGCTAGCTATTTATGTATTACACGTACCTGCCACACTAATGGAGCAAGAAGGATGAAAATGTAAATATTTACTTATCATATCTATTTAAAAAACCCGGCTCGTACGTTATTTGAAACAAGCCTTCTGAATAGGTCGTTAGTTTGGAATTGAATTAACAATATAGGTTTATGCTATATTGGCCCCTCAGTTTGTGTCTGTCAACGGTCACGTTTGTTTTTCGAAAATTCAGATTTGTTCGTGAGCACTGCCCAACTAGAAGCGAGAGAAGTAGCTTATTCATTGATCACCCTTTTTTTCCATTTTTTTACTTGATCACCCCTAACAGCAAACGTCCAAAAGACCTTGATCACATGACTGTTCCTACTGGGTGACTTACTAGATCTGATCCATTTCATTTTCGTACATTTGTCATTAATAAAATATTGTTAATCAAAGGTCATTATCATTTCATAACTAATTTTTTTTAATCATGCCTAAAATAAATCTTTGAAAACATGTTACGTTTTAGATAAGACAAGAAGCACTTGACTACACTGTCAAAAAGGTGAGTAAATAGTTGATATTTTTTATCATTTAATAATTTGGCGCTCTTCCTTATTGTTTATTGTATCAATGATTTTTTACATTAAAAGAAATGAAATAAAACTGACTGCTGCAAGATCAAACTCCATACCAATTTGTATTCCAATCGAAGATGATTTCTGCAACTTTTGTATTGTATACATAATAGATAAAATATAATAAATGATTTTTTTTTAATATGTATCCTTTTCTGTGATAATTATGAAGCCATAATTTCCTGCTGAAATGTCAAAGGATGTAAAGGTTAAGGGATTGATATTGTATCCGGTGTCCACTGATAAAGATAAACAGGATGTGCAAATGTAGGAAAGCGTCCTTAGGACATTTCGATGATTGGTGTTGACAAACAACGACCTGGCGGAAGTGTTGACAAAAAGCACAGGTGGATGTGGGCGGAGACACCATAAAGCGTACGTGGACCCATCAAACGTGTTGACGTAGATCCCCTATAAGAAGGTAATGATCGCCGTCTTAGAGAGACTAGATTCCTGGTGAGTGCAGATCACAAGATACTAAGACGGCTCCCGTGTGCCCATCCGTTGTCCTGAGCGCTACTCTCCGTCCGTTCAACACGACGCTACGTGGAACTGTATCAATGAAAATATATGTCTATATCTTTTATAAATCTACATCCTATCTTCGGTCTTGAATTCTTTGAAGTCCTATGTCTATGTAACATTCATAATTATCACATTCCGTCGACTATGAATTATCTAATTACTGATATTACGTATTTTTTTTTATGAATAGATTCATTTATTAACTTGGAATAAGTCTTTGCATATCTATACGATAAATTTTCGGTCATATCTAAGACTTGTCGATTTAGCTCAGTCAGTAAAACAGCCTCCTGGCAATCAGTTGGTTGTGAATTCGATTCACCTTAGAGGAAAGTGGATTTTATATATCAGTTTACACCCCTTGTTTTTGCTATTCTTGTTACGCTAAGAAAACAAAGTCAACTCCAGACTCTGAGCGTACTGGAGTTTGACAAAATAGTAAAAAATAGTTCTGCTAAGTTACTTTCGGTTTAACAGACTTCCGCCGTTATCAGACACTCCTTCTCTTCCGATAAGTCCGTTAAAACGGGGGTTTATTGTATTTGTAACCGTCATACAAAAGCTTACCTTGGTCGTATTGACACTTGACGCTTGGGGTTGATGAAAACACGCTTGTTCGCCTACTTCGTCTCCCTTAGTGTTTACCGAAGAGATGCAGGTTCTATTAAAGATACATTTTATTAGTTAAACATACGCATCATGAATACTAAAGCGTTTGGGGGTCAAATGATAAACAAACTAACCACAAAACTGTGACCGCCGTCAACGAAAGGGGGAACGTCTTCCGATCTTGCCACAACGACTTGTGTCAACCAAGGGTCCCTGAGTGGAGTCACGTGTCTGATTGTGTCTGAAGATGTTTGACGCAGCGGGTTACAGACTTCTCCAACAACGCTTAACGACTCACAAATAGACACGACACGCCCAACGCCCGGTATGGATCAAACGGAGATGAGGCCTTGCGTGTACATCATTTTCGAATTTGCCTATGAAGAATAGAAAAGCGGCAGTATTGACCTGGCGAGGGAGCTGAACAGCAAATAAAACAATCCAACGCTTAGAGGGAAGGGATATTCGAATTTGATGAGGGGTGTAGGGTCGTTTGTAAAAATAAAAAGGGGGGGTCAAGACATACGCCGTCGTGATTAGCACAGTAGGGAGGCTGACAGAGAGGCGTGTCAGGGACTGTAAAATGATCGGTGGAAAAAAAACACGGAAAGAAAGCACGTGAACGGGCGGAGAATAACTCCACTGTTGTTATTGCATTCACCGGTGAACTCAGTGGTTGTAACCAGTGCGGGATTTATTAGATGGTGGGGTATAAAAAGGGTCAATTGACCCTTCTATATAAAAATATCAAAATTTAAAAAAAAAGTTCTTTTGATAAGAAATAAATTAATTACTGTCTGGTATCCGTTTCGTTATGAATTGTTTTGAATAAATAAATACGACTTCTGCTTGTAATTCGGGTCTACGGTAATCGGAGTATGGGTTACAAAAATAAAGAATTACTACTAGCTCTGTACGAAAGACCATAGATCGTCTTAGGGACCGCATTATTTAACTTGCACCTTTATTTATAAAATTTTAATGTTCTCAACTGTATGCTATTTTTATTTGTTAGAAATATTTTACGAAGAGTGCGCATAGCATCACGTATTTTGACTTCTGTGTATGAGGTACCATCCCAGCTCGGGGAAGACTCTCAGGGTAGATTAGACTCTCTAGCCTTGGAAAGGCTACCAGTCTAGGAGAAGGATAAATCTGATTCTAAAGCTAGGAGTAAAGCCCCCTTAAGGCTGTTTCAAACCTTCAAGGCAGCTCCTGTAGCCATTCTGATGCCAGACCTATCTCTCTCTGCTCTCCTCTTGACTACATCGACGATGTCGAGAGTGGGGTTTTTGCGACTGGGCATTTCAGGATCTCTTTAAGCTTCAGCCAGGCCTGAGCCCGGGAAGAGACGTTCAGTTGTCTGTATAAATAGAACGGGGCCCATTCAGGAGGGGCCCACCAAACTTGGAGTTCCCCAGGCCCTAAAGTCTAAATCTAGCCACGGTTATAGCTTGAGATTAAGGGTCCAGCAGTTAGAGTTCTACCGTAGTAGTAGCGAACAGGCCAGTGCATGTGACCACAAACAAATCGAAAATATACTTATATGATGAGCAGTATGGTTTTCATGATTCGTTGTCCGTAACCATGGACTGTTCCACTTGAATGTAACAATTTTGAAAATCGAAACATTTCCTTACCCACCATTCAAAACAATGGATTTTCCCATTGAAACGATTTAGATTTTAATTCTCTTTTCTTTTTTTTTAAAATCTTATCGAATTTAATTACAGTGGGTGTTAGCTTTTCCATAATTCGCTTCACGCCCTTTATTCACCTTTTTGAGAAAAAAAAGGTGAAAATCGAAAATAGCGTCCGGCCTTTTGATTTGCAGAGAGCCATTATAGAGTTAGCGCGCACTAAACCCCTCTTCCTCCGATACACACCATCCTGCACTCTCTCTGTCTCTGTCTGTCTGTCTCTGTCTCTGTCTCTCTCTCTCTCTCTTCCACGCACCGTTTCGTGTACCTCTGGAGCTATGATGACTCACTCTGACCTAATATTTTTGGGTCTGGAAATGCTCAAGAAATTGATAGATAAATATATATATCCTGTACTATTAGAAGATACTCTCACTATAATTTTAAAAGTGACGATTGGAGTAAGTTGTGATTTTTTACCTAGCAAACATTATATGATATTGTTCGTCAAGGTTCGTTGAGCATAGTATGATTATAAATTGCGTTATATTATATAGAAACTTATTTGAAATAATCTACCGTTGTTACATGGTTGATATATCACACATCCTAGACAACGTAAATAGAATAAACAACTAAAAAAAATGTGACTGCTGCAGGAATCGACCCTGCCACAGATAAGGTAGCCACCTTCAACGTAGTGATGCTTGTTCCCATTGAGCCGCCGCTAATGTAAGGGCCAAAATAACTGTTTTCACTCGAAATTCTAATCCCTCCATTCTCGGTCTATTTGTTTCTTTCAACGCAACAGTTATGTATTGAGAAATGGATACATGTGATCTGATATAATGAATTATAAATTGCGTTATATTATATAACTCTGTCGAATAACATATCTCCATTTCTTGATTCATAAACTTAGTAAATGAAAAAGTTGAAGGCCCTGGTACATTGTCAATCTAATGAGCTGAAAACAGCGAAACAAGAGTATACCAATTTTATAGACCAAATTTATACATTTAATTGATGTATTGCCTCTACAGTAAGTATTGAGCACTATTGGAGATTTTTTCGGATTAAAATATACTTGTAGTACATATTTCACCATATATATATATATTAAGTGTGTGTGTGTGAGAGAGAGAGAGAGAGAGAGAGAGATCTGTGTGTATATGTGTGTGTATGCATGGTTCCTTCAGGTTTCAAGTGAGTCCAGTTGGCTGGCTGGCTAGCTATGTATGTATCACGTGTACATGTCACACCAATGGAGCTAGTGTGTGTGTGTGTGTGTGTTTATATACGTATACGTGAGTAAGGAAGAGAATGCATGTGAAATATGCATAAAACTGTGTAGGGGTGTCAAATTCAATAAAAATTTATAAATTCCTAACGGAAATATATCTAAATATATTCATACAAATGAATATGAAATATACGCTAATTCTCCAATCTTCCTCGGGTGAATATATCATCTAGTTCCAATATGTTCTTAACAATATCAATGTTTTAGTGTGCAGTGTTCAGCGTTTTTTTTATTTTAAAAAATTGAAAACAAGCCTGACTGCGGCAGGGTCAAACTCCATGTCAGCTTTTATTCCAACTGACGATGATTTCGGCAACTTTCGTATTGTAGACATAACAAGAGAGAAAAAAAATTTCGATGTATTTTTGTATAAAAGTATCTATTTATCTTACTTTCTGTCGGCCACAATTTTGCACGTGATCTCTAGGGATCCACGTTGCGAGTCGTGATATCCAGCAGTTGTCTGACATTCTTGCAACATTTCCAGTCCGTTGCTATTTGAGTTTTCAAACTGTTTCTACGATATCTTGGACTTCCTGCCTTTTCTCTGATATACAATGCTGTCTCTCCTTGTGCAGTTGGATTTGATTCTCTCTCGTGTACGTTGAATGGTTCTCAGATTGAGGGTCAATCTTGTGGTTTGGTTCCATGGCGTGACAAGCTAGATGAATTCAGGAAGTACCAGCTCCGTGGGGCCCATGATAGGGAGTTCTGGTGGACCTTGGAGAAGTTTATGTCCAACGACGGACGCTAAAAGGTTACTGCTGCTGTTGATGATGATAATTGTTTATTTATTAGAATGAAATAAATCTTTACGTATCAGTACGACAAATTTTCATTATGAATAGTACAATCACGAAAACACCCACCAGGCGGTAGGTCGGTCATGAGTTCAAATCATGGTAGCGGGATCTGCATTTTGGTGAAGATTGTCCTTGTTGCTCTTGTTACCCCGGGGTTGGACGAAAAATCAAGTAATTATAAATTAACGTCAAAGACATGCAATTATTCTATCCTTTAGATGGAGTTATTTTTCGAAAGTGGACCCCACCTCTGCGCTGAAAATCCTGGATCCGCCTCTCAGTATCTTTGCTTATTCCCCCTTTCGAATACAACATTTGTACTTGTCTATGATCTAACTTTTCTAAGGTGCATTTAATTCGCTGAACCCTCTCAAAAAATAGTTTATTGACTTTAATAACGATACCGATGTTTAAGAGCTTTCTCTGTGTATCAAAAAGACATTATTTCTCCTTATGAGGCGTTGCTACGTATTTCTCTTAAATTATAAATAGGTATACAGGACTTTCTTTATGTATATATGCTTTTAAACACCCTTTCAAAGAAGACACTAAGAAAACGTACATTTAAGCATCGGTAAAAAAAAATGATTTAAAACTATTCATCCGATGCCACATTCACCTAAGGGAGACCGGAGAAAGGACCAGCCGAAACGTTATGTTCAAAATTTAAAAAAAAAAATGATTAAGAATTTGTCCGTATAATCTACAAAAGCTCTTGTCAAACTTTAGGCTGGAGCAACTATTGAAAAAGCTGTCATACCTCAAGGAACCCCCTGCATCAAATATTATACGGACAGCTAACGGCTCATCAGTGTGTTTAAAAAATTATGTTTTATGATATGATTGTAATTTTTTGTTGGAATTCGGACCCACACACTAGATGGGACGTACCATTTAGCCTGGTTTGCTTCGCCAATTAAGCCACTTAGTCTCAACTCAAGTTCTATTTTCAGTTTTTTATACATACTTTAATATTACAAATGATTATCATTCTAAATTTTTAATGTCTACTTTTTATCATTATCTTAATTTCATTGATTCCTTTTTGGTGTTACTGGACTTCTGCGATAAAAGGCTAATGAAATCAAGATGGGGTAAAGATATAAAAGTAGGATAATCATTTATAATAATCTAATTTACGAAAACGGAAATATTAATCTGAAGGTGATTATAAAATCGTGTGCAGCGAAGAAGGTTTTCTAAATTTGACGCAACTGGAACCGACAGGCCGACCGATCGAAAAGTGTCTTACTGAGATGTGCAGACACATCTAGAAATTGAGGTGAAGCAAAAGTCAGGTACTTTTTCCAAGCACTTGAAAAACTTTCGCAGAATCCCTAAAAAAATCTCTCGCAGAACCTTAGGGTCCTTTGGAACCCCGGTTGAGAAAGGCTGATTTACGGAATAATTATAATATCTCATCTTTAAACAACACTGAAGGGCCTCGTTCTGAACTTATCACGTCCAATGGCTTCGGCATCTTTACGTTTCAATAAACTAGACTATAAAACGCTTTACCCTGATCTGATACTTAGGCATTGATCATTATCTATTATCTCCCTTTATTGAGTTTTTTTGTTCTCACTTTCTTCCTTGTCCCCGGGGATATGTCAACCTGTCGCCACCACCACTACTGTTATTGCTGCTCTAGCTATAGTAGAAGTAGAAGAGGGGCGAATGAGCGAGGAGTTGACGCAGGCCGGGTACCTCTTTCTGACGGTGATAACAATACTAACAATCACACATCTCAGCGCAATACCCCTGCACCCCTGCACCCCGTTCCTGGCCCCGCCCTTTTTTCTTTTTTTTTTTTCTTTTTTTCCCTTTCTCTTTACCCCTTTGGCAGGATTTTCACAAACAGACATTTTGAATTCTGTTCTTAATAGGAACATTAACTGACGATTACAAGGCCATCTGGCATTGAACGAAAAGAAATCAAACGGGGAGAACCCTCTCGTACAACGGGGGGACGGGATGGGGGGGCGTGCTGAGAAGAAAACAATAAATAGGACGAAACCAATGTCTCAAACAAACAAAAGACAGAAATAAATGCACAACATTCTCGATTGAACAAGATGAAAATCAAAAGCTCGGAAAATAGAGGAGGAGGGAGGGTGGATCCGAAACGGGGGTGTGGGGGGATCAAAAGAGAAGATGAGAGAGAGAGAGAGAGAGAGAGAGAGAGAGAGAGAGAGAAATGGGAGAGATATGGGAGAGAGACATTGAGTTGGGGAAAGAGAAAGACTAGAGAAGAAAGCGGAGAAGGAAAGAAAAGTTGAGCGAAAAAAAAAGGTGATAATAAAGAAAGTGGAGAAGAAGAAGAAGAAGAAGAAGAAGAAGAAGAAGAAGAAGAAGAAGAAGAAGAAGAAGAAGAAGAAGAAGACGTTAAAAAAAGATTGGAAATCTGTTTTTAAAAGATCAACAGAGAGAGGGAGAGATTGGGTAGGGGAAAAAGAAAGTCTAAAGAAGGAGGCGGAGAAAGAAAGTGAAGTTTAGAATAGGAGGAAAAGAAAAAGACGAGAAAGAAGAAAAAACAAGACTGACTGCTACGGGGTCAAAATCTAATCCAGTTTCTATCCGACCGAAGACGATTACTTTAACTTTTGTATTAAGTTTATATAATACATAAAATTTAAAAAAAAATATTCTTTACTTTGTAAAAATGTAATTATTTATTAGAATATATCTAAGACTCAATCAATAAGACCACTACCTGGCAATCAGTTGGTCTTGAGTTCAAATCACGGTAGAGGAATACGGATTTTACACATCGATACACACCCTTTATTTTTTGTGAGGATTGTTATTGTTACGGTAGGGAAACAAAGTCAACTCCAGACACCAGACAGGAGTTTGATAATAAGGACGAGAAGAAAAATATGAAAAAAATAAGAATGCAGGGATAAAAAGATGATTATGATTTTTCTTATATTTATTAAAGAGATAACGAAAAGAAGAAGGAGAAAAAGAAAAAGAAGAAGAAGGAAAGGAGGAAAACAAAGAAGAAAAGATGAGAAAAAAAGGAAAAGATGATAGTAAAGAAATGACGATGAGAAGAAGAAGAAGAAGAAGAAGAAGAAGAAGAAGAAGAAGAAGAAGAAGAAGAAGAAGAAGAAGAAGATGGGAAAAAGGGGAAAAGATGACTATGAAGAAGAAGAAGATGAGAAAAGGGTGAAAAGATGACTATAAAGAAGAAGAAGAAGAAGAAGAAGAAGAAGAAGAAGAAGAAGAAAAGGAAGAAGAAGATGATGATGATGATGATGATTTTGGTAAAGATGACGTTAAAAAAAGGAGTGGAAATCTATCTTTAAAAAATAAACAGAGACGGTGAGGGAGGGAGTGAGAGAGAGAGAGAGAGACTTAAAAAGAAAATCCAAAAAGAAAATGGTGTGTAAAAACGGTGAAGGGTTAGACTAGATATAAAAATGTCGATAAAGAAAAAAAAAAAATGCTGCCGGCAGAGATTGACAATGAACGATTATTGTAGGAGGTCCCATTGCAGAACCATGTCCAGATGATGCCTGGCCAACGCTATAAGATAAGACTGGAGATAAGAAGAAATTCTTACACAAATTTCCACCCTTAATTAGACGACAAAATCTCGCCTTTTAATGAACGTTTTAATATTCCACGTCGACCCCCTCACCATCTCTTCTAACGTTGATTCATGTTTTACAAATTAGAAATTATCTACACAAAGCGAAAGAAAGGAAAAAAATCTCTTTTCTTTTTTTTTTCTTTTGTTATCCTGTATCTTTCTTTCCTTTACAGTATTGTTGTTTTTGTTCCTCCTGTTCATATGTCAATGTATTCTGATTCGATCAATCACGTTTATGTATTTGGTAGCCATATTGTTTTTATTTATTTGGTGGCCATTTTTTTTTTTATTTATTTGGCGGCCATTTTGTTTTTATTTATTACATTTACGTTGGCGTTTTATCTCGGACTGTTTATCCCTTTCATCGATATAACATGCTTTTGTTTAATTTGTTGGCTTTGTATATTCCTTAATTTCTCCAAACGTTTTTTCTCCTTCTTTACAATTGAACGTTTTATTCATTTTATACATTATTCATTCATTAGAAACCATTAAACAAAATAGGGTTCTTCAGTCTCTAAGTCGGTCCGGCTCGCTGGTTGACTGACTGGCAGGCTACGTATGGGACAATACTTAATTGATCCTCAAGTTTGTGTCTGGCAGCATTTGCGCTTGTTTACTAAAAAATTCGTACTTTTTTAGCGATCACTGCCCAACAAATGGCGAAAAAGGTAACTTATCCATTGATCACCCTTTTTCACGTTTTCTTTTTCAATTAATCAAGCTCAGCACGGCGTACTGCCAAAAGACGTTGGTCGCAGCATGGTTTCTATTGAGTGACTAACCAGATCTGTTTATATTCATTTCAACTCGAATATTATTAATGTGACAAAATCACTTAATCGGGTGGAAACTTTTAACGAGAATTATGTTTGTAATAATAGGGCCACATAGAATTTATATACATAAGCATACTTGACGTCTACCGTAAATTGAAAAAAAAAAAAAGAACTTCCCTTGCAGACTGCTGTTAGTACATTAAGTTCGATCCCCGCTGGAGTTAGGCGAAATAAAGACGAAAGTAAATCCACATGTTGGCCACCTATAACCATTAAAAAAAGCCGTCCCAGAGACTTCTCCTACTGTATTAAGTTGGATCTCCACAGGGTACCACGCCTTATGTCAGAAAAAATTAAGCATACTAAACGCTCATATTAGATACCTATGACAGGAATCTTGTCTCGTAGAATGATGTTACTGTATCAAATTCGATCCCCACGGGATACCGAGCCTTGTGCCTGATAGAATTAAAGCTAGTGTATGCAAATATTGGTCAATTGTGACATTTTGTTTCGCGGACTCCGTTCTGTCTCTACAGACAATTGAACGACTCTGGGGTAGACAGAGACCCTGAGATGCCCAGTTGTCAGATTTAGCCCTTAACCTCGCTGATTTAGTCCAGAGAATAGCACAGAGCAATATGTCTGGTATCAGTTTGGCTACAGGAGTTGAACTGGGCGTCAAACCTATTAACAGAATATGGAATTAAAGAAGAAGAAGAAGAAAAAGAAGAAGAAGAGGAAGAAGAAAAAGAGCAACAACAAAAACAGCAACAAAAAACAACAACAACGACGATGACGACGATGATGATGATGATGATGATGATGATGATCGCACTCGGGACAGTCCAAAAGACACAGGGAGCGAGATTGGAGGAACTAGGGATACAAGGAAGGATTGAGACTGTGCAGACCACAACACTGCTGGGAACTGCCACAAATACAGAGGAAAGTGCTAGAAATATGAGATCTACGACCCCAGCTGATAGCAGTGGCCTATCAGAGAGAAGGAGGGATGAACCACAGCAATGCTATAATAGGTGAGGTAGAGATGAGACGAGGGCTGAAGACCTGAGGAGACTTACTGTCACTCAGCCTTCAGCAATGACCACCGGGCAACTGGTGTGAAACTGGAAACCACAGCACAGCTATGGATTGTGAGAGAGTGAAGAGGAGGGCAGGAGACCTGGGGAGACTTGCTGTCATTCAGTCTCAAGCTGTGACCACCGGGCAACTGGTCTAAATAATAATAATAATAATAATAATAATAATAATAATAATAATAATAATAATAATTTCTCAAGCTCTCCCCATGACCTTAGACCATTGTTTTTCGAAACTGGGATTAGTGGATTCCAGGGAGGGGTCATCAAATAATGCTCGCAGGTCTGCAGCAACGTACCCTCTGAACCTGACGTTGCGAATCTTGAGGCAGAGAAAAAAAACTTCATCCAACGCAGTGCAATCAGAAAACACTATTCTCGAGCAAAAACCTGTACCACGTATGATAACCCAAATGAATGTAATCCAGATTAATGTAATCCATTTTAAATAAATATGATTTTCAGCTCAATAATTGCTTTTTATTGTAGTTGGTTAATCAGTCTAAAAAAACTGATGTCAGAAATAGGGGTTCATAGAAGGGGTTTCGGAAAAGTCCCGAAACTACTGCCTTAGACCATTTTCAAGATGAATTACGTATTTCACCAACCGTACGATTCAGTTGTTGATTCGCTGACCCCTCAGAGGATTTGCATGATACCTGGAATCGTTTTAAATCGCTGACCAGACCAAGAGTGTTGCGTGGAGCAAAAACGTGTGATCGTCTGAAGAAAAGTCCAGAAAATTTACCACGTGTAGAGATATATTCCATCCCCGCTTCGTTCCATATGCAATATAATAATGGGCGGTGTCATGCACTGGATTGCTGGATTTGACCTGAGGGGTAGAAGATCCGAGCTTTATCTCAGAGTCTTACCCAAAACAAAAATCGGGATAGGATTGAATCTCAAAGTCGAGCAAATCTCAAGGCAGAAGTTCAAAATGTAGGAATATTACCAATTATTGATTGGCTGTTCTAAGCCCCTTCGATCCATCGCCGAATAACTGCTTTATACCCCAAATATCGTCTTATTCATCTACTGTCTACATCTGCTCTTTATGTTTCTCAACGCTGATAATTATATCATAGAGAAAAGTGCTGTGTTAAGACTGATTCCGGTTGGACGTAGGTTCAATTCATCCAGCAGTCTAATTGTTTGTTCTATTATATATCAGACAAAATGATTCCTGAAAAGCTCTTTTCGTCTGACACTCTTTAGAAGATGAAAATACAGAGAGTGACTCTTTAGAATATGAAAATACAGAGAGTAAGAAACGACTCTCCCCCCTCTCTCTCTCTCTCTCTCTCTCTCTCTCTAGATATATATATATATATATATATATGTATATATATATATATATATATATATATATATATGCTCGGTAATCACGCAGATTCCAAATTCTGTACCATCAAATGACTTTTTATCAGTGGTGGACAACAAATTTCTTAAAGTCTAAATATTCATTGTATCTCCTGCTCATTGGACCTTTTATAAATTGGCCCTTTTTGCATTTGAACGGTTTGACTTGTAATCCCTTAATATACTTCGTACGTTTGAAAAAAAAGACACATAGCACTGTTTTCTGGAAGGTCGATTCACCATTGTTCAAAATCAATCGTTTCCTTCCTCTTGAATGAATATCGTTCGGAGAATGTTCAACCACTTGAAAGGAAGCCTTCTTTCTGAATCCGAAGCTCTGACCATTTTTTTTAATCAGCTTTGAAAGTCCGTTGTTGGACTTCCTCAAAGTCTGTAGTTGTAAATGTGAGACATGGGGGAGATGATGGACCCTACCTGCCAAGTTGGCCCATGATGTGTTGGAGGGTGGATTGGTAATGATGGATTCATGCCTCCCCCAAAGGCATTAGTACGAAGTGAATGTAGATTCCATTTACTGCAATGCCAACAGCTCGGCCCCTTCCACATGCAATCAGTTAGGGCTCATTTTTTTCAACTAGCTGAAAATCCACCGAGTTTCCAGCTTGAATGTATTCGTAATACCAGATCGGTGATATTGCCTGATTGGCAAAGTTTCAACTTTGAAACAAAAATAAATAAATTAATACGTAGTTTTCATTTAATCAAAACAAGTATATGAAATAACTATTTTTTTACGATCAAAAGTTTGCGAAAACAAATTTTGTACAAAAAAAATAAAGATACGATTTTTTTTTACCTTTTTATAAAAAGTAAATTAATAAGTAGTTCTGATTAGATCAACAATTTATTTAATCAAAACAAAGATATTAAAGAATTATTTTTTTACTATCAAAAGTTTGTGAAAACAAACCTTGTATGAAAAAATAAATAAATACGATTTTTTTTCCACTTTTTGTAAAATCAATACGTAGATCTGATTTGATCAAAAGTCTATTTAATCAAAACACGAATATAAAACGACTATTTTTTACGATCAAAAATTTATTTAATCACAGTTGAATCAAACATGTTTCATAAATTTAAGTAAATTCTGCCAATTAGACAATTTCATCAACCCGTCGTAAGATATACATACATATTGAACAGAAAGTGAAAGTTCAGTTTAGCCTTCTAATTTCATTGCAAATAGAATCCCCCTCTCGAATCTTTGAAATATATTTTGAAAAATCTTTTTACTATAAAACATTCCCCTAGGTCCATTAAGTATACATGCCAAATTTGGTTGGGCTGCACGTTGTGAATAGAATTTCCCCTCCTAAATCCTTGATCCTTTACAGTCCATCTCATAAATATTTTAGATATCAAAATAACTTTTCTGTATGTTAAACTGGACCGAATTATATTTTCAGTTGTAAGTTTTCTGAAAACGTTTTCGTTTATGCTGACTGGCTTTGAATAAATACCTTATTGATAGGCGCTTTTGTAAAGGTAGCAAGACCGAATTTAAGTGGTAATACATAGCCACTTGCCCCCAAAAGAGTTATAAACATTTTCTCAAAACTATTCATTTTAAAACCATCACCGAGGTCCATTAAGTATATATGCAAAATTTGGTTGAGCTGCGAATCGTACGTAGAACTCTTGAATCCTTGAAAAGCATTTTTCTCAGAACTTTTTATTTCAAAACCTTCCCAGGGGTATATGGAGTATGCACGCCAAATTTTGTTGAGCGACGCCAATGTTCAAGGGGTGGACTCAGTGGCACACAAAGGCAGTTGTTTTATATAACAGGAAGAATGTGGAAATAGGTCAGTTCTTGAACAGGAAGGAAATTGAGGCAGTCTCAGAGATTCAGTCCTGAGGTTGCTAGGAACAAGAGGGTAGCCAGAAAAGAAAGGCGTTCGCTTTGGGCTATGGTGAGAAGAGGCAACTTGATAGCTAGAATGGGTTTTAACTGTTTTCGTGTATTCCTTTTCGAGCAGGAGAACTGGTTTCCTGTGCAATGGTCTCGTGTTGAAAAGAACTCGATTATATCTCCCTCCAAAACCGCTTATGTTCCCGAGCAAATTTCCGATTAAAAGAATAGGAATAATAAAAACTAAAAAAATGACTAAGAAATGCTGGAGAATTTCAGTTAAACAATTATAAAGACTGAGTAATTCTTGTGTATCCCACTGGGAATATCTGGAAGTATACAAAATACGTCGCAGCGGAATCTCTCTATCCAGACTCGTATTCTCTTATAAATATTTACGAGAATCAACTAATATATATATATATATATATATATATATATATATATATATATATATATATATATATATGTATGTATATATATATATATATATATATATATATATAGATATATGTATATATATATATATATATATGTATATATATACATATATATATATATATATATATATATATATATATATACATATATATATATATATATATATATATATATATATATATATATATATATACATATATATATATATATATATATATATATATGAATGACAGGTCTGGTCACTCATTCAATAGAAGCTGTCACGTGACCATCGCCTTTTTGCAGCACGTCGTATTTTGCGTGATCAATTAAAAAACCGTGAAATTACCTAGATTATATATTTATATATATATATATATATATATATATATATATATATAGATAGATAGATAGATAGATAGATGGATGGATGGATGGATAGAAAACATAAAATGAACAAAGATTTATTATACATTGCATTTCACTTTCAAGTTTGTTTTTTTTTCGAATTTCAAGCTTTTTTTAAGTGTAACTGAATGTACAATCTGTAATAAGCCACTGAAAAAAAAAATCTCATAATCACGTTACAAATGGTATGGAGCACTTTTTGAAGTGATATCTACTTCATACATTCATACACACACACACTAAGGCTTAAATTCAGCCTTACTGACCGTCCAGTTCCGTAGCTCAGAGGTAGGATATCGTCTCCGGATCTGAAGCAAAGGTTTTAATCGTGCCTCGCGGTATTGGATGGGTTAATGGAAAGTCTATAGCCGCACTGAAGAGATGCAATATCTCCAAACAGCTGTCTGTAGATGACACAATATATATATATATATATATATATATATATATATATATATATATATATATATATATATATATATATATATATATAGCTCTGTGCGTGCGCGCGTGTATGATAGAGAAGGAACTGATTGATTGATCAATGAAAATGTTGCCTCTCTCTCGTTGGGCGGTGTTCACTGAAGACCAAATTTTCGGAGAACAAACGTGAATGCTACCAGACGAAAACTGAGGGACCTTTTGAAAGAAATTTTCGGAAAACAAAAAGCACATTTTCTAGACATAATAAGGAATAAATATATAAATTTTCAGTCCTCTAGCTCCATAGATACACTCTGTGTTCGCGACACATACATTCACAGTTACCCAGTCAGAGTCGCTTAAAAACTGGAGAAACCTATGTTGAACTATTTGTTTCTTAATGAAGCAAGAAGCAAAGAAAAAGACAGAGAAAGGGGGAAAAAAATCCACCCAGAATCACTTGAAAACTCAAGAAACCTACGTTGACAGATTTGGTTGACGGTTTTTAAAAATGTATTTTATCTATCAATTCTACCGGATCCCTGTTTTAAACGAGTTTTTTTCTGCGTTTCAAAATTGGTTTCTTCACTTTTCAAATCAGTTGGCCTGTCTGGCAGGTTATGTATGTATGTATGTATGTATGTATAATGTATGTATGTATAATGTATGTATGTATAATTTATGTAAGTATAACGCGTACAGGCTGCACCAATGGAGCTAGAGGGATTTAAAAATTCAAGCATTTATTCCATATCATATCTACAAAAAGCCTCTTTCTGTTTTTAGAACACCTCAATAGTGCTGGGGTTTAATTTACAATTCAAGTTTATGCTAAATTGGTCCTTAGTTTTGTATCCAGTAGCATTCACGGTTGGCTATTGAAAATTCTAACGTTTTTAATGTGATCTCTGTCCAACAGGAGAGACGAGTAACTTTCTCACTAATCACCCCTTTTCCCAATTTTTTAATTAATCACCCCAATACGACATGCCGCCAAAATAAGTTGCTCACGTATTGGTTTCAATTGAGTGACTAATCAGACCTGTTTTAGTTTTTTATTAATAATCCTTGTGTTCCAATTTAGTGGTCCTCAGAGTGCCGGGTCATATTCCTCCCCTTGTGATCCCAGATGTCTTCATTATCTCCCCCATTTTGAATTGTCATCTAGTAATTTTTTCGGTACTATATTTTCTACTTTACGTCCCTCCCCTGACTGAAATTTCTCTTAGTTTGGTGTAAGGCATCGTGTTCCAATAAAATGGTGCCTGAATATCCGTACCACATTAATGAATCACTGTAGCTCGCACGTGTACCAGAACTAAATATCTGAAAAAAATTACGTAAATTATCTTCAGAAAAATACACAATACCGAATACACAGCTAACGCTTTACGAAACCAGATAGTTAAATTTTACTCCACAGCAATCGCCCTACAAGTAGTTGTATTATACGCTCATGCGTACACCGTCTGCAGAGATATTCACTGAGCAGGACTTCTATCCTAGTATACTAAACTCACTAACAATGACTAGCTTGTTTACATTATACTATGACTGGTGCAGACGTTTCCTGTGTCTTTTGGGTGGGCACTGCCCTAGTATAATATAACTGAAGAAATATCTGTCTGTGTGTATGCAGACCGATTACTCGACAACTGGCCATTGTACGAAGTTGACATTTGCCAGATATATATTAGTCGGTACACAAAGCAATGTTAAGTTTGAAGTTTTCTTGGATCAGCGGTTCTCGAGAAATCTAATACGATAATTAAAAATTAGAAATTAGTAGATCTTTGCATATAGTTTCGATAAATCATCTTCTTTGACTAATAAGACGTATTAGCAACACTGGAGAAAAGTGACCAAAATACTTCGAAGCTGCAGTTTCGTACGACGGACGGAAAATTAACAATTATGACAGGCTGCTTCATTCAGCATATAGTTGTACTTGGAACAGGGCACTGCCCTCGTATACTAAACTCACTAACAATGGTTAGCTTGTTAACATCGCGCCGAGACTGGTGCAGGCATTTCCTGTGAATACATTTGTAATGTGTGCGAAGCAGTTCTGATATAAAGGCTGTTATTACAGGCATTTGAGCTTTATAGCATAAAGTTTGTATCATAAAATTTACAAACTGAAGACACATCGAATAGACTTAATAAAGGTTGGCATTTAAGGTGTGAGTATTTCAGAAATCTTTATACCAGTGTGATAAGCTAGTTTCTTTCGAAAGGTTGTTTTTGAATAGGTTTAATAGAAACAGAGTTTATTGTTTTATCTGGATGGGAGTTTCAGTAAGAAACAGATTTTGATGTCATAAATCTGTCTCTAATAATACCAGGGCGGTGGTGTATTTGCTAATTGTGACTGTGACCACTGTTAGTTGTTAGTGTTCTTTGTAGCACGGGTCTACTCTGTTTGCGAATCGCGCAGTAAGTATCTTTCTCCATTTCTGAATGGTTTTATGTGATTTAGTGAATGTGTATCAGGTCAATTCTCAACCTTCTGTATTCTAGAGTGGGAACTTGTACCAATCTGAGTCTGTCTTCACAAGGCTTTTAGTGTGGCACCATTTCTAGATATTCAATTTTGGTCAAGGGAGATAATTTATTGAAGCTATGTAAAAAGATCTATTGATATCTTATTTCTAAATATTTTTATTAGATTTCTCGAGAACCGCTGATCCAAGAAAGCTTCAAATTCTACAATGCTCCACCTTGTGTGCCGACCAATATATCTGGCGAATGTCAACTTCGAAAAATGGGCAGCTGTCGGGTAATCACAGTGCATACTCATAGACAGAGACTCCGTCAATAATAATACACTACTGCAGCGACCGTCAGATAGTTCTTACATAATCCATTTGTGGTCAGACTAGGGTTTTGAAAAGAATCTCAAATAAGAAAGAGGAATAGAAAATGTGAGACAGCGTAACGATTATCGGCAGCGGATCCGACTATCCGAGTTCGAATTCTGGCTGTGGATGATGGCGTTCACATTGCACTAATAATCTTGAAAAGGGCATGTCCACTCGTCCTTGGGCTCTGAACCATCGCCAGATATTCCGACAAAGATGTCTCCTGTCTCTTCCATGCCACTATTGTTGACGCAGAAGATAGTGGTTCAGTTGAAACTTGGGTAACCACCCTCCCATAACAATTACCTGGGCAGTTATAAGTATGAACAGTTTGTTACCCCCACTAACAATCATGAGAGCATTATGAAAATATGACAATATGAATACAGGTCTGGTTAGTCACTCAATAAAAACCGTTACGTGACTAAAGTCTTTTGACAGCATGCAGTGTTGGGGGTGATTAATTAAAAATTTGAAAAATAGACAATAAATGAATCAGTTGTTTTTTGCGTATTTTGTTGGACAGTGACCACTAAAAAAAGTGTGATTGCTGCCAAACACAAACTAAGGGATCAATGTAGCATAAAATTACAATGTAAAAAGAAACCAACCTCTAAAAACGTATTTAGAAGGGAGAATTTGACATTTTTTTTTCCTAGACATAATAAGGAATAAATTTTTGAATTTTAACCCTCCTGCTCTATTTGTGCGGCTTGTATACGTGATACATACCTACATAGCCAGCCAACCAGGCAGTCAGCTAGACTAGCTTAAAAACTGAAGAAAACTACGTAGACTGCTCTAGAGATAGTTCTGGTTGGATGTCTCTAATTTGTATGCGTGTGTTTGTGGTTGTGTGTGTATGTACACGTTTGCGATTGTGTGTGCACGAACGTATGTTTGTAAAAGATGTAGCGTATATCATTTCAAAAAGATATATCTTGTTACTGTGTATCGTAAATGTTTCGATGCAAGACAAACGTTTATTTTTAAATAGTGAGGAAATGAACGAATTTCGGGGGTGGGGACAGGGTGGGGTAGTGGAGAAAGACCACTTAAGATCGACGGTGTTTGGTTTACGTCAGAAGAGAAGGAAGAAAAAAAATGTCAAATCGGCGATCAGCGAACGGAGGAAGGCATGAACGCATTTGTGCCTGTGTTCCGCTCGCGTGCATTTCAACACTCGTACACATCTGGCTTGAGACGGCGGTGCAGAAACGAAAGATATATAGTATTTTTAAATCAAGATAAAAATCAAAGACGGAAAAAGTAGACAGAGGAAGAAAAAAAAAATAAACAAACTGTTTTTGTATGTGATTGCTGAGTGAAAGCATTCTTTGAAGCATAACAACTGCTATAAACAATAAACAAACAAACAAACAAGAAAAGGGGCTGTGTGGGATGGGGTAGGGTAATGAATGATAGGAACTGAGAGAGAAAGAGAGAGAGACAGAGATAGAAAGGAGAAGAAAAAAGGGAGACAGAGGAAGTAGAAAGTAACTTGGGTCCGAAATTGGGTGGAGGCTATGAAAGAGAGACCGAGAGATAGATATATAGACGGAGAGGAAAAGGAGGGAGAGAGAGAAAGGTGAAAAGGTGGGGAATAGCCTGGGTCCGAAACAGGGTGAAGGAGGTTGGGGAGAGGATTTCAAAAGTGAGGCGGAGGTTGGGGGAAGGGTCGAGATTGATCCTTAAAGGGTTAACAGGACGAATGATTCCATTGAGAAATCAGAGGTGAAGTCAAAGAAAGATTAGAAATAAACCTGAGAGCTGGTACAGGACAGAGCTGGTAATAGGCCCAGGCCATTAGAGAAATGAAGAACCCCATTTCAAACTTCTCATTTAGTATTTTCGTAATCAGTACTACATACGTATGATTTATGTGCCAGTACGTATGGATCCCCAGAGATCACATGCGCAACCGAGGCCAGCAGAATATTAGATGGAGAGACGAGCTCGATAAATTCAGAAAGTACTGGCTCTGCAACGCCCATGATAGAGAAGTATGGCGAATCTTGGGGAAGGTCTATATCCAACGACGGACGTTAAAAGACTGTTGATGATGATGATTTGTAGTGTGTGCGATGTAGTTATTAGAAACAGAATAGAATAATCGCCCCCACCCCTTTCTACGCCTCAGGAGTAGGCCCCCTTCATCAGCGTAAGCCCTGACCAACTGGCCTACCTGCCTCCTTCCATTGTCCAGGCCAGCTTAAATCGTGAAGCAGAGCTAAGAAAATGAAAGAGAAAGGAAGGAAAAAGAAAACTAAAACGCCAGAGAAATATTGAAGTAGAATATTAACCCACTCAAGGCACAACGAAAAGGATACCCGGTGAGTATCGAACCCACGGCACCAAAGAATGTCCCTTACGAAAATAGCCAACAACGGAAAAAAGCTCAAATAATCACTCAGCGTTGCTTACGTCAGCACATCAGTACCCGACAGAGATCGAACTAATAACTCTAATGTATGATCGGCAAAACTTTAAAACCTTCCCCTTCGTCTATTGGGTCTGCATGCAAAATTTGGTTAGGTGAACCAGACTTCTAGTATCATATAGTAAAGGATGGAAATGAAATCATTATTTTTGGGATGAGTGAAGGCAGACCCCTTTTGCGAATGTAAATTTTGCACACGTGTGCAGTTTATTTGTGGTCTGATGGAGCCGTTTTAGGTGCCGAGTAAAGACAGAAGTTCGAAAAAGAACTGATTTCACCAAAAATCGACCGTTGTGAAATAGTATTATAGCGTACCGAGATCGGGCCAATTGAAAGCACAAATGAATGACATGCAGGACGACCTAACAAGCCATTACGCTAAGATATGCGACCTTAAATTATATATTTATGAAGTTTAGATTCGCCTGGCACAAAATCACCATCCCTGGGTGACTGGTAAGTAATGAACTGACCATGAACAAATACTCTGTGAGAGTAGCTTGCAAACCATCACTCGGTGGTAGATGAAAGGGGAGATGACAGAAGAGAAATGACTGAGATGGAGATAGTTTGAAAGAAACCAAAAAAAAAGGGCGATGGGGGGACCACAGACATTATCATTGAAGCTCCTGCACCCTGGCTTGTACGTCTATGTATGTAATAAATGTCAACTAACATCTTGGATCAATAATTATCCAATGACTCTCTTTGATTAATTAAATCATTTTAAGTATTTCAACATTGGCCTCGTCTGTCTTTTTCTTAACGTTATTCTAGAATTTACTTTAATAAAAAAAGTGTTCATTTAGGCTCATGTTATAATCATATCTGCTGTGAACAGACGTACTGTAAATACTTATATGGCAAACACCCTGTACATGTGTAGAAATCAAAGAGATTAGAAGAGGCTCACAGGAAACATTAAAATAATTGAAAGAAGA
>OY735238.1:11869017-11934017 GCA_963457665.1 Thysanoteuthis rhombus | reverse complement strand
TATATATATATGTATATACATGTTTATACATTTATATATATATATATGTACATATATGTATATATACACGTGTATATACATACATATATATATACATATATACATATCTATATACATACATATACACACACACATATATATACATGTTTATACATTTATATATATATATATGTACATATATTTATATATACGCATATATACATACTTATATATATACATATATATATATCTATATACATACATACATATACATATACATATACATATATACATATATATATGCATATACATATATATACATATACATATAAACATATATATATATATATATGTATATATATATATATATATATATGTATATGTATATATATATATATGTATATACATATATGCATGCGGAAGAGAGAGACTTAAAGGAAGAAGCGGATATAGGTTAGAACGAGAAATAAAAACTATGACCGCTTCTTTTTTCTTTTTTTTTTTCTTCCTTTTTCCTTTTTCCGTCTGAAATTGTTAAGGGATCGCTTTCAGCAGCGTACTGTCGACACAGTAACGTTCCTGGCCAAACGCCCCGAGCCGAAACAGAAATTCCATTGAGTGGGTAACCTTATCCAACATTAAAAGGACGTTCGGCTGTATCGTTGACGTATTCTCAACTCACGTCTTTGTTTCAAACTCGGAGAATCAAAAGTGAGCGGTTGAAATAGATCCGGGCTATCTGGCTCTCGTTGTACTCATCAAGCCGCTAAAGAGGAAATTCAAAATTGAAACAGAAGCCGTGAGCAATGCCAACCCCTCAAGGCTATCACTTCAGAAGAGTTCAATACAAGCGATTCACGATTTGATGCTACGCACGCAGAGCTGTGTGGAAAACCTGGCTTGTATGAAGTCGATAATAGACCCAGGCAATTAAGGAAATATAGGCCTCATTTCGAACTGTTCATTTAGTGATTTTTATAATCGGTGCTTAATACGTATGGTTTATGGATCAGAATATAAACACATGTACTTGTACTGTACACGGGGTACTTGCAAGAAACGGGATATAAAAGAAAGATTCATTATAAAAGCAAAGCAATTTTAGACAATAGAGTGCACCAAGGTCCTAGCGCTGGGCTTTTGAACTGAGGTCTCGGTTGTTGTTTTTTGGGTCTGGGTTCTGCTGTTATTTTATTTTGACGTTTAAAAAAATCTTAGTTTTTCCATACATTGCAGTTGATAAAGTTTTCCCAATTCACATTATACGAATTTGGCACTAACCTACATATTTTATTTTATCCAAATTACTTATTAAATGAATATAGAATTTACGTATTTATATTTTTTCACAATATGAATTTCGTTAAAGTCATTTCCCCTTAGATAATAAAACAAACGACCTTTGACAAAGGCTTAGAAAAACTAAAATTCATAATAAAATGGTGTCATTTTTTAAAGATTTCGAAAAGCAGTAATAAATTTTCAAAAAATCAGTCACATTTATTTGTAACATTAAGTTGTAGCTAAACAATAACTGTTAATAAGTAAAATGAAATTATTTCAAAACTGTTTTATTAAGTTATATGATGATCCCGACGAATAGAAGTAAAGAATCGTAACCTTCCAAGAAAGGAAAGATTCCCTTGTGATGGGGATTATAGCTCCAAGACCACCAGAAGGGGGAAAGAAATTTAGATAATCCATTAATCATCATTCCGATAATCCAAACTAACAGGAAAGATCTAGAACAGTAATGTTTTGCTCTGTTCTCTATCTCAGCAGCTAAAAAATATATTGAGTTCAGAAATTTCCCGAAAGATAATTTCGGGTCAAGGGAAGAAATATCTAAGTCAACAAGCTGTAAATTCATTTTTTTTTTTATTTTTGCAATTTTTTTTATGGTGTGAATTTTTTTAGCAACAGCTCAATTACCTAATTGCTTTTGTATCTCACACAGTTTAGTGAATTAAGAATTAGTTACGGCAGAACAGTAAAATAAGTGATTAATAACATTGGATAATTATGGATAACCCATAAGGTTAGTTCGTCATCAGCGTCCATTATTCAGCAACTTGAATGGTGGTTATTTAAAAACGGGGAACGTAACGATTGCCCCGGGTTCTACTTTTGATCCGAAAATTGCGTTGTTGCTCTGGCGCTAGTGACCAGTGTTCGAGCTCAGGATGTGGAACGCTCACTTTCAAAGCAGTTGGGCTATCCCTCGTTTGGAATACTGTCGCAACACAGTCTTCCTAATCGAACTCCGTACTTTTTCCCAATTCAAAGACAGATGAAAAATTTTTAAAAAAAGAGAGAAGGGAAGAGGGAAAAGGAAGAAAGACAAGACTGACCGCTGCATGGTCAAAATCCACTCTAACTCCTATTCTTATTGAAGATGATTACTGCAACTTTTGTATTGTATATACAACAAATTCAAAAAATATAAAAATGTATTTTTTTTTTAATTATTAACCTATCTATTTATCAGAAGGAAATAAACCCTTGCGTATTTTTTACATACATTGAGTTGATATGTCAATCTAGCTGAGTTGGGAAGAGACATGACTACCAATAGTCTTGATTTCAAATCCCGAGGGAGAAAAGTTAATTTTTACACCCCAAAATTTGGTGAGGATTGTTCTTGTTGTTCTTGTCACGGTAGGAAAACTAAATTAACTCTGGACTTGGACAAAAGTTTGACAAAAAGAAAAAAAGAAAGAAAGAAAGAAAGAAAGAAAGAAAGAAAGAAAGAGAAATAAAGAAAAAGTAGGATAAAAAGTAGGGAAGAAGGAAAGAAAAAACAATAAAGGAAAGAGAGAGAGAAAGCAAAAGTAGAGAGAAGAGTGGGATAGAAAAAAAGAAGAAGAAAGAGATATAGAAAGAGAAAGAAAGGACGAAAAGGTGGGAAAAAGAGGGATACAGAAAGCGGGGAAGGAAAAAATAAAAAAAATAAGACAGAGACAAGAAAGAAAGGAGGAAAAATGAAAGAAAGGAAAAAAAAAGAAAACTGAAATAAGGAGAAAGATGGAAGATTGTTGTGCAGAGATAAGAAGGAAAGAAAAGAGAGAAAAGGAAAAGAGAGAAAGAAAGAAATCGAAGAGAAAAAAAACAGGAAAAAAGAAAAAAGAAAGCGGAAAGAAGAGAAGGAAAGGTGGAAAATACTGGGGAAAATAAGAATAAAAAGGAAAGAAAAAGAAGAAGAAAGAAAGGAAGAAGAAAAACAAGGAAAGAAAAAGAAAGAGAAAGTAAAGTTGATCAGCAATGAGCAATAAGAAGGAAAGAAAAAATGTGATAAGGGAAGAAAGAAGAGAGGAAAGAGAAGAAAACTATAAAGAATGGTACAAAGAAAAAAGAAAAAGGGAAAAAAGAAAAAAAGAATGAAAGATACAATGTTATAACATAAGAAATAAGTCAAAGTTATTGCCTTGCAGATGTTAAGGCCCATAAAGTTATAAGGGTCACCCAAATTTTTGACTTCTCTTCCACTCGTCTTACCTATCGGCTACAGAAGGACATTTTTCTACTAACCATCATCATTTGCATGGACATTGTAGATTGGGAACTGTTTTTGATTTAAAGGAGAAATAAAAACAACAGTGAGAAATAAAGTCACAAAAACAAATCTGTTCAACCGTCTTGACTCAACAAACCTGTCAAAAAAGTCACAATGAACCTTGATTTTATGGGGTTGCTTCTCGTTCTTTTTATAGCCCCCGAAAACCCTTCCCTTTCTCTTGAGTGTGAATTCGTGAGTTTATGCATGTCCTTCTCTTTGTCTTTGTGCCCTTTTCAAACTTTCTCTTCACTTGGGGCTGAATTGAGATATCAAATTAGACAGGCAAAAAATGGGCGAGAAGACGAGAAAGAAAAAAAAAAGAGGTTCTGGGAAGAGAAGCTTTTTTTTTTGGCAAAAAGTTTAAACTTCTTGATGGGATCAAAATTGAGACCCTTTTACGCTTAACAAGTTAAGCTTCGCTTGTTTTAACTGGGAAAAGGGCCGGAGAGTGACAACCGAGGGAGAATCACAAAGAAGGTGACGTAATCAGATGTCGAAATGACTGAGACCTGTTCGGGGACAGAAGTTTGATATTTGCATATAGCCAGTTCATAGCGTTTTGATCGTGCAGAAAACAATAAAAGGAAAAACAACATTTAAAAGATGGCTCTTCAGATTTCGAGCGTCTTCGACTGTTTCCATAATACTTTATGACGTCATCACTGTCCATTTTGCCCCTCCTTTCCGCCCCCTAACAAACAAGACTTCTAAAATGTTAATTGATATTTAAGATAACAAATAAAAATGATAAAATAGTTTTATCTGATTTTCAGTATGCGACATAATGATAATAATAATGCAATTGAAATGCAAAAAATGTCTACTATTAGAAACTGTCAACAAAAACTGTCAACATAGGTCTCTTCAGTTTTTAAGTTGGTTTGGCTGGTAGTTTAGATATGTATGCATCACGCACACCGACCTCACCATTGAAGGTAGTACAGTGGAAATTTGAAAGACTGCAAAAATCTTTTTCTGTGTTTGTTTTTTTTTTAACCACCCAGGTTTTTTGCAGAGGGGGGATTCAATTTGCATTGTAAGTTTATGCTAAATTGATCCCTTAGTCTGTGTCGGACAGTATTCAAGTTCGTTTATCGAGAATTTAGACTTTTCTAGGGTTCACTGTCCAACAAAAAGCAAGAGAAGTGACTTTTTCTTTGATCACACCTTTTTAATTTTTCTTCGATTAATCATACCAAACAGAGTAATCTGCTGAAAGATTTTGGTCACATGACGATTTCTGTTGAGCAACTAACTGAACAAAAGATGGTGATTCGAACGTTTCCGCTAATATATATATATATATATATATATATATATATATATATATATATATATATATATATATATATATATATATATATCTATCCACACCAAAGTAAAATCTACAATTGAATACACGATGTGTGATGGGTTCATTTCATAAATGCACTCGATACAAAACATTTAGTTAGAATTGGGTGAATGATACATTGACTGTGTAATGACAGGAGATCATTTCAAATTCTATATAACATAACGCAATTTATGATCATTCAGTTAGATCATATACATCCATTTTTAAATTTATATATATATGTGTGTACACACTGATGAAAGTGACAATCGTAAGGTGAGAAAAAATCTCAAGAAAAGCACGTTACATTTTGGAAATTTCATCATCATGTGGACAAGTTTTTATGCATTTCAGCGGGTACCAGCCATCTTTTTCAGCTTCGCCCCACCTTCCGATTGCAACTTTCATCAATATTCTGTTGGATCACCTTTCATTCACAAAACAAACACGCACACACACACACACACACATATATATATATATATATATATATATATATATATATATATATATATATATATATATATATACATATATATATATACATACACACACTTAAGATTGGGAGAGAAAACCTCAGTCACGTATTTCTTGGTTTATCTATTTATCAAGAGTGATGGATTATTCGACATTATTCATTTTATATTAAAAAAAATCCACTACTCTTAATAAATAAATAAACCAAGAAACACGTGTCAGGTGTTTTCTTTACTGAGCCTTAAGTAAATATTGCTCTATATAATATCATTAATTTATTGAACACTTTTAATTTGATTAGATAATTAGATTTCAAAATTTCAATTGACCTACTCTTTTATCTGTAATTTTTATCGAATTATTTTCAAGTAAAGCAGTATATATGGTGAAATAATGAATTCGCTTCACAAACAAATGTATATTTCTGCTCTTTTGGGATTCTTTGGGCGAATCTGAGGTTCGCCTGAAGAAGCCCAAACAGGTTTAAACTAGAAACGTGTTTGTATAGCAAATCTATTATCTCGTTTTTAAAGGTATACTTTAACAAAATTTTTGGGCTTAGGGAACTTTATGAGATAAACCCATCACACGTCAGTTATTGAAAAACTGATCTGTACTACGCTATATATATATTGGATAGTCTATAGCCACACTGAAGAGTTGTGATACAACGAAACAGCTGTCTGTGGATAACTCAATTATCTAATTATCATAATATATGTATAAGAGATGTGGGAAATGTGAGGATATATGCTAAGTAATTGGACAGACGAACAGATTGATATATAACTGGAATACCCCTTGGTATCAAAGGTTGTTACGTGTTTTTCCCCGAGGCGAGATCATTCGATATAGGTGTCCGTCTTCGTCGTCGTCGTCGTCGTCGTCGTCGTAGTGTCCTTTTTTTCGATCAGATAACTCTGTTATTCCAAAATATATATGTAATTTTTATGTAGGCTTATGGAGAGATTCTATCTGGGAGATGGTGATTTACGTATCTTACGATTGTTTGTTTACCTTTCGTGAGCAAAAAAAAACGTTATCTCTGTTTACAATTGGGAAAATTTACGAAATTCTGGCCGATTTTGCTCAGATTTTGCCGTAATGTTGACAAAACCACTGTAATTGGAAAACAGTGAGTTATGGTCGACCTGATTGTTTGCTTACATTTTATATGTAAATAACCATACGACAACGTGCAAAATTAGGGAACCTTGGAATTGCTGGATCGATTAGAAGGAAAACTGTTTTACAGGTTTATGGTTACCTAATTACTGAAAACATTACGTTTTTTGATAATCCTATGGTGTCTCGGAGTTAACGGTCCTAATGAACAAGTAACTGACTCTTCTCTCTCTCCTATCTCCTACGAGATAATTCTTCATCGTATGTCATTGTCTCTTCTTCTTTAGCCGTGACAATGTCGAGTGTTAATGCCACTGATAATCATGTACTGAGTTGTGACAGTGATTTTTATTGTGTCTGATATCCAAGATTTCATTTTTTATGGTGTAATTTGTTAGTTATGATTGAGATTTGAGTGCCTTTGCCAATTCTATCTAATCAATTCGCAACCCAGGCAGACTTTGACTCAATGTCCTAACGTAAGTTTTTGCTCCAAAATCACCTGGTTGTATTTGCCGCAGACATCAAGGTCTAACCTGACAGCCTCTATTGATTTGATGAGGAAATATTCATTTGGCATACGTACAGAGTATACAATTCGACACTGGGTTCTTTTTGGAAAATTGAGTTTTTACTTTATCAAAATTTGCTTATGTTGACCGCAGACATCAGGGATCGCCGCTAACCTTACAACTTTTAAGCTTGGCTTAGTAAGGAAAAAAGCAGTTGTAAATTAGTGGCATTAAGCCGTTTAAATCTCTCGGTTAGTTCTCCGAGGTTTGCAATACATGAAATAAACATAGAAAATGCAAGCATTTGAAGTTGTTGTTATCTTACTCATAGCTTGGGTGGGGGAAATGGATCCATGACTTTCCCGAGGGCATTTGTGCTAGTCTCAGCCACAGCTTTACTTTGAAATCAGCTTTCCCAGTCCATTTCCTGCACTGCTAATTGATCAGCCAACGGTTCTTTCATAGGTTTAGCAAATAATTGAGAATTCAGAGGGGAATCAAATTTTGTTATGGAAGGCCTTCGCTGTCAAATATTCTCGTCCTACTCTCTGGCTCTCCGATCAAGTTTGATTTCATTCTTGGATTTTAACCACGCAGCCCACCTTTATTTCGCACATAAGAGCAGTGACAAGTGAGGATCGAACCAAAAAATGGCTTGTGATATTAAAGCGTTAACCACTGCCCTAAGTCAGGTGCCATCAGTCTGTAAAAAATAAAATTGCAAGTGATTTCCTATTTTATTGTGGTCAGTTCTTTTACGTATTCAATTCCTTAAAAAAAAAGTATTATCAATCACCAGCGGAGAAAAAATAGTGTTACCTGGGTGCAGAGAATAACTGAAAATCTAACTAAACAAATTACCCTTTCTTTACATTCTGACCAGAAATGAGGATAAGTTCTCCATCGATTTTGACCCCTGGAAGGAAGAAAAAAAAGTTTTCGTCGTTTAAAAGTTAAAAGTTCCGCATTGAATTTAACCCCTAAAAATGATAAAAGTTACCCCTTGATTTTGACTCCCCAAATAGTTCCCCATCTTAAGTTTGATCCCTAAAAGAGAGATTGAATTTCCCCCATGATTTTGATCCCTAAAACTGGAAAGGAAATCCCCCATCGACTTTTACCTGTAAATGTGAAAAATAAACACCCCTCTCGATTTTGACCCTTAAATTTCGACCTTTTCAAATTCATAAGAAAAGATTACTTTTCATTTTTGATCCCTAGAAGTGGAAAAAAAAATCTTCGCCCAATTTGACCCCTAAATATAAAAAAATCCCCTTGATTTCGACCCCTAAAATGAAAAAAAAATCCTTTTTGAATTTGATCCCGAAAGAGATAAAGAAAAATTCCATTATATTTCAACCCCTTTAAGGAAAAAAAGTCCAAGATTGCTATACATAGCCACTTTCACATACGTTTGACAATAAAACAAAACGTCTCGATAAAAATGTAAAATTTGAATCGCAACGTTGAATCATAAACGATGTCCACATACGCCAAGTTATATATCATCTGCTTTTGCTTTTGCTTTATGTACCAGAAAAATAATTAAGATTATTCCAAAGAGATTTTAAATTTTATGGAAGTTAATCTAAATGTTCATATTTGAACGCTAAAAGTGAAAAAAAAAAAATTCTATCGATTTTGACCTGTAAAAATGAAATTAGGAAATCCCCTGTAATCCTGACGACACTACGAAAACGCAAAATGAAGGTTGATTTTATGATTTGACTCCTATAAGTGAAAAACAAACTTACTTAAACTAGTGCCGTTGAATATGAAGTCATGAAAAAATAAAAAACGTTCAAAGTGAAGGGAAGTTTTTCCCTAAATGACATCACAGCGATTTAAAATTCGAAACACAAAATGGGGTGGGTTTGCAGTTCAGGATAATAGTCATGTAGTAAAAAAGATCCCACTCAGAACCCCTTAAAATGTCGCAAATCACCCCGAATTTTTTAGCACGCTCTAATCTTGCTGATTCACGGGATACATTGAATAATTATCTCCGACTGCGATTCACGGTTCGGGGGAAGAAGGCAAACATAGTCAAAAACATTCGCAAGTATAAAAAAGATTATTAGTTCTTGGAATTTATCTTTCTTCATCTTAACCTCTGTTGCTTTTCATCGCAACAATCAGATCGTCATTCAACGACCGTTAGTAAGTATCGCAAATCGAAATAGTGAGCCCCTGGCAGCACTCGAACCGGCACCCTCTCTACCTAGAAGTCTGCTTTTCCATGGCTACGAAAGCCTACCTATAGCAGGCATCATGGTTGGCTGTAAGGATGGGATTAAGGGTACATTTGCCCCCACCCAGGGCCCTCGAAAAGAGCTTCATCTCATTTACTCTAATCATTTACAGATATAAATCAATATAAGTAATTTTTACATTTTGGCACCATGGTAGTTTTTGTGGACATAATAGTTATGTGTATTGTGAACGCACTGTCTGGACATATATTGACGTGTAGACAGTTACTTCTTGTAATATTTTAACATCCTCCCCCATATACAAACCACAGAAATAAAAGTCTAGAATTGGGCCATTAAGAATAAATTTTTAAAAAATTCTGATCATCAGGCAGTGCTTTTTTCAGAAAATGCATTTATTAGGGTCCCACAATCCTTGGAAAGATTTTAACCTGATCACTCTGATAATGACGCATTCGGAAAAGGTAAGATTTCGCCGAATGTATCTTTTTGTATCCCTACGCCTAAAATACATCATTTTACAAACACCCCCTGGAAGAGTGGCTGCAGACGCCGATGGCAGGCATCCGAATCCAGCCGATATCTGAGAGTTGTGATAAGAAGCAACTAAAATTAAGATGAACTAAAATAACAGTTAAGAATCAATAATAATTTTTTTCTTCCATTCCAGACGTCCGACCTTGTTCGTGCAGGAACTGAGCAGGTGCAAATAGACTAGCAGATAGATCTGTTGTCTTGGGAGGAGAATGTTTTGGGGGTGGGGTTGTTTGTTTTGTTTGTTTTTGTTTTGTTTGTTTTTGTTTTGTTTGTTTTTTCGTTTTTTTATTTTTTTTCATTTGCTTTCAACTTGTCGGCCGACCACTCTTGTGTCGTTCATGTCCGCAAGAAGCGGCCGAACATTAAGAGGAGAACCAGTGGCGCCTTCTATGAGTCGAGCACAAGTACCGCTTCTTATCTTTGTGCCTGAGAAGTCTTCGCTTCCGTAAACAACACTATCTTCACGCTGAGGAGAGTTCCGAACTTAAGAGACAAAAACAAATGCTCCAAGTACGGAAACACCGAGGGGAAAGAAGGGCAAGAAACATAGAACATACAGATTGGGTGATCAAGGAAAGAATGCAGTCACTGTCAGAGCACAGTGGAGGAAGGAGACAGTAAGTCAATGGTCGGCTGAGGATGATTTGTCTGCAGTGTTGCAAATTAAGCGCTTTTCGCACTAGGTCTAACGCGTTTTTTCTTTCGGCATCGCGAAACTTCAATATCGAGCGCAATTCTTCGCTTGTTTTCAGCGCTGTTGATTAGCAATTTTAGCCAGATTATAACCTTTCCCCTAATCACTTTAGTCGTTTCTAACCATAAAAAAATGACCATAAAATTGTCAGCAGCCATTTTTCGGGTTATCATCCAGCAATTCAAGCCGAATTTTAGCCCTTTCACCTTGCCACTTTAGAAAAAAATCAATCATTCCTAGCTATAACAAATGGCCATGAAGTTGCAAACAGCCATTTTAAGGGCTATTATTCAACAATTTTAGCCGAATTTTAGCCCTTTCCCTCGCCACTTTAAGAAAAAATTATCAATTTTTAGCGTTGAAAAATGGCCATAAAATTGCTAACAGCCATTAAAAAAAAATTTTTTGTCCGATTAGGGTTATTTTTTTTTAAGGTCGATTTAGCACCCCCAAATTGTTGAACTGGCCACACTGCTTGGCTGCTCTGCTTTGCTTGCCTGTTCCGAGTCTCGTAGAAAGAGCCATTGTCCCTCATCTGCTCCCGCCCGCCAGCGTCTCTGTTCCTCTCACCGCAAAGAAGAGAAAGGTCTAGCATTGATTAAACTCCAAGCTTCCGATTTTGAGAGACAGATGTTGAATAATTACCGACAGAGAGTGACAACAAAGAACAAAAAGAAAATGTTCCGTTTTCTACGCATATATTTTTCTTTTTTTTTTTCTTCTTCTCAATGAGAACTTGAGTTTTAAATGCCTTTTCGCAACTGTTTCCTTATTCATTTTTTCCCCAACCAATAGACAGGGACGACCTTTTTTTTTTCTACATCCACTTTATAGAGAATTTCTATTAACATGCAGAAGTTCTCCGTTTTCTTACAGTTGATGTACGTCAGCTGTGAATAGAATAGAAACAGGTCTGGTTAGTCGATCAATAAAAAACCATTGGTAGCATGCCGTGTTGAGGGTGATCAATTGAAACACTAAGAAATAAGTTGCTTCTCTCATCTTTTTTTTTTTTAATCAGTAATCTTTTTTTTTCCCAAAAAGCGGGCACAAACAAATGAATCAACTTACATTGTAAACCAAATCCCCAAATAAAAAAAAACTATTCAGGGGGGGGATAAAGATGCAATAAAAAGGTTTTGTAGACATAATAAGGGGTCAATTTTGACATTTTCAGACCTCTGGCTCCATTGGTGCGGCCTGTACGCATAATACATACGTTCATAGCGTTGGATTAATCTAAATAGCCCGACGAAAAGGTGAAGGCCCCAAAAAAGACATGGGGATAAATCAGTTATCTGATGGCTCTCTCACCGACTGAGCCAAACTGAAAAGTATTGCATATCTACAGATTTTTATTTAACAGATACGCAAGGCCTTATTTCATTCTAATTGATAAATACATATCTACAAAATAGATATATTCTTAAAATATTTTTATTTATTATATATAAAGTACAAAAGTCGCATTAATTATTTCCGGAATAAAAATAGGAGAGGAGTTTGATCCTGCAGCAGCCAGTCTTGTGTTCATAAAGATTCACAACGTCAGTTGTCAGTCATGAAAGCAGTTTTCCTAGCTTGACTACAATAAAACATTTTTACCTAAGATGTGTATACCATGCTAAAAAAAATAGAGATTTCGATTTTCGATGAATTTCGTCCAGGAGTTTTTCGACTCTTTTTAGTGAACGACCGTATCCACCAAAGGTGGCAAATGGTTATCTCTCCTTTTATATGTGCGTATGTTAGTGCACTGAAACTTTAATACTATTTATTTTCATCTTAAATGTTCCAGCAGTTCGTAATAAAAGAGTTTTATAATATCTCTGACTCATGTTTTTTTCTCTAATATTCCTTGCTGTCTTGTGATATCTCTCTGTGATGTTGAAGCATAACCCTTTCTTGTGCACGTTGCATGGTTCACAGTTTGACGATCAATCATTTGGTTAAGTTTCATGTTTCAGCTCGATAGGTGACTGTCGGTAGGACGCATTGATTTTAGACCCTTCTTCCCAATACGAATGGGAATTTCTTGAAGCTTGGAAAAAGGTGTGATCAATGAATAAGTTACTTCACTCACATTTTACTATGCTATGGTCGCTAAAAAAGTTTGAATCTTCGAAAACAAGTTAGAACACAAACTAAAGAAGCAATTTAGAATAAACTTGAATTGAAAATTGAGCTGCACTTGAAAACCTACCTAGGGAACGGGGTCAAAAATCGAAGAAAAACTTTTCCCGGACATAATAAGAAATAAATGTTGAATTTTCAGCCCTCTAACTCCATTGCTGCAGCTTATGCGCGTGATACGTATACACATACATAACCAGCCAGCCAACCAGACCGACTTGAAAACTGACCGAAGAGTTTTATTGACAGTTTTGGTTGATGGTTTCTAACGTGTTTAAACGATGATCAGTATAAGTTTCCGTAAGTACACATGAAATATAATTTCCTCATTCAGTTGATTAATCACGAAAGCAATAGGGAGATGAATAAACATGAAAGACGCTTCTATGATTTCTCTAAGATTGTGCAAAATGTGGGTCAGAGAACTTTTGTATTAAGATTATGTAACGACAGGTTTTTCAAAAACTAGTTTGACCGTTCGAGATAGTGGACACCATAACCTGGTTTCAAATATCTTTCTCCTGAGGAAATCATGATCAGCAACTCGAAAATCTTCTCGGGTGTTCCCTGGTCGACCCTCCCTCTTAGAAAGGGGGTCTTCTGGAAGATGTCCAATATCATCGGCCAGTTGATCAATGTACGTGTATTGGGGTCTGCCTATTGAGGTTGATCCCTGTGATGATCGTCATAGCAACGTTTCACTGGAAATAGATTCAACTGGGTGTGACTTTCGCTGTTCAACAAGGCATGACTTGGAATTGGAGTTTTTGCCTAGCCAAGAAATGAGTCAAAAACATCTGCAGTCAACGTTACAAAGGTGGCTTTCAATTGAGTTTTTAAAAAATGTTGGCTACTGTTATTTGCCACTATCGGGAAAAAAAAAGACCCCTTCCGTTATGTGCAGATGTGACTCTTGGGGAAGGCCATAGTATGGATCGGTCGAAACGATGTGAGAAGAGCAAAAATAACAAGAAGAATTAGTTCAATTTTCCGGAAAAAAGCAAACTCTTTCATTGTTAATACAGCAGTACCTGACAGGCCTCTCAAAGTAAGAATCGACGAGCATATAAGAAGCCATAATCAAAGGCGTGATTGAAAAGTCTGGAATGGCAGACCATATCTGGAGCGAGGAAGATGAACACTGTCCTCTGTGGGAAGAAGTTCGGAGTATAGATGGGGGACGATGTAGGAAAATTCAAAGACTGAGTGTATGTCAGATAAGTACAATCCAATTCAATGTGGCTTCAGATTCTTATGAAGATACCGAAATCCGAACCTAACAAAGAATAGAAATGAAAACACGCGAAACCTAGGTTATAAGCGTTGCTACAAATGGCTGGGGTATGTTTACCACCGTCTCATTCGGATAGTACGCCTGAGGAAAGCCGTAGAATGAATCGGTCATAACGTTGTGTCGACAACGCGAACAACAAAAAGGAGATCATTAGCCCGAGATGATAGTTTAATGACCTTTAACCTTTAATTATTTTGGCCTGTCTTATTCCTGGGTTATGCCACAAAGCAGATAACAGCGACATTTTTTTGGCTTCCCATCCTTGACACCTGTTTAATATTAATGTACGTAATTCTGAGTCGGTTGGCTGCAGGAGAAGTAGCGAGGCAAGTACAAAAAAAAAAAAAAAAAAAGAAATGCGGAAATCAAATAAGGATCGCTGGGGAGAGAGACGTTGTGATAATATTTTGACTAAGTCGTATAGCGAGCGTCTCGAGTGAGCACCGAGAGACAGTCGAGGAAGAAGGAATGAAAGGAGGGAAGCGGTAGGCAGTATAAAAGGCGAGAGGCCATTAAGTGGGGGGCCCCGGCTGAAGGATCAGAGAACAAAGGGAAAGGTAAACAGCTGAAATGGAGTAGGCGGAGGTAAAGGAGCAAGGAAGGTGAGCAAAGACGAAGGCGGCGGGAGGAACAGGGAGAAGAAGGAGGTCTGCTCCTTACCACAACAGCAATCATCCACAACCTCTGGTCTGCTCCCCCCCCCCCACGTGTTATTACAAACTGATCGCCACTGGCTGATGACGGGGGCAGGGGAAAATTATAGGGTCGAAAAACCTATGCTTCATGCCACCCACACATATACAAACAGTGAGTCGAGGCTCGTTTAGTAAGGACGTTCAATCGACAACTAATCAGGCTACATAACCGTCTGATTAGCGTGTTTATTCGTATACAACACGAGGAATACAATATTTTTAAAAAAAGACAGGGTCAAATTCGAAGAGTAGCGTGAGAGAATGATGAATATAAATATTGTTTTAATTGATAAATGTGCCATCCAGAGACAAATGTTTCGTTGCATCACAACTCTGCAGTGTGGCTGTAGACTATCCAGCACCTCGTCCAGTACCGCTTGGTGGGGTCGAAACCTTTGCTTCAGACCCAGAGGGATATACTCTACCCCAGCCCTACGCAGAACTGTCAGAACAGTCAGAGGAATACAATATTAAAAAAAAGCAGGGTCAAATTCGAAGAGTAGGGTGAAAGAATGATGTATATAGATATTGATTTAATTGATAACTGTGCCATCCAGAGACAAATGTTTCGTTGCATCACAACTCTGCAGTGTGGCTGTAGACTATCCAGCACCTCGTCCAGTACCGCTTGGTGGGGTCGAAACCTTTGCTTCAGACCCAGAGGCATATACTCTACCCCAGCCCTACGCAGAACTGTCAGAACAGTCAGTTGGTCCAAGTTGAGCGAAATATTTACTTATGCACAATTCCCCATCAAGCAGAGTGCTCCATTTCAGAGCTGAAAAAGCATTTCATAGAACGAACACACACACACACACACACACACATATGTTTGTATAGTGGATGTGAAATAGAAGTGACGAGTGAAAAGTGAAGAGAAAAACTCGAAAGAAACCAGTGTTCCATCACCAAATTTGTATTATTCTGTGGGTGTGTTTCGATGCATATATATATATATTTTTTTTAAAATCAAATTCCTCGAATTATACACGAATAAATTCGGTAACTATGATTAGTGGTCGATGGAACGTCCTTACTATCTATCAATCTATCTATTATCTATATATATATATATATATATCATCATATTTTGATCTCTGCTCTAACTAAACTTAATGTTTGATGTTGAATGTATCGAGCACTTCATGAAATGAACCCATCACACATCGGATATTATATTACTAATTTGTACTTTATTATATATATATATATATTGAGAGAGAGAGAGACAGACAGACAGAGACAGACAGACAGACAGACGGAGACAGGCGGAGATAGGTAGATATAACACGTTGAAATTACACAGATCAGATTAAAGTGGCTTGCGTGACACGCTCGTGGATAATTTGGGACTACGTATGAAAAATCGACAAGAAGATATCTTTCTTTTCAGCATTACAATACGATAAAGTTTACATAACTATATTTATCGGGATTTAATCAACTTGCCCAACAACATACATACATACGGAAAAAACGTTTTAATTCAAAAATTATACATAGTTTCCACCGTCTCCTTCGAGGTGGTCCTCTGTCATCCCAACCTGTTTTACTCAGATCACACGCAAAAGTCAGTACTACGTTCAGTTTGCACGTGCTGTTATTTTTAGGAACTTTTAGCTCACACCTCACCTAATATATACATAAGTGAGGTAACTCATCCATTGTAAGCTTATGCAATGCTCTTCCATAGGAATAGAGCACTCTGGTGGATGAGGAGTTTCTGAGTAAAAATGAATATATCGCTTAAATTTCAGCCTTACTGACCACCCAGTTCCGTAGTCCGCGGTACTGGATGGGATAAAGTCTATAGCCACACCGAAGAGATGTAATACATCGAAACAGCTGTCTGTGGATGACACAATAATAATAATAATAATAATAATAATAATGTATATACATACATATATATATATATATATATATATATATATATATATATATATATATATATAACTTGCACGTGAGTAAATTTCACAATTTTATATGTAAACATATGTATACATATATTCAAGTAATAATGGTAATAATGATAATGTTATTTTGTGTGAATTTAAGATAAGATCATGATATATATTGAATAATAATTGCCTACAATAAAATACATAAAAATAGTATTTTTTTAAACAATGGCTACAATTGAAAAAAAAAATTTGATTTAATGTAGAGCACTTTTTGTTGAGTGAGTTTTGTTGTAATGTTGTTAAGGTATTGCAGTACAAATTGGTATAACTAAGTTTAAGATAGGAAAACAAATACAATTATAATATGACCTTGAAAATGCTGTTATGAACCGTACGGAAAATAGTGGCACGAATGCTTTGGAACGGCTCTAATAAAAAACCGTATTCAAACTACAAAGATGTAAACAGTAATACAGGCCCTTCCTGTTTCTAACCGTGCGTGCATTTAATCTTATTTCTATTAATAGGTCTCAAATCGAACATGTTACTCCATATTAACAGGTCTCAAATCGAACACGTTACTCTTGTATCTATCATTACCGTCCGTGTTTTTCCAATATTATCATCATGGGATCTGGTTAAGATTTGAGCACAAGGGAAAGTGTCCAAGTGGTAGTCTTGAATTGGCAGGCTAGTTCATCTGAGTTCGGCCAACATTTTAGGGTGAAATGAGGTCAAGTTTGCTTAAGGTCAACATAAGGTCACACGAGTTTTAAATTATCCTTGTACGAACTACTAGAATGAATGCAGAATCCCAAATGCACGAGGACACGTTATTGAACATCCGTAGGCATCAAAGGTGGCAAAGGGTTCTCTCCTTTTTGAGCATGCGTGTTTCTGTGTGTTTGTTTGTGTGTTCCAGCGCTCCTAGCCATACCGCTTTGTCTACAGACTTGGAAATTATCATTGGAACTCCACAACAAAATGTTCTTTTATATATACATATCAAGCCTTTTCTAACTTCTGGAGGCCTGACCGGTTCATAAATTTGTTTCCGGCGCTCCTGGCCATACCGTTTTGTTAATTGTAAGTTGGCGTCATATTGGCATTAGTATTTGGCAAGACCCTTTCTACAAAATAATAACGTCTAGATTCTCAAAAGTAAACGTTCTTACTTAAATTTAGATGAATTCCAGTGGAAAACTCCAGTGATGTCATAAAAGGAATTTATTCTGACTATATTTATTCTCCGATGCATTTTTCTCATATGACTTCAGATTTTGACGCTTCAGTTGTTTAATTATTGACTGCGATGGCGATTTATCCTTTATATATTTTTACTTTGTATAGGGTTTTAAAATGATATTAGCCAATTCTTTCACAATAGTTTTGACACTACCATATATATACGTGACCAGAGGAATCATCTTTTAATGAGAGATTTTAAAGACTCCCTAATTTCCAATTTTGTTTCATAGGATTCATTTTCAAATTAATCCCTATTTGTATTCTTATCATAACATTAAAGTCTTCTTTCAATTATTTTAATGTTTCCTGTGAGCCTCTTCTAATCTCTTTGATTTCTACACATGTACAGAGTGTGTGCTTAAAAAGTATGCAAGCACTCCCCGGTTAACTTCGTAGTTAGGTTCCTTAAAACAGTGACTATAACTCAGACAAAGTAAAGTGAAACAGATCTTACCGTAGGAACAATTAGATAAACTGAAGTAATGTCCCTTTGGTATACAAAAGTACAAAAAAAAAAAAACAGCAAAGAACGCTAAATACGCCGAAAAGACACTAAAATACTTTTAAAAGTGGCCAAAATGTTCAAGGTTGCTAATTTAGTGCTTTTCCGTACAGTCAGAACAAGACGAATGTACAGGAAAATATCATTCATTTCAAAGATCCATTTCGAAGATCTTAGAAAATTACCAGATATATAGAAGTTAAAACTAACGCCCGGTTATAAAAAACTAAAAATCTAACTAAACGTCATTTTTGTCTTATTCGCTTCTGTAATTTCTTCACACCTATTCTAAATCAACCGATGACCCAATGACATTTCCACGGCAACAAAGTTTGAAAGTCCATTTCGTAGAGCACAAATATCGCGATTACAATCTATAAAAATGAAAGAATATCGCTTTCAACATGCAAATCCAAAAGAACCCTTTTCTGAACTCATACAAACGTAATGTTTACTCAGAAAATTCATTCAATCCGCTATTCCACCAACAATATTTCTATCAGTTTTATTTTATTTTTTTCCCTGCCGTCATTTTTTTGACGACAACGGACTATATCTAATATCGAAAACACTATATTGAGCAGTATTTTCTTGTGTTTAATACTACCTGATTTACAAACTAAACTAAAGATAAAATTAAGTGAAAAGATACAAAAATAAACAATTTGAAACAGCCCATTCCATTACATAGATGGGCTCATTTACTATAGTATTAGTCACCAATGTTGTTGTTATTCTTCTTCTTGTTATTATCATCATTATTATTATCATCATCATCATCATCATTATTATTATTATTATTATTATTATTATTATTATTATTATTATTATTATTATTATAATAAAAAATGAATATTGATAAATACTACACACTAGATGTTAGATTATGTACAGTGACACCAGGTTTTTAATTTTTTTTTTTTTTTCATTTCACCTTTTTAGATTTTGAGTACCCGTAATTTAGACATGAAACTAAAATCTAATTATTCTCAAAAACTAAAGATTTCACTAAAAATAAGGGGAGTAACTCATGTAAAAAATTATTTCTAAAACATTGTTTTAACGAAAGAACGTTAAATGGAACGGGGTTAATTGATCAGTGTCTGTACACAATTGGTCTGTTTACAACAGATATGGTTATCACATGAACCTTACTGAACACTATGACATGGTCAGACCAGGAGACAGTACAGTATATGATTTGGTTATTATATGAACCTTGATGATGGTTATCACACTACCTCTATAAACAGTCTGATCCGAATAACCATGCTCCACATTTGTGGCCTTGTGCCTGAACCACACTAAGCTGAGCTAAGTAAATATCAATAACAACCATTTTATTTTGGGAATCGTACCTTGCTGAGCTGAGCTGAAAGATAAGAGCAACAAACTGAGGGTAAAATGCTAAAAAAAAAATCATTAAATTAACTGCACGTATGAACACTTTTAGCGTCCGTCGTTTCCCAAGATTTGCCTGACCTCTCTATCATGGGCGTCGTGGAGCCAGTACTTTCTGAATTAGTCGAGTTCGTCATGCCATTTTACTTCCTGTCGGCCACAATTCGCATATGATTTCTGGGATCCACGATGTGAGTCACGATATCTAATGATATTCTGACATTCTTGCAACATGTCCAGCCCATTACTATTTGAGTTTTCTAACAGTTTCTGTGATGTTTCAGACACCTGTCTTTTCTCTGATATACTGAGCTGTCCTATTATCTCTCCATTTGATGTTTAGCATGATTCTTTCATGTGTACGTTGCATGCTGCTCAGTTTGAAAGTAAGTCTTTTAGTTACGTTCTATGTTTCAGCTCCATAGATGACTATTGACAGGATACATTGGTTGTAAACCCTTCTTTTTAGGACTACTGGGATTTGTGTGTTCTTGGAAGCTGAGCTTGCTCCATCGAAAACTTGCCAACCCTGTGTGATTATTTGCTTCATTTCTACTTCTTTTGGTGATTTTACTCGCTAGGTAGATGTGGTGATTTACTTTTTCCATTTCGGCTGATAGATTCTCTGGCCATCCTAACATTGGCTCGTTTGTTGTTTTTATTTATTTATTTATTCATTTTTTTTTACTTGTCATTATTCCATCACTCGTTCCCTCTAGTGTCCTCATCAACCCCTGTTGACGATATTGGGGGGGGGGTACATCTATTTGGCTGCGTCCTTTCGTCTACCCATCTTCCCGATTTGTTCACACAATATTTTCAGTAATGCTGGATTGATTTACATAACATTTTGTGGAAGGTTGGGCAATGGAGTAAGAAAGAAATAGACACATTTTGGAGCGGATCCAGGAATTCTTTGATCGAGAGTATTTTCCCCATACGTTTAAATTCACGCTCATGGCTATCCTCTTGATATCTCAGTGAATTTCAATGAAATTCCGTAAAGGGGTGGACAATAAGCTACAAAAGAAGTGGTTGAATTTTCGATCAGATCCATGCACAATTACGTCCCCTACGTTATAGTTATATGCCCAAACCACAGAAGATCGTATGATATTATTTTTATTACTATATTTCCGTGGTGCGTGTTCTGTAGTACCTATGGTAGGTATTGCATTTAGCAATCTTGAAGGATTTGAAGCAAGCATTACCGGATGTGGTGTACACTTGAGTAAGATCGAAGAATGCCTCAACCGAAAAGTAAAGGTGAAAAAAAAAAAAAAAAATATATATATATATATATATATATATATATATATATATATATATATATATAACTCGAAATAAAGATAGTACTATAATTCAAAACCTTCAGCAAACATTAGGATAGCCGAAGAGAGCACCAGTCGAAATATCCTAAAAGCCAACATATGAAGTCGGCATAATCATGAAATAAAGAAAATATTTCATCCCAGAGTGATTTTATATTTAACATAACAGTTATTCTATATTATGTAAGAACTTGCATATTTTCACTTGTATAATGTGCACCAGTACATAACTCACAATAACGATCTGATAAGAGACGACAATATTTACTTAGATTAGTCCAGCATAAGAATGGAAATTGACTTTGATGAAACGTTACCAAGTTTGATTCAAGGTCATGGACAAGTATTTTATTTTCCGAATTTAGTCAAACTTCAGACTCAAGTTTGAAATTAGCTTTGTCTTTCTGCCATAATAGGAACGAGAACAGTCCTCACCAGATTTGCTGTTTGTTTTTCGAGAAACCAGAAAAATATTTTCAGCCCCTTCACACCTGACGCCAGGGGAACGTGGTGTTCATTCTTACCCTCTCTCTTACTACGCCTCTGTTTGGGACTTAGTGTAATGTATACGTAAACGCACAGACCCACCCTAAGAGATAAAATCGTATGGGGGCTTATTGTGTACAGTTGGCTGAAGCCAGTTAACGGATCAAGAAACTAATGAGGCGAAAATTTGACAAAAAACAGTCAATGTCTGGCCTGTCTAAGCCAACAGATTTATCCTTGAGTGGCGGTTGGGACTGAGTCCGCAGCCCCAAGCCCGATTAATCCTTCACTTATTAACATTTACTAACAGCTCAGCTTAGTCAATCGATAGAAACCGTCTCGTGACCGACGTCTTTTGGCATCATGCTGTGTTAGGGGTGATAAAATTAAAATTTGGGAGATGGTGTAATCAATGAATAAGTAATCTCTCTCGCCCTTCGTTGGACCCTAAAAAGTCTGAATTTTCAAAAGAAAAAAAAAACAAAACAAAACAAACAAACAATCGTGAGCGCAGCTGGACACAAACTAAGAAATAACTTTAGCATAAACTTTCATGGTAAATTGACCCCCCACTAGAAGCCTGTTTCTTTTTTCTATTCATAATAAAATTAAATGCTGAAAATTTCAGCCCTTTAGTACTATGTTGCCTGGACACGTGATACATATGTATCAAGCCAGCTGGACCAGTTTGAAAACTGAAGAAACCTTTATCGACAGTTTTGATGATAGTTTTGATTGCGATACACTAATAGCCAGCCAGCCAGCCAGACTAGCTTGAGAACTGAAGACACCTATAATGACAGATTTTGTGATCGTTTTGATTGACGGTTTCTAATGAAGTAACGATAGAGAGCCCCTAATCGACTTAATAAATAACAGACTACTTTGATCCCTTTGACTCGTTTTTTTCCGGCCACTATACAGACGACTGATTTCCAAGCCTCGTTTTCGTTTTTTTTCTTCTTATGTTAGCAAAACATTTTCATTAAGACTTCTTTTTTATTCATTCTATTCTTGTTGTTCTCTGATTGTATCAGTTTTCTAGTTTTCTCCGTGTTTCTTTTAGCTTCGAATTCGCTGGTCTGCTTCCATTTTGTTTTGTCTTGTTTTGTCTTTTTGTCTTCATTGGGGGAGGAAAAAAAAAAAAGAATAACTTATGGTTGCCGAGATTCAGGTCCAAAGACAAAAGATTGGAAGATTACGAAATAAGATGAACAATGCAGTTTGTTTGTTCGAGAGAGTTATCTGCAATGGACACACATCTGTTTTTTTTTTGTTCATTCATGAAATGATATCTAAATATATAATAACGGAATAATACGATGAAATAATCTGATAATGACCAGAAAAAATGGTCAAAAGCACTCGATCCCAAACGTTTGGACAATATTTACATTCATTGGATCAAGATATACATCCTATTGTATGGAAAGGAAGAAGATCCCTGTAATTAGCAGGATTCATATTAAATAGAGTATTCATATTTATTTATACGCGTAATATGTAAAACAATTTATCTTGTGTTTGTTTCTTTGTCATATATCCTGAAGCACTATGCTTGTTTGATTTATTGTTCCATTTGACCTCACCTCCAAACCAAGGCCGATTTACACAAGGAGCACATTATGAAGTAATAATTTCTGGGCCAGAAATCAAGGTTCGACCAATCCACGAGATCTACGGCGATACATTTACTGTGTATTCTAACCTGCATAAGTATCTCTTACGTATTGTATCGATTAGGAGTCAATCTTCGGTTTGACGTTGCCAGGAGACAGCAACCATTCTAAATGGCTAAGGATGGCTAGATATTTCAATGACTGTCTTTAAAATTACTAAAATTGGATAGATTTAATTTCCACATATATATATAAATATGTGTGTGTGTGTTTGTGTGTGTGTGTGTTTGTGTGTGTGTGCGTTTTTGTGTTTGCGTGTGTATGCGTGTATGTGTGTGTATATACATGTATATTGTAAAAAGATAATTTAAAGCTATATTTCAACTCAACTTGCTAAATCTATCAAGTACTTTATGAAATGAACCTATCACACATCAGGTATTGAATTACTGTTTTTAACTTTGATATATATATATATATATATATATATATATATATATATATATATATATATATGCATATAGACACTTTTCAGTCGGTCGGTTCCGTTCATGTAAATAACAGAAAGAGTAAGGAAGAGAATGCGTTATATCATTAAAAGTATATCAATTCTGATCAATAGAATAAACGTTTGTTTTTTACAATTTGTTATGTATAGTTGAAAGTGTCTCAGAAATGGCTCAAATCAGCTAAACTTTCCAATTTCCAGCTTATTGCTAAAATCTTATGAATACACTATCAAAGCCCACTAATCTAATGAGATAACCCTACACTAAGACTTCAGAACAAATCATCAATAAAAAATTTTTTTAAAAGTCTACACTTACTTAAATCAAAATTTACCATTTGTTTATTTCTAATAGCCAAATTTTTAGGTGAACCATCCTCGCCTTCTTCTTCCACCTCCTCCAGATATTACAACCACCACTAGAAATCCTTCTACATCTTCGTTCAGAATCATAGATATGGATGTAAGGATGGTGGACGTATCGTTGAACATGTTTCTTGTTTCCTGAAGCTTCAACACTCCTATGAATCATAATCCAGAATGATCAAGCTCGGAAATAAAAAGAAAATTGGCATTTCAACTCTAAAAATAACAAAAATATCAGCATTGAAAGAAAAAAGGAAAAAAAGGTTCGTTGGGCACTTATCATGCGCAACCATTCACGTATTCTTTGGAATATCGATGTATGTATTGTGATCTGTGGCCAGAGGTTGTTTATTGATTTTCAAGGTATTGATTGATGACGTCATTGGTTCAAAGCAGGCTTCTTGGGTGATGAACAACAACAAGAAGAAAGAAAACTGTGAAACGAACTTAAAGAATTTCTATTGATTTCTTATTAAAGACAGGAGCCACAGGCGGAAAGAATCACAAGGAGATAAGATAAGATTCACAAATTGAGAAGTCAAAGCAAATAATAAGGAGAATTGGAAGTCGGTTGCGTGTGTACATATATATATATATATATATATATATATATATATATATATATATATATGCATATATATATATATGCATATATATGTGTGTGTGTGTACATGTGTGAGTGCGTGTATTGTTATTTATGCACTCATATATATATATATATATATATATATATATATATATATATATAATGTAGCCTCTTAAATGTAGCCTTGCTCTTTTTAAACAGCCGCCGGTAATTCAAAGGCCCAGATAACTATTTTCATTCCGAATTCTCATCTCGTTTATTCTCGGTCAATATCTGCTTTATTCGTTTCTCTCAACGCGATTGTTATGTATTGAGAAAAAGGAATAAATCCGGAAAGTGTTTAGGTTAAGAACGCTATTTCTCAATGATCAATACAACGACCAATCCACTTCCCTGATCAGATGTGTTTGACATACATTGAAATACCCTACCGTTTTTTGTTTTTTTTCCTGAGCTATCTTTTCTGTTACTACATACATATTCTAATTTTTTGATATCTCATTCCACTTTATATAAGTAGACTGCTCAATATCTTTGTAAATAGGGCTATTTTGGTGATGATGATAACACGAGAGCTAATTTGATCTAGTTAGCAGTCCACACTCATCCGGTGAAATCCAATTCTGTTGGTATTTTGACTGTCCACAGTTTGAGGACATATTCATTTTTTTTTAAATTTGTTTCGTTTTTATTTTACCTGAATTTTTTTTTTGTACAGACAATAAAGTCGGCCATGTCGTATGCATATGGAGCCATTCGTGTTCTTTTTTCGTATTTTACCCATTCTTATCTTGTCATGGTTTGTTTCTGTGAGGGTTGTTGTGTATCTGTTATATACATTTATATACAAGCACCATTTTTCCTAATTGATCATCCCAACGCGGCATGCTGTCAAAAGACGTCGGTTACGAAATGGTTTCTTTTGTGTGACTAATTCTAATAAAATTTTTTACAGATACTCCATGCTGAATGAGTGCATTTTCAACTACTTCAGGGTCACTTGTCCTTGATTCTTTATCATAAAATTTCGTTGATTCGCGATTAAATTTCTTTGTTTTTGATCATTTCCACATGGACTCAAAGCGTAGTGGTTACAGAACCAGACAAATTACTGCAAGTAATCTGATGGTTCCAGGTTCAATCCCCGTGTGAGACGATAATAATACTACTAATGCTAAGAGGGGAGTGCGGTCAATATACCCCCGTCGGTTGAAATAAAGGGTTCGGTTCGTTACTTCCCCACACCTTCCAGATGATACCTGATGAAGGCCGTAGAGTACAACGGCCGAAACGTTGTATGAAAAACAACCAAGATGAGGATGGTCCGAATATTAATAGAAATACATTTCCATATTGTTCTCTCTTATGTGTCATAGAAAGCACTCACTAATGCAGTAATTGTCTTTGAAAAACTTCCACGGCGTTGAAACTAATTCACTAAGCTCGACTAGGTACGAAACTAAGTAACAAGTGTACAGAACCTAGGAAGGATTGACACTAGTAATACTTTGAGAGATTGCCTTGGAAATAACTATTCTATAATGAGATACCACGGTATTTACTAAGATTAATCGGACAGACCACTAGTGCAAGTGAAGAGCAAAATTCGCAACAGTAGTAATTGTCAGCAAGACTAGATTGTTCAAGACAGTGTGACACGTAAAATAATTTGCCAAGATTTGTCTAGTCTGACACAAGGCCATGAGTGTGTAGAGTAAGTGGGAATCAAACTCACAATAGTGCTGTATGATTACTTCATGGTTAGAACGTATATTCATCTTACCAGAAAGTTAACTAATCTCGAATATTACCCTTAGGTCTTCTTTGGCTAAAGGTAAAACAACCCGTCTCTCAAGAGACAATTCCCGACGGAATATGAAGGCTATTGTCAACGCCTTGTTTTTTATTGCATGTGTTAGCTTATAGAACCCTGTAAGTCTCCAGTTTGGTAGAGACAAGGGCTTTATTCCTGTAACTTTTTATGACTACCTCTTCGGCGGAATGAAAGTCCTCCAGAGACAAACTCCAAATCCTAAACACGCAGCTTAGAGCGTACATTGTTAGCTACCGAGAGCACATTTTGTCGTATGGAAGAGTTTTCAATACTCATGCTGGGAATCGAACATAGGACCTTCTGCGCGTGGAGCTGACGTGTTCATCATTGTACTGTTCGAGCGGAATATGTCTTCTTTCATCATCGTCATCATCATCATCATTATCAATCTTTTAACGTCCATCGTTGGACATAGACCTTCCCCAGGATTCGCCAAAATTCCCTCTCATGGGCATTGCAGAGCCAGTATTTCCTAAATCTGTCAAGTTCATCTCTCCATCTTGTGTTTTGTCGTCCTCGGTTTTTTATGTGATCTCTGGGGACTCATGTTGTGAGACGTGATGTCAATTGGTTGTCTTTCATTCTTGCAACATGGCCTGCCCATTGCCATTTGAGTTTTTTAAATAGTTTCTATGATGTCAAGAACACCTGTTCTCTTCCTTATATACTGTGCTGTCTTGTGATCTCTCCATGTAAGGTTGAGCATGATTCTCTCATGCGCACGTTGCATACTTCTCAGTTTGCAGGCCTGTCTCTTGGTTAGGTTCCACGTTTCAGTTCCATAAGTGACTATCGGGAGAATGTCTTCTTCAGCTTTTTATAATTTTCTTCTTAGGATAATTAGTGTACAATTGTTTACTTTTTAATTTTCGGGGTTCATTTCCTCTCTGTTTCCAACTGATTTCTCGGCTTCGTTTTTCTTTTCTTTTTTTTTTTTTCTTTGGTTACATTTCAGCATTGTCTGTTGCGGTGACGGTGTTTGATAAACACGTTTGCGGTATAATTATGTGGGTGGAACGTCAAACAGTCGTTCCAGGGACGGTCGAAGAAGCTACCCCGTCCCGGGAAAAAAAAAACACCTTCTACAACTTTCCCCCCCTTCTCGCAAACATTCAACCTACAAAAGAGGGGCGGCTACCCTCACGCTGTGTTACCTTTCCGTGACACTGCCCTTAACTTCCAACCCTCTCTCTTTAAACCCTCTCTCTCTTTATTTAAACACGCATATTTTATTCTCTTCATCCGCCTTCTCTCCTAACATGTCTTCTCGACAATAGTGAATGACATCAAGTGAATATTTAAACCTCCATGTTTTCATTCTCCCTCCATTTTGTTTTGTTTCTCCCGTCCCTTCAGTCAGTTCGTTCATGCATTGTAATCTAACTGCAACGCCCTCTAACCTCCACCATTGTCTGCCTGATTCTTGCTCAACTTGTCAATTACCTCCCTTTATGCCCCATCCTTCATCTTTCTTTCTTTCTTCCTTTTTTTTCGGCCTTTCTATTCTCTTTTTTTAATGTTACGCCTTTTTTTTGTACGAGATATTTAAAAAATAACTACGACTTTGAATTGTACAGAAAAAAAACAGTTCCTTTCAGGCAATATTAACACACCGGAGACTCTTTGTTGGGAGAAAATCAGGCAAAAACCCCGGTACCATCATGGCTATTTTTGATGTGTCGCTGGCACCACCTACTTTTTACCAAAGCAAGCCACCGTCAATTCGAAGACAGATGTTCTAATCTACAGTAAATAAATAAATAAATATCCGTACAGCGTATAAATGAATCACCGTAGCCAGCGTGTATTCCAGAAGTGGTTATCTAAAAGTGATATTGAATTATTTCGAAAAAAAGATTTTTATCTAAAATTACCTAAAAAGATGAATCTTTTTATATAAGATTATCTCAAAATATACCAGCACAATATACGGACATCGTTGGTTCAAAATGACCGTAGAGACACCCAAAATTTTGTGTGTGGTGCCTAATGGTGTATTCATGCAAATTTCCATGGTTGTAGCTCCAAAAACATGACTAAGAGCGCCCGGATACACATACACATATACGAGCAAAGAGAGAGGCGGATCTGTAGCCAAGTTGGTTGGTTGGTCGGTCGGGTAGGCCTTTTGTGAAGCTACGGTGATTCGAACAATACATCTAGTGTCTCTCTTCTGAGAGAAAAGAAAAGGTCTTTTCCTGAGTTTCTAAGAACGTTTCTTTCATAATCTTGACTGACGCACGTGGTTTTTGGTACCAAAATGACCATAGGTGCATTTGAAAAATTTCAAACTTTGTTCAATTCCCTTTGGTCATTGTCAAGGCTGACTATGTTGGTCGCAGCTTTATGTAAAGGCCGCCTGGATATGAGAGGAAGTTGTATGAATTAGTGCTCATCCACTTATTTTTCTCTCCTATGTACTGCTGAGACATGCAAGTGGCGAGATATTTGTCATGGTATCTGGTAATAGGACAGAGCACAGATTGAAATGAATTCATGAAGAAGAAGAAGAAAAAGAAAAAGAAGAAGAAGAAGAAGGAGAAGAAAATGCATATATTGAAATGAATTCATTAAAAAGAAGAAGAAAAAGAAGACAATGCGTACATTTAAATGAATTCATCAAGAAGAAGAAATGTGTAGATTGAAACGAATTCATGAAGAAAAAGAAGTAGAAGAAAATGCGTGCATTGAAATGAATTCTTGAAGAAGAAGAAGAAGAAGAAGAAGAAGAAGAAGAAGAAGAAGAAGAAGAAGAAGAAGAAATCTTTATATGAGAAAATAACATACATTGAAAATATGCACTGTAAGGGAAATGTGATCGTACCCTGAAGGTATTTTCCCGCCGAACTCAACCCAAAATATTACAAGTAGAAATAAAAACAAACTTATTTACTTTGATAATCACTGAACATATAAAGAAAATCTTTAAAAGAAAATTCAAAATAAAGAAACGAACAGACATGCATTTTTTGATCGCATTCATGAAATGTTTTCCCGAAAAGTCCTAGTCAAAATTTGAATTCAGTTTGCTGATTGGTTTGTTAATGACAACCAGTGCACCAACTTACATATCTATCTTGCTTCATTTAAAAAAAACTACAAAGTTTAAAGTTCAAACCAAATGGACAGATAATCCAGGGAAATGATTCTAAAAAAGGATGCACTTGGCTCCCAGGGGAAAAATTTCTTAAGGGGATTATAACCAGGGATGAGATTCTAGTCAGGTGACGGAAGTATAGTGAAAAGTATATTGGTGAAAAATTACTGGATGACAATTCAAAAGAGGTTATTGGAGAAACCCGAGAGATCGCAAGGGAAAGAATTCAGGACACCAGGGAATGTGACCTGAGACTCTGAGAACCGCTACAAAGGTCAGGGGAATCTCTGGGGACGGTCTATGCCAAATGAAGCATGCTCAAGGTTGATACTGAAAATTAACAATCAAGATGGATTACACGTACTACAATTCAATCTTCAGTCCGCTGATCTAATTCACGGGTGCCCTTTTTCATGTGTAAATCGTTGCAGTCACGGATTCAGGGAAGAGGTCCAAGAAATCCAGACCCCTCCCCTCCACCAATTTTATCACCACCACCAGCTTAGGCAAAACACAATTTGAAAAAAAAAAGATTTTAATAACTCGACAAAGAGATTTTAGAAATAAAATGACTGAATAATACCAAGTAGTCATAAATTAACGTTTAAAAGAACTAAGTGTTATTATATCCATTGTCTAATTAGACACGTGGTGAGAAAAAAATTGGACCCCACTCCAAAACAAAATCCTGGACCCTGTCTAGCGTTGATCAGAACGCAGTTCTCTATGATAGGATTGTGGCTGCAGTTCAAAAAATCGGCTCCTATCTCAGGGACAGGAATTGGTTTCAGGAATTAGAAATATGGTATATTATCCATGGGTACAGGGGTTTCAAAACTTTGAAAACTCAAAGGCCGTCTATAAAGGAAGCATTCTAGCTGATACCAACTTTTATAATTTACTTTCCAGGCTGTAATCTACGAACAACAATAATAAACAATTTTCGGCCCTCAAAAATCATATTTATTTAAAATGGATCACATCCATCTGGATCATAATATACGGTCTAGATCTGTGAACAATAATCATGTTTTTGCTTTTTTTAGCTGTATGATAGACGCTGTTGTTTCTCTCTCACTAGATTCGCAGTGTTAGAGTTTTGGAGAAGCACTTTTTCGGACAGCGGAATAATATTTGTTGGAACCCCAGGAATCCACGGACCCCACTTTCGAAACCACGGCATTAGTAGATATTGTGTAAACAAAAGAAGAAAAAAAATTGGAAATTGAGAAGTAGGTATACGTCGTACCCCTTATAACCCCCGCCCCATGTTTGCACTGAGTTGAAAACTAGAGGAGATTTCAATTGAATTCTTCTATTACGGCGTTCGAGAATGTTTCTTCTCTGAACGTGTGGCCGTCATTATCTGTTCGCACTATCAGCCGCGTCAACGTGCAGCTTTTCTTATCTCAGATTTCCATCTTCTGTAGATTGCACACACGGACGACAACGAACCTCGCTCTAATTCAGGATATGTATTGCAACGTCATTCTTTGCTATGAGTCATACTGCAGTTGCATTCTCACAAACATATACATCATACGAAAAAGACCGATGTACATATATATATATACATGTATGTATTTGTGTTTGTGTGTGTGCATGATGCATATATATATAAATATATATATAGTATTATGAAAAAGTTGAAGGTCTTTCGTTAAGTCAACAATTTCACAGTTTCTTTTTCTCCGTCTTCGTATATATATATATATATATATATATATATATATATATATATATATATATGTATGTATGTATGTATATATACGAGTTATGACAGAAACACACACATCATACCAAAGAGACTGATAAATATACGTGTGTGAGTGCGTGTGGATATAATGCATACATATATGATCAAGATATATATATATATATATATATATATATATATATATATATATATATATATATATATATATATATGAAGAAGTTGAAGGTCCTTATTCAAGTTGATAAATTTCACAGCTTCTTTTACTCCCGGTGCTCATGTACACACACACATACACAAGTGAGTACGTGCATACGCATGCATACATACACGCATATACACACATTGTTAGGCATACTTGCATGCATCATACGAAAGAGACTGATACACACACACACACACACACGCACACACACATACACACACATATATATATATGTGCGTGCATGTGTATATTTGTGTGCGTGTGAAATTCTGAGTGTGTGTAAAAATGTTAACGGTATTTCTCTTGGTCGATACATTTCACAGCTTCTTTTTCTCCCGGTTTTCATGCACACACTCATATATATATATATATATATATATATATATATATATATATATATATATATATATATATATTATAATACAAACACATACTTCATACGAAAGTTACTGATATATGTCTGTACTTATATACACGCATTATAAAAAGTTGTAGATCTTTCTTCAAGTCGATACATTTCACAGCTCCTTTTTCTCCGTCTTTATATATATATATATATATATATATATATATATATATATATATATACATATATATAATGACACAAACATATAATCTAATGAGTGTGCATATGTGTGTGTATATAATGCACAAACACATACATATATAGATATATACTCATATATATACGCATTATGAAAAAGTTGAAGGTCTTTCTTTGAGTCGATAAATTTCACGGCTTCTTTTTCTCCCTTTCTTCATGACAGTGTTCATTTTTTCTTAAACGTGGAAACTCGATCTTCTTTCACTTAAAGATATTACTTTTGCCTTGTGCTTTTTTTGTTGCTGTTGTTGTTGTTGTTATCTTTTATCGGATTTTCTTCTTAATTTTCGCTAATTCCTCTTCTTTCGTGAACAATCCATAAACTGCCTGTCATTTCCAAAGCCTCGGAATTGTGACAATGACAGTTTCACGTGAGAAAATCATTCGCTCGAGAATCGAGCATAAATCAGAAATTTCAGAAATCAGAAATTTGTTGAAATCAATATGCGATTGTACAATGCGCATACGTACGTATAAAAACATGGTCGTATTACTTTAACAATCAGAATCCTTACTGTTATTTGAGAAATCCCCGTCTGCGCATGTGCGTGTGTGCATGCAATGAGATGCAACTTGATAATCAGCCATTGTATGGAGTTAATATTCGCCAGCTACGTTGGTCCGTGCACCAAACATCGCAGTGTCAAATTTGAAGTCGTTTGGGTCAGCAGTTCTCGATATAAAGCGTCAGGGTGCTCGATTTACAATGAATATCTATACTGAAAGGAAGACGTTCATTTAAATATAATGATTAAAGAACTGAGTCTCATTATTTCACGTTTAAATCTCAAGGACATTTTACACTCAGCTATAAGCAAATAGCAGGACAGGCTGTGTTCTCAAGCCATGATTGGCAACCAGTCTAGGAGCATAGATAGCACGACCAGAGGAGTAGATAGTCCTCTTCTGGCCATCCTCAGTATCCCAGTTAGTCCCTAGTTGACTAGGTCTTGCCGCTGAACCCAAGCAAATACAGGCAGGACTGCTAGACTAACAGCACACAACTTACCCTCACTTTAACATAAGGTGAGGGGAAGGATATGCTCGTTTAGTAAGTCTGCATAAAGTCCCAGGTTCGATTCCCAGTATGAACAGGGTCCTTTTTTTCGAATTTCATTATTTACAAACCTATATTTTTTACCTTTAAAACTAGTACGATGGGGATATGTTCACGATCTATAAGTGGAAAACTCTTCATTAGGACAGACTTTCCTGTCCACTCAGCAGCTAACTGAGTACACACTAAGCAGCATGGTGGACATAAAGTCCTGGTCTCGACCAGACTGGAGACTTGTAAGAATCAGTGAGCTAACGCACGCAACTGAAATCGGGACTTTGTCACCGGCTGTCATAAAACATCTTAGGAGACATACTCTTATCTTACCTCAGCACCAGTCGTGATTTCAGACCCTGGGTTCCGCTGCAGCAGTAGCGATTTGCAAGCTTATTCTGCAAGCTATTGATAGTGAGTTTGAACTTTGGTATGTTTTCTATAACTGGAAAAAAATGCTTGAGAGCAAATCTCGCAAGCTATTGCCAATGAATTCCGTTATCATCAGAGTCAATAACTTCGTACTTGGCCAGGGATAGCGAACTTTTGACATGACCTATTTCAATTTATAATCCTAGATTTGGAAGTGTGTTTTGAAATTTAAAGTTATATCTTATTAAACTTCTACTTTTGTAAATATATTAGAAAAATAGGCTGCTTATCTATAAGCATTTACCTTAAACTAAATTACGTAAATACGTGTAAGTGATACCCCGATAACAACATGATTCGAAAAATTCAAATGACGACTCACAAAACGGGTTCACCATTATTGTACCAGGTCTGAACTAGAGTGATTAAAAACGGGTCAAGTCTCCTGAAGATCCCATTCCTCTGAGTGAAGTGGTGTATTGCTTGTCTTACGTATTCCTAGATCGAACGTGTGTCAATGCTTTTATCTCAACAGGTAGAAGCCGTCACGTGATCAACGTCTCAACAGCATGCCGTGTTGGGGGTGATCAATCAAAAATTGTAAAAATGAATCATGAAGTTCCTTCCCCTGCCCTCTTTTGAACTGTGATCACCAAAAAAAAATCTGGATTTAAAAAAAAAAAAGTGGATACAAACTAAGAGATAGATTTAGCATTAACTTGCATAGCAAATCGAGCACTCCAATAAGCCATCAAACAGAGTTATTCATTTATTCAAACGATCAGCGTTTCTGTGACGTATTCTTGGTCATGTCACAACAGCCTATCCCATTTTACAACCCTTTTACTGTTTTGTTAGCTATGTTAATCTATTTTACATGGACCAATTCATTATGACTCTTAGGCTATAACAGGAATCGAACAAAACATGCAACCAAGTAGACATGCAATTAAACGTACTAATTTGGATGCATGGCTTTTATTATAATAAGATAAGAGATTTTTTTGACAGCATGGGTATACAAGTTTCAATACAACTTTGATATCTTTCTTTCGTTGAGTAGGTGAAATCAAATCACCGAGATAATCTTTAAAAATGATTACAAGTTCTTTTTCTTCAAATTTAGCGTTTGGAAATTTTTCGCGTTGGATTAAAAAACGAATCGAGAGAAAATTTAGAATATCATGGAGTCTCTTGGTTGAGAATAACAAGATTATTGATGTTCAGTAAAGATAAAGAAAGAGATAAGCTTGCAGTATTATTTTTTTTTATCTAACCTGCCATTTATTCGTGTATCAATAAATATCGATTAAACATGGTCTTTGTTCTCGCGCAGGTAAACGAGAACTGATACATATGTCAACGAGAATTAGCGAGAGTTGGCAAGAGGAAGCCATTTGGATTGATAATTTGAAAATTTTGTTAATATACAGGGTGTTTATAAGAGAATTAGACAGTTTCAAAAATTCATTAAAGTAAAACTTTTCAAGATATTGACACTCTCAAGATGCACAGTTTTGTAAAGAAACATTTGAAGTTAATTACTGGAAATTACGATTAATGGATGTGTGCATTTTCTGTATCCATGATGGGATTTGACCTGCGATCTTGCAAATTCTCACAACCACATCATTAAATATCTTCTGAAACTCTTCTGTTTTTTAAATTGAAAAAAAAAAAACATTGTTTTTTGGGGTTTTTTTCACCTTCCCAAATCATCTATTAATGCAATCGGACCCAACATATGACCTAAAATCTTACTAAATCGTAGGCTCCACAAGACATCTTCTAAAAACGTTTTTTTTTTTTGTCTTTTTTTTACCTTCCAAAATCGTGTGTGATCGCTCCCAGACACAAGATTCACCCCTTATAACCTTGTATATTCGCATGAGTACTCCACTAGACATCTAAGAACAGTTTTGTTTTTCTTCTGACATTTCAACATTTTTTTTTCAATAGGATTTTGGTTCCTTTTTAAACGCTCTTAATCTTGTTTCAAATTTGGTGTAGAACCTTACAGAAATGATCTTCAAGATTTTCTCTACAAAACTGTGCATTGCAAATGTCAATATCTCAGATTGTTTTGCTTTGATAAATTTTCGAAATCGTCTCTTTCTTTTGTAGACATCCTATAATATATTCTTGATTTGTTCAGTAAATAGACTTCTCTTTATTACTTTTTTTATCGGGAACAGCCGTGAGCCTGAGAGAAGATTAACCTGGTTATTTTTTTGTTATACATACTTTTAATACAGTGAGATTTTAGAATTTGAAGGTAAAATATACATTCTGTTTTATTTCTATAGCATTTAACAACACCCCCTCACACCAACTGTTGATGGCCTGGGCGTTGTGTGAAGCAACACCTATACACAAAAACAGAGAATAATAACAAAAATCACCCCTTTGAAGAAAAGAGGAAAAACCGTATAAAAGCAGCACTCTAGTTGTATATAAAGGTAGGGGAAAACAGAAAAAACACTGGTTTGCCAATCATAATGGCTGCCTGAAATGGCAGTAGCAACAAAATTGTAAATATTCATCTATTTACGCTCTATTTTGAAATATTAAACGCTATCACCGTAGATAAAACAGCCCCATAACAATACATACGTACACACACACATATGTATGTTTGTGTGTGCTTTTGAGAAATTGGTACATGTTCCCACAGAATGATAAAAAAATGCGTTTTATTATATTGAAACTTATTTGAAATGATATCCCTTTATTACACAGTGAATGTATCATTTGGCCTCGTCTATGTAAACAGAATAAACAATTAAAGTAAATGGGGCTACTACAGGAATTGAACCTGCGACTGATGGGGTTGTTGCTTCAACGTAGCGTTGCTCTTACCATGTTCAATTCATGCAGCAGACCAATTTTCTTTAAATGTTTATCTTATTTACGCTGTCTAGGCAAAATGATGCATCCAACGCGTAATAACAAGAGATCATTTCAAAGAGAGTTTCAGTATAACACTGAGCAGGAACTGCATCACAAGTTTGAATTTAATTTCAAATGCTAATTATTTTTTTTCGTAGAAAAAATCACGAAGTTGACAATTTCAATGATTCAACAAAAGGCGAGAAAAGTAACTTATTCACTGATCACCCCCTTTTCCAGTTTTGTTATTGATGACCCCCAACACAGCGTGCTGCCAAAAGACGTTGGTCACGTGGTGATTCCCATTGAGTGACTAACCAGAACTATTATTATTATTATTATTATTATTATTATTATTATTATTATTATTATTATCATTATTATTATTATTATTATTTGTGCTTTCGAACCAGTTGCCTGGTGGTCACTGCTGGAGATAGCAAGTCTTCCCAAGTCCCTAGCCGTCTTCTCTACACTCTCTCAGTGCACAACAGTGCTGTGGTTTGCAGCTTCGCACTACTTCCCTGGTGGTTATCGCTGAAGGCTGAGTGACTGTAAGTCTCCTCAGGTCTCCAGCAATTCCTCTAATATCGTCCTCACACATCACAGCAGCGCTGTGGTATGTACCATCACTACCAAGCCTTTTTCCTGGCTATTGGGCCGTTGTTAACAACATCCGGGGGTCGCAGATCTCATAATTCCAGAAATAGGAATAAAGGTTAGTTAGACTAGTTCAGCTAAGTTATTCTCCAACTAAGCCGAGTTATAAATTTCCGCGTTTAAATATGCATTATCTAGCAGGGTTCAAGGTAAAACGTATCCCCAGTTAAATTTGTCACTTTTTGAGCGCAGAATGAACTCTTGAGAGAATGCATGCGTGAAATACGCCCAAAGGTCACAAATTTCAAAAACTGTGACTCACAAATTGCACTTAACAAAATAAGAAGCAAAATTGAAAAAAGAAAGTCTCAAAATTATAACAAGCCATACACAAAATACAAAGCAGAGAAGGAATGCGTTCAAGTCACGAGAACTTCTCAACGCTGTGTACGAAGCTTTTTGAGAAGAAGGGAAAAACACGCCTGACAATTAGGCCACAGATGCGCTAGCTCTTGTTTGAAAGTCGAGCAAGAGTAGTATCGCCAATTTTATTTTCAAGTTTACGTCTGAAATTGAGTCAAAAAATGTATGGAGCTGTTTGTGTTTTCGATTGTAACAACAGCAAGAACAATATGCATCAAACGAGGGCCGCAACCTGAATTGCAAGACCCATATTCTGGTACCGAGATTTGAAGTTACATTCGATTGATAGGCAGCGGATCACCTAACTGGCTGAACTAAACCGACAAGTCTTAGATATTCGTGAAGATTTATTATACAAATACACACGGGCTTATTCCATTACCGTAGATAAAATACATTGAGTTGAGTTTGACAATGGAGCTGAAAATCAGGCTATAAATGCGCAAGTGATTTTCTTTGTATACGTCATTATTTAAAAAGATTTCGTCAATTATTAGAGATATGCTCATTGAAAACGGATTCCTTTCCAATCGAAAATTTGTGTCTCAAAGCTTCTTCAGTTCCCGATCGAGAAAAAAAACCAACTTTATGACAAGTATAGACTTCAACGATGACACGTATAGACTTCTGGTTAAGACTTCACGACATGGACCCCCTGAGATCACATGCACAACCGAGGCCGGCAGAATATTAGATGGAGAAACGAGCTAGACAAGTTCAAAAAGTACTGGCTCTGCGACGCCCATGATAGAGAAGTGTGGCAAATCCTGAGGAAGGTCTATGTCCAACAACGGACATTAAAAGACTGATGATGATGATGATGATACAACAACAATACCACAATAAACACTTGGAAGTGATGTGAAAATCTTCATTGATTACAGGGGTCTGGAGAATAGGTTTTGCTATAAAACCTGTTCCAGAATATATTACCGAGCTAAACTAATCATCAGAGTTGTTGTTTTCTTATTCATTACTGTACTTAACATAACGAAACACACCGACCGTTACCTTGATCGACGTTTACATTGGAACATTGACTTGTTATTTTTTGAGCCTGCTCCGCTACCGCTTGAGTCGTATCCACGTGTTCGAGCTACGGTAGTGTAAGGCTACAGCATTTCAGAAAATATATAGAACAGTTATTCTGAACGTTTTTTTTTTTCTTTCTTTCTTGGCCACGGTCCCCTTAAGATCGCTTCTGATGTTTCAGAACTCTCCTGTCAAACAAGGATGTAACATGAACATTGGAGGCGAGAGACATTTAGCCCCCCGTCGAGAATCGCCGATATAGAGAAACCTCAAGTCTTTGAGTAACGATTATTGGCGCAAGAACCCTGCTTTTCCTCCACGACCACTGCTACAAACTCCATCTACGGGACTTCTCATTATTTGCAACTTGTGTTAAAGTCATTTTCCGGATCCTATAGCCTCAGTAAAAGCGTGCCGTTTTCACCTCACCCGTTATCGTCTCCTGGGGGTCGGGGGCAGAGAAAGCTTGACAGTTGGATTGGCTTTTACCAACGTCTGCTCTTCTCATTAAACGCCCACTCTAGTTTACACAACACTGAGTTGGAGTATGTCAGACATCGTGCTGGTTGGTCGCTATAGTCAACAGAGGATTTCACTTGTTTATTTATTTGCAAAACACCATCAAACGCGAGAAAAAAAACGATTTTTATAACTACAGCATAAGTTTAAAATCACTTTTTTTTTATGAAAAAAAAAAAAAAAGCTGGGGTCTATCAATCACTATGGAGTCCTGTGACCGTCGTTGGTGTCTCCCCTTTCTCAACCGGATAAATTCGTTATTTCGCAATATGTTTCGATGGAATTTTGTGGAGAGATTCTACCGGCAGGACAGAACTGCAAAATGATGAATCACAATCAATCCGACAGCTTATCTATATTTCATTCGCTAATAAGTGTATGTCAACATGCAAAAGTATAGATCTTTCAAACTGCTGAACAGATAAGAATGAAAATTGTTATACGGGTCCTTGGGCACCTAATTACTAAAAATATATAAATATCAAATAATTTTAAAGTTTGAACAAAGAAATCTCGGTCTGGTAATCAACTAATTGCCTCTCTTTTATATTTCAATGTTTTCTATACTTCTGAGAATTTTTTTTTTTGCTTGATTTGATCATTTAAAAACTTAGCAAATACATTTCGCGTTCATATCTACATTACACAGCTGTGATTTTTTTTTTTTTTTTGAAATGCTGATTTTCAAGACCAGCAGTCCTTTACCTCCATGATGACTGCTAAGAGCTCTAGCCACGGGGCCTACCACTGGGATAAAGACATTATTTCTAACCTGTATTAAAGTCATTTTCCGGATCTTTTAGCGTCTATACAAGCGTGCTGTTCTCGACATCCCGTGGGAGGAGGCTTGATGGTTGGATTGGCTTCTCGCTATTTCTGCTCTTCTCGTTAGAAGCTCACTTTAGTGTAGACGACACTGTCGTGATGGTTGGCTGAAAAAGTCAACAGCGGATTCCCCGTGGGTGGGGAAATAAAATATCAAGCAATGATTAAAGACTTGAAGGATTTTTTTGTGGGTTGGGGATGCAAATTTACCGAATCTGTCTCTCCTTTAAAACGTTCTACGTCGCTTAATAGAGTTGTACTGCTGCGCGTATGTAACCGGTCCCCTGGGTATATGATTACCTGGACGGGTGTTGTTAGACAGGGGCACGCAATGTATATAAAAAAAACATGTCTGGTTAGTCACTCAATGGAAACTGTCACGCAACCAACGTCTTCTGGAAGTGTGTCGTGTTAGAGGCAACCAATTAGAAAAATTGGAAATAGGGGTGATCAATGAATGAGTTGCTTGTCTCGCCTTTTGTTGGTGATCCTTGAAAAGTAGCGAATTTTCACAAATAACAAACGGCCATAAGATGAGGGATCAATTTAGAATAAAATTATATATTGCAAACTGAACCCTCTCCTCTAAAAAAAAGTATTTACGAAGTACTTCTGAAAGAAAACAATAAAAACGTTTATACATACACAGACGTATATATATATATATATATATATATATATATATATATATATATATATATATATATATATATATATATATATATATATATATCAGGCAAAAATTGAAGAGATATAGGAGGTATTAAAGGGGTGACTTTACGTAATCATTCTCTCTTTCAAAACGTTCAACACCCACCCAGATCCATCCGCCCCTAATTACTTTTCTGTTCCAAGCATGCATGAACACTTATACATACATCAGGCGCCTATGTCTACCAACTAACGTCCAGGTAATCATATACCGGGGGGACGACGCTCACATACACACGTCAGTAGAAACCCTATTAAGCACTGAGTCAATGGTATGTTTGGGGAAATAGGGACGTACGTTTCACTTCGGATGAAGGCGTTTTTTTTCCCCCTTGTTTATACCGTGTCTCAACTAGTTACAGGATATTTTTCTGCTCCTGTGAATATGGCGTAAAATGAGAAGAAATTCAGTTTATTTATTCATTTATTAAATAAAAATGCTTTATAGGCCTCTCCTCTAAAAAAATTTATTCTAGAAATATTTATCCCAGATTAAATATACATTAATTCAAGTTATGAAACTTGATAAAAAAAACATTTACAATCCTACTAGTATAGAAGAAAATTTAGCAGACACTTTTTATTTATGCATTTTTACTGACTTCTTCTATATATTTCAGCTGATATCTACCAAAATTGCCCTCTCAATTCATTTTATATCCCCTAGGATCTAAATCAAAGTTATTCCTTAAATCATTTATACTTGTACTATTTCCCACATAAACTAGTAAATTATTCCAGTATTTCCAAACTCTTAAGGGCCTTGTTTTTGCAATTGAGCTAGCTCGTAAATTTACCGTCCTATCTGATTTATCAAGAATTCATCATCATCAGTTTTTTATCGCTCGTCGTTGGACATAGACCTTCCCCAAGATCCATCACATTTCTCTATCATGGACGTCGCAGAGCCTGTATTTTCTGAATTTGTCTAGTTTATCTCTCCATCCTTTATTCAGTCGGCCTCCGTTTTGCATGTGATCTCTGGGGATCCATGTTGTGAGATGTGATGTCATTCTTGCAACATGGCCTGCCCATTGCCATTTAAGTTTTTTTAATGAATTCTATGATGTCTCAGACTCCCGTTTTCTCCCTGATGTACTGTGCTGTCTTGTGATCTCTCGATGTGAGGTTGAGCATGATTTTCTCATGTGCGTGTCTGTCTCTTGGTTAAGTTCCATGTTTCAGCTCCATAAGTGACTATCGGGAGGATGCATTGATTGTATACCCTTCTTTTTAAGATTACCAGGATCATCTGATTTTGAAAGTTGAGCTCTGCTAAAGCCATTCTAGAATGATTCTTCATTTGATTTTCTCTTCTTTTGAGGATCTCATGGATATTCGTTATCCTAGGTAGATGTAGTGGTCTACTTTCTTCAGTTTTGCATCTTCAATTTTGATAGTTATGTCCTTCTCCTTGATGTAATTGTTGCACATGACTTTTGTAAGTATTCCGTAATTTGTAAAATGAATAAGTTAAGGAGAACAGGCGTGAAGGGCAAACAGGGCATGTGCCTGACCCCTGAATCACACCTCCTCGTCGAGGGTGAGGAGTTCGAAAATTAGGATCGTGTGGTCAATAAATGGTGTAGTACAGTTATATTATGTAACCCTAACTTGATGTTCCCGTATTAAAAACTGTATCATTATTTGCTGGTGCTCAGTCCATCATATCAACTCGAGCCATGCCACGTGCTTCTGTCAACGGTCAAGCACACTATCTGATATCTGGATCGCACAGTGGGCTCTACTTGCTTACACTACAAATGGCAGTTGTAATGCCTATAGTATGACATATATATTCCAAATACACCCCCTCCAGGAATATATGCTTTAGCCCCGCCCTAAACCACAATAAGTAGCTGTAGACGCCCAGTGGCTTCCTGAAGTTTCTAGGAAGACGTACTCTTATTATTCTAACATTATCAATTCAGAATAGTTTTTCAGTAATCTTATAGTTAGAGTTTATTTACAGCTATCATATTTATATAATGAACTTATGTGCTAATTTTTCTGTATATTTATTCATTTGTTTGTTTGTTTGCGCTCAAATGGGATGATCCCATTGGTTGACTTACCTTCTATCATGTCATAACAATAAGCATTCCGCTATGGGAACTCCTGTACCTCAATGTGTGCTAATCACACATTAAAACAACTTTGGATGAGTTGAAACCTTTGAAAAAAATTCTAAATTAGGATTCTTGAATTATTAAAGCGTATGATAAGCTTATATGCAAATTTTTCTGTTCATGTATTCATTTGTTTCTTTGCTGGCACTCAAATGATTTGCGTTCATTTGATGATGAATAAATTATGTCAAAGAAACTCTGAAGAATTCATGTCTGATCATCACATATAAAAAAATAGCATGAGTTGAGACTTGTAAAAAAAAAAATTGAAATTAGGATACTTGAATTATTAGAAATAGATTCCCTAATGAAATAGCTTTAGGCTCCTTGGTTCTGATCCATATATAGATAAAACCATCATTACTGAGTTTCATAATAATAGAAGCATTTCATTAGGAAACGTATATCGTCCGGCACCGGGGTTAACCGAGTAGCGAATCAAACAAACGGCCACGTAAATAAATAAAACAATGAGCAAGCAGGAGTTCAAATAGTGTTTTGAACTCTGTAGGTAGAGCAGAGTTGCGTCAAGACTGCTTGCTGGTGGACGCAGGTTCGAGTCTCACAAAATGCTCATTCCCTTATTCATTCATTTGGTCGGCTTTTCGGTTCGATACTCGGTCAACTCCGGTGTCAGACGATGCATGTTTCAAAATAAAATGTCTTTACAATTATCACATTCTGTTGGCCATAAACTGTCCAATTATATATATATATATATATATATATATATATATATATATATATATATATATATATATATGTGTGTGTGTGTGAATGTGTGTGTGTGTGTGCATTTGAGTGTGTGTTATTGAAAACTGGATATATGATCTGACAGAATGATTATGAAATGCCTTATATTAAATAATTATATTGTCGCTTCAACATAGCGTTACTCTCACCATTTTTCTTTGATTGTTTATTCTATTTGCGTTGTCAAAGCCAAATGGTATGTATACCGTGCTATAACGGGGGATCATTTCAAACTGAGTTTCAATATAGCATTGAGAAGAAACTCTGTTTGAATTCAATTTCAATTGCTTTTCTTTTAAAATTCAATTTCGAATACTAATTTTTCTTTGCAAAGAAAATCGCGAAGTTGAAAATCTAGTAAAATAGTTGGTCAATTGAAAAAGTCATGGAAAAAGACTTTTCAGTGATCCAACAAAAGGCAAGAGAAGTAACTTGTTCGTTGATCACCCCTTTTCCATTTTTGTAATCGGTGACCCCCCCCACCCCGCCAACACAGTATGCTGCCAAAAGACATTAGTCATGTGGCTGTTTTTATTGAGTAACAAACCAGACCTCTTCTTCTTCTTCTTCTTCTTCTTCTTCTTCTTCTTCTTCTTCTTCTTCTTCTTCTTCTTCTTCTTCTTCTTCTTCTTGTTATTATTATTATTATTATTATTATTATTTGAACCGAAATCTGCCAAAATCTTTGGTGTCGTCTGAAGATACCACAAATCATTTTTACGTTATTTTCTCAATTTTCCTTCATTATTGTTTATAATAATCTAGCAAGACATGTTGAGAGTTTCATTCTCACTGGGGGACCCTTGAATCATGTCTGTGTCCATAGCTTACCCCAACAACTACCCGTGCTTCCATTTATAAAGTTATGTTACCCATTGATACAGGGGCCAGTTGACAAGAGACTACGAGGTTGAGAGGGTTTGCCCCGGAGACGTAGAAAGAGGTGGGCGTTTATTCTGTTCTGTTTCTAGTAAGTACATCATATACAATACGTACACTCAGATATAAATCAAGTGTATTTAGCACTGGTTGTTGAAATTCTCAACGAGCTGTTTGAAAAGGGGCCTAGATTTCCCAGTTGGATTGGGCCTGTTACCAGCTCTGCCCGACTCTGTGTTGAACAAACAAAATATGCTCGCAGAATCCTGAGAAAAGTAGCAACCTTTTTGCGCATGAATATAAAACTCCGTTGTTCGGTCTGAAACAAAGAACAGCGTCCCCCTTCCAGCATCCCTACGAGTCACAATTAGTCCAGTGTTGGAAGCCGACATTTTCGAGGAAATCTGCTCCAAATCAAAAGTTCTTTGTCAGCCTCTGTGTCTGGGTGAGAGCAGAGCTGGGTGATTGGGGTTGGATGTCCGAGTAGCGGTGGCAAAAAAAAAAAAAAAAAAAAGCACCACCCTACTTGCATCGGATATGAACGCGCCATGAAAAATAACTGCGAGGCGGGGCAGATGGAGGCTGGAATATTCTGTATCAAAAAGGTTGATTCTTATCGACGCCATTTCTTGTTATGAACGCTGATAAGATGGCCGCCGCCGTGTATGCCAAGAAAGTCAGTAGCTCACCCATTCTGTCGATTTTGGAGACGCTAAACTAGGTAGGAAACGAAAGGAAAAAAAAGGTGTCAAACTCAAGTGTAGAAAATGGAGGTGAAGAGTGAAGAAGGACGATACTAGATGTGATATATATATATATATATATATATATATATATATATATATATATATATATATATATATATATATATATATATATATATATATATATGTATATATATATATATATATATTGTAAAAAAAAAGATTGGTAAGATCTTGCTACAGTATTTCAATGTCTAAAACATGAGAATGGATTGATCTGTCTCTTGTTTGAGTTGATTGAAAAACAATTTTCTCGACCGAAATATAATCGATATAGAATTTTTTCGTTTTCGTTTGTTTGTTTTTTAGGGGGTCTATTGCGTTAATGTGGTGGTAGCAAAGATCATCTGAGGTGAAATAGTTTATATATTGGGCTTAATCAGTGATAAAGGCTTCGACCAACTAGATTAATACACTGAAATACCGTATCGGGATTTTAGTTTTCAAAGATTTTTTGTTTCTCACTATATTTGCTCTGACAGAATCTGACTTAAAAAAATGATCACTACCAAATTTATACCGTATAACTGTTAACCCATGAAAAAAAACACTTCCAGGATCAAACGGTCACTTATACCAATTATATATATATATATATATATATATATATATATATATATATATATATATCTGATGCATTGCAAGAGGGGACAGTCGCAGCCAGATACAGGTATAAAGCAGCACAAAATTTCTTCTGAACTATAATCATGGCCTATCGCACAGCTACACCCGGGTGCTATCTTGGCCCTCTGGGAACTGATAATCTTTGCTCCACCATTGATATATACATAATGCATCTCACTTTAAAACCCCATTGCAAATGCCTTTCATGAGCTATTCATGTAAAGGCCCCGTATATATATATATATATATATATATATATGTATATATATATATATGTATATATATATATATATATATATATATATATATATATATATATATATATATGTATATATATGTATACATATATATATATATATATATATATATATTCGCACATGCAAGTGTAATCGAATTAAATGTAATTATAATGAAAACAGTAGAATCGATAAAACATGAAAACAAACGTTAGTTTCAAAAGCTGATTGCGTTTAAATCTTGTCATCAAAGATTTCTATCCCTGGAATAAATGTCATTTCACATCTGTCTGTCGCTCCTTAACACTGAACGGCTTATTTCTCCGAAAAAGAAATCATGTATACCTCTTTTGCGACATATTATCAGAATCTCTGAAAATTAACCGGATTTTAAACTGATACGCAAAAATCTGAAATGATAGGATCACTTGATTTTCCAACCTTTGGAGTTTTTCATTATCTTAATCTCCGAACCATTTGTTTCTTCCCTCTAAAGTTCACCTATTATTTGTGAACATATTTGTTTTCATTTTCGGCGAACGTACTACTTTATTAAATTTTCACCGCTAATATTTCGGCCTAGGTTGTCACCACTGTTTCCAAACTGAATTATAAAAGCGTTATAAAATTTCTAGTTAAGAATCGGCTTTGCCAATTGTCAAGTCATTCTTTTCGTGGGAGAAATCCAAGATTGCGTAAATTTAGATAACGGGAAATTGGTAGCAATGCAATCATGGGTTCCTCTCAAGAGAAGAATTTAATACCTGCCAGGTTTTGGAAGTCACTGAGTGCTGGATTGCCGGGTTTGGGAAATCTTATTGGAATCCAAGATTACATAAATCGAAGTAACGAGAAATTGGTAGCAATGCAATCGTGGATTCCTCTCATGAGAAGAATTCAATACCTGCCGGGTTTTAGAAGTCACTGAGTTTTGGATTGCCGGGTTTGGGAAATCTAATCTGCATTAGTAATTACGTATCTATCTTTTCGATGAATATTCTGCTCATTTAATCTATTGCGCAAGCCTCATCCAGGGTTATCAGATTGAAATCTCAATTTCAAAAACGGGCGAAAAGTCAGGGGCCTTTTTATTTTGATTTATGCCGCAGATTGGTCAGTCGCTTTAGAGCTGATAAGCTACATCCAGCTTGAAAAGGGCCAAGTAGTATCCCAACTGGGTAGACAAGCGATAAGCGATGAGGCTAGGTATGCCAATTTAGCTCTTTTGGGGTTAATTTAGCCCCTTTTTTGTGCATTAAGCTCGAAATTTAGCTCCCAATTTTGTGGCCCCTTTTCCTGCATTAGCTCGTAATTTAGCCCCCACTCAATTTATAGAAGTTTTTTTAAAATACATTTTCTCTTTATGAGATAAGTTATCGACGCTAAATAAATTAATCTCAAAGTGTTATATCTCCATCTTCTCCAACTAACTTATTCTTGAGACGAATTCACTGAAGGATCCAAAATTTTGAACAGGAGAAAATTGGTACATATTCAAAATATAAGACCCAAACTAGAAATTATACTTTGAACTAAATCGACGGTAAACATAACTAAATTGAATTTTAAATGAATTTTTTACCACTCAAGGATTTTTGTAGCAAGGCAATTTTCAACAGCATTTAGTTAGTAGAATTTTTTTTCCAAGTGTTATTAATGACATCACCTTTATGTCAATCGGACAGATTAAGTTTTTCACATCAAGAAAAAGAAGTCAAATTTTTTTTTTTTACGTAATCCAAGTGAGAAAAAAATTCTAGAAAAAGCTAAAAATTTCAAGCTGAAATTGTTAAGCCATATGATTTATAAAAAAAGTCAGAATCCCTCAAATTTCATTTAGAAAACAAAAAAAAAATGGTAATTCTACCCTTAGCTTTCAGGTGGCAAATTCATTACTAGAAGTGCCACACCCTTCTTCTCGTCTCTTTCTTCAGTTCTCTCGGTCGTCAATAGATTTTTTTTAATGAAACAACTGGTTTTAATCGAATTATCCATTCTCTTGCTCACAATTAATCATATTCGCTCATTACTCAAATTCTTTCTTTCTTCGTTTATCCGCTTTCAAATGGTTTGGTCTCGATAGTTTGAATTCTTGGGACCGATAAACAGGAGAATCCAAGATTTTGAGCAGGCACGAGTATTTTTTTCACTCCATCTGTCTAATTAGACAATGGATATAATATTGTTTTTTTTTTTAGGTTAATTTATCCCTCTGAATTATGTGGGTCTTAGAAACCATCAACCATAACTGTCAACAAAACTGTCAACATAGGTTTCGCTCAGTTTTTAAGTGGGTCCAGCTTACTGGCTACGTGCGTATCACACGTACAGGCCACACCGAGAGACTGAAAACATTCACTTTTGATACTGCTACAAAAAAACTTTCTTTTGCTTTTCGAAATCAAAATTCTCAAAAAGTGGGTTCCTGGTGGGGGTTCATTTCGAAATGTAGGTTTATGCTGAATTGATCAGCTACTTTGTGTCCGATGGCATTCACAGTTGGTTTTCTTTTTTATTTCTGAAAATTAAGATTTTTCAGTGATCAATGTCCAACAAAAGGCGAGAGAAGCATCAAATGTATGTATCACGCGTACAGGCCGTACCAATATAGCAAGATAAGTGAAATTTTAAACATTTACTCCCTATTTCTATAAAGAATGTTTTTTCCTGTTTTTTTTCTTTTATTTTTTTTAAATTATTTTTTTTTTTTTCAAAATCATAATTTTCAAAAAATGGGTTTTTAGTTGGGGTTCGATTTGCAATGCAAGTTTGTGCTAAAGTGATCATTTACTTTGTGTCCAGCGGCATTCACACTTGCTTTGATTTTTTTAGAATTCAGACATTCATGATCACTGTCCAATAAAAGAAGTAACATTCATTGATCCCCCCCAACACAGCGTGCTACCAAAAGACGTTCGTCACGTGACGGTTTCTATTCAATGACTGAGCAGAATTTTTTCTTATTTATAACATTTATTCATTTTGATATTATTTTCCCAAAGTTTTAATTGTACTTCGCCCTAGCAGGAAGAGGGTGGGGACTGAACCCCCTTGACCGCACCCCACTGGGAATCACACCTGCAGTTTATGTTGTCGGTAAATGCGAAGCAGGAATGGTTTAATTGCCGTGTGGTTCATCAGAATTATATTTTTTTCGCCTCGTCAATGACAACAATAACGCCGCCATATTCCTTCCGTGGAAGTGAGACTTTTCACTCTTCACCATTCAGAAACAAACACCTTCGGATTCCAAGCTGATTACTTCGCGGCGCGGACAGAATGGCAAATTCTTCGATTTTCCGACGAAAGAACCAGGATAGCTCTGATAATTATGTGGAATTTTATGCTTTGAAATGCCGCTTCAGTACATTTCTTCCACCTAATTCAAACACTTGCTCGTTAAAAAAAATATGGAAGAAAAAATATGTATATATATAGAGAGAGAGATGGGAGAGAGTCACAATTGATTTCAACGCCCATTTATCAAAAACCGTCCGCTAAAACCGTCACTAAATCTTTCAACATAGGTTTCTTTCAGTTTTCGTATTGGTCTGGTTGGTATGAGTGTATGTATATATCACGCGTACAGACAGCACCAGGGTAGCTAGAGAGCTTTGAATTTACACCATAAGTCTTTATTATGTATAGAAAACTGTTTTGTTTTTTTGTTTTTGTTTCTTCAAGCGCCCAACCTCCCCCAAAAATACCTTTTTAGAGGCAGTTCAGTTTGCAATATAAACTTCTGCTGAATCGATCCCATAGTTTTTGTCTGCTGGTTTTCTAAAATTTCAGGCATTTTTAGCGATCACCTCCTAACAAAAGGCCGGAGAAGTAACTTATTCAGTGATCACTCCCTTTTCCACTTTTTTTAATTGCTTATCCCCAACACAGCATGCTGCCAAAGGACGTTGGTTACGCGAAAGTTTCTATCGAGTGACTAACCAGACAAGTATTTATCTATTGATCGATTTATTTGTCGTCTGTCACGCTAATGGACGTATGCTGTCATAAGATGTTGTTTGCGTGACGGTTCCTATTGATGGACTGACCAGACCTGTTTTGTTATTGTTTTTTATCATGGTTATTTATTTCTCTGTTTTTTAACTTTTAAATTCATATTAGAGAATTCAGAAAGTAATTCAAGGGAAGTACATTCTGTGTTAATTTACTTCTCTTGCACACTCTGGTATTTTTATTTATTTTTTTTATTTTTTTTTTTTTTTGTATTTTTCTTTAATCTAATTCACAAGAGATTGTTCCATTTTTTAACCTTGTCATTGAAGAGTTCCTTGGCGGTTGGACGCGGCCCAAAATCTAAGAATAACATTTGAAACAAAAATCAGTTATATTTCAAACACTTTCAATCAATAAGCAGCAAGAGAGACATTCTCGTATAAGGAAAACTCCGTTATCCTGGACTTTGAAACAATGACTTTTTTGTTCAAGTAAAACGCCCTTTTACACAGATGTATTACATCTTACTAAACTACCCTTGCCATAAAAAATGACGGATATAATTAAGTAAATTTGGAATAGCACATATAAAACATATAAAGCGTTATGTTACATAACGTTTCCTTATTTATGTTCAACATGCTCTGAATAATAAACCAATCTAAAGGTAGAATTAAGTGAAGATACAATTTATCAAGTAAAAGAACTTAGTACGTAAACTCAAAAAATGTTCCTATGTTGACTTTTCTATTGGAATTACAGTAACGGCATTCACTTCCTTCTTCAACTTTTCCCTTTGAGTGTATGTAAAACGTCATTTATTTATCATGTTTAACGCGACTGGAAATTTTACACCAAACGTCACTGATGACGTAAGCGTGACAGACGAAAAATGAACATCGCTAATTATTATATGTGTGGGTTGAAATGGTTGATTTCATTTGAACCACTTCTTTTTCAATTTTTGGCTTTTTTCAGTGCCTTAAAAAACCCAAAAGAGTGCATACGGGTGCAAAATGCACTGAAGGTTACCTTTTTTTGCTATAAAAAAGATTGTTTGGTCTACGCTAGCTTTCACCCCGATAATAATGATCTGATTTCTATCTATTTATATCGTTATAATGGTATCCTTAGCAGCACGATCATTATATATATATATATATATATATATATATATATATATATATATATATATATATATATATATGAATAGAGCACTTGGGTGGATGGAGAGTTTCTGTGTAAATGAATATATCGCTTAAATTCAGCCTTATTGACCACCCAGTTCCATAGTCCAGGGGTAGGATATTGGATTGGATGTGAGGGTTTCAATTCTGCCTCGTGATACTGGATGTGTTGAAGTCCATAGCCACACTGAAGAGATGTAATACATCGAAACAGCTGTCTGTGGATGACATAATAATAATATATATATATATATATATATATATCATACTAGTTTATTCAATTTTTTTTAAAACTTTATTATCAACAAGAAATCTTGTGACGTTTCTTATCCTGTTTTAGAAAGGCGTTGACCTGCAAAGATGAAATATCACCAACAAAAAAAATAAATAGAGTTGTATGTTAGCCGAAAAAAAGTCAAAATCTATTTCTATATAATACTGGAAGTTTGATTTGCCCAACCAAATTTGTCATGCATACTCAGTGGACCGAGGGGAAGGTTTTAAAGTAAGATATATATACGGCACTTCAAGGCCAAGTAGTGAACAGAATTTTATAATTGCTTCCCCAAGAAATTCTCAAGCTAAACAATGACAACCCATTTAAACATCTTGATCCCATACACACACGTACGTGCGTGCACACACACACACACACACACACACACACACACACACACACGAATTATGGTGTCTGCGCTTCTATCCAAAGTTGAAAACAATATAAAATTGACAGGTCTTGTGAGTTTCTCAACAGACAGCTTCATGTAACCAACGCCTTTTGATGGCATGCTGTGTTGGAGGTGATCAATTAATAGATTGGAAAAAAGGGGCGATCAGAGAGTAAGTTACATTTTTCGTATTTTGTTCGGCAGTGATCACAAAAAAGTTTGTTTTTTCAAAAAAAAAAAAAACAAGCATGAATACTGCCGGGTACAAACTTAATTTAGCATTGACTTACATTGCAAATTAAACCCCCGCCAAAAACCTGGAGTGAAAAAAACGAAAATATTTTCGCTGGCATGATAAGGAGTAAATATCTAAATTTTCAGCTTTCTAGCTCCATTTGTGTGACCTGCGCTGGCGATACATACAGACATAGCCAACCAGAATAATTTGAAAACTCACGAAACCTATGGTGACAGTTTTGGTTGACGGCTTCTAATAGTGTGTGTGTGCGAGCGTACGTGCATGCGTGTGTATGTGTGCATGTGTGTGTGTGTATTTGCGTGTGTGATATGTATGTGTACCGTTGTTTGGTATTAACTGATACTGTTAAGAGAGAGCATCAATTATTAAAATTATCCAGAAGCGGTCAACCGGAAATTGAAGAAGTTTTCTAAGCATTAAAACTCATTGTTGTCATAAAAATCAAAGATCAAGTATTTCAAAAACTAGATCTATGAAACAATTAGAGTTTTTTGTTTTGCTTTTTTACTTCTAAAAAAAATTATTATTTTTGGAATAAGTTGCCCAGTCATAATAAAAATAGAAATAGTGTACATTGTTTCAAATTAATTTAGTTAAGTATAGAAATTATAGAAAGGACGTTTTGGGGATTCTGTCTGATAAGATTTTTGAGAGAGTTTGATGAGTCTGTGGATTGAATTAAATTGTAGATGTTGTTTTTATTTATGTACATTGAATATGTTTTTATGAATTTTGGATTTGATTTGATAGTGATATGTAAATGTTGACTGTAGTTGGAGATGCCCAAACAGACATAATATTTTTTGGATAAAATAAAATAATGAATGAATGAAATAATAATAATAATAATAATAATAATAATAATATGGTACCAGGTACAAAGCCAAGACAGCCCTGGAAAATGGAAACCACAAATTACTTTGGGACTTTGACATCCAAATGGACCGCCCCATCTAAGCAAGAAGACCAGACCAAGTAATCGTGGCTAAGAAAGGGAAAACCTGCCAAATAATAAACGTAGCCGTACTTGCAGACCACAGAGTAAATATGAAAGAGGGTGAAATGCTGGATAAATACCAGAATCTGGCACTACCAATAATATTAGGAGCACTCAAACTGCACCAAAGACACTGTAGGTGAGAAGGGAGAAACAAGGAATAAAAGGAAGAATTGAGACTGAGCAGACCACAGCATTGCTAGGGACTGCGTGAATACTGAGGAAAGTGCTAGAAATATGAGACCTATGACCCCAGTTGTTAGCAGTGGCCAAGCAGAGGGGAAAAACATCCTAATGGCGGTGGAGGTACGGACCACAGCACCACTGTGATAGGTGACGGAGAGATGAGAGGAGGACTGAAGACCTGAGGGGACTTATTGTCACTCAACCTTCAGTGAGAACCATCAGGCAACCGGTTTGAAAATGTAAACCACAGTACTGCTGTGGACTGTGAGAGTGTTGAGAGGAGGGCTGGAAGCCTGAGGAGACTTGCTGTCACTCGGCCTCCAGCTGTGACCACCAGGCAACGGTGTGAATAATAATAATAATAATAATAATAATAATAATAATAATAATAATAATAATAATAATAATAATAATAATAATAATAATAATAATAATAATAGTGATAATAATGATGATAATAATAATAATAATAATAATAATAATAATAAGAAGAAGAAGAAGAAGAAGAAGAAGAAGAAGAAGAAGAAGAAGAAGAAGAAGAAGAAGAAGAAGAAGAAGAAGAAGAAGAAGAAGAAGAAGGAGAAATAAATAAATAATTAATAATAGAAATAAAATTGATGCATTCCAAATACGAGAGAATATTGAATTGATAATTTTATGAAAATATAATGGATTACGTAAATATACATTACCGATTTGTTCGGGTTTTTTTTTTGTCATTTTGCGATCATTTACCTTCTTTCTTTCTTTCTTTCTTTCTTTCTTTCTTTCTTTCTTTCTTTGCCAACTGATTTTGGGGCGAATTTTAAAAATAAAACTTAAATGAATCAAAATAATATATTTCAATAACTGAAACACTTTGCTAACTTCGAAAACTTGAGGGCACCGTTCAGATAATGGCTGGACCGGTCGATCGTAAATCAAGATTTTCATCGGGACACCAGTAAGGGTTTTTGGCAACTAGGCGCCATTGATTATCAAATTTATCGATTTTCGAACTGAATGCTAAAGGAAAAGTTTTTTTATTGAATATTCACAGATTGCGAGATAATCGAATAGATATACACCACAGGGCAAATAAAAAATAAAAAATATGTCAAACATTTTATTATTATTATCATTATTTTCGCAATTACCCTTTTATTCTTTTGTAAAATATTTGGCAATTTTATACAACAATGCATACAGCGTTTATGTGCTAAGTACGTTTTAATATGGGTTAGCTTTTCCATTCTTTTTCTTCAGAAAACTGATCCAATGGTCAAACTTTCCGATAGTTATTTACTGTGTACCGTGTTAGGTATTTCCAAGAATCTCTCACTGCTTCCAATACCTGGTCAATGTTCTAAAGCTTTCTCGTAACCAATTTAGCCTTAATACGCACTTACATTTTCTATGGTGTTAATATTTTTGTTATGATGAAAAGTGTTTGGCTTATTTTATTTATTTTTTTGGTCTAGTTGCAGAGTTCGATTCTACATCGTACCAGCTCCATATGTGAAATAAATGTTTTTCATTATCATTATTGTGCAACGGACTCATTGAATCTTCCTACATAAATGCTAATATTGATAAATACATATATGTGTACATACACGAATTGTGTCCATGAAAAAGAAAAACGAACTTTTGAAACACTGCGCGAAAAAGACGTTATAGGAGTCTTGTGACTAGTGTGATATCTTAAGAGACGCTCCTAATTTTGCAAACCATAACGTTTTTCCTCAGCTGGAACAAACTTCCACTCGAGCACGTTGATCTTCAAGATGCTTCATGGTTCAACTTGGAGAAAAAAGAACCAAACGCTCTAGACGCACTTTCTCTCTGGCATGTGTATCTCAAAAACTAACCAACGTTGCTTGATGCAGGTCTTTTTTTTCAATACAAAATGCCAAGGTCACTGCTACATAACATTCAAATCACAATACTGGTTGCTTCAGGATGGATGAAAATCCATTCCAACTTCTATTCTAACTGAAGATGATTACTGCAACTTTTTGTTGTATATATGATACATACAAAAATATAAGAAGATATATACGTATATATATATTAGTATAAGTGTAATCATTGGAATGAAATATCCGTTTGGTACATTTTCATTAAAGCGTAATAGTTGTCGGTTTCGTTCGTTCAGTAGCATAGCGGCTTGTCAATCTGTCGGTCGTGAGTTCAATTCATAGTGGGGCAAGGTGAATTTCACAAATCGATTGGCACCCCTAATTTTTGTGAAGATTGTTCTTGTAGTTCTTCTCGTGGAAAAATTTCAGAAGTCAACTTTTAGTTTTAGAGTTTCTCAAAATTGCAGATCAAAATTCAGAGAACACACACACACACACACACTCACTCACTCACACACACACACACACACACACACACATATATATATATATATATATATATATATATATATATATATGCACCCAAAGATGCATGAACACGTAATCAGATGCATACATATACACACATATGAGCTCACTTTCTTATACACAACTATGCAATCACACGCACATACACCGTCTCACACAGATATACAAATCTCACACACACCCAAACACACGCATAATCAATTATATATTTGCATATATGTAATCACATAAACACTGCAAATACATGTAAGAGTATGAATATATGTAAACCAAGTACTACACGTATACACACGTGCACATTCACACATACGCTTGCAAAAGCGTAAATACATTTGCAAACATGAACACTCCTCGAACCACGTGCACGAGCGAACACTTTCACTCGATCAGTGGATTAACCATTAGGCTGTGTAGGCCTAAGCCTGGGATCGAGAGAAAAACATCGTTCAATTGAGAGTACAAAAATGGTTCATTCGAGTATACATGTAAGTTTTTTGCGGGGGGGGGGTTGTGATATTTCAGTAATTCAGCTTATATAAGTATTGTACATACCGTATAAAAGACAGCTACATAAGTTATTTAAACGACTTACTTCAAAAGATAACTTACTTCATTTATGAGTAGATTTGTATCAACTCTTACCGAAGGATGAAGGATATCGTACCCGTAGTTAAACAACAAAAATCGTGATGGGCGGGACACATAGTAATAATAAGGGACAAAAGGCTAACTGATTGGTGTCCACTGTAGGAAAAGACCGGACGGATGGAGAGACGAGATAGAAAAGTTTGCCGGTAAGACTTGGCAGATATTAGCGCAATCACGCTCGTCATGGAAGGAGATAGGTAATACCAAAATGATCATCATAATCGCTTTATTCTTTTTAATGAAAGGTTGTGAGTCAATGTTGGAGCCTCACTCAGACTAGAAACCCGAACAGCAGATAACGCGTCATAAAAGTTTCACACGCATAAGTACAGTAAACTGAGCAAAAAAAAAAAATGGCGTCAAGCGTTGGAAACGTTTTCTACACGTAATGAAAGTTATAATCTTGTCTGCACATAGACCTTTCACATATCATTTTAACACAGGCCAGCGAACACAATTTCATCTGTATCGTACCTCATTTTCTCCCGAAACAAAAAACAAGAGGGTATTTCAGAAACAGCGACCGCTACGAAGGTCGTACTGACAGAGGCACAGTTCTTCAACAGCTGGGTAGGTGGCGTCGTGTCGCTAGGGACAGAAGAAAACACAAACGGACCATAGTCTGTGACACAGCCACGTTGTAGAGCAGGAAAACATATATATATATATATATATATATATATATATATATATATATATATATATATATATATGGATGAGAAAATCTGCCTGTTTTACACACTTTGCTCGCTGTTATGCTAAAGCAGACAGCCCGACGCTAGCCGTCAGGGCTGCCTCCAGTGCGAGGCCTGCAGCCGACACGTCGGCGTCGGTAAGGGCTTTTCTCAGAGGCAGCAACATTAAGGCACATTGTTGTTACACATATACACGCGCGTATACATGTGTACGCATTACACACACGTTTTGTCTATATCGGGCAGATTTTTCTATAAAAAAAAAAACGTTTACACCATTTTTGGCAACATAAAGAGTAGGTTTTGTTTTTATTAATGGTCGAATTTCCAGATAGGACCAGATACAACGACCACACATCTACATATATATATATATATATATATATATATATATATATATATATATATATATATATATGAAAGTGGAAATGTGTTGATATGCAGGAGTATGGTGGATACCAACTTTTCATTTTCCAGTTTTTTTGAATGTTCAATACCTACCACTGAAGTCATTCCTGTATACCTAGAACCCAAAACTGAACCCTGACGTATATCTAGTTATCATCACTATATATATATATATATATATATATATATATATATATATATATATATATATATATATGTACGTGTGTGTGTGTGTGTGTGTTGTTGATGTGAAGCGATCAGATGTAATGTTGATGTAGATGACAATTGGAAGCTAAAGAGAAAAACTCAAGAGATACGTATTACATCTCTATTTTCCTATTATCCTGTGGTGATATATATATATATATATATATATATATATATATATATATATATATATATATATTAGCTGGAGAGGCCCAGACAGTGCAGAAACATAAAGGTGTTTGTGTAGCAAATCCCTATTCTACTATATCTCTATCTCTACTCTGAAGCAACTTAACATTTAAAGTTAAATGTACCGAGCACTGTATGAAATAAACCCATCATACATCAGACATCGTATATTACTGTTATATCTCATCCTTGGATTGTACTATATATATATATATATATATATATATATATATATATATATATATATATATATATATATATATATATATATATATATTCAGCACTATCACCATAGATGAGGTAACCCATAAACATAAAAACAGTAAAGATTATTTATATACATATATATATATATATATATATATATATATGTGTGTATGTGTGTGTGTGTGTGTGTGTGCGCGTGTGTGTGTAAATTGATATATGAGTGCTTTTGCATATGTACGTGTGAGTCTCGGATAGATAGATGGGGAAAGAGAGAAAAAGAGAGTCTACATAGGTATTTAAAGATTCGATTTGATAATATTAATTTTTCTTGGTTGTTTTAATCCGTAGCAGTTTTTCAGCAGTCCAATAATTAAGCTCCCACACGAAGTGATACTAACAGGGTTAGTGTTTTAAAGATAACTGGTTTCCGGTGTTGGGGTTGAATGTGACCACTAACTGTCAGAATATTCATCTTATATTGATTGAATATTTGCAGTACTCCATTTTGGAAAATGGAATATTTTTCTCATATCTAAAAGAAATACATTCTTTTGTTGCTTTTAGTCGGGTTGATTTCTCTCCGGTGGTGAGTAAATAGCATTCGATCGGAAAAAAATAAGGCTTTTTTTTTTCACCTGAGGCTTATTCTTTACTTCCCGATCAAACGCTGTTTATTCTCGGCCAAAGGGAAATCGACCTGAGTAACAGCAATCAGAGAATGCATTCCTTTCGGATATAAAAAATAAAATATTCAATTTACAAAATGGATTACTGCAAAATATTCGCAAGTTATTGAAGCTATTAAAGCCTCCAATATACTTTTATAGACACTAACACAGTCATAAATTCATGCCATCAAGTAAATATTATTTCTTAAGATGTTACGTAACAGTTATGGGTAACAAAATTGTGTTACACCAACCTTTTTGATACGTTGAACTTTGGATGTAAGTTGAAAGTAGGCAAACAAATCTTAGAATAATAATGATGAATTTTAGAGGTTCGACATTTCTCTGAATATTGCTTGCGACGGTGTGAAATTCATTCGACTGTTCAACAGATAATCACGATTCAACCAGAAGTCACTGAAGGCAGAAGTCTAAATAATACACTTGAACCCATCCTTCATTTCGCATACCAATATTTCCGTAGTGGGGTGTGGGTTCAAATTCCACCAATTCTTCATTTCCGATCAACCCTGTTTATAAAGACGGAGATGAAAAGTAGCCATATTTTTTTTAATGGTTTATAATACTTAATCAAATAGAGATAAATTGGAATAACGATTTTGTTCGGCGGAAAAATCTACAATATCTTTTTCTTTCTGCCTTCTAACGTATCATGCTGCAGTACTGAGAAGGGAAAAGACAAATAGTTTGGTAAGAAAGAAGGGAAAAGGCAGTCAGGTAGTTTTATGAGAGAATAAGGAGAGAGTGAACATAAAAGAAAATTAGATATCTTAAGAAGAAGGGAAGTGTGAGATTTTAAAAAAGTTATGTAGTTTAAAGAGAGCGTGAGAAGGAGAAGAGAAAGTTATGTAGTTTTCTGGGGCGGGGGCAGAGAGATTTTCGCATGCGAAAGTAATCGTTGTTTGTGTATCATCAAGATACAAACCTGCAAACTGGGAAGTATGCAACGTGCGCATGAGAGAATCATGCTCAACCTCACATGGAGAGGTCACAAGACAGCACAATATATAAGGAAGAAAACAGGTGTCCGAGACATCATAGAATCTATTAGAAAACTTAAATGGCAATGGGCTGGTCATGTTGCGAGAATGGCAGACAACCGATGGACTCACAACATGGATCCCCAGAGACCGTATGCGAAACCGAGGCCAACAAAATACAAGATGGAGAGATGAACTAGATAAATTCAGAAAATACTGGCTTCGCGATGGCCATGATAGAGAAATATGGCAGATCCTGGGGAAGGTCTATGTCCAACTACGGGTGTTAAAAGACTGATGATGATAAAAACATAGAAATGAATATTAGAAGGGATAAGGGAGGGAATGAGAAATTAAAAACATGGTAAGAGAAGTACTGAGACATGAAATAATCTAAGTTGTCAGCACACGAGGAATTTCCACGGGTTCATGTAGTACGTAAATAATTGTTAATAGAAATATATGATCAACATTTTCATGGATGATTTTATTTAATTGACTGTGATGTCAAATCTAATTAAGATCTGTTGAAATATACGTGAACAGCATAATTTTTGTAAATCTAATCAAAGAAGAGACAGCCTGACTTGAGTCAGTTTGATATCTAAGTCATAGAAATCACTGTCTGTGTGCGCGCGCTTCGAAAAAAATTGTTTCGATCAACTAAAAAACATTATATACTACGTACAAACAACTTCGGCTCCACCTTGTTGTGGTAGTATCGCAGATCGCGTAATCAATAAGCAAGCAAGCAACCTTCACTGAAAATCAGGTTTCATTCATAACACAATTTACTAAATTAATCAAACACTTAAACAGATAGTAACCGTTCGATTTATATCAAAGAGGCGAAGACAAGTGATTTATGTTAATCCAATTACTAGAAGCTTTCATAAATTTGAATGGGTATATTCTTTAATTATCTCAACTCATTCAACTATTTCAGCGTTCTTAGAACCGTTTTAGACAGTATTAAGGTCTCTGCACTTGAAATGGTAGGGACTGAGTTCTCGAAGCAACGACAGCCGAAGCTGTAACCAGCGTCAAGGCACTTTTGGTAGTTTGATGGATAGAAAAGTCCTTGGTCCAGAAGTTTCCCATTCCAAATTTCGGCTCAATCCAACAATCTATAAGGCAGGGTTGTGGATCAGGTTCCTATAAAAAATTGATTTATGCCGTAGTCAGCGTAAGGGTACTTTTCATGGTTCGATGGTCGTAATTGGTGTCAAAAAAGACCCCTCCCTTCTCAATGGCTTCAGCTCCAGACAACTACAGATTATTGGCACCAATTACAATCATTAACTGTTTTTGAAACAAGGAAATCAACCAAGACGGTGGAATGCGAACGTTCCAAACGACCACTGAGAGGTGGCCTCCCTGTCTCGATGGTCAGAAATACACCCATTCGTCACCCAGAGACGGCTGTAGAGTACAACGGCTGTAGAGTACAACGGCTGTAGAGTACAACGGCTGAAATGCGTTCAAAACAATGAAGCAAGATGAGGACAAAAGCCTCAAAAACTTTTTACATTATAATAAAGGAGGGTGCTGTAAGTCGAAGAGTTTTAAAGATGAAATCAATTATAGGGAAAGTATTTCATTAGTCAGCATGGACGTGTGGTGGGGGCAGGGAGCAAATTGAGCACCCCCCTCTTGATCAGCCCCCCCCCCCAAGTTCGAACCTTATTATCAATGAAGAATAATGGTACAATATAAGTGTTTGGTGTAAGCTCACTTCAATGTTCCCAAATAAAAAGACTATTAATATTCGCTGGTGATAAGGTTGCCACTGAGATATATCTAGAAAATACCCTTTTGCCTCACCCTATATGGAAATTCATCCTTTTTGTCCCCACCCCTCCTCTGGAAAAGTGGCGGCAAATGCCCATGATAGTCAGCATTTCAGTATGGTACTCGTCACCATCTCCCCCCCCCCCATCTGTCTTTAAAAAAGCGAGGTATCACAAAATCTTGTCAGCTTTATGAGGGAGGCATCACAAACATAACATATGTACTGGACACGTTCAATGCTCGGAATTCGTGTAAATATGGGTACCTGGAAAGCTTTACGAGATTTGACGAGAATCTTAACTATGGAGAATCTCTAGAGCTCCGCTCAGAATGAAAATATTCTTGCTATCTTTGAATTCCTTAACAAATAAAATCTTACTTCTTATACCAAACAGATCGGTGATGTATAGACATTGTCAAATAATTTAGCAAAGTAGAAATCAACTAATGTTAACAATCATCATCATCAGCAGCAGCAGCAGCAGCCTTTTAGTGACATAGAATTTCCAAAAGATTCGCAAGACCTCTTCTTCACAAGCGTCGCACAGCCAATACTTTCTGAATTTGTTTAGCTTGTCACGCCATCTTATATTCTATCGCTTGTACTTTCACACATGATCTCTGGAGATCCATGTTATGAGTCGTGATGTCCAGCGGTTGTTGAACATTCTTGCAACATTTCTAAGCTCATTACCATTAGAATTTTCTAATGGTTTCTATGATCTCAGACTATTTTTCTTAATATAATACGCTGTCCTGTGATCTCTCCATGCTAGATTGAGCATGATTCTCTTGTGGTTCACATTGCATGGTTTTCTGTTTGAGAGTCAATCATTAGCTTAAATTCCAAATTTTAGCAACATAGGTGACTATCGGGAGGATGCCCTGGTTGTCGACCATTCTTTTATGGATTAGTGAATTTTTTTTTGTTTTTAGAAGTCGAGCTTGCTCTACAGAGGGAGTCAGATGAAAAAGTTTGTGATTTTGGACCAATCAGAATCCAGCTCGGCCTTTACTGCTGAAATTCACACTTAGGTTGTCGAATCAGCCCTTTTCCCGGCTAGATTTAACTGATTTGTTTTTCAATTTAGAAATCTATGAGAGCCCAAAATCTGGCCATTATATATATATATTTATATATGATGACCAGATTTGGGGCTCTCGTATATATATATATATATATATATATATATATATATATATATATATATATATATATATATTTATTTATGAGGTTTAGATCCTCGTGGTACTGGATGGGATGTTGGATTGTCTGCAGCCACACTGGAGAGTTGCAACACAACTAAACAGCTGTCTGTGGATGACTCAATTGTTTAATTTTATATATATATATATATATATATATATATATATATATATATATATATATAGATTGGTTCCTTAGACTAGGCTATTTTTCATATTAGACTTTGTTTTTCGATTACCAATCAAGGGATACAGACATACATTCATTTGTCTAGAGAAGTCGAATGGCGGCTGAGAATGAGTTCAGAATCGATTTTAGAACTCAACACTCTTAGGTCTCGTGAGAAAAACGAACGCAAAGATAAGTTCAATTTCGCCACACATGGAAGCAAAAAAAAACGACTTTAATCACATTTCGCTACGTCTTATCCTTGTGATCATCGCTTGAGAATGGCATGATTCGAATCTCAACACGCATGCGTGAAGGGAAGGGGCAGGAACGAATGCCTTAGGCAGGCAAAATCCCTGAGATGTATAACTTGAATATGTGTCTAAGGCAAAATACAATTTCAGCAGAGTTTTCCTCTTCTCTTCTCTTTCTTTTCTTTCTTTCCTTTCTTTTTTCTTTCTCCTTTTTTTTTCATTTGAGATCAATATAGGTTAAATTGTCAAATAATTTAATCGGCGTGTACAAGATCTCTGAGAAGACAATGTAAAGAATATTTCCTTGGTTTCTGTAAAAGACGTACAAGGCGACATTTCCAGCTTGGAAAATTATCTCTGAAGCTTAGGGTCGACCTACATGTCAGGTACAAATGTACCTTTACCTCACAGTAATAAACGTGTCGAACAGCCAGCCTAAAATTTATTGTGCTCTCTCTATGGTAATTCGAAGTTTGCGCCATTGTATCTACGACTAAAACCTATCTAATTGTAACTATACGCCATATACAGCTATTTATGTACTCTCACGTCAAAGGACGCAATTGACGTAGTGAAATAGAATTTTAAGTTCCAATGAAGCAGTAAAAATGAAAATAGAACGAGTGAAAAAAACAAAACGATGTTTTTTTCAAAAATCGTTTGAGCAAACAAAACGCTATTCTCCAAGCACATTGTAATGAGCAAATTTTTCAAATACATTATTTCAAAACATAAATGTCCATCAAATTTCCAATCTCATACGTGAATCTAAATCCATTTTAAAACAAAACTCAGCCAAAAAATGATCAAGTTTGCTTTGTAAATATGTGAATATTTCAGTATGAAAGTTGCACCTATGCTATATAGGCGACACCCAAAAGATACTGATTACAAACAATACATACACTTGAGGCTGTCAAAGGCCAAGCTCGGTTAATACTTGGAGGATTGTTTATCAAGTAGGTAACGTACCAACGGTTGAAAATTTAGTACGGAAGACTGCGAAGAGCCTGAGTGGTGTCTCTTTTCAAATTCTAAAAGTAGTTCTGAAGTGAAATCACAAAAGTCTGTCTTACCAAGACTGCTGACGTAACTCGTCTAGAATAAGTGATTATATATCTGCCACACTCTACAGTTTTCAGGCACATCATCAACAGAATTGCAAATATATATATATGTATATGAATCAATCTCTCTCCCCCTATATATATATCTATCTATATATATATCTATATATCTATATCTATCTATCTATCTATCTATATATATATATATATATATATATATATGTGTGTGTGTGTGTGTGTGTGTGTAGATAAAAATTGCAATTGGAAGGCAAAGAGAAAAACTCAGCAATTTTTTTCTCTTTGAACCACCACAAGTATCCTTTTCTCTGAAAAAGATGGCTGACTCCCGTCGAAATGCATCGAAATACGCACCATGAAATAATAAGAGATTTTGAGATGTAACACCTATCTCTCTAGTTTTTTTTTCACTCTCCAATCGTTATTTTCATCTACATTCTGTAGACTCATTCACATCCACAATACAAACATGAATATATGTAGTCTAGAAAGCTTTACAGCTTTACTCACTAAATATACGAGAAAAACTTTTCCCACAAAAGTTATGCCATTTGAGTCAATCATTTACCGATATCTATTTATCTAATCTATATGTTTTTTGGGTGGTTTTTATGTTTTCATGCAGAATTATATATTATTGTTTTATGATTGATATTTTCTTGTTGGGGGTCATCAGGTATTTTTTTTTACTATATCTTAATATAACTGAGATGTTTTTAGATCCCCGAAACAGTTGTGTAATTGTTTCGGTGATTTAAAAACAAAACAGTTATATTCAAATTTCTTTACGTTTTGTTTTTCCTTAAAAAATATTATAGAAGTTCAATTATATCTAGTATTTTTTTACGTGTAATAACTAGTATCTACATAATTGCTGTACGGTGATTTGTGTGCTAGGTAACTTGTCCGTATTCAGATTTCTTACATTCTGTTGGATCTGATTCTAGAGTCGAAAATGAAGCCCAAAACTGCTTTAGGTACATTTTTTATTTTTTATTTCTAATTCTTTAGTGATTATCTAGTCGAAAATATTTCTTTAAAGATTCGAAAGTTCGTTTCTTTTTGTGGGGGTGGTTTGCTTATTGTTTT
>OY735238.1:11859017-11866517 GCA_963457665.1 Thysanoteuthis rhombus | reverse complement strand
GTATGCTCTTCTTTTCAGGATTATTGGGATCGTCTGGTTTTTCGAGAGTAGAGCTTTCTCTGCCGAAGGCTTGCCATTCTAGATCGATCCTTGCTTATAGATGGCGAATATCTGTGCAACGTTAGATTTGAAGACGACATCGTACTTTCTGCAGTGAGCCCATGCGACCTCCAGTCAATGCAAGATGAACTAAACGAAGAAAGCAAAAGAGTCGGCCAACACATAAACTTCAGTGAAACTTTATGTGCAACAATCACATCGAGAATAAGAAGATGCAAAACTGGGGAAAGTAGACCACTAAATCTTTTTAGGACAATAAATCTCTATGAAACCAACAAAAGGAGAAATCAAGCGGAGAATCACCCTAGGATGGCAAAGCAAGCTCAATCTTCAAAAACAAGACGATCCCAATAATCATGAAAAGAAGAGTATACAACCAATGCATTCTCCCGATAGTCATTTATGGAGCTGAAACATGGAACCTAACCAAGAGACAGACTCACAAATTGAGAAGCATGCAGCGTACACCTGAGAGAATCATGCTTAATTTCACATGGAGACACAACAATATATCAGAAAGGAAACGGGGGTCCGAGACATCATAGAATCTATGAAAAAAAAACTCAAATGGCAATGGGCTAGTCATGTTGCAAGAATAAAAGACAACCGATGGACATCACTACTCACAATATGGATCCCTAGAGATCACATGCGAAACTGAGGTCGACAAAATACAAGATGGAGAGATGAACTTGACAGATTCAGAAAATACTAGCCCTGCGACGTCCATGATAGAGAAATGTGGTGGATCCTGGGGAAGGTCTATGTCTTACGACGGACGTTAAAAGACTGATGATGATAATGATGATGATGATGATGACACTAATATTTAAAACAAGCTAGTGTTCTGCCCAAGCTATGAAGAGCTTGATTTGCACATGCACACTCACGAGAATCCGTGTAAACGTCGGACCACGAATACACAGTCGAACATTTTCGACTCTTACATACTTTTATACATTATCTCTTATCATATCAAGAAGTAAATTCGGTAAACCAAATATGATGTTACGAACAGAAAGTTTTTGTTCAGTTTGACTTGTTCCGGGACCGATTTAAAGATAGGCTCTTGTATACCCGGCATATTTCTGAAGAAGTTGACAGGCGAAACGAGACATGCCAAATTGAATAATACGTTTTCATTTGTAAATTCATCTCCGGCTTTCTGAATTGCTTTTTGATATGATACTGTCGGGTGAATTCTAATCCACGTCTATACATTTATCTCTTATATAATAATTATCAGATTATTCTGCCAAACACGTTAATTTCGACACAAGCATACACACGCACACACACACACATGTATGACACTATATATATTATATATATATATATATATATATATATATAGTGTCATGCACAAACAGCTGTTCCGTCGTACTTACGACTCTTCAGTGTAGCTATAGACTTAATATCGACTCCAGTGCCCTAGGCAGGATTGAAACTTTCGCTCCAGACCAGGAGTCTACGCAAAAATGGACAGACTGTGGGATCGTATTAAGCGATATGATTTTTACACTCGTGTCTTAACTTACCATCTACCAGAGTCCTTGATTTAAGAGTTAGAAGTAACGTTGCATAATTGTTTTTTGCAGATGGGTGACCTACCTAAGAGTGTTTAAACGCCCCTAAAGGAGAGAGCCTTATGATACAATAATTAATGCTCCTCTATACAGGGTTGAACGCTCTTCAAGTGAGGTAACTCGTTCGTTGTAAACTTATGCAATGCTCTTCCATAGGAATAGAGCACTCTGGTGGATGGGGAATATAAGCTAAATAAATATATTGCTTAGATTCAGCCTTACTGACTGTCCAGTTCCCTAGATAGCTAGATAGGATTCCAGCCTTCAGGTCTGAAGCGAAGTTTTCAATCCTGCCTCGTGGTACTGGATGGGATAACGGATAGTCTATAGCCACACTGAAGAGTTGTAATACAACGAAACAGCTGTCTGCGGATGACACAATGATAACAATAATATATATATATATATATATATATATATATATATATATATATATATATATATGTTCAAGCTCAATTCTCCAGTTACGTTTTAGGTTAGATGTGAATTTACTTGTATTGACACGATAACACATGAGGAAATTGGATGATCCGATTTGTACATCAACTCCTTTGAATGCAATGACAAGAATATAAAATTGGATATTCCAGTGTACATTTGGATGTGAAAAAACCCACAAGTGAGGCAATTCAGGGTCATGAATAACAGTAAGAAAAGCGGATCCAGGTTTTCGCGCAGGCGAACGTCCAATTTTTTTTAACCGTTCTCCCAAAACTGGAGTTGTTGTCAAACCCCAAAATCGGAGTCGATTTTATTTTTTCTACCGTTACAACATCTACAAGAACAATCCTCACCAAAATTAAGGATGTAAACTGATATCGTGATTTTAACTCACGATCAACTGATTGCCAGGAAACTGTCTTACAAACTGATCTAAATTGACAAGTCTTAGATATTAACGAAAATCTATCGTAGATGTACGTAGGGTTTATTTCATTCTAATAGATAAATGCATTTCTACAAAGAAACATACTTTTGTTTAATTTGTTATATGCCCAATAGAAAAGTTGTAGTAATCCTCTCAAGTCGGAATAGAAAGTGGAGACGAGTTTGGCCCAACAACAGCCTGTCTTGTTCTATTATACAGTAGATGTCGGTTAAATGGGACTTGAGTTACAAGAAATAGCTGCTTAGTAAGCCCAACCGAGCAAGAGCAGAATCAATCTTTTAAATCAAATATTGCTTGCTATACTATTAACAAATGAATACGGAATCCGACAATATTTATGAAAGCGTTTTATCATTTGAAATGAACTCCCGTAATTTCACAGAGAATGAGTCACTCGGTCTAGACAGCGTAAACAGAATAAACAATTGAAGAAAGTTTCAATTTCTGCAACGGTGCAATTTCTATTAAATTGTTTATTCTATCTACGCTGTCTGGGCCAAGTGGCTCTTTCTTTGTGTAATAACGGAGGTGGGATCATTTCAAATGGAGTTTGGAATAATAAATAGGTCTTTTAATGCAGTTCCGTTTATGGAGACCAAATCGTTGTCTCAATATGTTCTACTTAACCGTAATCCAACTTATTCGAATAGTAGTCTTATTAGTAAACCAATACTTTTATTTGTATTGTCTTGAAGGTGACAAATCATATTTCAAAATTATCGATTTTTCATTAATGCCGGTTGAAGATGGGTAATTAAATTTTCCTTTATGAATTTATGCGTAGGGAACCCATTTCGTTTGCCGTAATGAAATAAATGATAAAGAAATCCTTTCATGTATTTTTTTTTTTTTTTTACATATCATATGTATATCTTAGATCTGAAGAGACTAAAATCGGGATAAACGAATTGATAAGCCGAAAGATAGACATTTTTGTCGATAGGGGGCGTTGCAGTGACTTCTCTGAACATTTTTGCTCCCGTGTGTGATCCAGAGATAAGTATAGATAGATAGATTGATAGGAATCAATTTCTCATGTAATCAAAAGTTAATTATAGATGGATATTATTCATATTTTGTGTGATCCAGAGGTAGATAGATAGATATAACGTTTCTCTCGTGTTATCCAGAGGTAACAATAGAGAGACAGTGAAACAGATAGAGAGAGGCAGAGAGAGATGGATATATCTCTCTTGTATGATCCAGAGGTTTTTATTAATAGATATTATTTCTTTCTTTTGTTATACAAAGGTAGTAAAGGATAGATAGATAGATAAATAGATAGATAGATAGATTGATAGATAGATAGATAAATCCTCTTTTCCGTGATTCGGAAGAAGCTCAATACGGCTAGTCAAACAGTGCCGCACGACTCAGGATGCAATAATCGTGTCCCACTCACTTGATCGATTCACGGAGAACTAAGCATGGTTTCTATTACAATAGTGGTTCTACAGGGTTGTTGAGCAAGCCCAACGCCAAAGATGGGCCGCTTTTCTAGGCTAAAGGGCCCCAGCTGTCCTGCTAATGGTTCCCAGCGGTGGAAAGGATTTGATATTTGCCTCTCCCAGAGTTATCAGCGTGAAGTGACTGCAAACTGTCCTTGCCTGGGTTTGAACTGAGTTTCGCCGATTTCACTCTCCATTCTATTAAACATTAGACCACTCGCCCCTCCCAGTACATCAAATACCATATAATCTATTTTGGTGATGAGATGCTTTGTAAACCATGAAGAATTTACACGCATCGTTAAAAACCTCGAGTCAGATTTTGATGTAATTTGAAATAAGTGGTCAATGAAAATAGATTAGCACGGTAATGCAAATTTATTAGCAAAAAAAACCCCCTGAAAGCATGTTTCTTATTATCTTGAGATAGCTCGAATATAATTTGATCCATTTTCTTCCGTAAGTATATTTTATACTGCATTTTTTTAGGGTGGACTAATTATAGGTCTATAGTCGTAAATGGGTTAATGATGGCTTTTTGTCGCGAGTATCTTGTCACGGTAGAACTAAATACGAAAGGCAGGTTGGTAGACAGAGTCAAAAATAAAGAACCTTGGAATTCCATCATTAAAACGTTGTTTCTTTATTGTGGTACGTTGACACTCAAAGAAAGTCAGTAAATTAAGGGGGTAAGTAGAGCGTTTGAAATGTCTACGGGCGTTTTCTTTTGAAGCCATCTCGTGTTGCCGATAAGCGTGAGCTGTTACGGAGTTGAACCTGATGGGCTGTCTGGAGCATTTCGGGCCCACCCTAAATCTCATATCGATTTCCGAGCTCAGCTCTGCATTTCGGAAGGAGAAGAAGGTCCTCTTCAGTCTACCGACCACTGACGGATCCACTCAGTAAGAGGTACGCACGGTCGACAGCCAGAGCAACCCACAAGAAGCAGAAGGAACGAAATTGCAAAACATTTCAAAATGTTGCTCTGTCGATCTTTTATTAAAAAAAGTATGCTTCAGTGTCTGTCCCAGGATTGGGGATAGGGTCAGTGCGATGGTCATTTTGAGTGTACTTGATTTGAGGACGTGAGGAAAACTCAATCTTCAAGAGCCAGAAAATCCCATTAGTTCTAAAAAGAAGAGTGTACAACAAATGCATCCTCCCGATTGTCACCTATGGAGCTGAAACATGGAACCTAATTTAAAGATTGACCCTCTAACCGAGAACCATACAACGTACGCCTGAGGGAATCATGCTCAAAATTACTTTGAAGAGATCATAATACAGCATATAGAGGGAAAACAGTTTTATGCTATATCATAGAATCCTCAAGAAAATGGCAATGGGCAGGTTATGTTGCAAGAATAGCAGACAACCGTTTGATATCACGACTCACAATTTGGATCCCCAGATATTGAATGCGTACTGTGGTGACAAAATATAAGATGGTGTGGCGAAAGAAACAAGGTCAGAAAGTACTAACTCCGCAACGCTCATGATAGAGAGGTCTGGCTGATCTTGGGAATGGTCTATATCCAACGAAGCACGCTAAAAGGCTGCTACTACGGAGAAAGATTTAGGATTTGCTAAATCAGAGTAATTTTAATTGAATCAAACAAAAATATTTTCAGAGGTGTCCACACACATCTCGATAGAAAGGTTGGTCGGTCTCCAGTTAACTTTGAAAGAACAATAATTTATTCTTGTTCCAATCAATTCACGTCAAAAATTATATAATATGAAATTACGTCATCAGCACTCAAAAGCATTGGACTACAGATTAAAATTGATTTTTCTGATGTAATTTAGGTAAGTCTTACCTTATTTCTAAGCGGTCCCACTTGTCCATGGTTGCCAATTCAGTGGTTCCCCTATATCCCCGGTTCCACTTTCAGTGAACATCCGTATCAGCGGTTTCCCTATCTGTAGTACGTGCACACATCATAAGAATCCTATTCTTGTCTCCTTTTTAGAAATTCACCTTATCCGCGATTTCCATTTCAGTAGTCCGGCCTCAGTCTTACTTATCAGTCGTTCGGGCACGCATTAAAATATAGCGCACAAACACACACACACACACACACACACACACACACACACACACACACACTGCGTACGTTGCATGGTTCTCAGTTTGAGAGTCTAACTTTTGATCAAGTTCCATATTTCAGCTCCATAGGTGACTATCGGTAGGACACATTGGTTGTATACCCTTAGTTTTAAGCACTAGTTGGATTTTCTCATTTTCGAGAGTCGATCTTGCTCTACCAAAAAGCTCGTCAACCCAGTGTGATTCTCCGCTTGATTTCTTCTTTCGAGGATTTCATGGAGACTCGTTGTCCTGGGTAGATGTAGCGGTCAACTTTCTCCAGTTCCGCATTTTCGATGTTGATTGTTGCGTCCTTGTCCCTAACATGTTTACTGTACATGACATTTATTCATTTGGAGACCAAGTTCATTGCTTGCTTCATTAAGTTCGTCCAGCATTATTAGGAGATCGTGAAGGTTCTTAGCAAAGAGCCAAAAATAGAATGTGAATATTATTCTATCCAATATCTCAAGGTTCGCTGACGGACTCAATCTTACCAGAAGTAAGACTTGGGGGTTAATAAACCTCATCTGGCTACACTACTCCAAGGTGCCTGGCAAAGGAAGAGATGGATGAATATGTGCATTTCCCAAGGGCATCGGTTCATATCTACCTCCCATACTTCGTGCCGTTCACTGCTCAGCTACCCAACACCTCCTATGAGTTTTATCCATCGACAGGCTTTTAACGTCCGTCGTCGGACATCATCATCCTCATCATCAGTCTTTGAACGTCCGTCGTTGGACATAGACCTTCCCCAGGATTTGCCACACTTCTCTATCTTGGGTGTTGTAGAGCCAATATTTCCTGAATTTGTCTAATGCATCTCTCCATCTTGTGTTCTGTCGTCCTCAGTTCTGCATGTGATCTCTAGGGATCCATGTAGTGAACCGTGGTGTTCATCGGTTGTCTTTCATTCTTACAACATTGCCTGCCCATTGCCATTTTAGTTTTTTAATAGTTTCTTTCTTGCCAAAAATTCGTCCGACCTTTCAATCGTGTGCAGTGCGGCGCCAATATCTCTGGAACCTGGTTAAACTGTCACGACGTCTAATTTTCTGCCGGCCACAATTTTGCCTATGATCTCTGGGTATCCGCGTTCTGAGTCACTTATCTGGTCTGTCCACTGCCATTTTTTTTTATTGATTTTATGATATTTTTTACTCCTGTTTTGTTTGGTTTCTCTCTCTCTCTCTCTCTCTCTCTCTCTGATTTACAGCGCGGTTTTGTAAACTTTTCGTATGATATTAAGCACGACCCTCTCCCGTTAACGTTGCGTGGTTCTCAATCTGAGAGCCAATATAAGTTCCACCCTTCATCTCCATTCAAACTCTGCCTTTGTGCGTATGTGCGTATATATAAAGTTGTAGTTTGTTTTTTCCTTCTTCTTCCTGGAGCAGCGAGATCCAGAAATGACGAGAACAGATG
>OY735238.1:11826517-11854017 GCA_963457665.1 Thysanoteuthis rhombus | reverse complement strand
TAGAGAGAGGGAGAATTAATCAAGCAAATAAATATATATATATACACAATACAGCATAAAAGAATACCCTCAGGTAACCATTATTAGCAAAAGCATTTACATGTAATGTAATCTGAGTAATTACACCTTAGATAAAGAAGTGTCATATAAAATGTTGCAAGTTGAGTAGATACAACTTACTCCAATCCTCACATTTCACAGTGAAAGTAATCTCCGACAGTAGAAATATGATACGCAGGCTTAATAACACTGACTTTCTGTTAAACTCAGGTAGCGAAACAGAGGTTCAACCATTGATATAGACCAAATTTCCCCATTTAATCGTCATATTGTCTCTGCTCTCTATTGGAATAGAGATTTTTCCGATAAATTTATACGATTTGTGGTGTATATTTCCCGAACATTTTATGGTGAAAATCCCAAGGTGAACAGAAATCTTAGAAAAAAAACAGGTGTTGCTTCTCTAAATCTTCATAAACACGTGAGTATGTTTTGGTGCATTTCGATGGTTGCAACCAACTCTTTCACAAAACTTTGCAGTGGTTACAGAAAAAACTGTATTCGGTTTACATGGCAAAGATTTGTGGAATGGAACAAGGAGACAGGGCTATTGGACTGTTTTCAATGAAAATATATAACTATTTCTGAGCATAGTATCTTTTTTCGGCTCTTTTTACGATTTTCATATATATTTATGAATAAGGGAAGATAGTTTTAGGAACTTAATTTTGCTCGAACCGTATTATTTAAGGTAAAGAAATGAGTTTCGGATGGCGTTTGAACACATCCCCATTACCATGGAGCACTTATGTAGACTGGGACTGCGCTAACTGATCAAGCCAACGGGACGCTGACAGAATACTAGGGTCGAAAGAACATCCTCAACTCAGTTCTTCTCTCTGTTTTTCTTTGTATGTTCTGTTAGTCTCAGAAATACAGGTTATTACGTATTCATACTTAGATATTATCGTTCCTTCCTCGACAGTGTGATAAGAAATAAATATTAGTATCCGGTAATGTGAATAAAGGATGACAGTTTCTAGAACTAAATGTTGCTTGAACAGGCTACATAGGTGCTCCAATGGTAGTAGGCATGGGTTCAAATCCAACTTGGGGCTCATTTCTTTATTTTCCGATCATCGTCATTGTTTGCTCGCATTCGTAAATAATTTGATAAGAGTGAAATTTAGGTCCTGAAATTGTCATTCCTTATTCACATTGTCTGATACTAATATCTATTACATAGCATATATATACATATATATATATATATATATATATATATAGGCTTTACTGTTTCAAACACTAAACATTAAAAACCTTTTCAAAATATTTTCTTGTTTCACTTCAGTCACTTATTTTCAATTATCTGACAATGCAATTTATGTAACTTTCTTCAGTCTTTTTTTTCCTGATTTTACATATTATGGTACAACGAGCAAAATTTCTCTTATTGAGATCATCAGTTGTTTACCATGTAACCGTTTCGGGAATTTAAAAAAAAACAATGCTATTATACAAAAATGGTACGCCGATTGTGTAAAACAACACCGCCTGCCTTTCCGCTATGATTCTGATAGATAGCTTATGTCATAAATGTTGTTTATTATTTCATATACGGTCTTATAATGTATTGTACATGGATGTTATTTTACACTACACATCGTTTAATCTTTTGAAACAGGGTTTACTCACGTAGGTTACCCAAAAAACGTATTTAACGATTCAAGATATATATATATGTATATATATATATATATATATATATATATATATATATATATATATATTAAGGAATAGATATATGTGATCCGTCAGAATGATTATTAATTGCATTGTATCATATGGAAACTTACTTGAAATGATCTCCCCTTGTTACACGCTTAAAGTATCATTTGAACTATACATCACAAATAGAATAAACAATTAAAGAAAATGGGTCTGCTGCAGGAGTGATACAGAGATCGAGTGATATATTAACCATGTAACTACGGGAGATCATCTCGAATAAGTTACTATATTATAAAACGCAATTCATGATCATTCTATTGGATCATATATATATATATATATATATATATATATATATATATATATATATATATATATATATATATATATTTCTTAATACATAACCTTGCGTTGAAAGAGGCAAATTGATCGAGAGTAGACGAGATGAGAATTTGGGTTGAAACGAGTTATTTGGGCCTTTGTATAGCCGGCAGCTGTTTAGTTCAATGGTAAGAGCACCGCTACATTGAAGCAGAAGGAATAGGTTTGATTCCTGCGGCAGTCCCACTTTCTTTAATTGTTTATTTTATTTACGTAGTCTAGTTCGGGTGATGCCGTGTAATGACGGGAGATCATTTCAAATTAATTTCTATATCATTATCATCATCATCATCATCATCATTATCAGTATTTTAAGGTTAGTCGTTGGGAATTGACTTCAGATTGACCAGGATTCGCCACAATCCTCTATCATGGGCGTCACGGAGCCAGTATTTTCTGGATTTGTCTAGTTCATCTCTCTGTCTTGTATTCTGTTGGCCTCAGTTTCGCATGTGATCTCTGGGGATCCATGTTGTGTGTCGTGATGTCCATCGGTTGTATATCATTCTTGCAACATGGCTCTCATCCGTGCTTTGCATGCTCCTCAGTTTGTGGGTCCGTCTCTTGGTTAGTTCTATGTTTCAGCTCCATAAGTGACTATCGGGATAAAGCATTGGTTGTATAATATAACACAATTTATAATTAATTCTGTCGGATCACATATATCCAATTCTTAACACATATGTGTCGCGTCGAAAGAAGCGAATAGATCGGGAATAAACCCGATGAGAATCAGGGTTGAAAGTAGTTATTTGGGCCCTCACATTACCAGCAGCTGTTTAGCTCAATGGAAAGAGCACTCTATCAGTGCTAGGTTCGATTCCTACAGAATATAATTCTCCATAATTGTTTATTCTATTTACGTTGTCTAGTTCTAATGACTGGAGATCTTTTCAAATAAGTTTCTATATATCATAACACAATTCATAATTCACACACACACACACACACACACACACACACACACATATATATATATATATATATATATACATATATATATATATATATATATATATATATATATATATATATGTTTAGATAGAGGTTTTGGAGTGCTTGTCAATTGTGATAGTGGACCTACGACAATAAGCATCTTAGCAATTACGGCCTCATTACTTGACTACCCGACGTTTACAAACTATGCAAAATACTTTCAAATAGATTAACAAAACTTTAGATGAAAAGCAACCACCTCAATAGTCATGCTATACAAATAAACCACATTCCCAGATTAAATCAGCAAATCGAAAAGATGCCAGAATACAACAATTGACTTTGCTTGTCTTCGTTTACAATTAAAAAGCCTTTGATTCAGAGAACAATTAGCAGTCTTCAGCTCGATTCAATCACAAGGTATAAATAAGAATCATATAAAAGTAATTGTGAATATATAAGAGAATGTCACTGGCGTAATAAGACTACATAAAGATACTGACAAGATAAAGATTGAAATAAAGAAGTGAGATAAAGGGGATATGATACCACGAAGAGTTATTTACTGATAGCCTTGAAAGCACGTTCCGGAGAACGGATTGAGTAAAACGTTGGCGTAAACATAGACTGATAATTTAAGGTAAATAGATGGTAATGCATTAATAAGAGAAACTGCAGAGGATTTACAAAACATATTAAGTGATCAAAATAGAGAAAGATGAAATAGGTTAAATATGAATAAAAGAATGACAAAAGTAATGTTCGATGACAAAGTCCTGAAAAAGACTTTAAGAATAGACGGGGGTAACCTTAAAAGAAGTTAATGAATACATCTTCCGAGGTGAGAAAATAAAGCTTTAGAAAAAGCACTAAGATGAAATAAGACGATGGATAACGATTAGCTAGAAAGCATTTGGTATAAATAGAGACACGTCGAGAAGTAAATTGTAACCTTAAAAGAAGTTAATGAATGAATCCCCTTAAGTGAGAAAATAAAGCTTGAGAAAGACCACTAAAACGAAATACGACGGCAGATAACGATTGACTGGAAAGCATTTGGTATTAATAGAGACACGCAGAGAAGTAAATTATAACGTTAATGAATACATCTCTCTAGGTGAGAAAATAAAGCATGAGAAGGGCCACAAAAATGAAATAAGACGGTGGATAACAATTGGCTGGAAAGCATTTAGTAGTAATAGAGACTCGCAGAGAAGTAAATTGTAACCTTAAAAGTAGTTAATGAATACGTATCTCAAGGTTAGAAAATAAAGCTTGAGAAAGACCACTTAAGTGAAATAAGATGGTGGACAACAATTGGCTGGAAAGCATTTGGTATATATAGACACGCAGAGAAGTAAATTGTAACCTCAAAAGTAGTTAATGAATTCATTTCCCAAGGTGAGAAAATAAAGCTTGAGAAAGACCACTAAAATGAAATAAGACGGCAGATAATGATTGGCTGGAAAGCATTTGGTATCAATAGAGACATGTGGAGAAACAAATTTCCAATATGCGTAAATGTAAAGTATACAATCAATGCATAATACCAGCTATGAAGTACGGGTGCAAAACCCGGAAACACAGAGCCACTCGGTAACCATCTCAGGATAGCTCAGAGGGCAGTGGAAAGAGTAATGCTAGGAATAACTCTCAGCGATTGAGAATGTTCAATATGAATCCGTGAGATTACCAAGGTGGATGATATCATGTAAACAACAAAAATGGAGATGGACAGGACATGCAAGAAGGAATAACAGATGGAGCAAAAAGCTAATCGATTAGTACCCACGTGACACACTGACGCAAAATAGAAGTAGAAGAGGAGTTTGACCCTGCAGCAGACAGGTTTGTCATTATCAATTTCCTCCTAGTTTATCTTTCATCTTATTGTTGCCTTGTTCCGCAACGATCGGTTCGTTTTACATCCTACAACCGTGAAGTAAACAATATGAATCGGAAATGAAGAATCATGAAGACAGACAGACCACCGAGTGGTAGATTTATGTTTGTTGTAGGTGAGTGTACGGGATGGTATCGGAGGAGGGCGTTGGTATGTTTGGTATCAGCTATCTATGTTAGATGTGTGATAGGTATGTATGTAGTGAAGATTAGAGTATGTTCCCGCTGTCTTTCTGCGCGAGGGGAATATGTATCTCGAGTATGTGTCTGTATGTGTGTGTATGATAATTGCAGATATATTTTATCAAGTATAGATATTTTGCCCAGCACTGGGGTTAACCAATACGCTAATCGAACAGCTGACCATATAAATGAATTAAGAAATGAGACTCGAAACTACGTTCACCAGGAAGCAGTCTTAACGCGACTCAGCTCTATTGATTGGTAAGCAGGAGTTCGAAATAGTGCACTCAAACTACTCATCTTTCTGCTCTGCCGTCGGAAGCATGAATATTTATATATATATGTATGTGTGAGTTCCCAGTGTGTTTTATGTATATTTATACATATATATATATATGTAGCGTCTGTTACATACATATTGTCAAACTCCTGTCCAGAAGTTGATTTAGATTTGTTTTTCTGTCGTTACAAGAACAGTAAGAAAGATGTCCACCAAATCTGGAGAGTGAAAATCAGCATTCAATAAAGAAGTAACTTCCGTTGAGATTTGAACTTTCGAGAAAATATGATTTTACCGAGAAGGGGAGTTTTATTCAATTGCACAAAAAATTATATTTTTCAGAAAAAGAATGCAGAGAAGTAAATTATAACGTTAATAAATACATCTCTCAAGGTGAGAAAATAAAGCTTGAGAATATCTGCAAAAACAAACAAACAAAAACTAAATTCATACACGTTTACAAAACTCAGTCATAAAGCAATTGAAAAATTTCATGAGCGGATGAGAAGGAAGAACACTTAGTTAACATTTTGCTAATTAATGTACTTCTTGTCTCTAATTATCTATTCGAAACTGCAAAACTGTCATAAAAACTGTCAAAATAGTTTTCTTCAGTTTTTAAGTTTGTCTGCCTGGCTGGCTACGTACGTGTGTATCACGTGTAGAGGCCACATAAAAAAAATCTGATAACTGAAAATTTTTAAATTTACTTCCTATTTTGTCCAGAAAGAAAAAAAACGTTGCAAATGGGGTTGTATGGATAGGTTTAATTGCAACGTAATTTTATGCTACATTGATCCCTTAGTTCATGTCCAGGAGTATTCATGCTTGTTTTTTGAAAACTCAGACATTTAGTTATTATTGCCAAACGATAGACGTAACTAATTCGTTGATCATATCTTTTTCGAATTTTTACGTTGATCATCCCTAATATGCCATATTGCCAAAAGACGATGGTTCCTTGATAGATTCTTTTGAGTAACTAACGAGAGTCGTATTTAAAATGTTTTTAATATGTTTTATCGCTGAAAAGAGCTTCGTTTTAAAAAAAGATTTATTCGAATTTAATTAAAATTCAACTTTGCTCACACGGCAAAGAATACTGAGTTGAACTGGAAGTTATTGGATTATATTTAAGTTCTTCCATACACTTACACTCATGGAGCAGTGTATAATTATTGCTTTTTCTTTTTCTCAATTCAACATTGCAAGAGAGTCAAGTAAGCAACGGGGATCACAGAACAGATCTGTAGAATCCAAACGTTTACTTGATGATTTCCAATCTGTGAAGCTCATTTCAGATCCATTCTGCTTACTTCATGGTTTCCAATCTATTGTTTCATTATTTCTGATCGATTTCACTTGCTTCTTTATTTCTTATCTATTCAGCTCCCTTCATGATTTCATATCAATGCTGCTTACTTCATCATTTCCGATCCACTTTGCTTCTTTCATGATTTCCAAACAATTCAGCTCATTTCACGATTTCCAATCCAGCTCATTTCATGATTTCCGGTACGTGTAGCTTACCTCAGATCTATTTTGCTTACTTCACGATTACCAATCCCTGCTGCTTACATCTTGATCCATTCTGCTTACCTCATCATTCCAAATACATGATGCTTAATTCATGGTTTCCGAAATATTTTGCTTACTTCTTGATTTCTGATCCATTCTGGTTACCTAATGATTTCCGATCCATTCTGCTTACTTGATGATTTCCGATCTGTTGTGCCTACATCATTATCTCTTATCCATTTTATGCACTTCTTGATTTCCAATCCAAGCAGCTCACTTCCAAAATTCAGATCCATGCCGTTTCCCTCATGATTTCCTATCCGAGTTGTTTACTTCGTTATTCATGACCCATTCGGTGTACTTCGTTATTTCCTGACCATGCAGCTCTCTTCACTTCGTGATTTCCGATCCATTGTGACAACTTCACGATTTTCCGGTCTACACAGCTGGCTTCCGATCCATTTTGCTCACTTGATGATTTCCAATCCATGCTGATTACTGCACAATTTCTGATCCATGCAGCTTATTTCATGATTTCAGGTCGATTCTGCTTACTACCTTTTTGTGATCCATTCTGCTAATTTAATCATTTATGATCCATGCTGCTGGCTCCACGATTTCCAATCCATGCTGCTTACATCGCGATTTCCGATTCCATCCTGCTTTCTTCACGATTCCCGATCCACGCCGCTTACCTCATGATTTCTGATCCAATCAACCCCCTTAATCATTTATGATCCATGCAGTTTATTTCATGATTTCCAACCCATCCTGTTCAATCCATGATTTCTGATCCATGCTCCTTACGTCACAATTTTCAATCCATTTTGCTTATTTCATTATTTTTTATCTGATTCAAAATGAAAAAAATCTCTTGCATAATTATGTTTGTCTTGTCACTTTCACTCATTTGGTAAGACACCAGCCTGACAATCGATAGTTAATGATTTTAAATCACGTTAATGAATATTTAACATATAGTTGTGCTGAAATAAACCCTTGTGTATTCATGATATACTTTTTGAGAGAATCCATGACTGGGAATCGTAATTTCACTTCTCGAAAAATGATGACAATTGTTCTTGTTGTTCTTGTCACTGTAGGAGAACAATTTCAACTCCAGTTTGAGGTCGGACTTTGGTAGAGATTAGATGAAAGATAGCATTAGTCTGGAATTGAAGTATGCAAAGCGTTCAATTCAAGAAATTCGTACAACTGGAAAAACTATTTCTCTTGGGTGCTCGTTGCTTCACCTGCTTATTGATTCTGGGTGACAACTTACACCACGTTGTCACCAGAAATATATGCTGCCGTCCAAAAATGAGTATATCCCATAAAACATCTCAGAATTCGTAAATAATATCGGATTATATCCGTTTTAATTGTCTAATAACCTATTAGATATAACGAAATCCTGCTATTTTGGTTTACAAGAAAATTATTTTCGATTAAAAAAAAATGATATGATAGTGTACAATTATGGTGATACTGTTTATCAATATCAACGATATTTTTTCAGGTTATTTATCAAGTTAAGTCTACAGATATATTAAGATTGATCAATCATCATCAATTGCTTACAATAGATCTGCTTGTTTTATGCCCTGTCGTTATAGATAAAATCGTTTCAATTCGAGTCCTAAAATTTGAATTAGCTCAAAATTATGAGAGGTATACCTCATTCGTCGTCACTGCGGATTAACGCTTATTGGTGACGATTTCTAATCACCCCAGACTTTCTGCATTGCATTAAGATTGTTTCTATTGTAGATTTCATTCCCAAGATATTGGTGTCCTTTCCTTTCCTTCTACGTATGATCGGGCACACCTGATTTCTGAGCGTCTTCATCGATTATAGTTTCCCAAATTTTCATTTTACGTACTCCCGGCCACAATTGCATGGAATGTTGTGCATGCCGTTCTTGGTTATGTTTCTTCCGGTCCAACCTAACCAAAGTGTGACGATTAAAGCACCTCGTCTAGATAAACTCAAAAGAAACCATGTTCCTTTAAAACTGTATTGGTTGTTCATAACAGAATATCAGCCTCAGTTGGGAGTGAAAGATGTGGTCATAATCAAGAGAAATACTTACAGACTAAGCAATGTACTATATTTTAATAAACGTGCAGATGATGTTGATTTGGAAATTAGCAGGTACAAGAAGGGGAATGATTACCTTTCCCGCGTTAAATTCAAAACATCTGGAAGGATGAACTATTTTTTCAGTGGCGAAACTACCATCCCGTTGATGACTAATTGGCTGCTTTCGTTTGTTCTGTAATTGATTTATAAAAGCTTAATCCTAATACTAATCCTGAACACTATCCCTGAATACCAACCCTGACTTATCTCTTGTAAATTGATCTAATTTAATAAAATACATTTTTAAACGGTCAATTTTTCTATTTTCGTTTGAAAATTGGATTTATGAAAAAAAAAATTGATTAAAGAAAAATTTCAATATTTGTGAGGAAAAAATGTCGGTCTGAGGTTCCCAGATAAAAATAGTGCAACGAAAGCTAACGCAAACATGTTTTGAATTTAACGCGGAAAAGGTAACAATTGCTGAAGTGGTTGTTTATTGAGCTCCAAATGCTCCTTATCAAAGGCCTCTGACAGATGTAGAAGTCGAGATACAATGAATTTCAAAGAAGCAATACAACGTACAGTCATCATGAGAGCTAGATCCACGGGGAGATAATCACGTACATTCATAGTCATTTATTGTTGAAACTCCGGGGCTGTAATTTCTATCATACGATTTAGTTAACACGAAAATTGAATTACAAAAGACATTATGATAAAAATCAGCTTTATAGAATCTGAACAAGGCAATATAATTTCGAATTTATTGTTTTGTTATTCGCTCCCGTTTTAGATGCTTACAAATGCTTCTAAAACAGGTCTGGTTAGTCACTCAATGGAAACCGTCACTTGCCTAATGTCTTTTGGCAGCATGCCATGTTGGGGGTGATCAATTGAAACAATTGGTGAAATTGGGGTTACCAATGAATAAGTAACTGATCTCGCCCCCTTTTTTTTTAAGTCTAAATTTTTTTATAACGTGAATGCCGCCGGATACGAAGAGAGGGATAATTTTAGCAAGAACTCACATCAGAAATTGCATACCCTCTACTGAAACTTATTTAGGAGTGAAATTTTCAATAATTAAAAAAAAAATTTTTTTTAGACATAGTAAAGAGCGATATTTCTAAATTTCAGCCCTTTAGCTCAATTGATGTGGTCTCTTCACATGATACAAACATATCCAGCCAGCCAGCCAGAAAGACGGTCAGACAGACAGACAGACAGACAGAAAGCTGGCAAGCTCACTTGAAAACTGAAGAAACCAATATTGACAGTATAAGTGACAGTTTTGAATGACGGTCCCTAATACTTACATGAAAAAAATATATGAAATGCCCATGTGCAACAGATGGGAATGTGTGTATTGTTTTTTTCAAAAAAAAAAAACACCAGAAACATGCTTAGCGCTGATTAAGAGTCCGATTTGTGAACAGCAGGGGTCGAAAATACCGACCTGTTTTCTAATTATTGGCTGTAGTGGTCATAAAACCCGCGTAATCAGTCTACAATTGGGGATTTGTTGTTATTTTTTTTATATCAACGTGATAGCAGTCAGTTATTTATGTCTTGTTAGGAACATATTCTTCAAGAAACTACAGATGTCCAGATGTCGGTGGTTATATCGTACAGATGTTTAATGCACAAACCCAATTCCACATGTGTGGGCCTCCATATTTTTTTTTTTTTTTTTTCATCTCGTTACTTAGCTAAAACCGAACAAACCAACACATATGTTCGCTGCAACAAAATATGAAAAACAAGGATTTAAATGATGCGAGATTTTCTCGTTTTGTAAGCCACGGGGCTAAACATTTTCCGATATCTTCGTAAGACAACACATAGCTAGTCCCCGTAGGGTGAGTGCAACAGTCAGATATGATGGGTTTACATGCCCCAGAGGTCACCTTATAAGCAGAAAGCATTTTTTAGCACATGATAACTATGGCCGACCAAGGCGTCCAGCTGTCGGAGCCAAACGAACTACAACCACAACACGATATCAAATTTATTTCTTTATCTCTTCATTGTTTGGGGGGAAATTTTGCAGGATCTAATGCAGTGTTGATGTGAAACAGTGATAAAGCCTTGATAGTAAGCAATATTCCTGTGTATGAGAAGCCTTTAACCATTTAATGTTACTGTATGCTTTCAAATTGTGTACGCAGATAGAAATATATTTATGGAGTAGATCAGTGGTTCCCAACCGGGGGGGGGATTCTCCCTTGGGGGTAATTTAGATAGTTCAAGGAGACGGGGGGGAATAGGGTATCAGGTAAAAAAATAAAAGGATGGGTACCTATTTATGTTAGCTTGTTTTGTTTATTTTTTTTTAATAAGTAACAAATACATAACAGAAGCTGTTCATGTCTGTCAGAATTTTTTAAATGAGGAAATAACTGTCAAAACAAAAAATCGACCACACCCGATACTAGACAATGGAATGCGAACATTTCCATGCGACTGACGAGATAGGCGGGTTTTTTTTCCTCCCTATGATTAAAAAAAACGTACAACCATTCATCACCTGAAGAAAGCCGTAGAGTACAACGGCCGAAACGTTGTGTTCAAAAAATGAACCAAATTAGGACAGAAGTCCGCCAAAAAATTCACAAGAACCTGTACAATTATAATATCCAACGAGTTCTTATTATAAAGCTGTCTAGTTAAAGGCAAAACAAAATAATTTGAAATTATTCTTTATTGCAACTTATTCAAATGGAAGGAGAAGAATTAGTAATCTTATCAACAGAAGTGGGTAATGACCTTGAGAATGTTGGGGACCATTTGTGGATTAACTACCGGAGGCTCATAACGCGGTACACAGGAATAAAGCTGAGAGGGGGAGTTCTTCCTTGGAGGGAACTCTAAAAGCTTTATGAATTATAATTCAGCCATTTCTATTAAAATTTCGCAATAACAAAGTTCACTGAATGTTGGACCTCGAAGACCCAAGCCCTCAAATCTCTAGCTATGCTATTACTTTTGAAAGGACAGTCGATCAACAAGTTCACAGACCCGAAGCTTTTTAAAATTCTGCCCACGGACCCCCAGCAATACATTTGTGGACCTTCAAGAATCTGCAGCTCCCAGGCTGGGTACAACTTCACTGACTGTTAGACGGAGGGGCCCTAAAAGAGCCAGGCCCCCTGGTTTTATACCGTTATTTTGTTTGTACTTTCAATAGTTTTTGATGAAGTAACTTTTGATGGTTTGGTTACAAAATAAATCAACAGAACCCAACTAACATCCAGTCTACTGGAATCTGTAACAATAAAAAGCAGAGGCAGGGGGTGAGACCCGCAGACCCCGCAACAGCAGGGACGGGGGCGCTCGTGTTCTAAGGAGGCACTATATTTGAGGAAGACTTAGAAAAATAATCTTTGGAAAAAAACTAAAAAAAAATTATCTTCTAAAAGATTGCAGGATGGGGTTGCCGACAGACCTATCACTGCAAGTGTAAAGGAAAAGGGTTACAAGAAAAGGGGGAGGAGAGAGAGGAAGAGAGTGGTAAGAGGAGAAAAAGAAAGAAGAATAAATGAACGGAACAAGCCTGGCTGTAGCAGGGTCAGACTCCAATCCAACTTCTATCCCGATAATTGCGACTGTTGTATAGTACATATTATGAATTGAAAAGAAATTATAAAAATATGTTAATTTTAGAATAAATGCATTTATTTATTAGGACGAAATAAGCCCATTCGTATCTATGAGATAAATGTCGTAGATATGTCGTACTCGTCAGTCTGGCTCAGTCGGTAGGGAAGCAGGCTACCAATAGCATGTTCGTGATTCCAAATTAGGATGGAGTAATGCTTATCTGTCATAGATGTATTCATTCATTTGAATGAATTAAGCTCTCGCTTATTTCTGGCATTTGTTCTCAGTAGATTAGTAAGACTAGTCTATGTTGCTTAGTCTACAACTACGACTACCAATCAGTTGGTCATGATTCCAAATGATATCAGAAGAATGTTTATCTTCACTCCCTTAAAGTTGTTGAGGATTGTTTTTGTTGTTCTTGTCACGGTATAAAAGCATAGTCTACTCCAGACTTCGACTGGAGTTTGAAAAAAGACGAATCGTGGAAAGAGAGAATTAAGGAGGAAGAAAGAAAAAGAGAATCTGAAAGAAAGGAAGAAAGAAATGGAGAACAAGAAAGAAAGGGATAGAGAATCAGACAGAAAGGAAAAAAGAAATAGAGAACAAAACAGAGAGAAAGGAATATATTTACAGAATAAGAAAGAAAGTAAGAAAGAAAGAAAGCAGCAAAGGATGGAAGAAAAAAGAAATTTGAAATATCGATAAATAGAAAAAGAGACGAAAAGAGGAAAGGGAGAAAAAGAAACTTTAGTGAATTAAGGAAAATGCTAGTGTCTGCCTAGTAACTGCCATGTTGGGGATGATCAATCAAAAAATTGAGAAAGGCGGCAATCTAAGAAAAAGTTACTGCTCTCGCCATTCGCTGACAAGTGATCACAAAAAAAAATGAGAGATCAGTTTACCAAAAACTTACATTGCATTTTGAACCCCCACTAAAAACCCATTTCGAGGGTAATTTGAAAAAAAATTTTCCCTTACATAAGGAGTAAACGATTAAATTCTTAGCTCTCTAGCACTATCGGTACAACCTTTACGCGCGACATACAAAGCCAGCCAGACCAACTCAACAACTAAAGAAACCAGCGTTTACAATTTTGGTGATAGTTTTAGTAGACAGTTTCTAACAGGAAGAAGATAGCGAGAAAAAGGACCGAGTAAAGTCTCGTGGAGACAGCGTATAACCAAAGTGTTAACGTGAAGATAAGACTTTCCTAAATCCGATTCCTTCAAGTTTATAAAACGATTAAATATTGGCTTAAAAGTCTAAACCCTTTACATCAAAACTGATCTCTGATGACATCGTTGGCTTAGTGAGCCAAAAGAAAAGGCAAAAAGCTCAAAACATACAACCTCAATCATACGAGGCAAGGGGTCAGTTTTAATCGCAAGATGCCAACCACGATATTTGCCACTTGTTCATAACTTGTCTACAAAATCATTGAATCTGACAGGCGCTGGCAAATATTCTCAATAAAGAACAGATACATTGATGCAGTTAAAAGGAGATGATCAGAATTCAATAAAGTGTTACTACGCCTCATCGAATAATAATAATAATAATAATAATAATAATAATAATAATAGTCTGTGACACTGAATGTTAGCTGTGGCTTAACAGAGGAAAGAAAATGGTAGCAGAGATGTGAACCACATCACTGGCGTGATAGATGAGGGAGAGAAGAGATGTTGGCTGAAGACCTGAGGTGACTTATTGTCACTCAGCCTTCAGCAATGACCACTGGGCAACCGGTGTGAAACTGTAAACCACAGTATTACTGCGACCTATGAGAACTGGGAGAGGAGGGCTGGAGACTTGAGGAGACTTGCTGTCACTCAAACTCCAGCGGTTACCACCAGGCAACTGGTGTGAGATTGCAAATAATAATAGTAATAATGATAATACTACTACTACTACTACTACTACTACTAATAATAATAATAATAATAATAATAATAATAATAATAATAAATAAAAAAAAGACTGAGATGGTCGGAAGATTCATTGTGATGATGAGAAAAAGAATGTACTCAATTCAAAACTTGCGACGTTGTTTATTCAATTTTTGACAGCATTTTGCATATATCAACATTTGTTTCCGAAATAAAACTTTTCGTTTCCAATCGAGTTTCCGAGTAAATACCCGTTAAAATGTCCAATACGAAATAAATAACCATCGCACCATAAATAAAACAAGATACATCGCCCAAAATGCAATTTAGATCACTAACTAACGAAAAACTCAAAAGTATACTTATATAAAGCGAATATATTTGCTTTTAAACACTGTACGATCTGCCTTCTTTCTTTCTTGAACTTTCTATCTTTTTTTATCTCAGGAATTCATTTTTTTTTAATTTTTTTTCAGAAAAGGAGACGTAGAGAGAAAAAATTTCCTCTCCTTTTTGCCCACTCTCTATATCGTATCTTTCTATCTTTATCAACGCTATGAGCCGAACCAAAAAGGTCTGAGCGAAGAACCTCTTGCCATTCATAGAACTGTCGATTTTCCTCACAGTTACGGGAAATAGAACACAGAGCCAAAGTGTTGATGTGGAGATAAGATTTTCATAAATTCGATACCTTTAAGTTTATGAAATACTTAAATATTGGCTTTAAAGTCTGAAACCTTTACATCTGAATTGATCTCTGATGACATCGTTGGCTTAGTGAGCCAGAAGAAAAAAAAAGCAACAAGCTCAAAAGAAATCCCAATCATAAAAAAAATGTAACCGAAAGGAATGGGGTCAGTTTTAATCGCAAGATGCCAACCATGACATTGTTCACTTGTTCATGACTTGTCTACATAATTATTGACTCTGACAGGCGCTGGCAAATATTCTCAGTGAAGAACAAGACTGTCTGCTGCAAGGTCGAACTCCGCTCCAACTTCTGTTCTGAATGAAGATGATTACTCCAAATTTTGTATTGTATGTATACTGATGAAAAAAAATAATCTGATACCTGTCAATGTAGCTCAGTCAGTAAGACTGCCTCCTAACAATCATTTGGTAGTGAGTTCAAGTCACGGTATCGGAATATGGGTTTTACAAATTAGTTTAAACCACTCATTTGGTGAGGATGGTTCTTATCTTTGTTAAGGATAGGAAAACAAAGTCAACTTTGTATCAGAGTTTGGCAACAGATGCGTTAATACGTTTAAAAGTAAACGAGCGGAAGATCCACAGGGATAAAAAGAACAAACTCTGTTGTTTATACAACACTTTGCTGCACGTTGTTGTACTTTACTCTTTGTTCTTAATTAGGTTTCCCAGTTAATCCCCGTTAAAATGTCAAAAAAGAAAAGTAAATAATCATTGACTCATAAATAAAACTAAAAAATATCGTCTGAAATCCATTAAAAAGTTATACATATATATATATATGCGTGTGTGTGTGTGTGGTATAGATCAGGTTTGCAATATCGTATAATATAAAGCAACGTCTGATATGTGATGGATTTATTTCATAGAGTGCTCGATACATTCAACTTTAAACTCCAAGTGTTAAGTTGCTTTAGAGTAGAACTGGAAATATAATAGGAAGTGGATTCGCTACACAAACAAGTATATGTTTCTGCCCTCTCAGGACCTCATTAGATTCGCCAGGTGAGGTCCAGAGAGGGCAGAAACATACACTCGTTTGTGTAGCGAATCCATTTCCTATTTTATTTTTATTTTTATTTTTATTTTTATTTTTATTTATATTTATATTTATATTTATATATATATATATATATATATATATATATATATATATATATATATATAAAGAGTGAGAGAGATAGTTATAATCACTGTATAGTCAACTTCCGTTCTTTCTTTCTCTCCCACTATCTTATCTTATCTTTTTTCTTCCTGTTACTTTCAATCTTTAATCTTTTTCTCAAGAATTGACTTCTTTCAAAAGAATTATGACATAGTGTGACGTAGAAAAACATATCAGTATAGCCCTCTTTGTTTGCCAACTCATTTTATCCTTCCTTCCTTATGAACGCTGCAACCTATTCAGATCTAGTCTGAAAAAAAAAACGTTTTGGCATTCATAGAAACAGTCAACTTTTGTCGCAGTCGAAAAGTGTTGGAACATAAACTTACTGGAGATAGGTTTTACATTGTATACTTCAAGTTACCAAAAGAAAGATGATCACAATTAGATTTTTATATAAGATATCTGTAGATTAACTGTGTGTATGTGTTTGTGTATGTGTATATATGTGTGTGTGTATGTATGTGTGTGTATGCGAGTGTGTGTGCGTGTGTGTGTGTGTGTGTGTGTGAAAGAGACAGGCAAACAGACAAAAAGAGAAAGCATCCTTGTGTATCAGTAAGATAAATTTTGTATACGTCAAGGACTTGTCAATTTAACTCAGTCAGGGACATAACTACCAATAAATTGGTCATGATTTCAGAGGAATCAATTTCTACTCCTCTAAATTTGGTTAAGGATTGTTCTTGTTGTTTTTGTTATGGTTCTCGTTACAAAAACCCTCCTTTGAGTCAATAAAACTCATAAATATCGTCCGAAAACGCCCTTCGGTGTGCGCTTAAATACGCAGAGTCAAATGACTTAGAAAACGAAGTTATATGCGTCAAAGTCGAAGTGTCTGTTGGATTTAGAGACCTATCAGGTGACGGAGCAGATATTCACTTAAATCTCAAAGAGAGAAAGAAAGCCGAGAAAGCTGACGTCCTGACTTGTACTATTAAAATAAATAAATACAAATGGCTTTTGTGATCTGCCTCGTGGCCGAAAATACAGTATCTTTCCCACTGGTGCCATTTCTCAATGCACCAACTCTGGAAAAAGCCAGCAATTTAAATACTAATTTTCAAAGCAATTGAGCCCTCCCCACTGAGAAGATAAGCGCAACATAATCTTTCACTACAATTCCCTATCTGCCCATAGGCCATATTAAACTAATTTTTGTAAATATATAACCGCGATCACTCGACAGCAGGCCATTGTACGATGTTGACATTTGCCAGATATATTAGACAACAGAGAAGACAGCGCAGTGTCGAGTTTGTTGTGAAAGATAAATAAGACATTTAGAATTATTTGGATTTACTTACGAAATGTCTAAGATAACAACAGTAAAAAAAAGTAACTGGAAAACTTCGGAGCCGTAGTTTCGAATGACAGACGAAAAATACTTTTACATGACAGTCATGGTAGGCTGTTATATATAAAATCTGGCCCTTGCCAAACATACACTTCAGGGACTGATACTGTCTTCATCATCAGTCTTTCAACATCCGTCGTTGGACATAGACCTTCCCCAGGATTCGCTACACTTCTCTATCATGGGCGTCGCGGAGCCAGTAGTTTCTGAATTTGTCTAGCTCGTCTCTCCATCTAATATTCTGCCGGCCTCAGTTCCGCATGTGATCTCGGGGGTCCATGTCGTGAGTCACGATGTCCATTGGTTGTCCGCCATTCGAGCAACATGGCCAGCCCACTGCCATTTGAACTTTCTAATGGATTCTATGATGTCCCAGTAGTGAATAACAAATGGTCCCCCATACATTACTGGTTTCATAATCTCTCCGTAAGCTCATCTTATCTCGGTTTGTGAGACAATTGTCCGTGAGTTCAGACTAAATGAAGAAAACAAGAAACTGTCTCATGACCAACATCTTTTGGCAATATACTATGTTGTGGTGATCAGTTAAAAAATTATAAAAAGGGATAATCAATGAATAAGTAATTTATCTCACCTTTTGTTGGACAGTGATCACTAAAAATGTCTGAATTTTCACAAAACAAACGTGGACACAGATTCAGGAATTCATTAACCATAAACTTGAATTGCAAACTGACACCCCAACTACCTCTAAAATCTCTTTTTCGGGGGTGATCTAAAAGATAGCGTTTTTTTAGACATATTATGGTATAAATGTTGAAGATTGCAGCCCTCTAGCTCCATTGGTGCGGCTTATACGCATGATATATACATACATAGCCAGCCAAACCAACTTGAAAACTGAAACAAATCTATGTTGATATTCTTAATTGAGGATTTCTAATATTACACTACGGCAGAGCCTCCTAAGCCTTAATGAATAAACAGAGAGAAAGGAAAAAGATTATTTTCAAAGGGAAGGGAAAAAATCAATGTTTTGCTATTTCTTTGTCCGTAACAATGAACTCTTGGAAGTAAGCACTTGACCACTCAAAAGTAACAATTTTGCAGCTAAAAATATCTCACACCCAGAATATAGAACAATAGACCGTTTTGTTGGAAAAAAAATCGTCGCATAGAAATTCAAATATATCCGTGAACTTTTTGACGGGTTGAATAAAAGATTTTTTTTAAAAGGTATGGAATGAGAAAAATGTACAAAATAGTGGAAATGAATGAAAAATGAAAAAAAATCAGAATAAAATAACGCTTGAATCGAATGAAGATCAGCCATCGTCCATTTCGTCTCGAATTTGTTAGAAACCGTCAACCAAAACTGTCAATATAGTTTTCGTTTTTTTGTTTTTTTTATCTTTTCTTTCTTTTTCAGTTTTCAGGTTGGTCTGGCTGGTTGTGTACGGGTCGCACCAGCAGAGTCAGAGAGTTTGAATTTTCAACATCCACTCATTGTGTCTAGAACGAACATTTTTTTTTATCCCCTCCCTACATAGAATTTTTTTTTTTTTAGTGGGGATGGGTTCAGTTTGGAATGTGAGGGTCTGTTAAATTGACCCCTTCCTTTATGTTCAGCAGCATTCACACTTCTTTTAAATTCCATTTTTTGATTCGGACTTTTTCTGTGATCACTGCCCAAGAAAAAACGAAACAAGTAACTTTTTCATTGATCACAACTTCTTCCAATTTTTTTTAATTGATCACAAAAAAAACATATCATGCTGCCAAAAGACATTGATCTCGTGACGGTTTCTATTGAGTGACTAACCAGACCGGTTTCCAATTTTTCTATCATTTTTTCTAAATTTCCACTCGTATTTTTTCTTTTAAATCCTTTGCCACAGCGCTGCCTCCGACAAAAACTGACGAATTCAAATGACTTAATTTGCATGCTTTACTCGTCTCACAGTTCACTCGGGACATGACACACACTGTAGCTGAAGGCATTTGCGGGGGAAAGAGAAAGAATTTGATACATTCATTCATTTTTCATTCTTTCCTTTGTCATTCTTCTTCGTCTTTCGGTATTATTCTTTTCGCTTTTAGTTTTTTTCTGTTCGTTTTTCGTATTTCTTTTTTTTAAACATTGTCTTTTCCAAACAAAGACAACTTGCCTTTTTTTTATTTTGTATTTGGCTCCTTTCTTTTTTTTTTGAAATTTTTTTTTATCTTTCTTTTTCTTTCTTTCTTTTCTTTTCTTTTCTTCGGGTTTTCTCAATCTTTTTTTATTCTTTCTTTTGCCTCTTTTTCGATTTTCCTTTTTTTCTATTCGTTTCTTCTTTTCTTTCTTTCTTTTTTTTCATTTCTCTCCTCTTTTTTCTTTCTAAGATATCTACTCTTTTTTCGTCATTTCTTTTCGTCTTTTTCTCTTCTTTCTTTATTCTCTTCTTTCATGCTTTTTTTTTTTTTTTACTTTTATGCTTTCTTCCCTTCCTTCGATACTTTTATTTTTCTCATCTTCTTTCCTTCTATGTTTCTTTTCTTTTTGTTTTTACATACTTTCTTCCTCTACTTCCAATCATTTTCTTTGTTTTGTCTTTCTTATATTCTTTCCCTCGCATTGTTTCGTTCTCTCTCTCTCTCTCTCTCTCTCTCTCTCTCTCTCTCTCTCTCTCTCTCTCTCTCTCTCTCTCTCTTTCACTTTATTTCCTTTTTTCGTTCATTCTTTTTCTACTTTTCTTTTCTTTCGTTCTACTTCGTTTCATTTACTTCTCGTTTGTTTCCTGAATTTCTCTATCTTTTTTTTCTTTCTTTGTTTCTTCTTTTTACAGTTCTTCCACTCTTTCTATCTCCGTCACTTCTTTCTTTCATTTTTCTTTTGTTTTTCCCTCTCTATCAGTGATTTTTCTCTCATATTTTACTTGCCGGTTTATACATAAACCTACAAAATATTTCTCCCCTGCATATAGCTAGAATACGGTCATGCGCATAAACACCAATGAACCACCATTTCCTGTCTGTATAGGTGTAAATGAAATTCTTCGTAACATTAAATTTTAAGATTTCAACTGTCTTCCTGAATTTGTATTTAAAATCAGATCATCCACTTGTGGGAGTAAAACCGATGCTGTTGCTTTGTGAGCGAGAGATATGCAGTTTGTTGAAGGTTTATTTGCGTCAAGATGTTTGTATACGTACATGAGTGAGTTGCTATAAGATGAAGTTACAAAATAAATAAGGCTGGCTGAGACAAGGACGAACTCCACTCTTATTTCTATTCAAGAAGATCACGGCAAGTTTTGTGTTGTATATATAACAAGTAATATATATGCAATGCTTTTCCAACATGGATGGATGAGGAATATATACGATGAATAAATATATAGCTAAAATCGCTTCCGTGGAGTAGTGGGAGGATACCAGCCTCTGGGTCTGAAGCTAAGGTTTCGATCCAGCCTCGTGGAACTGGATAGTCTATAGCCATATATGTGGGTGACATATTAATATATATATGACATATTAATATATATATATATTAATATATATGACATATATATATGTGTGTGTGTTAATGTCTTTCGTTGTATCACGATTCTTCAGGCTATAGACACGTTATCCATCCATCCTTTGCTCCGGAGTCCGGTGTTCTAATTTAGTGATATCTTTTTCACGCATCTACACAGCTATTACATCTCTTTGGTGTGGCTATAGACTTTCCATTATCCCATCTAGTACCGCGAGGCAGAATTGAAACCTTCACTTCAGACCTGGACTACGGAAGAGGACAGTCAGTAAGGCTGAATTTGAGCGATATATCTATTTACACAGAAATTCCTCATCCACCAGGGTGCTCTATTCCTAAGGAAGAGGTTTATATATATATATATATATATATATATATATATATATATATATATATATATATAGCTAGTGAATTTGATCATTTTGATAATTTGCATACATTATCTTTGCATCCTTTCGTGCAGAGGTTGATTATTAACTTTTAGAAGCCGTTGCAAATGAGTTCAATCCTCAGTAATTACTCAGTGTCCTTAGAATTACCATGCTGAAAAATATACTGGGAAACTAGCTAGTTAAAGCTTTACCCAAAGATACTTTTTCAGAGTATGAAAAAAATGATTTCTATCCCAAGATAGAGATAGAACCTCAAACCTCTACGGCCAGCATTCCTCTGTTGTAGCCACTAAACCACAAAATGCAATTACTGATAAAGAGCCAAAGTGTGTTAAAAATAAAACTAGTGCTACCAATGTCTTTACCAGATGAGCTGTAGGTGGCACTCCCAAATTTTAAAGATGGTAAGTGCCACTTTGTAGCAGTTAATCAATGACACAAGAGTTGAGAGAAGGAAGAGATACGCTGAAAAGAGTCCAAATTTCTTTCTGGTTTTCTTCCTTCACTATAATTTTTACCTTGCTTCAAAGTCATTATCAGATGTTGTTTGAGGTGGAAGTTGTGGGTGAAGATATGAGAGGGAGGCCCCATATGTGCACTTTTAAATGCAGCAACTACAAGGGGTGCAGGAGTAGTAGAAGCTGCAAGAACGTAAAAGAAATGGATATATGAATTATATATATATACATATATATATATATATATATATGTATATTATTTCTATTATCATTATTATCATTATTATCATTATTGTTATTATTATTATTAATATTATTATTATTATTATTATTATTATTATTATTATTATTATTATTATTATATATCCATGTAATAGTTATTTCAAAGGTCATTTCAAATAAGAGTTTTCAATATAATGTAAAACAATTCATTATATATATATATATATATATATATATATATATGTGTGTGTGTGTGTGTGTGTGTGTGTGTGTATGTATATATAATGTGTACTGTAGAGAGTGAGACAGACTCGGGAGTAAAGTGTTTAGAGGTAAGGTTTATTAATCCTTAGATGTAAATTGTCCAGACATGTTTCGGGATTCTTCCCATCTTCAGTGGTGTGTACTGTGTGAGTATATGTATATATATATATACATATATATGGGAATGTTATTAAGGAAAGGATATATGGTGTCGAATCCTATATCTGTTTCTTAGAAACATAACTGTTCCATTGAAAGAAACAAATAGAGCAGATACAGACCGTGAATAAGCAAAAATAAGATTTGCAGTTGAAATAGTTATTTGGGCCTTTACTTCACTGACAGCTTTTTAGCTCAATGGTACGAGCAACGCGACGTTGAAACGTCTATACTATCGGTTGCAAGTTTATTTCCTGCAGCAGTCCCATTTTCTTTGATTGTTTATTCATTCACTGTGTAATAACTGGAGATCATTTTAAATGGAGTTTCAATATAATATAACACAATTTATAATCATATATATATATATATATATATATATATATATATATATATATATATATATATATATATATATATTGTACAAATATATCGACTTTTAGAATGAAATAAGCCCGTGCGTATCTGAATTTCCGTTGATATCTGAGATCTGTCAGATTTATCTCTATCGATAAGATAGCCTCCTGGCAATCAGTTGGTTACCATAGAGGAATGTTGATTTTATTTATCAGTTTACACTACTCATTTTGGTGAGGATTGTTCTTGTTGTCCCTGTTATGGCAGGTGAACAAAGTCCCTGTTTTTTTATGTCATCGACTGTACATTGATACCATCGTCCTTGTTAGAGTAAATTCATATAAAAGATGAAAGGTTAAAGGCCACAAGTATTTGGCACCCGGTGATGATCGAAATCACTTCACAGTAGTAAAGGTTTGCTAGTTCTGCTCATTAATCATTGTCCTACAGCAAGTCAGCAAGGTGTGGCGCAAGGTCCTTCTGCAACTTAGAGTCACTTAACATGTCGAATATTGAACCTGACATTGCAAACCTAGTGACAGAAAAATATCATCATACACTGAACAGCATAATTATTGTTGATTGATCTCTACTATAGAAGAGGATTTTGAATAAATGTAATCCATTTAAAATTTCTAAAAAGGTTTAACCTGCTGAAAGTATTGTAGTTTATCATATACTGTCTAAAAATATGGCCCGCTAGAATATTTCCTTTATAAATTGGACCCCACAGCTTTTAAAGTTTTGAAACCACTGACATAATACAATTTTCTCACTCCCTTTCCTCTTGTCTAGCATTAAGACTCCATATGCAGTAAATAAAGCCTAAGCGAACCTTAGGTATCTCAAGTTTATCAGCCTCAGCTTTGTCTTCATCATCATCAGTCTTTTAACGTCCGTCTTGGGACATATACCTTCCCAAGGATTCGCCACACTTCTCTATCATTGGCGTCGCGGAGCCAGTACTTTCTGAATTTGTCTAGCTCGTTTCTCCATCTAATATTCTGCCGGCCTCGGTTGCGCATGTGATTTTGGGGGATCCATCGGTTGTCCGCCATTCATTCTTGCAACATGGCCAGCCCACTACCATTTGAGATTTTTAATGGATTCTATGATGTCCGGCTTTGTCTTTCAATATGTTTAATATGCTCAGAGGCTGAAAGCGCCCGATGATGCGTACTAAGCTAAGCACCGTACGTATATAAAATTGCTATCAGGGTTTTCAGGCTATTAGTAATATCAACACCAAAGTATTTTGATGAACAAAAACCTAACGATATCTTAATCAGGACCTTTGGTCTGATCTAGAAGTGAGGGCTCAATAATTGAGTAATTAGTGAGGATCGAACTCGTATGCAATGGATTCTGAAACTTGATCACTATTCACTGGACAAAAGGATGCGAAGATGTTGTATACGTAGATATTAGCTAAGTTTAGTCTCGCCTGCAAGTAAAGATCAAATTCACTTGCAAGATCAGCGTCAGCTAACCATTGCTCTTCGGCAAGTACCTTTACACGGCATATATATATATATATATATATATATATATATATATATATATTATTGCGTCATCCACGGACAGCTGTTTCGATTTATTACACCTCTTCAGCGCGGCTATAGACTTTCCATTATCCCATCCAGTACCGCGAGGCAGAATTGACCCAGAGACGATATCCTACCTCTAGGCTGCGGAACTGGAAAGTCAATAAGGCTGAATTTGAGCGATACACAAAAATCCCACATCCACCAGAGTGCTCTATTCCTATGGAAGAGCATTGCGTACGTTTACAGTGGATGAGTTACCTCAATTAAAGAGTGCTCAATGCAATATGTATTTGTTTATTTTCATATTTGTCCTCTGTCACGCTTAGGCGCATAACTAACGTAGTAAAATAAAATTTTATGTTTTGATGACGCAGTAAAAATTCAGAATTTAAAGAATAATACATAAAGATAGTAAAAATGATAAAAACAAAAGTGTAAAATTGAAAACATCCGTTTCTGGTCAATAGAACACTAATCTCCAAGTTCATTACAATGAAAATCTTTATTATCTACGTAAATAAAATGCAATACGTATCCATATATTTCATTTATGCCTTCATTTTCGACAGCACCGGTAAACTAGAACACACACACACACAGTATCAGACAAATTACTGCAAAGTAATCTGTTGATTCTAGGTTCAATCTTAGTGTGAGACAATATAACAATACTATTAATGCTAAGAGGGGAGTACGGTCAATATACCCCCGTCGGATAGATAAAGGGTTTGGTTCGTTACTTCCCCACACCTACCAGATGACACCTGATGAAGGCCGTAGAGTGCAACGGCCGAAACGTTGTATGAAAAACAACCAAGGTGAGGATGGTCCGAATATCAATAGAAATAATAATAATACCTCATCTCAAAAATTCAGATATATATATATATATATATATATATATATATATATATATATATATATATATTGAACTCACCTGTTTTGATTTTTGGTGCTTGGTTTTCACTTATCGAATGTATTTGTCTTCGTATATAGGTGTACGTACTTTTGTGAAAACACTTCGACTCATACACGTAACAAATTTCCGAAGTTATGGCTCATAAAACATGTTACGATTTTATTAGTTTTTCTCCTTTTCTCGCTATTTGCGTTTTGAGTTTTATAATTTTGCCGCCTTTTCTCCTCTATGCACTGTGCACGTCTGGCTAACGATGCATGCATGCATTCCTCTCCCTCTCTTTCTCTCTCTCTCTTTCTCTCTCTCTCTCTACGTATATCTCAAGCACAAACACACACTCTATGCATATATATATATATATATATATATGTGTGTGTGTGTGTGTGTGTGTGTGTGTGTGTGTGTGTGTGTGTGTAGAGAGAGAGTGCAAGTGATGGAGAGAGCCGTGTCTTCGTTGAATCTGTTCCACATGACCGGACACAGGGGCGAAAGCTGAAAATCTTGACAACTTGTATCTTGTGACAGGAGAGCTATTTCCCGTTATTTTGTCGTTGTTCTCCGAGATTTTTCTTGTTTTAAATAATAAAGAAATAAGAAACAAAGTAACAGAGAATTAGATGGAAATGAAAGCAGTGAATCAGAACGAAATAAATTCTTCCAGTTGCAATTCATTTCCCAACTGTGTATGTAAATATCATGTAAAACTGCAGCAATTTTCATACTGGCTGAAGGCCAGTTGCACATCTCTATGTCATTTTGAAAAAAAAAGTCGGATAACTGTGAATTTCTGTAAATTTCCGAATGAAGAGTTTTCTGGAAATGTATGTTGGCCTCATGTCATTTCCTGTGCCGGAAGGAAGCCATGTTCTCTTCAACAAGCGTATCGCCAGCTGGTTTGATTCAATTGGTGAACAAATGATGTACTGGCTGAGAGACGTAAAGAGACATTAAAAGAGCAAGTAGAAAGAATAACCCTAGATAAGACTGACTGCTGCATGGTCAAACCCAAGTCCAACTTCCGATAGAAGATGGTTTCAGCAAATTTTGTATTGTTTGTTACGCCGAATCGACGAAATTTGTTAATTACGGAAAATTCATTATTTTTGTAATTCTTTTGAGTTTGGTGATACCATTATGATTGCATAAATATTTCATCATAAAAAGATAGTTGCTCTATATCTTCGTTATGATTAGAAAAAAAGCTTTGATCTAATCAAAACTACGTATTTATTGGGAAAGTTGTCAAAACTAAGTATTATTTTTTGTAAAAAAAGTTTGATTTCACAAACTTTTGATTAAAAGAAATAGTTTTATATCCATGTTTTGATTAAATGAGCTTTTGATCAAATTAAAACTACATACTTATTGTAAAAATACTTAAAACTAAATACCATTTTTCAAAATTTGATTAAGTACTATTTTTAGTAAAAAAAGTTTGATTTCACAAACTTCTGATTAAAAAAAATAGTTGTTTCATATCTTTGTTTTGATTAAATGAATTTTCCATCAAATTAAAAACAGCATATTCATTTTTTTCACCGATTCAGTGTAATATATACATAATAAATAAAAAATTATGAAAATATATTTCGTTTTTCGAAAATGAAATTATTTATCGGAATGAAATAAGCTCGTGTGTATCGATATATTTTTGGCAGCAGTGTTCCAAAACTGTAAAGTTTGGCCATAAATAATAGCTGATAATATCTCTTTTGATTGTGTAATATTCTACTGGAAAGAATAAAATCCAACTGTGTTTGGCTAGGAGGAAAATTAACTGGAGTTGGTAGGGTGTACTCATTTATGGGTGACCACACAAAGTAGATCGAAATGATACACAGGAAAATAAATTTTAATGTTTAAAAATAATAATAAAAATTAATAAAATTCTTTAAATCAGAAAAGCAGAGAATGTTTGAACTTCGGACAACTTTACTGTATATAGTGCTTTTCAACTTACC